>OV839569.1:33173114-34378365 GCA_929447395.1 Epistrophe grossulariae | reverse complement strand
TCATAGTTAAATACATTATTTAATACAATTTTTAAAAATTAAGATTTATATAAAAAAAAGTTCATTTTGAAATCTTCTTCAATTTTACTTATTCTACTTCACTTTTTTCATCAAATCTACTTCGACTTTTTTTTTCGGAAGTGGTAATACTGCCGTGGAGTAAATATGTTTCCATTTGATCTCTTTATTTAATTTTGCTCAAAAAAAATCTGTTTCACTATTTTAATCGATGAGATCTCATAATGTATTCACATTTGATTGAAAAATATTTTAATTACTTGTTGCGACTACGATTTTTAAGTCTTCAAAATTTAAATCAAAAGTGTGTGCACAAATGTATAATTGCATTTAATTCGTTTTAATAAACAAATTTCATTTGTTTAAGTGTCACGATATCATATAAGCGGTCATTCACATCGATACTTATGTGTTCCATTAATTGCAATTGATTATTCACCCGATTGAAATCACAAGGGCCTTCTTAGTCTGGGTACCTACTACCTATTCACTCACATTTCTCACTTTTCAGAAAAGTTTTTTTTTTTTTTATTTTTTTTTGTTAATTTTTGGGTAGGTACCTAATATTGTTATGGCAGAAAAAATATGGTGTTTTTTTATTCCAGTACAAAAATGGGGGGGATTTTTTTTTGAATCTGGTGGGATTTTTAAAATTTCATCTGGCATCACTGGTTAAACGTCAAAGTTTTGTTATTTGGTATGACAAGTAGGTCCTTTAGATAATTTTAAATCACGTAAGTAAATTAATTAATATTTTCATGGGTTTTTATGAAAATTTATATAATTATGGTTTAGTAGTAGCCCGTGGCGTAATGGTTAGTGCGTAGGATTGTTACGCGCGCCGATGGTTTATGCCACCTAAAAAAATACCTAAATGTTTTTAAGTATTAGTATAACCCTTGCGAGGAATTGAAAAATCCTCAATTTTCGAATTGACTTCACCGAATTTAATTAAAATTTTGTATTATATTTTAAATTATTTGGTGCGTTTAAATTTGTGTTTTTTTTTGAAGTCAGTTTTTATAAAAAGTGCTTATAATTTTATTTAATTCACATAAAGACTTTTAATTGTTTATCAATATACATAAGTTGATAATTTTAATAAATTAAAATTAATATTGAATCTGAAAATTCTTATAAGTTTAAAACAGTTTTTAAATTAATTTAAACAAAATTTAAGGAAAAAAAAACGTGCAATCAATGCTTTTTTTTATTATTAAATTACTTTTTATCCGCTGGCCCTCTCCCATTATAAAATTTCCACAAAATCAGAATTTTCGTCTGACATAGATATCAAATTCATTAGAATTTTCGAGACACAAGCTACAAAAAAAAATAAAATTATCTGTCCTTAACATGACACGTCATTTCAAAAGTAGTTTTACCCCCTGCCACCCTCTCAAAAAGCCCTAATCTTTTTGATGATGGCACTGCTGATTATTTGCGTGACTCCTGCTCGTGTCCTTTTTTGTATCCCGATAAAAATTCTATATTCAGAGTGTTGGTTTGGTTTATTGGGTATTTCAGCAATTAGAACGAGCCACATGCAATATTTTTAGCAATGGATTTGACATTTTAACTGTCTATATGGTCGATTTGCGGTTCTATTACTGTAACGTGATAACTGTCAATGTTACAGCAATCAGTAGAAGTATTCAGATATGTACATTTATAATCCATTAACATTAAAATAAAAAAAAAAAAAAACACAAAACACACACAATGACAAGTCATCAGTAGTATAGAGTAGACCCTATGGCGACTATGACTATAATAAGCGACTCGTGTTATAGCAAGAACCTCTGCCAGGACTTGGCTTGGAATAAAGTACCTCGAAATGTGATATTGAATTTTCGTGCCACAGAAAAAAACACTCGCCACCACCGCACCACTCTTGAATACCAAATGGACTCAAATAAGAGAGAAAGGGTCAATGGACGTACATAAAGAAATGAAGGAATTTTTTGTCTGTTATCCTTTGGGGATGAATATAAAAATGAAATTTCCACACAAAGACGTGTATGTTGTGTTTATACTTACAGCAGCATTTTTCTGCTTTCACTCCAAAGGCAAAATGTAATATAATTTTACGAGCTGTCTTCGCCGGCCAAGAGATGACGATGCGTGTCGATGACGATGACGAACACGATGATGATGACGAGAATCTATTATACGATTAATGCGCTCTCTGTCTCTCTTTCTGGCAGCAAGTATCTTTATATATTTTTGTTCATCAGACTGAAGATATAAAATTTAAATTGATTTTTTCCGTGATATATATACGAAAATATCGTTTGTATATAGACCGACCGAAAATATCAAGATTTAATTCTTTTATTTGCTTTGTTTATGTTGCTGTTTTATGGAAGCACACGCAAACATAAAAGATAGTGTTTTGGAATAGATTTACATTGTTGTTGTTCTTAAGACAAAGTGGTATTTGTTTACTCTTCAATTTAAAGGATTCCCATCAAATTTGACTAATTTGTAAATTTTCATTGGAACGCAGATATAATTGAGCTGTTTGAAATAGCCTTAGGCCTTGAAATAAATAAAATAAAGGAAAACATTGTTTTTAATTACCTATTATATTACAAGATATGTTTTTAATGTTGGTTTTGTGTTTCTTTTATGCGGAATTTATGGATACCTATTTTCAATTTAACAGCTTATTGCTTGAATTAATTTTTGTGTTAATGTTTTTTTTTTTTAATATTTTTGATTATTTGATTACGCATAGCAAACAAAATTTAACTGATTTTCTGGTCGAGAAAACAGTTGGAAGGTTTATGATTTTTTGAATACCATTCCAATTCGATATTGTCAATGCCGTGCTTTGATAATTTGCCGCCTGTCACAATGTCTAGAATTTTTTTCTTAAAAGGGAACAAATTTTTTTCCGATTTTACTGCCGACCGAATGTCCAATCTTTAAATAAGCTCATCGAAATTTTACAGTAATTTATGAGTTTCTGTGCAAAAAGTAATGAAATAAACTTTTTGCTAAAGGATTTATTATATTTAACCATTAATTCTTAAAACACTTAGAAATAAAATAATATTATAAAATTTATGCCACTTGAAATGTTTAAATATTTTCTGAAATTGCAGCGGACAAAATATATATTGAAACTTTGTTTTAAGAACAATTTTGTTCTTTAAACATTTGTGGGCATCTTACGGTATTTCACAAACACTTGAATAATTTATTTTCATTGAAAAAAAATCACAAGAAGACTGATCATAAAGGCTTGCCACGAGATGAAAAAAGATATGACTTTAGTAATTCCCGCCTCTTTCTCGTTATAATGGAACAACAATATTTTAGGTTGGATATCAGTCTCATATAATATCGTATAACTAATTTTTTTTTGTGGAAGAAATATCGAATATCAGATTTGAATCTACACGCTACTTTATATTTACATTGAAAAATTAAAAAAATTTAAGAACAACATTAGTCTAGAAAACATATTTGTCAATGCGATATATTACACATCTATGTACTATGTGATAAGTTATTGAATTGCACAGAAAATTTAACTCGAGATTTTTATTAAACTTGATAGATATTTGAAGAAAAATATGGGTCTTGCTATTTTGTACAAAAACAACGGTGACTCTGTTTTTCTCAAAAATTTGCCCTCAGATGAGTGTATGTTTTTTTTTTAAATTCAATTAAACGCTATCTTTTCTAGCAAAAATAAAATTCCAAAAGATTATTCACCAATCTTAATTTTTCAAATTTTCGTGTTGTATTCGAAAAATTAAGAGTTTAAAAATCATTTATTCAAAAACTAAGCACTTAAAAAAACTTTATTTTTAAACATAAATATAGAATAAATTTCTACCTTTAAAAAAAGTTATAAAATGATATTGAAGGTGTTGCCATTGGGTTTTTATATTCATTTTATATTTTCAATATTTTGTTTTTTAATTAGCCCCTCCCACCTTAAGAGGTGGACAAATACAGTGGGCCAATATCTTATAATAGTCTTCATATAATGTACCGACAAAAAAAATTGATGCATTTATCACAAAATGTTAACTATATAGAAGAGTAAGTCCCTTATCTAACTCTTCCAATTGGTTTATTTCGGAAACGGTTATTTTTATGAAAAAAAGTATAAATATGTTTTTTGTAGGAAATTTTCCAAGCTACAAATTAGTCTTTAAATTTTTTTGTGTTCAACTCATCATTTGGGAGTTATTCCTGAAGAAAAATTTTTGGGACCTTCAACCCCCCTTAAAATTGTTATCGGCGCTCATATCGATGGGGACTTTTGACAGTTTCTTAATAAGGCCATGAAGAGGCTTTATATCAAAATCAAACTTTTCGGTGGTTTTTTCCAAGTCAAATGCTTTATTGACTGGACTATCAGACACCTTTTTTTTTTAAATTTCGTTTTTCTCGAAAACGATTGTCCTGATTTTGATAAAAAAAAATTTTATGAAGTGTATTTTTTAAAACAACTTGTTCGATTCTTATGTAACTTGCGAAAGGATTTTTTTAAACATTATTTAAAAGGTTTTATCCAAAAATTATTATTATAACTAAAAATAACGGTACTTAATCTAAAACAGTTTAAAAACCGTTAATGAAAATCTTATTTTTCTCGAAAATAACTACTACAATTTTGATAAAACTTTTGTCTGTGAGCTAATATAAGTTTAGAATCTACTAAGTTATGGAAACAGATTCTACATTGAACCATTACATTACCTCTCATATAACCATTTTTTTTTATTTGGGACTATCGCACTTTAAATAATTTTTTTATAAAAAAAAACTTCTACAAAATATTAATAAAAACTAAATTTGATTTTTTTTAAAAAAATGTTGTAATATTTTTTTCTTTTAATTCGATATTTGTTGAAAATGTGTTGATGATTTTTTTCGAAATTTAAGTTTTAACTCTACATTGATTGGTGTACAATTTTTTTTTTCTTAAAAATATCAACTGAATTTTATTTATAAAAAAATCCCCAATGAGTTTTAAAATTCTGTTCTAGTTAATTTAGATTTGTTAAAGAAATCGTATAATTTACATGGCGTTGGTGTCAAAGCAATCTCTGAAGAAGTCGTTCATTTTACTATTCTTGATTTAATATGAGTACATTTATAATTTGTATTTACTATTAATAAATTTCTTGTTTCAATGACACTATTTTAATATTGAACATCAATATTTATTTTTTTCATTAATAAAGTCGAGCGATGAATTTTAAAATGAAAGGACCCCACAAACATTTTATATGAAAAATGGGCTCGCTTAAATTGACTGAAATTTTGGTACCTACTATGTAGTTGGTTTTGTATTACTGACCAAAAGATGCCCATAGAACTTGGGTCAAGTCCAATTTTTCATTGTTAGTATTGTTTTCGTATTCGCCACGAAAGATACGCGTTGGTGTGGGGGAACCTTAATTCTGATGTCAACTTTTTCTTGTTTTCATTGAATTCTGATCGTTTTTTTTTTCGTTACACAAATTTCGAATTTAAATTTTACCTTCAACACGCCCAAAGAACTTTCATTTTCAAAAAAATTTCATCGCTCGTGGACTTCACTGCTTGTCACGGTTAGTATTTACCTTTTAGGTTGAATACAGTGACGACTTAGTCATTTTATAGTTTGTCAAATGATATCCGTATTCAACGTTAATTTTCAAAAATCGGTCCAACAAAAATTGACAGTGCATTTGTGGTCTCCGTCAAGCTGCTTAAACATTGGTTTGCTAAGGTTGAGTTATTTCATTATGATTGGGATTTTCCACCAGCCGTCAGTTTTAAACAAGCAAAAAAAAAAAAAATAGGAAACAGCTGGTCTGAACTTAGAGAAAGGTAAACAAACGCTTAATATTTTTATAATATAGTGCTTGTATAAAACGATGGTTATATGATATCAATAACTTATCAAGCTTATTTATATTAACAAAAATCACAGAAAATATTAAAAATCCATATTGCACTGTAAAAGAATTTGTTTACATTTCTCCAAGTTCGATATTACATGTTTTGTTTTTGTTGTTTTGAACTGTCAAAATTAGAAAGAGAAAAGACAAAGATAGTTTTTGGAAAAGTCCAATTGGGTAAGGCAAACAATTGAAACACTGACGAAAAATGACGACTTCATGAGATCATTTAAACTTCAAAACAAAAAAATTTGAGAATCTTATCATTATTTGCTTTGCAGTAGTTAATGAATGAATTACCTTTGTTCAATTGAGAACAAAGCCATCGCACATTTGTATTTCTAGAACATTTCCACCATTTTGACAGGTACATTAGGTCTGTTCGCTTACTTGCACGAAACTGCCAGATTCTACTAGTTTTATATTTTTTATAAAAAATGATAGAAATGGGTAGTTTTGGAAAGTAAACGAACTTAAATTTTTATCTTCAACGAACATTAAATGTTTCAACTGTTTTGTTTTTTTTTTTTACTCAAAATTTTCAAAAGTGTAACAGAAGAATTTTGAAATTAGAACCCTTATTTTGTTTGTAGAATTCTTTAGCGTTCCGTTATGCTGATTTTATTATGGTGTCGGTTTAGTTTCAGGTTCTATGACTTCACGTTTACTGATTCTAACATTAATATTTCCAACCAAAATAGACATTTTTTGTGAGCTGTTTTGGTCTAAATCATTAATTATGAAGTCGTTTTGGGATCACATACTTTGGATTTACAAATTTCAAGTTTTTTCATTCTGCTATATATATGGTCACATGTCGTAAATTTTATCATATATTCGCGTAGCTTACATTGACAACGACTTTTAATTTCACGGGAGATGAGTATAGATACTTGTTTTCTTAAAAGAAAAACCATTTCTTAACGCTTTAGGTTTTCCTTAATATGAAATGGTCTTAATCCTACTACTTTTTCCAACTTGAAGTAGGAACACGTACAATGTATACTTTTCGTTGTACGAATGTGCCCTTAAGAGTGACAATAACCCCTGATAGCAATAATACTTGTGTCACAAAAAAACAGCCTCTTATACCTTTTCACGCCAACAAAAAAAGACAAAAATAAAAAAATCAACAACAACCTCTCTTTAAGAATTTCCTGAACAAAAAAAAAAAAAAAACCTCGGATCTACCATTCACATTATCGTTTTACTGGCTTAAGTTCTTTTATTATAAGTTAAGGTGACTTTGAATGTTTCTGCTTAGTCACACGTTGTTAACCAAAATAAAACGAACTGTGTACTACGTAGATATATTATATTGTCCCAAAGGACTAAATCCTTCCAATGGTTTGGTCTTTTGTCAATTATGTCTTTCATATAGAATTGTGTATGTTGTGTGTGTGTGTTGTGTGTATGGCATAATAATATAATGCATTAGGGTCTGATATAGTAGCAACTGGTGCGTAATACGTAACCAATTTGTGGAAGGAAATATTTCTCAGTCATGCGATTATTGCTTGATGAATGAGTTTGAGTTTTTTGTTGCTTTTATTTTGTATAGATGTTCAAAACGCTTGCCACTTGAATACAATAGATATGGGATAAAAATAAAGTTCAATCAAGACTCTCTAGCTAAATCGTTTATACTTTTGTTCCTTAAGACAAAATAGTGGTGAATATGTTTTGTCTTCTTTAATAAAATATATTGTGGGAAAAAAAGCACTTCTCTTCAATTTTGTGATAATGTAGCTCTCTTAACTATGATAATATACATTTCTGAAGAATCTTTAAAGCTCTTGAATTATGTATGAAAACGGTGTTAAATTTAACTTATAGGATGATGTTTTTAAAAGTCACTGTGATTTGAGTCAAAGCGTGTTTTCGGGTGTATATTTATTTGTAAAGGGTCTTCCAATATAGGATCTTCCGAACTTTGACAGTTGAAAGCGGCCATATTGTTGAAGCTACATTTGTCAAATTGGCTGTCATTTATTCATTCTCTTTTGTCAAATCACAATGGAGGGATATAGCGTTCAACATAACACGTGCAAATGATAAAATTGTTTTATCAAAATTTGTGTTCTGTTCGGGCAACGTTCGCCAATTTTACAGTCACCATAGTCGTCCTATACCGAGAGGACTATATTCACAGTGTGTTGGATAAATTTAAGTCCACTGGTTGAATAAACAATAAACCAGCACCCGTACATCTATGAAAAGCAAGATCTGTCGAAAACATCGACACTGCCCGTTAGAGTGTGCAGGAGAATCCGAGGCAGTCGATTTTGCGTCGCTCACAAGAACTCGACCTTTCGCAAAACACAAATTGGCGAATTTTTCGTCGTGACTTGAGGCTGCATCAGTTAGAGTTTGAACTGAAACAGGAGCTAGTGGTAAACGACCGCATAGACAACGACGTATGTTCGCACTGAGTGGGCTCTGGAGCAGTTGGAAACTGAGCTCATCATCTTCACCGATGAGGTCCATTTCTGGAGGATGATTCTGGTTCTGTGAAAAAGTGAATAGAATTAATTGTATTCACATTCGCTCGCAAGCATTGCTTTCACTTTTTCGATTTACTTGGTGCAAATAAGCGATTCTGGTTCAGTGAATAAAATTCTCCGACAAACTATGTTACCGATCCGGAACCTCTTTATCATTTCCCCTGAAGCGCATGCGCCATCAGCACAATTCCCTAATTTTTTTCTTCATGAATAGGACAGAGAGGGACATGTGGTTGATTTGAACTTCGTTTGTTCGTATTCACCTTTTCTTTTTACTGATTCTCTTCCAAATATCGAAGTGAAAGCAAATTATTCATATGTACGAATGTTTTTTTAAGTTTGGTTACGCAGAACAAGAATCGGATTTTGTGTGAAAGGGTGAAAATTTTTTCGATTCACTTTTCCACAGAACCAGAATCGGCCCCGTGGATGAAAGGGTATGTGAACAAACAAAATTGTCAAATTTAGGACGAGATCCAAGAGCATTCAATGCATCCCGAAAAAGTCACTGTTTGGCGTGGATTTTGGGCAACGGCAAGCGATATAGGCCCATGATTACCAACATATTTTTACCAGAATTGGATAATATGGACTCCAATGTGGTTTCAACAGAACGGCGCTACGTGCCACACAGGTCACGCCACATTGGAAATTCTGCACGAGCGATCCGAGTACATGCTCATCTCACGTGGAAGTGATGTGAACTGGCCATCTAGATCGTGCGATTTGACCCCATTAGGTTTTTTCTTGTGGGGTTTACTGAAGTCACAGGTCTATGCAAATAAGCCACAGTGACCCTCAAAGTCAATCAGCCTGATTTATTCGCCAGAGTCATGGAAAATTGGACATTTCGGATGCGCCCCACCCATGAGAAGTCGCAGAGTATACATATATTTGAACAATGATTCTAAAAATAATAGCATCGATGGGACTTCCAATTGAATATAAAATTTCGATGATATCTCATATACGCTTTGCTTTATTTAAATTTAAAGATAGGAAGCTCTAAATAAATGACCCTGTAAAAGCAATAAATAACTTAAACAAGATGGAAAGATGTTAATAATAAATTGTCATTGGTGTTTTCCAGCAATCCGGAGTGTTTGTTTTTGTTACCAATCATCAAGAACTTCACTGATCATATAAAATTCAAATGTTAACGAAAAAAATTCGAATCGAACAGAACATTTATCGACATTAATTAAACAACAAAAAAACATTGCACATTCGCCAGCGAACTTAATCTTCGTATTCGTTATTTTTGTGAGAAAAAATGTCAATTCATCTTCACTAGTCGGTTCTCGTTAGTTTGTTGTGTGTAGAAGTGCAGTGTTGTGTGTAGACTGCTGAGAAAAAAAAATAATTTTAAATGTAAATTTTCAAGAAAAAAAAGTGAAATAAATATTTCTAAATGCTTTGTGTTCATAATTAAATAAAATTCCATTCAGTTTGATAAAAAATCTTTGCTTTTTTGTGAAATTAAAATTCATTCGTGTTCGTTCTTGTTCATTTGGTCGTGGTCTTTTTTATTCAGTGATGGCATTCGTTATTTTCGTGACGTGCGTAAGGTGTTGTGAAAAAAGTAGTTTGTTTCAGTTTTTGTTTTTGGATTATCCTCTTATTTAAGTGCTTTTTGTTGAGCGTTAGTGAAAATTATCGATCTTTGGTTAAAATAAAATCAAATTTACGGTGTTCTCTATTTATCTCATTTAAAGTGTTTTTTTTTTTGTTTTCAAGTCTTCTACTAAAGTTCTATTTAATACAAAATTGTATAAGTGATTGTGTGTGCATTATGCGGAAAGCTTTAATAAGGATTTTAAAGAATTTATTTGGTAAGCCAAGAAATTTCGTATTTCAATTTAATTAGCTTATGTACAAACAAAAAAAACAATGTGAGAACTCAATAAAATTTTCTGATTACAAAAATACATCCTTATTATTGTGAAAATTGGAGTAAGGTATCAATGGGCCATCAAAAATTTAGGGGCGACTTTCCAAAACGGTATCCCCTGTTGAAACTTGATTTTTTACAGGTTTGGGGTGATCTCAATAGAAAAAATTTCCAATATCAAAGTGATGAAACCCCGAAAAATTGAATTCAAAATGTTTGAAATTTTCGTTTTTAACCTCACAAAAAACAATAGGTACATTTTCATTGAATTTCTGAACAACAACAACAACTTAAAGGTGCTACCACCAATGGTATACGAATTAATTTATAATTCGTTTTAATTAATTATTTGGCTGGAGATATAGCTATTTCAAGGGGTGCCAAGCCCTATCTTCAGTCTCCTTATTAGTAGTGCTGAGCTTTAATCCAATTTTATTATGAAAAACTTTCTGCACACCATGAGATTCGAACCCACGCATATCAGATTTGCTCAGTCTTAGAAGTAGTGCATACGACCCACGCATATCAGATTTGCTCAGTCTTAGAAGTAGTGCATACTTCTAGGTAAGATCTTAGTTGCTTGGGCCTATTGGAATTGTGTGCTCATTTTTTCCATGTTTGTACAGCCGAAAAAGAGTTTGCTAGAAATTATCAAAAACCAAAAATCTCGTCCAACACCCCTCAAATAAAAGCTTAGGAGGATGAAATCTATTGTGTTTTTTTGGCCAGTTTTTGTGCAGCATCTTTTCATGTAAACTGAAAGTAATTACCAAAAATGAACTCAAATAACAAAAATTGAGTACGTAATTAACTGCTTTGAATTGTTTGACCGGTTTTTTGAAATTATAATTTGTATAAATGTAAGTGTATGTAATATTTTGTTAATATTTTCAAGAAAAACAATTGGTATGCAATTTTTGAGCCTTCAATAATAGGGAGTTAAAAAATTAATTTTTCAAAATATCGAATTTTCAATAAATTATTTTTTTTTTGAAAATTTTGATACGCGATTCTATTTAGACTTATTAGAATCTCTTGTGTAAAAAGTTTCATTAAAATCAGTTCAACAGATAATGAGATAGTTGAAACCGAAAAAATGCTTTTATGAGAGATACCGTTAGTAACGATTCATATAATAATCTTTTATTCAATAATATGATAGATCTACAGATCTTATATCAATTTTAATCAACATCGTAGGAGCCATTTTTAAGACAAATGAGATTTTCCTTTTCGGTTTTTAAACATTTGTATGGGAGGTACCGTTATTTTTGGTTTTAATTTGAAATCTGCTGGATAATGTTTAAAAATTTGCTGAGTGCCAAGTTTAAAAAAAATCGACCCCGTCGTTTTTGAAATATTAAGTCCTCAAAAAATAAATAAATTAGAAACTGGTTCTAAAAAATAAAATAAACAAAATTCAAATATTTTGGTATACAATTATTTTAAAACATTTTGTAACAATCACAATCTACAAAAAATTTTATCAAATTCAATCGTTTTAGAGAAAATAGAAAATCAAAAAATGGTTCTATGAAAGGTATCTATCATTTGAAAGAATTATTCGTCAAAAAATATTTTTTATAATAGAGTAGCCTTTTTGTAAAAAAATTACTAATTTTCTTTTTCAGATTTGAACACGTTTTTGAGAAAAATAATTATTTTTCATTATTTGCTAAAAAAAAAATTTTACGACAGGTACCGTTATATTTGGTCCTAAAAAAAATTTACAAAAAAAAAAAAATGCTAGGCGCAAAGAAAATCGACCCACCCTAACCAAGCTGCAGTTGGAAAGGATATTAGTCAAAAAGGTTAACCATTTATATTTAAATTAACTTTTTTCCTTTAAGTTATAAGGCTTCTGAAGACCTGACTGATTATAACGCAGCTATATGAGGGACTTTGAGAATTTAAACTAAACTTCTTAAAACTATATTAAGCTGAAACTTGTATTAATTAAATTTATACTACAACAAAATTTATCCAATTTTATTGAATTGTTTATCATTTGACTTGCAAAAAAAAAATGTGTATACGCCACAGTGAACGAAATAAAAAAATTATGTGAAATTGATGAGGATCTTAGACAATTAATTTCACAAAAATGTTTTTGATAAATTTTTTATTTAATGTTCTCATAAATAGAGCAAGACATTCGTTATATGTGTCTTAGCACAATATTGTACAGACAGACACTTCCACTTTTATCATTACAATTGTTATGAATTTTAAAAATATCTAAGTTGATAAATAAATTTTCCAAGAATAATCCATAAAAATAAATAAAAAAAAAATTAATGATGCAACAGCTCGTGGAGAACTAGAGCCTAGTGATTTACGACTCTCAACCACCATTCTTGTGTGTGTCTGTGTGTTGTGTGCCATATATAGGACAGGATTGAAATAATCTATCTATTTCACTGTTTATAAAGCTTCATTAACAAATAGGTGCAATATATAGGAGAATATTTCAACAAAATATGCGTGAGACATCTTTAACGGCAGTAAATTACTTCAATCAAAAAATCATGGGACATATATCCTTTTGCAGACAAGCTTTGAATATTTTAAGACTTCATATTATATATATGTATATAGATTTGAAAATACAAATCCTTATTTCTTACATAAATACATAATATTATACACTTACGGCTTTTCCAAAAAACAAATTAAACTCAACTTCATTATTCAACCATAAGCACGTGTCACCTCAAGGAAGAACAAACAAAAAATTCATACATAAATCCTTTTTGTGTTGACGAAGACAAACAAAGTTTGACGGCTCCTGACGAAAAAGTGAAGTTAAAAGCTCATTACAAATGAATCTAATATTCATTTCGTACAACATCCGTACTTAAATTTGTACATTTAAGGATCAAGCAACTCTTGCAAAAGTGATGCGTATCCTATATGTATACGTATTTTGTCTTATCCTTACATTTTATACACAAACACGCGCACGCATTCATTTACATTTATATAGAGGTGCGTTCCTGACGCCTAATATACGAATACCTAACCTATACCTACATTTGAATTCTTAGTACCTACCTAAAAAGAGAACATTGTGGTTATTTTGTACACACATTACCGTTTCTTGTTCCAATTACATTGTCTTATTATTCATGTCGTTTTTGTTGGTTTTTTTTTTGTGGTGTGCTTTTTTATTTTTTTGTTAAAAAATAAGGTTAACACTCTAAGCCAACCGCATTTCGTATATATATATAGCCTTAATGGAAAATGTTAGTGCCATGGGCGTTATTATGTTAGGAATTCTAACGCAATTTAAGTACAAACCATATAATAAGGCACAGGCACATCAGGCAAAGAATATACATATTCGTCGTGTTACTTTTTGTTGTTTTTGCACTTATTTTTTTTTTTTGAAACATATATTCACATCCCTATAGAATACTTAAAGTTTTGTTTTTTTTCTCTTGTTTCGGTTTTTATGTTTTTGTTTAATTTTTTTGTGTTGTTTCTCTTAAAATGCGATAAATTTGCATTCATAGAATGTTCGTCCTTGTGAGTCCTTAAAGTAATCTCTTTTGACAAACAAAATTTAATGCAAAACACTGCGCTTTCATAAGATACAAATTATATGAAATCACTGTTACTTGGTTAAATACAGAAACAAGAAAGTCATTTTAAATTTGTTTTAATAAAATTTTATCTGTACAGACATTTTTTTGGCAGATAAAATTTTCAAGGTAGCTTTTTTTCGGCTATTGCATATAAATTCATAAAAAATCAATTAATACCTGATTGAAAACATGATTTTGTACATATCTGGTAAACAAGTCCAACAAGCTGCCAACACCATAACAGAAATTCAATATTCTATAATAATGCAGGATTTAAATGCAAATTGAGTAGGTGCTTATTAAGTTCTACAAGTAACAAAACACCTTCAAGCACAACAAATAAAAAAAAAGAAAATATTTTTTTGTCTAAATTCACAACCCTCAGTTTGCATGTCAACCTTCTTAGATGAATTTAAAAAAAATATGGCTAGATCGCACATACGCCACAGAGCATACAAAACCTATAATGGAGCTACATTTTAACGAAAAAATGTTTAAAAAAAAACTCAAAGGTTTTTTATGTATAAACAAAATATTTTCAAAGAAATAGTATGCAATATTGTTTGAACAATCAATAAATTACAAATTACAATTTACAAACAAAAAATTTTATTTGTAAAACAACTTTTAAAAATTTGTAAACAGAATTTCTGGATTTCTGGTTTCATAAATTACATCAATTGCAAAATTAACTCAATTCTCTATCATTTTTGGTTTAGAAAATAGAATCTAGACCTTTTTCTTTGTTTACTCTAATTTACCCTACTGAAATTTCAATTTTAAAATAATCACGTATTTTGAAGTTTTTAAATAAAGTTTCCTTTAACATGATATTTTTGTTTTATCACTAAAACCTACCATACGAGCAGGGTCAGATAATTGAAAAAAAAACACCCAAAAACGACCTTTAAAGCGTGGCAACCCTATGCCTTGACCATATTTTGCCAGGCAACCCATGCGCAATATGTTAGTTTAGACACTACCTAAAAACTATATAATCCTTATCGGTAACTCGATGAGGGTAGGTCGTTCTATGGCGGAATCTTCTACTATTAATTTCACAAATTTGTGAAATATCAAAAAGGCAATCAATTTAAATATGTAAAACAAAGTGTTAAGCTGTAAGAAACTTCCAAAAAAGTAATCGTTTATCTATTTATTATTATTTCGGAAGTGATTAAAAAATCAGCGTTTTTCCTTTTCTAGTTATATAAAGGTATCAAGCCTACCTTTAATTTACACAATTCTGCCTTTAAAAGTTCTTGAAATAAATAAACAAAAATAAAATTTTACATATACAGTCCAGTATAACAAAATATGATATAATGTTTGAGATCCTTCATCTATAACGAAAGTGTTCAATTTATCAAAAATTATAAGGTATTTTGCATCTGAAAAGTTATTTTTCCTTCAAACATTTATTTACAAAAATGTTGATATTTATTGAAAATTATTTCAATTACATATTCCTATTTCCGGAACCCTTTATAATTTCCAATTTCAGAGTTAATTATGGGCTTTTGAAAAATAAAAACACAAAAAATGGTACATACAAAATAAAAAAAAATAAATAAAGCTAAAGCAAATATTTTAAAGAAAATCACAAAATGTATTTAGCAAATAAAAATCTTAACTCAATGCCAGTTTTGACCCCGAACATTTCTTCAGCCTTAAATTTTTTTATTTTTTGAAAGTGAAATAATCTGAAATTGTTTACATATTTTTACATGTTAAAGGCGATTTTAATATAGAAACCAGAATTTGTAGAAGAATTTACCCATGATTTTTTCTTCAATTCAACAAGTTTTTAAAAGTTCTTTTATTTGGTTAAACAGAAATTTATATTTAAATCGAATTTTCACAAATATGTACCTACTTGTAAACTACAAACCAAAATTAGTCTTGGTGAAACAAAAATAAAGATATTCCCACAAGTGTCCAGTAACTTTTTACTCAGACCTTGCGTCAGATCCGGTAGTTCTGATTAGTGAATAAGCCAAGTTTGCGACCTCGAGCTTTTATCAGTTATTGATTTATTTGAACACTAGATTTCTACTATAAATTCGCTTGCAATTTCAAGATAACTACATTTTCTTTAATTTGAACTAAAAATCGCCAATGTAGAACCAATAGTTTTCAAAATAGCTTTCCAAAATTAAGCAATATTCACTTTACCTATAACAAAAAGTAGTACAACCAACAGTATAATAATAAATAACTAAACTTAGAAAAAAATTCACTTGTAAATACAAATTTGTAAGTTGATACATCATGCTACAGATTGTCAAATAATGACAAAATCGTACAAACTATTTAAAAGCTATTAAAAATAAGGCAATTTAATCAAAAAACATCAAAACCTTATACTATTGCGAATTTTTTTGCTGAAATCCTGATTGGGGCCTAACGAATTGATGCTAACTTGACATATATTGTGTCAAACATTTTTTTTGGCTTAAGACGTCGAGTGACAATTTTTTTAACAAATCAAAAAATACTTGTCTGTCCTTTCGGCTTTAGGCTAAACGGGTAAGTCGATTTTCTTTAAACTGTAGCAGTCGTATTTATAAACCCAATCTAAAGTATGTCTAACTTTGGACAGCTGTCCAACTTCAAAACCTTATTTATAATCATGTTCCATCGAATGTCTAACTTAAACACTGAAATTGGATGTCCAAACCTATTCTAAAGTGGGTAGGTTCAATGCACAAAAAGTTGAAAATTAAATGAAATGTTCATTGAACGTATCCAAATGTTTACGAAATTGACAGATTACAGGGATGTTAGTAAGTGTTTGAGAACATATTTAGATAAATGTTGGAATGCGTTTATAAATAAGGAGAAGTCCAAATTTTTAGCCAGTGGCTAGCTGGACAACTGTCCTAAAGTTCTAAAGAAATCTAATAAATACGACTGTAGGTATCTAGGGTTTTTTGGGCATTCCTCCGACACGTTTTTTAGGACCAAAAATAACAATAACGGTTGGTACCTTTATACAAATTTTTCAAGAAAATAATGAAAAACTTACTTTTCTCAAAAACCTGCCCACACTTAAAAAAAAAGTAAAATTAAAATAAAAAGGCTACCATTTTATAAAAATTTTCCGAAAAATGGTTATAAATGGTATCTCCGATAAAACCCTATTTATGATTTTCGATTTTGTCAAAAACGGTTCAACTAATTTTGATAAATTTTTTTTCAAAAACTTTTAATACTATTAGGTGTGTTTTATTCATTGCTGCATAGCCAGGGCAGCAAAATTTCCCTTGGCAAACAAAAACAATTTGATTGCTGGCGAAAAAGAAGTCAGTAAAAATAAAGATGGCTGTGCTGTCGATAGAGCTTTCAATTATTGAAATGAACGTAGAGAGTGAGCTTTCGATTTATTCAGACTTGTGCTGCGCTGGCTATGCAGCAATGAATAAAACACACCTATTGTATACCAACATTTAATTTTTTTTTTTTTTTTGATTTTCAAAATAAGTTTTTTGTTTTAGAATTTATTTTTTCGGACACTTGCTCCTCGATTGTCTAGCAGATTTTAAATAAAAATTATTTGTACTGTCAAAAATAATGGTAGATACTTCCCATTCAAGTGTTTCGTCTACGATTTTTATAAATTTTTTTATGTTACCTCATATTAGTACAATCTACCATATTTTTTGAAAAAAAAATTCATCTATCGATGAAAAATGGTATCTCTCAGAACTATTTTTTTTATTTTCGACTTTCTCATTATTTGCTCAACCGATTGTAATGAAATTTTTACACAAGAGCTTCTAATAAGTTTAAATAATACTCCATTTCAAAATTTTCAAAAAAATAAATTTTGGATTTTTTTTTTAATATCAAAATAATTTTTTGAAAATTCAATATTTCGAAAATAGCTAGATGATTTTTTTTTTTCAAAAATAAATTTTTTAAGACCGCATTAATAAATGCTCAAAAATTGTGTTCTAAATTTTTTTCTTAAAAATGTTTACAAAATATTATAGGTATACACAAAAATTGTTAAAAAAAACCGCTGCAACAATTCACAAAATTTTTTTCTCATAAATTGAAATTTTTTTAAGAAATCAAATGTTGTACATCGCGTTGGTGTCAAAACAATTTCAGAGGTTGTTTAGTCAACTTATTTCTAACTATATTGATTTTTTAACAATTTTTCAGTCTAAACTTTAAGGACCAGTTTCACAGTGCACACTTAACAAAATAAGTGGCACTTAATTTTCCCATTTTGGCACTTTAGCCGCAGTTTTACTGCCTGTGTAAATGGAACTCAAGTGGCCAAAATGGGAGACTTAAGTGTCATTTATTCACTGTGAAATTGCGAATTAGTTTTCCATATTTGGCACTTAAGTGCCACTTACTTCACTGTGAAACTGGCCCTTAGTTTCATGTATATGCGGAACACGGTACCATATTGTTCATATATTTGTTCAGTACTTTCACAACAGAACTAGGAAATTCTGCTGTAGAATCCTTTTCATGTAACGGAGATTGATGAGAAAAAATATATAAAATCGAATGCTATTTTCTTGTTTTACCCTATTTCACCCTATAAATAGCTAAATAAATGGTTTAATTTTGAAATATACTAAGCTATCTAAGTTAAACAGTTTCATAACCAAAAAGAATTTAAAAAAATGAATGCAATTTTTTGTTTTCCCTATTTTACTCTTAAAGAGTTAAATTTTGAGCTAGCGTTTCAAAATTTTATTTTACTCAGTATTTTCACAACAAAACTGAGGAATACTGTTTTGTGATTATTGATATTTCAGTATAGAGTGCATTGCTTTAACGTTCTACAGGTGCAAAAATTTTCAAAATGTAAAATTTTAAGGCAATCGGTGTAGGGCTTTTGGAGATTTCTGATTTTCAATAAACGAACATTTTGTATTTATTTGTAAATTCAAAGCCTTAAAAATTTAAAATTCTGAAAATTCTGAGAATTCTAATTAAAAAAAAAATTTAAATAACTTTACATAAATACTCGAGTAGGAAGATAGGTATTTGGAAAGGAAGAACAATTTATAAAATATAATTTGTATGTCCGTTTCCTGTCATAAAATTTCAAAAACATTAAAACAATTCGGGAGCGAATCTGTATACTGAAAAGTTTCTAAACTCATTCGCACCGCTGAACATATTTTTTAAGGATTTGTGGCAGCAATACCCCTCTATAAGGATTCATTTAAAAATTATAATTTATTCCTTTCTCGTGAAGTTGAAGTAGTCGATTGTACCTGTATACATAAATATAATTTATGTTTCAACTGCCTCAGGTGTGCGTGCTGTTGTTGAATTATTTCAACAATTATTTATTCACTCATTAATAAATTATAAATTCTCAAACAAATGTTAATGAAGCATGATTTTTCATTTCTCTTCTTACTTTTCAAAAAAAAAAACACATATTTCTGCTACAAAAACAACAACTAGGTACAACAAAAATCACTTTCCAACTAACCAATTGAAAATGAAAAAAGAAACCACATACAAACATACATAGCTTCAAGCAAGGGGTAATTCTGATATAAAAAGTAATTGAGCAGCATTTTTAATTTATTTATTGCTGTGAAATAAACCAATAATCATTTTCATTATTGCGATGAAACAATAGTGTTTTATTGTAGGTACATACATATATTCTGACCACAACCCACCAGAAATATAACGTACATATATTTACGTTCCATTTAAATTCCAAACAAAAAGGACTGAAAATAATTAACAGAGGGTTAATTTGTTTGAAAGAATTTTTCGTTCAAAAAATCTCATTAATACGAGATATTTATTCCCGTAATTATAATAATTATAGCTAAAGTCCTTCTTGTTGCTTTTGTACTTATTTTACATAGACGACGCCATTTTTCAAAACTCTCGATTTTCTTAGAAATTTGACCTAAATTATTGTGTGGTATTTGAAAGCCAAAACTACTTTCCACAGAAAGAAGGAAGACGAAGACGATGACGGAGTCGGTTGCGACGTGATCTGTGTTTTGAAATTCATTTAAAATTGAAGGTTTTGGCCGGCACTATTTTATCTTTTTGAAATTGTTATGACATGGCAATCAAATAAATCTTTTTATGTCTGACTCGCCCCAATGAACAAAACAAGTAGGATAGTGTATCTGTATTTGTATCTTACTTTATCTTATAAGTCGTTTGTTATTTATTATTATGACAGGGATGGAAAAAAAGTTGGAAATAAATTTATATGTTTGCCTATCAACCATCATAGGGGGGAAAACTGGAATCCCCCTCGAAAAAAAAATGCACTGGGAAGAGATTTAAAAATGAATCGAAAACTGTGTATATTCTCATTCATTTGACCCGGGTTGTATAAATGACAACCCAACAGTTTTTGTCACTTGGGGTAAATGGATAAAATGTCAGCAATGACAATCAAATGAACTCCCAAAAAAAAAATGCCAATCACATTTCATAAAATTCAAAAGATTTTGCTATTTTATTTTTTTTTTTTTGTATCAAGCTTTTTGATAAAACCTCTTCTCAGTATCACAATTTGATTGTTTCAATTATGCCTGTTCGCCTAAAAAATGCGAAATTCGAATTTTTTCTTCAAAGTCATTAAAAGTTAAAAAAAAAAATTGTAGAAATTCGCAGTTTTGGACAGTACATGAGCAGACAGACATTTATATTATCGAGGGTATTTTTTGTGAATAATTTCATGTACATATTTTTTTTAAGCTGACTTATTTTCAGATTTTAATTTCTCAGGGATTTTCATATCGATGAAGTGAGGTGTAATTTAAAAAAAAAGTGTTGATTCCAGGAAAAGGATATTGATTGGATTGATGAAGAGTGTCCATTTTCATTGGAATTTTTATTTAATTAAAGTTACCTTTTTTGTTTTCGATTGAAAAAAAATCCATTCGAGGTTTTTTTTTTTTTGTTAATCTTTCATGTTATGTTCACAAGCGATACATGTTTTTGGTTTTTTTTTTTCTTCAAGCCATCACAAAACTTACCTGAAAGAAAGGAAAAAAGTAAAAAATAGTTTTAAAATTTAATTTGAGTTGAAAGATTATTTTAAATTTAAATAATTGATAACTTTAAAAACGAATACAATTTTATTTTCTCAAAATTAGGTCTAAAAAGGGTTTAACCAAGGCCGGGACATCACTTTATTTAAGTTAAATATAAAAAATAATTACTGACTTATGTACATAAGGGTGGGTCACTTTTGTATGAAGGAAAAAAATCATTTTTCAGTTTTTGAAATTATTTTTCAGTTTTTGAAAGATCTTAAAAATATAAAAAGCAATTTTGAAAACCCAACCACTACGGACAAAAACTCATCGAGCAATACCTCGCTTGAAATATTGTAGCTCCCAGATCACGAATATATGCATTTTTGAAGTTGCTAGATCTCTTTCCTCATCATGCAAATCGAGTTTACAGATTTCGTGATTGCCGCAAACAAATTCGGTTAATTTACAGACCTAATTCGGATTTTTTGAAAGTTGTTTATTTTGGCCGTGTGATACATCGATGGAAAGGTGGCATTCTCCAAATTACTGTTTTGCTATTTTGATTTCGCTTAGACGCTTGTTTCAGCTGAAAATCGCGTTTGAAGACTGAAAAAGGCTAATTTTAAGGTGCGTTTAGAATTGTTTGATAACCATCGAGGGCGTTGGTCTGTTTTTGACGATAATGACAAAATTTGATTTTTTTCCAATGAGGCCTATTTATTTCCTATCCAGCACTGAAGATTGCAACCTCTTCAGAGGCTAGGTTACGGAAAGATTGCCATCTAAACCACTTTTTTATTTTCAAACTTAATAAATTAGAAATATAGTTATTACACTTTGGCTGGTAATATCTCTTCAAACGTGATTTTCAGCATCCAAGCGAAATAAAAATAGCAAAACGGTAATCTGGAGAATGCCATCTTTGCATCGATGTATTACACGGCCACGATTTTAATAATCTTTAGTTCACAAAAGTTGGCTTTTCGTCCCGGAGATCTCACTTGGACTCGTCAATTGACTTATGATTAACTGGTCAATCATCTTTCGTCAATTTCAGTTGAAGTTACATCAATTTTTGGACAAAACCATCTTCTGAGGCCGGTAAAGAAGAATTCAATACAAGATACTTCCATTTTAATTATTCAAAACAATTCTTCTTTCTTTTATTATTATTTTTTTTCTGAATGATTCCTCAAAACTTTGAGAATTTTTAATTTCCAAAAATGTTACATTATTTCTATTTCGTATCCGTTTTCCATTAAAATAGTTAAAAACTTTTCCATCAAATAAAAAATTGAATAATTTACATATATACCTATTATAACTTTAATTTCCAATTATCCAACATTAGGTACGCATAATCTAAGTGTTGGTAGTAATTATCTTAATTGATATAAAGGTATCTATTTCCTTATTGTTATGTTACTGCCTTTAGCATTTTGTTTAATTTAATTGGAATAATTTCTTAATTCTTCTCAAAAGATATCCTTAATAAACTTGTCCATGCTGTCAAAAAATATAATACCTACCATAAACACGAAACTTATATCTATACCTATATAAATAGCGACATTAAGATATAGTCCAGTGAAAATTGAATTCCTCAACTAGAAATGAATATATTATATGTTAAAGCCTCAAGCTTAAACCCTTTACAACTCATTCTCCTTCTATCTACCCTTTTTTTTTGCATGTACTTTTCTCATTCCCATCAATATATATATTATTATCATCGTCAGTGTTGTTGAAGATTTAAACATCCCTCGCCCTCCCCGAAATGAAGACGATGACAGGAGAGTAATGTGTCAAAAACATTCCTTCGCCACAGTATCCGATCAATATTATGTAAAATATACCTTTCAGTCTGTAGGGGGTAATTGTGAAATTTGAAAAGGTATAAAAAGTGTTGCCATACAGATTGTGTTCACTTTGAAAAAAAAAAAACAATTATTGAAATAAAAAATAAAAATCATTAAATTCTACAATTTACATAATATTATGTCACAATAGTCTAGTCAATTAGTCAATAAAGCATTTGATCCGGAAATAGTCGAGAGCTGGATTTTGGTATATAGCCTGATCCTCATAGTGTTCTTAAGAAACTGTCAAAAGTCCCCATCAATATGAGCGCCGCTAACAATTTACGGAGGGTAAGGAATAACTTCCTAATTGTAAGCTGTACGAAAAAAATGTAAAAACTAATTTTTAGCTTGGAAAATTTCCTACAAAAAAGATTAAAATGTTTTTTTTCATTTAAGTAACCGTTTCCGAAATAAACCAATTGGAAGAGTTAAGAGTCTTACTTTTCTATATAGTTGGGCGACTTAGTTAAAAAATTGTGCTTTTGTGATAAATGCATCAATTCTTTTTTGTTGTCGTTACATTATATGAACATGATTTTAAGATATCGGCTCATTTTAACTGTCCACTTCATAAGGTGGGTGGGGCAAATAAAAAAAAAATATTGAAAATTGAAAATGAATACAAAAACACAACGGCAACACCGACAATATCATGTTGTAACTTTTTTCATTAATCATGGCTCTTTAGCGTTCCCCATTGACTGTAACATTATGGCCGGCTTCATTTTTGAAGAAATATGGACTAATGATTCCCTCTGCTCATAGAGCACACCAAACAGTGACTTTTTGAGGATGTAACGGCGCGGCGCCTCAACATTGGTAAGTGGATTATGATCACTCCAAATACGGCAAATTTTGATTAAGTGAGTTTCATCGCTGAACAAAATTTTCTTGTGAAAATCGGGATCGGTGGCCATCACGTTGCGCGAACCGAACCATTATTTTGGTAATAAAGGACAATGGGCAAAAATGTATGGAGCGCTGGTCCAGCTCCAATAAGAACGACCTTTATATATTTTAGGATGTTTTGGTCTCCAAGTTGTGGTGTAAAATAAATATAAAATCTTAATGAAGAATTTTTGTTTTTATTTATTAAATTAATAAATTTATTTTCACAACTTTTACTTATTTTGTATTGTGACGCGTTTCGGACTTTTGTCCATCTTCGGGCGAAATGTGAACTCTTCGCCCGAAGATGGAAAAAAGTCCGAAACGAGTCGCAGTACAAAATAAGTAAAAGTTGTTTCGTACTTTGGCCATCTTCGGGCGAAATGTGAACTCTTCGCCCGAAGATTGAAAAAGTCCGAAACGCGTGGCAAAACAAAATAAGTAAAAGTTGTGAAAATAAATTTATTAATTTAATAAATAAAAACAAAAATTCTTAATTAAGATTTTATATTTATTTTATTTATCCACGACCTTTATATCGTATATAGGTACGTATTCATTCATTATTTATCAGTTAACCGTTTGCCTAAATTCGCTGTGTGGCGGAAGTTATTTAATTTTTAGTAAAATGAGTTTCAGGTTTTCAAATCTCTGTTTTCATTAATTTCCTTTATAATATTTTGTGGTTTCTTTAAGTTTACTTATGTAAACTAATAAATAAAACATTAATCAGTACACTATCAGTTAAGTTTTAGTAAAAATATATAATGTCAGTGTAATTTTAATTTATTAAATTATACGAAAAAATAGATATTTTTACACATAAATGCTTCCTCCTTATGTTTATTATTATCTGACGCAGCTTATATGGTAGGTTTTAGTGATAAACCAAAAATA
Organism: Epistrophe grossulariae; assembly: GCA_929447395.1. Classification (NCBI taxonomy): domain Eukaryota; kingdom Metazoa; phylum Arthropoda; class Insecta; order Diptera; family Syrphidae; genus Epistrophe; species Epistrophe grossulariae. The sequence continues at coordinate 34,353,808 of OV839569.1, read as the reverse complement.
TTACCTATGTGAAAAAAACTTTATTTAAAAATTTTAAATTAGGGTAAACAATGAAAAAGGTCTAGATTCTAGTTTCTAAACCAAAAAAGATAGAAAATTGATTTTTTTTTGTAATCGATAGAACTTTTTAATAAAAGAATTCATGTATGTGGGATTGAGCCAAACGACACAACCAATACATGACCCTAACGACCGAACGACGACCAATACCTACAAAGAACAATATACAAGAGAATTAACAAGAAAGAATAAAGCAAAAGAAACTTGCGCCCCTCTTCATTATTTTGTATTTGCTTATTCTTCCATTATTTTGTATTTGCTATTTCAATTAATTTTAAGTCAGTTTGTATCTAAAACTCCGCGGGAGAAGCTTCACTACGCCTCAACGTCGTCGCTTGCCATGTAATTGTTTTTATGCTCAAGTTTTACGTCAATAAAACATTTATAATATTATATCAAACATAATTATTTGTCTTTATTTTGAGAAAAGATAAGAAGTTTGAATGGATTCCAAGAAGAATCCTACATGTATACAAAAGAAAATTCTAGAAATTCTAAAACAACTCGAGATAAAATCGTTTGAAAGAAAAAAAATTAAAAATAGATCTTGGGAAAAAAAATCACCTAAATTCAGGGTAATATTTTCTAGAAACAAGTTCTATAGTTTTGAGAAGCAAATAAGAAAAAAAAACCCGTATTTGTAAAATTTTCGATTTAAGCTTATTTCATTTAGTAAGTGAATTTTTAAACAATATATATTTTTCGTCATCAATTTTTGTTGGATAAAATAAGCATCGTACGTAAAATTAAAATCGTACTTTAAATTGTCTAAAATATTGGCCAATGTTTCACGAAATTTAATTACTCTTGTTTTACTATTCTTTTATCATTTAACAATAGTTTGTAAAAATATTCACAAAAAATTAGACATTTTCTCAAAGGTTAAAAAATATATTTTCTAAGTAGGTACATATGAAACTGTAACATATGTACCTATTATTTTGTAGGAAACTTGATAAAGAAAAAAAAAATCAACTTTTCATACCTATTAGTTCGAAATCATTTCAAGTGAAAGTATATTACCTATCCCATCAGAATTTAATCAAATTTACATAATATATCGTTATAAAATGGCAGCACTGTTATACTTTGTTATCATACCATTGAATTCTTATCGTTTATTGCGAAATCATTTTCTATTGAGAAAAATTTAAAAAAAAGGTGAGTGGAGTAAGTGTTATGAAATAAGGCGAATAAAAATAATAAGCAAAAAAAGCTTTTTTTTTTTTTTTTCTTCATTTCATTTCAAAGTGACAAGGATGAAGAAGAAAACATAAAATAGAAACAAAAATACATAAACAAGTGAAAAATAAGATAAAACAAAGTATAGAATCAATTTGAAACTCGAAGTTCACATCATCATACAGCCTGAGGTTTGATTACTTTATGCTGTTCACACTCTTACTCACACACATACATATATACACTACACAGTACACATAACATCCTATCAACCAGAAGCCAACATAAAAAAAAAAAAAATAGGAGTTGTTTTCCGGATTCATCGGGTTTGGGGATCATATTGCAATATGAGAAGACGACCTCGTTTTTTTTTTTTTTTTTGTTAAATGGATTATGTGTGTGCTGAAATAAGTAAGCCAATAAAAGCTTGTTTTTGTATGTTGATGCCTATTTTCACAGTGCTGATTTATATCGACTGAAAGGAAAAATGGAATTTTCTTTTTGGTATAGAATCTTAAATGGAGGTCGGATACAGAGGTCCACAGTACCTACCTATCCTACCTTACCATAGACTTATTTTTTTTTAACAACCACCCTGAAATTGTGTATTGAAATTCTGATTAAAACAAAGCAACAATAATAATAAAATATCAAAAAAAGAAAAAAAAACGAAACATGTTGTTTAATTCAATTTATTCCCATTGAAATACAATATCTGTAAAGAATATCCTGAAAAGAAATCCTAAAGCTTTAAATTGGATTTAATAAGTACAAAGTATGTAAATAATGTACATATAAGATTGAAATAAAAGAAAAAAACAAAAATTGAATAAGGAAAGAAGGTTTTTGGATGAGTGAGAAGCAACCCCCTCCTCCCAACCTCATTGAATTAATATAATAGATTTTGCTTCAGGATATCGATGACTCAACAAGTGAGTGTAGGTAAACGTATATAGGTACCTAATAAAACTTATTCAATTATTTTGTTTGAGGAGTGAAAAATGATAGGATACAATAAATTAGGTAATGAGGTTTATTTGCTGAATTTTTTCTTTGAATACATATTTCACAGGAATTTTATCATATACGTGGGAAAAAATGAATAGGCTGATGAAATTTGTCTTATTTATTTATTCTGTACTTGATTTAGACGCTCTTCAAATTCTTACTATTTAGGACTTAGAGGGGTAGGTAATCCAATTGATAAAATTTGTGAATTTCTGCTCACTCATGTGTTAAAGGAACTCTATTAAATCAATCAAAAAATTCCCTAATTGGTTCTTAAAACCTACTTTTGTGACCATGTAGTTGGGTCATTGTTTTACTCTCGTCAGATTCAGTTGACATCATAACCTATCAATTTTAATGAAAATGATATTTATTTGAATAAGTTTGTAAAAACAAGTGTTGATTACACTATCTATCAAATTAATTGAATTAAGGATAATTAATTCCTTTAGATATTCTGTATAAGAAAACCCAAAAATTTATCGTTACAAATGTTTGTTTTACATTCATATGCCTATGATTATTATTTGTTTTCACTTTCAATACAAAAATTATGAATGTATGTATTTCAAATTTGAAAAGGGATACGACAATAAATGTTATAAAGGATATATACCTAGCCTTTATCCACAAAGTTTATTTGTAATAATTTTGAAATGACGTAAAAACATTTTCCTTTAAATTTTTATATTAAAATTTCATCAGACTGTTTTTCGAAATTTGAATTTAAAATATTTATAAAAGGTGCGACGCATGTATGTATGTATACCTGCCCTAAAGATAAACAATAAACATCTAAGAAGTTATTTTGTTTTGTTTGTTGTCCATTGACAAATATTTACTAAAAGAGTCCTTATAAAAGTCAACAACAACATCAGCACTCATATCATGATGAAGATATCGGGTTTTGTTTTTTTTTTTTGTTTTTTTTTTTATTTCCTAAAGCGTCAATCAATAGCTTGTAAGTTGTAAATGATGTTTACTATGGACTAACAGCTTTTTTTTTATGTGTTATTGTCAATATTTAATATTAGATGCCTTTAGAAAATTTCAAACCCGATATTTAAGCCTTGGAGTTTTTTTTTTTTTATTTAATAAATACAAAATTGTAGTTTTTAGTAAAATACGAACACAAATTAAATAAACAAATTTAGTGGCACAGAAGCTCGTGGAAAATTAAGGCCTTTACTGGCTTTAAACTCTCAACCATTTTTTATAGGATTTCTTTCTGTTCAAAAATCTCAAAATCAAAATTTACCCTTTTAAATTCGAATTGAAAACTTTTTATTTTGCAAAAATTTATTTAAATTCCATTTAAATTTATTTTACATTTAGTTTAATTTATTTCATCCTCATAACTTTCGCATATATATGATAATCCATAATCCAATTTAGGCCAATCATGCTACCACTTCCTGAAAGTTGATATTCTTGAGTGCATTTACATCAAAAACTCAAAAGTTGATTTCAGTCATGTGTAGAAACAAAAAAAAAATAAAGGTCTTAAGTATGTCATCTAAACTAGCTCATAATTTGAGCAAAATAAAAATATATAACGGGTGATTTTTTAGCTGGTTTGGTTTTGGCAACACTGGTTTTGACAGCTGACGTGTGTTTAGTACCTTGTGTCACTGTCAAACAGCTTCAGTTTGGTTTGCAATTTAACCATGGATCGTCTTACAAATGAACAACGCTTGCAAATTATTGAATTTTACTATCAAAATTCGTGCTCGGTTCGAAATGTTCATCGCGCGCTGCTTCCATTTTATGGTCGGCATTCTCGACCTTCTGAGCAGTCTATTCGGAAGATTGTGACCAAATTTCGCACCAAATTTACTTTGTTGGACATTAAACCACCAACACGTTTACGTACTGTGCGTAGTGAAGAAAATATTGCGGCCGTATCAGCTAGTGTGACAGAAGACCGCGAAATGTCGATTCGGCGCCGTTCCCAGCAGTTAGGCCTTTGTTACAGCACTACTTGGAAATTTTTGCGGAAGGATTTGGGCGTAAAGCCTTTTAAGATACAGCTGGTGCAAGAACTAAAGCCAGCCGACCTACCACAACGCCGAATTTTTGGTGAATGGGCTCTTGGAAAGCTGGCCGAGGATCCGCTTTTTTATCGAAAAATTGTGTTCAGCGATGAGGCTCATTTTTGGTTGAATGCATACGTAAATAAGCACAATTGCCGCATTTGGAGTGAAGATCAGCCAGAAGCATTGCAACAGCTACCAATGCATCCCGAAAAAGCCACTGTTTGGTGCGGTTTATGGGCCGGCGGCATTATTGGGCCATATTTCTTCAAAGATGATGCGAATCGCAGCGTTACTGTCAATGGTGAACGCTACCGAGCGATGATAACAAACTTTTTTTTGCCCGAAATGGAAGTTCTTGACTTGCATGATATGTGGTTTCAACAAGACGGTGCCACATGCCACACAGCACGCGAAACAATGGCGCAATTGCGAGGCGAGTTTGGTGAACAGTTAATTTCACGTTTCGGGCCGGTCGTGCCTAGATCGTGCGATTTGACACCATTAGACTATTTTTTGTGGGGGTATGTCAAGGCTAATGTCTATAGGGACAAGCCCGCTTCGATTGACGTACTGGAAGCTAACATCCATGCATTCATTCGTGAGATACCGGCCGATATGTGTGAAAGAGTATGCCAAAATTGGACTCAGCGGATGGGCTACCTGAGACGCAGCCGCGGTCAACATTTGCATGAAATTATTTTTAAACATTAAATTGCAAAGTTCAAACTATCGATTCAAATAAATATTTCATTCATTTTTTCGAATTTTTTGTGTTTTTTTTTAAAAAAAAGTTCTAAACCTCTTAAAAAATCAGCCGTTATTTAATGCCCGATGGAATTGTATAAACTTGCTATTTTAGTTGTACAAACCAGTGGCGGATGCAGGATTTGGTCTTGGGGGGGAGGATAACAACTACAAATAAAAAACTTAAAGATAAACTTGCTTATGCTTTGTACAATATTATCTATGTGCGGGAAGTAAGCGGGATCACTACGTTTTCCTGCGACCGTTTTCCCGTGTAACGTTTGCCCGCCGATTTGAAAGGTAGTTTTTTTGTTACAATCCCGCAGCACGATATCCCGCGGAACGATTGCCTATGAAATTTTCCACAGGATTGGCGGCGGGATAGACAATACTTAATAAGTACTTTTTGACAATACTATTTTGCATTTATGCAATAAATATTTTATGTTTGTTAAAATATTTAATTTTTTTTTCATATTAAGCGTTTTTTATTTTTTTTTAATTTTCATAAAAAAAACTACCAAATGATGAAAAGAAACATTTCATACACTCAACCTCGCACTTACCCCAAATCCTATAGTGTGCCAAGCAGGGGGGTTGCATACATACCTCACCTTAACACAAGAAAAGACTTTTTTACAAGAAAACTACTATTGAAATGAATTTTTTTCCTGCGCTGTCGATTTGTATTAAAAAAAGTAGGAATCGGCGGGCAAACGTTACACTGGAAACTGTGTTTCGGGATATCGTTCTGCGGGAAAACGTTTTGCGGGAAAATGTTTTGCGGGAAAACGTACGCGGGAAAACGTGACGCGGGAAAACATAGCCAACCCGAAGTAAGCACCACCATTTTCGATTTTCAAAAAAAAAGTTGTGCTGTATCTATTGTGCTCAACTTGGGAATCGAAAATGTTGATCTTAATATTGCTCAATTCACGTTGAAAATTGGTTGACCGGAGAAGATGCAATTATGCATGGCAGAACAAATTGAGCTTCAAACAGCGCAATTACATATGTATAACTTTTTGAAAAATCGTTATTTTGAAAAATAAATTCGTGCGTTAAATTTGCAAATACAAAAAAAAACATATTTACTGCACATGGCAGCACAAATTGAGCACAATACAGCACAACTTTTTTTTTTAAATTCGAAAATGGCGGTGCTAACTTTACGCAACTTTTGCGTTCGGTCGTTAAACTTGCAAATATGCAATTTTTTTATCTCTCAGGTTCTTTTTTGAGCACCAAACAGCACAACTTTAAGTTTTTAGAAAAACTTAATTTTGGAAAAAATTTCATACCAACTCAAAATTTTCAAAATTATTAACTGCACATGGCAGCACAATACACCTCATTTTTTTTTTCAAAATCACCAATGACGGTTCAAACTTCACGCTAAAAAAGGGTTATAGCCTCTAAAAAACCATATGCGCGCTTAGTACGATTTTTTGTGCTGCATATGGCAGCATAAGTCGGTGCTAGCTTAACGCACATAAATTATTTTTGTGCTTATATTTTGGGCGTATTTAGATGAAATTTAACAAGAAAACAGAATAAGTATTACATTAGTAAAAAATGTTTAAAACTAAGGACATTTTCTCAAATGTTTTAAAGTTACAAAATTGTTAAGTAGTATCAATTTAATAACTTTTTATTAGGCTCTTTAAAATTTTACGACATTGTATTTTTAGTCACAGGAATATAATGTTCTAAATCTTACACCAATATTCTTGGGAATTTCTTATGTATTTTTCATTTTCTTTAGAACAACGTTTTATTCTATGAAACCATTAAACCGTCCTTTCAAATACAGAACGAAAATAAAATGAAAAAAAAAAAAAAAAACAATAAAATCCATTTTTTTTCTAACCACGTTTTCCTGTGGACTTATAAGTTCCTTATAGGAATCTTTTAACAAGATTTCACCGAGTAATGTTAATGGAGAAGTTTTCCTCGTGTTTTTTACTTCACGGCTGGTTTTGAGCGCGTGCAAATGCCAGAAGTTAAAAGTTCTATTATGGGGGGGGGGGGGGGGTTTTCCAAGGAAAATATTTCATCCATCACTGCAATACTGTGGGCCAGGATCTATCTCACTTTCCCTTCTGTTTTTAAACATGACACAGCAAAAGACTGAAGGATATACATGAACATGGAAGAAAGTTGTTGGGGCAAAATAAAGTTTTTTGGTCTTGTTGTAAATATTTCGAAGGATCCGTCCGTCGTCGGTGGCGGTGGCGGTGTCGGTCTATGGGTCTTCGGTTGTCGGTCGTTGGCTCAAAGTTCAAGAAGTGGTATATCAAAGTTTTAAGAATTTATCAAATTCATACAACATATACAAATTTTGTATTCTATGTATTGAAAATGTGGGTGTGTGTGTGTTTTGTCAACGATGTAGTGGAAGAAAACAACTAGAAAATAAACACCAACTTTGCTATATGTATATCCATCCAATCTATCCGTATCTATATATACAATTTTATGTATTTATTAAGACTAAAACCGTTTTTCAAAAAACATATGCGATGAGGGATTTTATATCTAGCACGCTATGCGATACGATGATGTTGATCTGGTTGGGATGTACGTACAAAACCTACTTCGGGCTAATTGAATAATTTGTCTCGTGAAATGATGATGGATGAGCTTGAACATGTTGAATTATTCACAAAGCTCAGGATGCCATCACATAATATCATATAGTTAAAGAAGGCATCACCAATCCAATATAATATGTATAAAAGTTTGGACTGATAGGCATTTAAGACTTGAGGCAAATAAGGATACCAATTTACTTATTATTATTTAAGGCATATTAAATTAATTGGCAGCAATGTCAGTTCTCTTAATGTTGTTATATAATTATTGTATGGTGTGGCGAATCGCTTCAAGTGAATTTAAGGAATGCGCGGGTTATATATATGTAGATACATATAACATCATCATTGAGATAATTTTTTATATATAATAATTGTGTTAATTTGAATAAATTAATTGGGCTATGATAGTTTTTTAAGTTGATTTATTTTAAGAATAATAATTCAGTTTAGGTGGTTAGAAAGATGATGGAAATCTTTGAAACTTGGAGGCTTTTTGGAGAAATACATAGACCCAATCTCATGAATTGCAGGTGTCAGATAAGGCCCATTTGGCCTTGAAATCCAATATACAAACACACATACTCATTTTTGATACAAAAACCCTGCATACTCGTAATTTGAGTTCTTTTTTATGTACCTATTACGAGTACGTTTAAACTTAATTATTATGAATATATGTTTGCCGTTAATTAAAGCAGTATTTTCGAGATACAATATTTGGGATTTTTTGAATTAATATGTTGTACCTATAGTGAAACCATTCTATACAAATTTTAAATGGTTATTAACAGTATCTTCGCATTGAGGGAGATTTTTGGATTCTTGTTCATTCTAATATTGAAAGATACAAGTTATAAAATATTAAATAAGGTCCCAGGGTGGTGCAGGATCTCGTCAAACTTATTTATTTATGATTAAAGAAAATAACGTTTATTTTATAAAAAGGAAATTTATTTAATCTGAACCAAAATTTAAAACTTAAGAATTCGAAAACGACTCCGTCGATTTTTATTCAACCTGGCACCCAGCAGTTTTTAACATTATCTAGCAGATTTTAAACAAAAAATAGTGCTATAACCAAAAATTACGGAACCTACCACACAATTGTTAACAATCGAACCTTCCATACAATTGTTTAAAATCGTTGAGGAAAATCTCAGTTTTCTTAACAACGACTCCTACGGTTTTGATTAAAATTTGTATTTAAGCTAATTGGAAGAAATTTTGTATTACTCCATTATTAAAAATATCTCTCATAGAACCTTTTTGAAGTTTTACTTCTAGCGCGTGTACATAAGTACGCACACTCTTTTTTTTTTTGATTTTCGACGATCTCATTTTTTCTATCTCACGATTTAATGGAATTTTTTTATTCTTTAGATGTAGATGTGATTTTGTTTCAATTTCTGGACATTTGGGTGTTGGTAGCTTATTTTGCGAGATTAATAATCTTTCTCTCTACATAAAGGTCTCATTATATATGGCAATGCCATATATAATATTCATAATTTATATATTAACAATGTTTAAAAAAAACAAAAAAATAAAGAATTAATGAATACTGCCTTATCGACCTCTAAAGTGGGGTGTATTTGAACAAAGACTACCTAATAAACAAAATTATTAATATGTCTAAATTATCTTGAACCTATGTATTTACATATTTTAAAAAAATAGTACGTATACGCCATACATTTTTTTTTAATATAAATTTATGAAGGGTTTTCTACAACCTGAATTTTTCTGTGCAGAATCTGATCTCACAATTACTGAATTGAATATTAAAGTAAAACTTTTTAAAGTCCCAAATATGTACATTGATTTTACGTTGATCTATAAAAGTGATTTTTGTTTTGTTGGGAATTTTTCCATTTTATTGGTATTGAAATGGAGTGAAACCTTCACAACATTGAAAAACGGTGTAAATACTTTTCCAAAAAAGAATTTTGTGAACTATTCAGTCGTAAGCAAAAATCTAGCTTAAAGAAAATTGTACAAGGGCGTGGAAGTGGGTGGATTTTACAAAAACTAATTTAAATTTTTGTTTCTTATTCATAAGAATAAACGTCGTTTTGTTATCATAATATGTCCTTTTGTCCTAGTTGTTCATAAAAAAAGTTTCTAACAGTTTTGAGAAAAAACTGAAATTGTTCGTCAGTGTCATTTGCAAAAGGTTTTTTTTTTAAGTATTCAAATCTTACACGAAAAGTTCAATAATATTTATGCTCAACTCCACTGCTATACATATTGGCATTGATGAGTTCTGCAACAGTCACTTATACCTCTTGTAATTGAAGGTTTATGTAAAACTTATATTCCCCCATATAACAATTCCCCCTTTATTATAACAAAAAAAAAAAAAAAAAACTCTCTGAAAGGATAACAAGATTACTTGACAATAAACGAACTACAAATCAGTATTTAGTTCTTTCATTCACATAAACTGTTGCCTGATGTGCTGTTGATGGCGATGCAACATAAAAGGAACAGGACGTATCTCTCCCTTTCTGATGGATGGATTTCTAAATTTAAATAAATTGAAAATGAATTGAGGAAAATTTGTTAAACCCAAGTCTTCTGCATCTTCTCTATATTTTATTTTAAAATCCTTATAATCCTTAGGGAAACACAAAGAGCTAAATAAAATCAACTACAATAAAGAAAACTGTTGTACTTTTCTGTCCCATTTATATACTTCAATCCAGGACGAAAGCAATGCAACAGCAATTATTGCAATTTAAAACTTGCAAAAACAACTCGAGTTTTTTTTATTTGTTATTCTCTCTTTTAGCTTACTTCCTCCGTGTGCAAAAGTTTATCGATGGTCGTCGTAATATTGTGGACACTCTTTGCAGAATGCCACCGGCAGGCCAGGTCAGATGAGGACAGAGCCAAAAGGATATATAATAGTTTCAAGTTCTCCATTGCGATTTGTTTTCATCGTTTTCAATAAGAAAAAAAAAAAGTTATTTGAATTTTTTAGGAGATACCTCTGGTGAAAGTTTAAGAGTTTAAGTTTCATTTTAGTTTCTTTGTTCGTAGCTTTGTTATTTTTAATGATCCCTCATGAACCATTGAACCGAAAGCCTTAAAATCACTTTTAATTGAACTCAAAATTAAAATTGAAAACAAAAGATTTTTGTTTTTTTTTTTTTATTTTAAAGAAGTAGATAGATAGGGTAAAAGTGGGTGAGATTGAATTCTCAATTTTTTTTTGTTTAGTAAAGCACATGGATTTCAACTGCGCCCATGAGAAATTATGTAATATTTCATGATATTTGGATATATTTGTTTTAGAAAGTGAGAAATATTGAAAGGGTGCTTTATCTCTATTACCCAACATTATCCTATTTAAAATTTTATCCAAAGGGTGGGATGGTATTCGCCTAGGTAGTACACCAGAGGGGAAAAGTGTTCTGTGTAGTGCGCCACCTCTTGATATACATACTTCGTAATCTCCCTTTTTCAGCATATTCTTTTATATTAATCATAAGTCCAAAAAATTCGATATTATTTTTTTTTTTTTTTAATTTTTTTTTTCACTTTTATGTGAATATTGGCTTTTTTATTTTTAAAGAAGAAGAAATTTACTAAAAAATGTGCAATATACATAGTGAGTGAATAATAAATGAAGTTGCACCATTTCACCCACTTCTACCCTATTTTAGATTATATTAATTAAATAAATTTAAAAGAACAATCAATAACTGAACGAAATGAATTAAAATTTTATTTTAAATCATTTTATTTCTTGCATCGTATAAATGCTAACTCAAAAGAGAAAGAGAGCTAGGAAGTTTTTGGATAATTATTGTAATCTGATGAAAGTTCAGCTTGGATCCATTTATTGATGCATCACAATTATAAGAATGCTAATTGAAATGGCTGAGTGCATATTTTAGAATTGAAGGACTTTTCGTGATAAAAGTCTTTACCATAATTTATCATCATGATTCATTATTTTAATAATGTGGGTACTGGGTGGGTATACCTAGAATATAAATCTTGTTCCTAAGAAGAACAAAGACAAGAAATATTTTACATAAAACAAGAATATTCCAATGAAATTTTATGTTTGCAATTGATAGGTGAGTTGTCCTTTATAGTAATTCGAGAAAAAAAAATATTGCGGTTGTACTGCCGGATAATTGCTTTTGTTTTCTTAGAATTTATTCCTTTAAATGTACCTAAACAGTTTTTAAGTTTAATTCAAGTTAAAAACGACTCTTACTATATCTATAACGGTTCATGAGTGAACTGAATCTAAAACACCGTAGATATAATCATTAAGGGTATTCACGCAATGAAGTAAAACACCGGATAAGTTTACCATTTAGTTAAGTTTACCATTTGGTTAATGAACTGTCAAATTTTGTATGAGATATGATTTACACAATTTGATTAAAATTCTCCAAGGATTTTGCTGGATAAAATTAACCAAATTTTTTTGGTAAACTTAACCAAACGTCATTGTGACTTTTAGAATAAGGCGTATTCAGAAATATGATAATTAGGTATCTCAGAGAACTTAAAAAAACTCTGCCCGTGTTCTGCAACTATCGCATTGAGATTAGTTGGAGATGAAAGTTGTAAATAAAAACGTTTACAAAAAAAAAATAATTAGGACATCCACATTTTCTGAATATTGATCAGCATTGTTTATTTACACAAATCCATATAATGGGCCATATGGATACACAAAAGTAAATGCTTTTACTTGTATTTGTTATGGTTTCCGAGTTGCCATCGAAGTGAAAGTGACCATTTATTCTTTTTATTCTTCTTTCATCAAATTTCAGTTGAGTTGAGATAGGGACAACTTTTACTGCCAAAAACGAAAGTGAACTAAATTGAAGGAAAAGTAGATATCCTGCACCATTATGGGCGTGCCATATGATTTTTCTTGTATTCGCTCATTTTCGTTCGATCAGTGCCATGAGTTTGCGACTATTACAGTTCTACATTTAACCCCGAAATCGTTTTCCCGTCAGGCTTAAAAAAAACCTGTTTTTTTCCTGTACCTTACATTTTTTTCCGTTCCGAGTCATTCTGCTCCGATTTCAAGTTAGGTAGTTTGGGAGAGGTTCTATATTTTAAAATAATTTCGAAATCTGAACACGCTTATTTGTATAATTATTTTAGAGTTTCATATTTGACGTTTAACGAACAGCTGATTCAATTACACCGCATTTAACCAAATGAATTAAAAGGGCGTTCACGCAAACTTTTGTGTAAACTTATCATTTTACACAATTGGTAAACTTACGACGTTGCGTGAATACCCTTTTTATAAAAATTTTTAATTTTTTTTCTACATATTTCGAATATTCCATCGTACAGTAGTTCTTTCCAAATTTCAATAATAGAATATAATCTTAATGTCGAAGGCAGCATTTTACGGACTGAGGTTCTTTTTTTAAAATGTTTTAAATGTGACTTAGACTAGTTCTGCATTGTAGCGACGAATTAATTGTTCATAATATGCGAAATAAATGACGTAGAATGACACCTATTGAACATTTGTCAAAATAATTCTTTAAATTTAAAAAGAAAATTTTATATGTATAAGGAAAAAATCTCAGATAAGAAATGTGAGTGTGGCAGTAGGCAGAATTTATATAGAATTAAATAAGTTTGTCATGCTTTTGGTTCAATAGATTTAAATTACAAAATTAAATCTTTACTTTAAGGGATGTACAAAATTTGGCGTAGTAGTAGTCGAATTTCCGAAGAAGTTACAAAGTGTACCTGTTTAGAATAAAACTGCTCACTACGTACCTAGTGAGTAAAAACCTGATTCAAAGTAGAGGTTTTTCGAAATTTAAAAAAAAAACAGCTGTTATTCGAAAGTCGTTGATTCGGTACAGACAAGTACCTAACTAAATTCTGAGTTATCATGACCCGTCAATCACCATTCTCAGTTTGGACCATTAATTGTGGGACACCCTGTATAAGGATATAATTCTAGTTTAAGAAAAGTGCGCGTGATACTGGGAGGAACGAACAACTCACACCCCTGTCCTGATTTCCGATCGGTTTTAAAATCCTTTCGTTTTCAAACTCTATGTGTTCTGAAATACTTTTCGCTTTCAATACTTGTGGAATGAGTGTGCTTTGATTTTGACCAGATTGATAATAATTGTAATTTGAAAATTCATTTGAGTTTTCATGTCCGAATTGAATTGAAATGGTATTATTACGTATTATTAAATTTTTTTTGTGTTTTATTTAATTTTTTTTTCAACAAATTTGACGTTTCGAATTTTGTTTTTAATGATTTTGAAAGAAAAAAGGTTTGAATACTAGCTAACGTGAAAGTGAAAATCAGAACACCTTTTTTCAATCCGTGTGGAAATCAATTGCGTTTACGGATTCGATTCGGAACGGAAATCAGAACAGGGGTGAATATGTCGTGTTTCTCAAATAAAGTTTTGTATACAAATTTCTGTGTAAATTATTTAAAAAATGGTCCACTTTTTAGAATAAGTCAGTTTATATTTTTACAAGATATCAGTTATCTATAAACCTAATTCACCGTCTAGAAGTATACGGATAAAATATTTTCCATTCGTTGCTCAATTATTTTCTATTAAATAAAAGAAATAAAAAGTTTTATTTCTAGCGTTGAGGAATTCTGATTATTTTTAGAAAAATTTCTGAGATCTCAGAACGAAACATTTTGTGAAGAAAAATGTCAAAATAGTTCTTTTCGGAAGTTCCGAAGAAGTTTTGCTTTTTTTGTATGTCTGGATTTGTATCATAAATCTTCAGCATCTTTCGACAGAAATTAATTGTTCAATAGACAAAAAACCATTAATTTGTTCGAATATTTGGCGTGTTAAGAAAAATGAGATTGCAGAGATTTTTTGCACTCAAAAAGTGAGCAAGCAAATCCAAGATTTTTTTTCCTCGGAGTTTTGACAGCAAAACTTAGAAATTTTGCTGAGGAATCCTGTTCAGTTAACTGAGATTGCTGAGATTTCCAAGATCTCATATGCCTATTAAATTTTTAAGTTTTAAATAGATAAAATTAAGTTTTAAACAGGTGGTAAGTAAATAAAAGATCAACCAAGCGAAATGGATAAAACTTTTTGTGTTTTGTTTAAGTAAAAATTAATGTCGAAATGCCTTCAAATAAAAACGCAATATACAACATCTATTTGGAAGAATTTTTATCCCATGAAGATTCAACTTTCGATATACTAGGACCACCTGAAACATTTTGGTAAAAAGCCAAAATATTATGCGTATAAAAATCGCACTTTTTAAGGAACTTTGACTCATCAAAAGCTCAACAAAATATAAACCTTATAATTCTAACAAACGGGTTTCTTTATGTACAAATAAGGTGGTTTTGGAATTGTAAGTTTATTTTCATGAAATTAGAAAAATATTGGAGCATGGTCTTTGTTATTCGATTTCAATAATGAAAAACAATTAATTTTGGTTGTGGGGAAACTATATTTTTTTGATGATATTTTCCATAAAATTTTAGAACTATAAAGGAAACAGTCTGGAATTGTTAGGAGATATCCCAATTCTTCATTATTAAATTTTAGATAATTTGTCGTGAAAGCATTTCTCAAAGAACAACATAGTCATAGTATTTTTTTTAAAGAAAAACCTTCTGTACATGACTTAATTCCCATTTGCATATTTTCATTTGAGATATAACCTTTAATCAGAGCTCAAAGATGATGAATCAGTAGATCCTGAAATATTTGCTGTTATTACGTGTACACTTGAGAAATTTTTTACGAAAGCATTTGGGTGAAATTAAGTTTTACCTGGCGTAGTGAATTTTTTCAAAACAAAAACGATTTTGATTTTATTTTTTTTTTCACTAGTAATTACACAATTTTTCAACAGGGTAGAACACATCAGTGCAGATCAACCGAAGAATTATTCTTGCCAACTTCAATTTTTTCAAGCAAAGAGCGTATTAAATAGTTTAGATTTATCTCAAAAAACCTATATCAACCTTGGGAAGATCGAATGAAAACTAGCTTCATTGCTTTGAAT
Source organism: Epistrophe grossulariae (assembly GCA_929447395.1). NCBI lineage: Eukaryota > Metazoa > Arthropoda > Insecta > Diptera > Syrphidae > Epistrophe > Epistrophe grossulariae. The sequence continues at coordinate 34,338,159 of OV839569.1, read as the reverse complement.
GAGCAATTCTTCGAGTAATATTTTCTCCAGTATGAAACGATCTAGTGTTGGGGAGAAGGTTCACCGAGGAGCTCTACGGCCTCATAATTTTTTTTTTATTTTTATTTTTTGAGCAAAATAGCTAATCAACAAAATATAAAATGAAAATTGAAGACTGATATATCACTTCTAATTCGAAGTCAAATTTCATTCATGCGCAACTTACAATTGCTTTTAAAATTTGGAAATTCTTCTTCTTTATATGGTAATAGATCACGTTTTTGTATGCTTATAAGTCTGATAATAAAAAAAAAATAGTAAAAACAAAGTTAATCCGTTTTATTTCGTAAATTCACCTAAGAATCCAATAGGTAACGTAAAAACTAAAATAAGAGGTTTTCTTAGAAAAAACTAGTTTTTGTTATTTTTGCTTTTCTCAAAAACTAAAATTATTTCGATATTCGGTTTTTTTTATCAAAAATTAATAAGAGCACGGAATATAAGAAAAAAAATTGAAATATAAATTGAAAAAATTGCTTAAAAAAAAATTGATTTTTTTTGTCAAAATTTTGACTTTGAAAATTAAATTTTTCAAAAACTATTCACAACAACAACTTAACTTGATTTAAAAATAAAATTAAAGAATGGATTTCTGGCTTTTCATAATGCTATATCATGACTCTGTAGGTGTTACAGTTATTTTTTAATATTTTTTTTCTGTTTTCAGTGACTTTTTTTTTAAATTACACCTTCCGCTTAAACGGGGGAAATAGACCCCCCTCGCATACGATTTTTTTCTTGTCTAAGTTCAATCTACAAGTCCTAGCTTTTTGTCACACTCTATGCAAATCACCTTGTATAACAACTTATAAGATATTTTTTGCCTGATAGCCACCTAATGCTGCTAAATCTTATAAATGTAACACGTTAAATAAAAAATTACATTAAATTAAATTATAAAATTTTTTTTCTATCTAAATTTCTAAAATGTCTTAGGCCTTTTACTATATTCCCTATAGCCTATTTTATGTAGGTATAGATATAAATTCTATCAAAATCATTTATCTAATTCAATTATTGTGAAATGCTTAATAACCTTTTGCCTTCCAGCTAGCTTGTTGACAGCCTTAGACACAATAAATAAATTGTCCCTTTCCTCAGCAATTTAGCATGACCTCTTTTTAACTCATACCATATAGATATATACCAAAGGAGACAACCTAAACTTTCAAGGACTTATGTTTGCGTCTCAGAGTTACTTTACACTCTCCTCTCACATCGAAACGAACGTGAATGCACCTAATCTCTAAAAGTACCCATAAAATACATTTCCAATTTATATTTATACCATCCAATAATCCAATGGATGGATACCGTTATAGATAGAATCCGGAGATATAGAAGAAAGGGAAGAGATCACATCATCAATTATCATATCAAGGAGATAGGTATATCCAACTCGAAAGGACGAAACAATATATGTAGGTATGTGGATGCCGACAATCTTGCTTCTGTTCAAAGCTATTGAATGTGAATGCTCCTTCGAATCTTATCCTAAATTCACTATATACGCCCGGCCATACCTAATTTGTTCACGATCTCCTCTTACGGATATAAGAGCTATAGATGCTAGTATAGCCAATACCTATTACACTTAACTACCCAATTGGCCAAGAACCCATGTTTAACTAAATAACAGTATTCGAAAAACTATTTTGGCCTATTGATTTATTTGTATTAAGGGAAAAGACAAAGGCTAATATATCATGTACCTCTTCCTTTCGCCAACAATGTGTGTAGACAAAATCCGAAGAGCTTCAACCTATATAACAAAGATTCTCTCTTACAAGGCGCTTTGGATTGAGGAACGACTTTCAATCTTGTTGTTCTTCTTCTGCAATATTGAAAGACTAACAGGGTGTTTTAGAGTGAAGAATATTAATGCTATATTTTAAGTTTTCTTTTTTTGGATGAGGTGAAGATACCCAGCTAAACCGTAGAGTGGAATTTTTTAAATTAGAATAATGAAGAAGAAGAAGAATTTTATTTTAAAAAGAAGATATAAAAAAGAGTAATATTATTTACAAGACGACGAAGGAGAATATGAAAGAAGAAGAAAGAGAATAGGAAAAGAAAACGAATAACAAAAATAATAAGAAAAATATGATCTACAAGAAGAAGACGAAGAAGAATCAGATTAACAAGAATAAAAAGAAGTATGTGGTTAACTAAAATAAGAAAGAGAAGAATAAAAAGAAAACGATTTACAAAAAGAAGAAGAATAAAAAGGAGTAGAAGAAGAAGAATAATATTTACAAGAATAAGAAGAAGAATATGATTTACAAGAAGAAGACGAAGAAGAATCAGAATAACAATTATAAAAAAAAGAATATGGCTAACGAAAATAAGAAAAAGAAGAAGAAAAAAGGAAATGATTTGCAAAAAGAAGAAGAATAATATGATTTACAAGAAGGAGTAGAAGAAGAATAATAAGATTGACAAGAATACTAAGGAGAATATGATCTAAAAGAATACAAACAAAATTATTTAAAAAGAAGAACAAGGAAACTATGATTAACAGGAATAAGAGTGAATATAATGTTCCTCAGGATGAAGAAGAAGAAGAATATGATAAGTAGAATAATATCATTTACACACGAACACGATTTAAAAGAATAAAAAGGAGAAATAAATAGAACAATATAATTACCGAATGTAAGAAAGAGAAGAAGATGAAAGAGAAGAAGAAGAAGAAGAGGAAAAAGAAGAAGAAGAAGAAGAAAAAGAAGAAGAAGAAGAAGAAGAAGAAGAAGAAGAAGAAGAAGAAGAAGAAGAAGAAGAAGAAGAAGAAGAAGAAGAAGAAAAAGAAGAAGAAAAAGAAGAAGAAGAAGAAGAAGAAGAAGAAGAAGAAGAAGAAGAAGAAGAAGAAGAAGAAGAAGAAGAAGAAGAAGAAGAAGAAGAAAAGAAGAAGAAGAAGAAGAAGAAGAAGAAGAAGAAGAAGAAGAAGAAGAAGAAGAAGAAGAAGAAGAAGAAGAAGAAGAAGAAGAAGAAGAAGAAGAAGAAGAAGAAGAAGAAGAAGAAGAAGAAGAAGAAGAAGAAGAAAAGAAGAAGAAGAAGAAGAAGAAGAAGAAGAAGAAGAAGAAGAAGAAGAAGAAGAAGAAGAAGTAGAAGTAGAAGAAGCCGCTTAACAAGTAATCCTATCCTTTCGATACATTTTTTTCTTTCAATTTAAGCCCTGGTTTATCTAAACTCACTACGAAACACTCTGTCTCTATATACTGTTTTAAAAAAAAATCAGTCACTAACGGAGGGAAAAAAACTTTAGGAACTTGGTCTTTCATCACGGAATACTCTCATAACTGTCGAGGACGACAAAACGCATATTGATTTTTTTTTTATTCCAACATGCTGCTCTCATAGAAAAAGATATGGGAACCCGTTTACCGTGCTGTTCATCGTAGTCCTGTCGTCGTCAGCACAAAAGAAGAAAATGAGTGTTCGTTGCTTTGAACTTGTTTTTTTTTTGTTGTTTTTGTGTATGGGTAGAGACTGGAGATATGTATAAGAGGATGCAAGGATGCGAGTGCGAGGACTCCTACCAGCAGAATCGATTAGAGTATTACACGTTATCTAACATATACACACTGGGTTAGTAGGTAGAACAAGAGAGAAACAGAGAAGGGTTACGATTCGGTGGCAAGGCAATGGTCTATAGGTTTGGGTGGGTACATAAGGTTTTATATATATGGCACATCAGAGTCCTCGACTATTTTTCTTTGTTGCTTCCGTCACAGGAGGATTCTGATGTAGGTTATTGGAATTTTTTTTTTTCTCCCTTCTACTTTTTCTTGTTGTATATATGTATGTAGGTAGTTCTCAGTCCCATGAGTTTATAAGTCTGCCATGTTTGCTTTGAAATATGAGGCGAATAACTACCGCATGTGTGTGCTTTTTATATCTCTCAAGATGTTGGTTTGGAAGGATATTGATTTAGTTTTTCTTTTATTTTTTTATTCTTGTTTCAGCTTTAACACAAGAAATGGTGGCGTTTTTTGTTTTTTTCAAGAATTGATAATGGACATCTGAACCAGAAGACTGAATAAAAATAACGTGCTCGCACAGCATGCCAGAAGTGAAAACAGGTCTCATCTGTTTTCATTGTTTTAATTTTTTTTTGTTTTTTTTTGCTTTTTTTTGCTTTTAATGCTTTTGAAATTTTTTTAGTCGTGACTTTGACTTGGAAGAGCTATAAACTTTTTATAATTTAAAAAAATAAATTTGATACACAATATGTTTTATATGCAAGTTCTTATCTTAGATTTAATGTGAATATTGTTTAATGCTCGAAAAGCTAATTTTTTTTAAAGAATTTTTTTGAAAAAATTAATTATAGAAATTAATATATGTTCATATGTATTTTAAAAAGTGTTGGTCTAGGAATAAGTCGAAAATTAAAAGTGGTTCTATGGGAAGTACAATTAAAAACAGTTCTTGTTAAAAAAATTTACAGATTTCACTCATAGAGTAACTATGGGGACATTGAAAATGACTTGTGTTAGCTCGATAAAATAAAAACATGAATAATCTTGGTGATTTCTAATTTGTATCCTATAGTTGCACCAAAACTTCTGAAGCTGTCTAAGAAACCATTCTTCAGTCTGAAATAACAATATGTAGATATTTTTAATGTCAAAACCCAGTTGGCGGTTAAATTAATGTTGTTCAGTTCAGTTTATTTAATCACGGCGTTGATGTTGAAGAAAATCAAATATTTGCTCAAATTTGCTCAAATTGATTAACAAGTCTCTCAACTTATTGAACTATTTATATATAGGCATGTTATTTGATTTAATGTCAAAGTGAACCCTTTTTAACGCGAGACCAAATTTAAAATAATTTGATGTGTAGCTCAAACTCAATGCAAACCTGATTTACCTAATTGTTTTTAGGTATTCTATAAAATTTTGCATTTTGAACTCATCTTTTAATAAATTTAATAAACTCGAGTCGTGTAATTTCTTAAGACAATATTAATGGTTTTCACAGCTAAGCAGTATTCTTTTATCTGAGTATATGAAAAGCAAAGCACCAATTAAGTTGACAGCTGAGTTGACAACCAAATTGAATCGTTTTTTTTTTTTTTCATTTGAGGACCTTAAGGTAGAACTGTAATAGTCGGAAGATGTTGGAAGAAAATTCTCTCAGTTCACTTACGCATGGAACGGTCGGTGAGCGCTCTTCACTTCCGAAAGTAAAAAATTGGCCGAAACGAAGAAAAAAACTCAAATATGGGCACATCATATGAATTCTTTGTATTCGTTTCGTTTGTACGACCACTTAGGTCGGCATCCGACTGTTATAGTTCTACCTTCAACCTTGAACATCTGAAAATTAGAACTAAATCTATATAAGTTTATTAAAGAAGTTCAATTATATTGCAGTACCTATGAATATTCTAAGTTCAATAATCGCATTGGCTTAGACGTAGGTAAAGTTTTGTAACATACAGCCATGGCCAAAATAATAGCAACACTCCTTACTTTTAAGTAATACTGTAATTTGCACTTTAGTTAGGCGAACATGTGAACAAATTGCTGTGTTATTATAACGGTTATTATACTGTCAATCTATTCAACGCATAAACTTGTGAGTAAACAAAAGGTATTTGTAATATTATGCACTCAGTAGATTGCAACTACAAAATTAGCTGGTCAAAAAAATAGCAACATTTGAATAAAAGCTCAAAAAAAAATTGTTATTAGCTTGAAAAAGTCAAGATTTTGGTGAGATTTTTTTATTTGAGAATAATTTCGAAATTTTAGGCAAATTTCTTTTTAACAAGCCACAAAGTAATGGGAAGAGCGAAGCACTGCACCGAAGACCAACGCGAAGCCATTTTAGCTCTGCATAACAGTGGTGGATCTATGAGAGAGATCGCAAAAGTCATTGGGCGCTCTGCAAGAATGGTGTGGAATGCTATAAATTCCAAAAAATTTGAAGAAACCAGAGGGCGTCCGTCTAAAATGACTGCAAGAGACAAAGCTACGTTGGTGAGAAAAGCTAAAACGAATCCGTTTATGTCTTCAAAAGATCTGCAGCGAGAAATAGGGACGCCAGTCAGTTCTAGAACTGTTCGTCGTATCTTGCAGGATGCTGACCTTCACGCTAGATCTCCAAGGAAAGTGCCCTTACTAAAAAAAATACACACCCAGAAGCGGATCTATTTTGCCAAAATGAACCAAATAAGAGATGACCCACTTCAGGCCAAAAAGCAGTGGAGAAATGTGCTTTGGAGCGACGAAACGAAAATAAATTTATTCGGAATGGATGGTAAACAGTTTGTTCGTCGCCCAAAGTGCCAGGCCTATAATCCGCGGTATACAAAACCAACCGTGAAGCATGGAGGTGGCAGCATAATGTTATGGGGTTGTTTTTCTTGGTGGGGCGTTGGTCCAATATTCGTTATAGATGGCATAATGACAAAGGAGTCGTATGTGGAAATACTTCAAAATGTTATGCTTCCGTGGGCTGACGAAAATATGCCACTTAAATGGCGTTTCCAGCAAGACAACGACCCCAAGCATACGGCAAAGTCAACAAAGCTGTGGTTTCAACGAAACAAATTGGACGTTATGGAGTGGCCTTCTCAATCACCAGATCTTAATCCTATTGAGAACCTCTGGAATGAGCTGAAGATTGAGGTTAGTAAGCAGAAACCTTCCAACAAAGCGGATTTATGGAGAATTGTCCAAGAAGTGTGGTATTCGATTCCACAAGAAAAGTGCCAGAAGTTGGTGGACTCTATGCCAAACCGAATGGATGCAGTGTTAAAAAATAAAGGTTTTTCAACGAAATATTAGACATTCTTTGATAATAATATAGAAAAAATACCAAAATGTCTTGTTTTGTGTTAAATTTATTAAGTGTTGCTATTTTTATGACCAGCTTGTTGCGAAGACTTAAGCAAACGGACTGGGAAATTTTGCAAACTCCTTTAAGTTTTCAAAAAAAATTATATAGAATAGATTAACAACATACTTATCTCTAATATATAACACATATATTTTTTAATATTTGCCTGGTATAAGCACTACACTCAATATTACCAAAAATTAGGGAGTGTTTCTATTATTTTGGCCATAGCTGTAAATGTATAGCCTGAGATTGTACTTGAATTTTAAGACCTTAACCTCAAAGATCCAATAATTATAACAGAAGATAAAAGCTTACCAAATAAACCCTTTTCGATATTTATATTTAAGTTGCTTAGGTAAGTTAATCCTACCTCTAGACTGATTAACGTTAACTTAAATACCTTAACCTTCAACAACTGCCCCTTAGAACTAATGTTGTTAGTTTATTAAAGAGAAACGCAAGTAGGTACCTTTGCATATTTCAGGCTCAAGAATAACATTGGTTTGGACGTAGGTCAAGTTCAAAAATCGCATTGGTTAAGACGTTGGTCAAGTTCAAAAATCGCATTGGTGTAGACGTAGGTCAAGTTCAAAATGTCATTGACTTAGACGTAGGTCAAGTTCCAAAATCGCATTGGCTTAGACGTTAGTCAAGCTCAAAAATCGAATTGGTTTAGACGTATAGTTCAAGTTAAAAAATCACATTGGCTTAGACGTATATCAAGTTCAAAAATCGCATTGGCTTAGACTTAGGTAAAGTTTTGTGACGTAAATTTGTAGCCTTAGATTTTACCTTTATTTTAAGACCTTAACCTCAAAGATCCGATAATTAGAACAGAAAATAAAAACTTACCAAATCAACCCTTTTCGGATTACTAAATTTAAGTTGCTTCGCTAAGTTAATCCTTCCTTTAGGCTGATTAATGTTAATTTAAATACCTTTACCTTCAACAACTGGCCCTTAGAGCTAATGTTGTAAGTTTATTAAAGAGATTCACAAGTAGGTATCTTTGCGTATTTTAGGTTCAAAAATCGCATTGGTTTGGACGTAGGCCAAGTTCAAAAATCGCATTGGTTTAGACGTTGATCAAGATTTGTCACATAAATTTGTAGCCTGAGATTTTACCTTAATTCTAAGACATTAACCTCAAAGATCCGATAATTAGAACTGAAGATACCAAATCGAGCCTTTTCGATTAGATATTATATTTAAGTTGCTTCGCTAGGTTAATCCTCCTCTAGCCTGGTTAACCTTAATTTAAATACCTTTACCTTCAACATCTGGCCCTTATAGAACAAAAGTTATAAGTTATAATCAAAGAGGTTCAAGTATACCTAGGTCTCTGTGCATATTCCAGGTTCAACAATCGAATTGATTAAGAATGAAGTCAAGTTTTGTCACACAAAATTTTGAAACCTATTATTTAACTTATTTCAAAACCTTAATCTTTAAGATCCAATTATTAGTACAGAAGTAGGTAAAAAGGCAACTAGACCAACTAAATCAATCCTTTTATATAAATGTACATAAATAATGTATGTACCTATATAGATACGTAGGTATATGAATTTTATTGGCGATGCTAACAAAGCCATTTTTTTTAATTTATGCCATTATTTATTTTGATGAATTAAACCTAAACGTTTTTCACCTACACTTTTATGTTATTTTAATTATTTTTTAACTGAATAAATTAGTTTGATATTTTACCTTCATTTTAAGACCTTTATTTTAAATATCCGATTGTTAGAACAGAAGTTATAAGCCAACCAAACCAACCTAATCGTACCATTACGAATAATATTTGCAAAATACCTACAACAATTTAATCAACATAACATTTTACAGACATACCTAACCTACTTAATAATGTAGCTATGTATGTATATCAATTTTGTTCCCCATGCGAAGCCAATTGTGTTTGCCACCAGCCACAGTGCAGTGGTGGTTTTTTATTGCACACATTCCACTCCAACCAACGTCTTGCCAACACCCTTACAGCAATGTATATTGTATATTCTTTGTGGGTACTTTTTTTTCTTTTTCTTTTTGTTTTCTTGTTCCTCACGTCATTTGCCGTGATGAAATAAGTTCTCAAAAGTCAATCTTTCACGTTTAAAGTATGAAATTTTGTAAGCTTTTGCAAACATTTTGATGCAGATTTGTAGCCTGTCATTTTATCTTTAATTATCTATCTTAACATTAAGCATCCGATAATTATAACCTGAGTAAAAGGCTTCTAAGTGCGCTCAAATCGAGTGATTTTAAGATTTCTTACAAATTCAACTATGCTCCACTGAAGCTCGTCGGTTGGCGACGATCAACATGTAGGTACGATTCATCGATTGTGTCTTTAGGTTCATTTTGGCATTTTCTTTGGTAACACCAACCAAAAATTCGATCCTGAGCCCCCTATACGCTAGAGTTCATTTCGTTCATTTGTTCATTTAATCATTTTGGTAACACCATATTTTTCTCAAAACGACCCTATAACCATTTTCAATGTTAAAAAACTTTTATTTAAATTCCTGCAGTAAAACACAAACATTTTTGTATGAAAATAGTTAGAGCAGTTTTTTTGTTTAAAATATTTTTTTTTCATTAAATCAGCATCTTACCTGTAAATAGAAAACAATATTTTTTTCAATTTCTATTTTGAAGAAAAACAAAACCTAATTAGCTGTCAAATATTTAAAAAACAAACATCAAAAATTTTCGACAAAAAATTGCCTTTTTGTAAAATTCTCTTAATAAATTGTATGTATTTTCAAAAAAGAACAAAAATGCATCTCAAAAATGTTCAAAGTATTCAATTGACTTAAATTAATAAACAGCACGTCTCAAAGATAAATATTTATAATGAAGGATTTTTTGAAAGAAAAGATAAATTTATTTTAAAATTGGAATTTCTTTCGTCAGCTTTTCATAAAATACCTACACTTTTAGTTGTTTTTTTGTTTTTGTTTTATTTTTAAACCTCAATCGGAATTCGGATTTCAAATGAATTCATGTTCAGCTTTATTAAATGTGTTCTTATATTTTTTTTTTAATTTTTCACTTTCATTAATTTTGTTTGCAACTTGTTATTTAATTTTCAGTCAAAAGAATTTTTTTCGAAAAACAGAACTCAGTGTTGTTGATTGACATAAGAGTGAGTGATCATTGATGTTCATATTCATAGTTAAGTGGCATAATGAATTGAATGAAGTGTCAAGTGTGGCATTGTGATTCATCCAACACCCCCCCCCCCCCCTAAAGACTTTGGCGTGTTTTTGTGTTTTTCAATAATTGATTGCTTGGATGCTGATGAATTAATTGATATAATAATTAAAATCATAATGAAGCGTGGTATTTATAAAATATCAAGCAATCTAAACAAGAAAATAAAAATTAAAATGCTGTGCCACGTTTAGGATTAATAATAAACACTTTGACGTGACAAAAATTTAATATAGATATTTCTGAATAAATAAGCATTCAGAGATACATTAAAGGAATATTCAATCAAGAAATTTTTATACGTTGGATTGTCTATATATTTAATACCTACTCATAGCTTTTAAAAAGTATTGATTGAGGTATATCGTCGCATAAATTGCACGTTATAGTCTTAAAAAAGTTTAAGGTATAAGAAAATTTCATAGCTTATTTGTGTAAGCATGAAGAACGTATTTATTGATTAAAATTAAATCAGAAAGCCTTTATATAAAAAATTACTCTAAATTACATCCAATGGCATACACGTAAGTTGTTCTGATAATATACGAAGCTAGAATTTCAAATTTGGTAGGATGCCAAATTTGTCATTAGTCAGCTATAAGAATATTTGAGAATCATTAACTTTTCCGATTGTTGAAAGATTTTTTGGCAGGTTCTTTGAAACCTAATTTGTATCAGAAAAGAAGAGAAACTTGTCAATTGTTTTATGTGTAAATCTTTAAATTGAAATATTTATAAATGAAATGGAAAACCGGGTTTCACATTCTTGCTCCTGATGGTGCCTTAGAACTTCTCATACGTTATTCATTTAACGTCCCAGACATGATTCACAAGTATGAACGGGCAAAAATGAAAAATTGCAAAAATTTTGAAAATAAATCCGCTCTTTGAATTTTTAGACAAAATTTTTGAATGTCTTCTTGAGCTTAAAGTAAATATCGCTTACTAATTTTTTCAATAAATTTAAATTTATACGAGCGATTAAAACCGTTAAGCGACAAATTATTTTTTTTCGAAAACTACTCCTTCGATTTTGTTAAAACAAAATTCATGTATGTACATTGTGTATATTCACGAAGTTTTTCATTTTTTGTTTTTTGTTGTTTTTAAATAAAATTTAATGAAAAGTTTTCTAAAAAATGATTCTCAAAATTGTGAAAAAAAAAAAAAATTAAAAAATTTTGTTCAAACTTAATTTGTTCAAAATTTCATGTTGTTTAGTAGTATTTTTGATTTTTATATTCAATAGTTTTATCAATTATTAGCCAATCACTAAAAACCAGATACTATAGTCTTTCAGTTTTTTAGAAAATAAAAAAATTACGAAAAATACTTTTTCTAAGAAATTATAAAATTCAATTCACCTGAAACTGAAAACAAGTAAAAATTAAAAAAAAAAACAGAGTTTTCTTTGAAAAAAGTAGTTTTTTGTAATTTTTGAACCTCTTAAATTTTTTTTCTTGAAGCATATGGGTTTTAGTGTTTGATCTTAAATTTTTTTCTTGAAGCATATGGGTCTTAGTGTTTGAATGAAAATTGATAATGGCATTCATTGAATATTAAAAGCCTATTTTTGATTATTTTTCAAATATATTCGAAGATGATATTATTCAGTGTGATCTCGGTACGTAACAAATTATGATAGCTGAGCCCGTAGCACAGATGTATAATATTAAAATTGGAACTAACCAAAAAGAGCCCGATATTTGAGACTCCGGGAATTACCTTCCCAATTTGGGGGGAACGAAAAATGAAATAACCCCCTTATTTAAGGTTTGAATAAATGCAGTAGGCTTTTTTGGAATATCATTAAGTAATAAGTAATTAAAAAGAAAAAGATTCACATTCCTTCTTTTAAAGAAGGTAACTCAATCTTAATATCTAATCAGGAAAAAGCTAATGTATTAGCTCGCATGTTTTGTGCTAACAATGTAATAACAAGAAACATTACAATCAATAAAAAGTATTGTCAACCAAACTATGCAATTACTTAACGAAAGCGTGCCTGTAGTAACGGATGATATATGTAACTCTTAATGATATAGAAATAATATTAAAAGGCCTTAAATCTACCAAATCTCCAGGATTTGATGGAATAAAAAACCTATTTTTAAAGAATCTTCTTAAAATAGCTGTACCAATAAGCTTGTTGAGTTCATTAAGCAAATGCCTAGAAAAACTAATAAGAAATAAATTAGTGGTACATTTGGATCAATATGACATCCTACCACCAGAACAATTTGGCTTTAGAAGGTTTCATAGTACAACCAATCAAACCGATAGGATTACAAAGACTATACGAAATAATTTATCTGCAGGGAAGAGCACAGGTATGGTACTCCTTGTTGTGGAGAAAGCTTTTGACACTGTTTGGCATCAAGGCTTAGTACATAAACTAGTTACATTAAATTTTCTCTTGTATATCGTCAAAATCATATCGTCGTTTCTGTCAAATTGAACATTCAAAGTCTGTGTAAACAATTGGTATACTGATGAAAATAATATTATTGCAGGTGTACCCCAAGGATCGGTACTAGGGCCATTCTTATATAATATATATACCTATGATTTCCCAAAACTTCAAAATTGTGAAACTGCAATCTTTGCTGATGACACATGCATTTATTCATCAGATTCAAATTGTTTTTGTATTGAAAACAATTTGCAATCTGCTCTGAATAATATCCAAATATATGTCAACAATTGGAAAATTAAGATTAACGTTTCGAAGACACAGGCTCTTTTTTTTACAAAAAAAAGGAAACCCTCTTTACTGCCGACCAATAGCCTCCATTTAAACGGCGAACAAATAAAACATTGACTTTTAAATTGCACATACAGCAAACGCTTGGCAAACTAAATATGGTGATTAAAACGCTTTATCCGTTTATCAATCTAAAATCTAAAATGAATGTAGAAAATAAATTAATGATCTTTAAATCTATATTTCAAAGCATTATTTTTTACGGTTCACCGGTCTGGGGGAAATGTGCAAAAACTCACATACAAAAATTACAGATAATGCAAAATAAAATTTTAAAAATAATGCTTAATCTTCCCTGGCACTACAGAAGAACTCCATAAAATAGCTAACATTGATAAGGTTACAGTAAGAATCTCAAAACTACAAGAACGTTACATTTTATCGTGCAATAGTTCAGATAATAATTTAATTTCAAACTTAGTTGCTTAAGGTGTTGTAAGAATTAAATAAGTCTTTCGTATTTATTTATTATTCATAAATATCCATATATGTTATATGTACATTGTATATTTATTCTTTATTAATTAATTTATTTATTTTGTTTTTAAATTATATAAATTGTTTGTTTATTAATGTATTTGTTACTTAATTTATCTTTTTTCTTGTTTATTTATTTCATTATATTTAATTTGTTTATTTAGTTATTTACTCAATTGTTTATTTGTGTGTTCAGTGTTAATTTATATTTTCTTACAAATTTGTTCGTATGTAATATTTTTTTTTATTTATTTATTTATTTCTTTATTCAATTATTTATATAATTATTTATTTATTTATTTATTTATTTTTTTATTTATTTATTTATTTTTCTTCTGTGATACTAAAAGTCATATTTATTTTAAATTATATTATGTAGATAATACATGTAAACAACACCTTATGACAATGTTCTGCACCCTACTTCTCTCTTCCTATGGAAAAATTCAAATGTGTTGTTATTCAAGGTTTTTTCTGGTAACTTTTCCTTCAAAATGCATATAAATCTGTGATATTTATTGAATACAAGTTGTAAATTTTTAAATTTTTCAGTAGTAAGGTAGGATATATACACCATATCTCTGTAACTTGTGCAATCTAGGTTTAAATGAAAATATTATAAGAATTTGGTTACAATAAAGATCTATCTATCTCTATAAATCTCTAAAATCAAAGATGAAACGAGTTTCCAAAAAGGTCTGAAAAAAGTGCCCGAAAAGGAATTAATAAACCCTTTACTACTTGATCTATGTATCTAATAGGGCAATAAATGGTAACGTAAAAGGTATGGAAAAAAAGTTCGAGGTTATAATTAAAATGAACACTGCGATGATGTGTCTGTGAGTGTCTGTGAGTCCGTTCGTCCACAGTAATTTTAACTATAAAGCCTATAGTATTAACCTATTCGCTTCAAATTTGATACAGAGAGCATTTGTATGTGTTTCCTTCGGAAGCTCGCTTTTCTGTTTTAATTCATCTAAGACTGGTAGCTGCCATACAACGATTTCAGTTTTTTGAATTTTTTTTGAATACGACTCTAACAATTTTTATTAAACTTTGTACCTCTCAGGAGCAAAGTGATTGTAAAAAACTGCATTTCAAGGTTTTTGCAAAAACAAATCGCAAATATAATTTTGTAGAATTTCTAGAAAATTGTTTTATGTTTCGCTTATATACATACCTTTTTAATGGCTGGAGGGATTCTGTTATAATTTTATCAATCGGTTGGCTTTTAAATAATAATGCATTTTAATTTTGAAAATAATTTTTTTATTGCAAAAGAAAATATCAAACAAAATTTCTATTTTCTAATTAATACTTTTTGATTTTTTAACATTATTTCGTTAAAATGTAGCTATACATTTGTGATCCAGTTGTCTAGGTACATATTTTTGTTTTGTTATTTTTAAGCAGATAAATGTAGCTACATGAAATAACTCCCTAATGAAATAACTTCTTTAAATTTTTTGCATTTTGAAATAAGTCCCAAAACTCGAAGATGAAAAAAGAATGAAATAAGTCTCCAAATCGTAGACTTTATTTATTTTTGTGGGAAAAAATATCCATAACACCAAATTGACATATGTAAGACCATGCGGTCTGTTGACATTGACGCCTGCATAACGACTGAACATACCATAAAATGAAATTTTGTGCTTGTGTCTCCATATTATAGTTTCGTTAATAAAATCAATGAAATTTTAATAATATTTAATAACTTTCACAACTATATTTGTTTATCTTCATATTTGTTTTCCTTTATCTTCTCTCTAAACTCACTTAATCTTGAATTTCTTACTAATCGCTCCTCAAATCACATTTCTTTTTAACTCCATTTTCAGTTTAACTTTCCTCGGTTAGAAAAATGAATAAATATTTCTTTTTGATTTTCTTCCTTTTGTAATATATCCTCGATCTTTCAATATTAAAAAAAACATCTTGCTTTAAAAGCTCTCTTAAGATTGAACTTTCTCACCTACAATCTATTCCTCCTTTACCATTCTAGTCAATCACACTTTCATTCACCCACCTAAAACCATTTGTTTTCGTGATCATCAGTCCCGATCACTGTCATATTTTTGATATGTCTCGAGTCTCAACCAACCATGTCACTCAGCGATTTCTGGCATCCCCTAGGCTACGACGCTGAATGACACATAATATCTAGAAAAACTTGGAAGGTAAAATATTATACCAACGTACAAAATATGAGCGCTATACCACCTTAGGAGCAATTTCGGAAAAAAAATAAGGTCCTGTTTTACAATGTCTGAGTAAAGATCTGAGTAGTTATTCGACACATAAATAGTGACACAGGGTCATAAGTTCACAGGACAATAAATCACATTTTGTCTTTTTACCAACCTGAATTGGTTATAAATTGAAAAATATATTTTTTTTGATTGTGGACTTATCACCCTGTGGGAGTATTTACATATATGTCGAGTAAGTAATCAGAACTTTACACAGACATTGTGAAACAGGGCCTAGATAAGAAAAGTAAGCGGATTTCAATAAAACAACTTTCTCGATTTTTGTCTCATTAATCAGAAAAAACCCTGAAAATTTCAATAAAATCGTTAGAGCCATTTCCGAAAAACCAAGTGGGCGAATTTTACCAAAACTACTTTTTATTTTTTTTCCTCATTTATCAGAATAAAACAAGAAAATTTCATCCAAATCCTTATAGAGCGATTTCCAAGAAAAAACTGAGCGTGGCAGCGGGTAGATTTAACTAAAACTAATTGAAATTTATTTTTCTCGTTGATCAGATCAAACACTGCAGCTTTCATCCAAATCGTTAGAGCTGTTTCTGGCTGAAGAGAGGAAGCCTTTTTGTGATAAAATTTACCGCAAATATTGTTTCTATAATAGGTTTAAAAATTGTGTATATGGCAAGTGGGCAGGTACCCTTAATTTACACTTGGATAATGTTGAAAATTAAAAAAAAAAAAAAAAAAACACATTTGCGATTAGTCTATATCCTAAGAGACATAGAACCTCCGATACCTACCTATACCTTTTGGTTGCTCTGGGTTATGTCAAGCTTAATTTCAAATCTCGATATCGGTTTTTTTATGTACATATGTATGTAATTATAAAAAAGGCCATTCAGTTGGGAATTAGCTACATATTTCACAATTAAAATTAATATTTTTTAATACCACCAATTACTCGAATACGGCCCAAATTTTCCATATTTCGCGATTGCCGATTCTGTGAATCCGTGGATCATCAGCTCTGAAAACGCAAATATTTTACTTTCAAATCCCTACCAAAGGTGAAAAACATATTAATTTGGTTTCCAAGTGTCTCAAAAAAAAATCTAAAAATTCCTCCACTCCTATAATACAAATTGTTGCGGATTTCATAATCTGCTTAAATATTTTTAGTTCATCACCCTGCCCTCGCATTTTTTGCGCTAATTCCACAATAACAATATATTCAAATCTACTTTCACATGGTTATACATTTTAAAAGGTCTATAGCTCCAGGCTCCAATATATAAAGCACACGCCGCATGACAACCATTCATACAGTGTGAGCTTTTTTGAAAAGGGTCTAGGTCTATATAACCACAAAACCCTTTAGCAATGATATAAACGTCGCATACTTTTATTTTGGTCCCAAAACATTTTTTTTTTTTTACCATTCGACTTGACAACCACATTATACCTACTCGTATAAGAGTATGCCTTTACCTTTATCTTTAAAGGTCTGATAATACACATTTTATTTTGAAGACGGTTTTAAATGCCTAGATAAATTTCTCTATATAAAGTGGTTTTATTATACATGTATAGGTTAGGTACCTATGTAATTCGTGTGTAACTTAAAATAAGATCCTTTTTTACGAAAGGATAAACAAATATATGTACATTGTAGGTAAACGTATAACCAAACAGCCAAATGAGTTTATTCATTTAATTCTTTGTGTTATCATTTTAATTTAAAAGAATCTATTTTAAATGAGTTTTTACTGTGCAAATTGTATTTAAATAATTTTGTATAATTTTTTATTTTTAATTCTCATCACGTTTGAGGCGTGACTGTGGAAATAAGAGGGTTTTAAATCGCTTAATGGTTGCAATATTTCTAGATGGGTTGTTGTGTATCCTCGGATTTTAAACCTTTTTTTTTTGTATAAGTTTTACTGTAACTAGAAAGGCTTTCAAGGAAGAACCAAAAATACAACAAATTTGGAAATATGTAACTTAAATTTTTATTCTAAATTTGAAAATCTTTAACACCATTATTTTAACAGTAAATGTGAAAAAGATGAAATTCTTATACCTAAACAATTTTATGAAATGAGGTGTCAAGAGCAACAGAAAGAATTATTGTTTGTGATTTGACGCATTGGAATTTTATTTTTATAGCCCAGGAAATCTTTGTGTCAAATTGTGAGGAATAGCGCAGTACAGTAGAATACCGGGACATAGATGGTTCATTTACGCGTAAGATGACCTCAACAAACTCAAAGTTTGAAGCTGGAGTTAACTAGCTAAAGAATGGACCTGATAGCTGAAGACTTTTGTTGGTTACAAGACTTGGGTCCATATCAGATTTTAGTATCACTTTGAGTAAAGCTATACGATTAACCTAACTTGTCAATGCATTGACTCCTTGACGTATGAAACGCATGAGAAGTTGACAATCACAGAAGTGATCAAATCCTGTCCCAAAATGCGTTGAAGTGTTATCATAATGTCAATGCTTTTTTTACTCTTTGTTGTTATTATGTTTAACTATGATGATCACACGACTTGACTACATCCGAACACTTTGAGCGTTAACGGACACCCGCAGTCAACAAGAGCAAAAATAAATCCATGGGTAGGTAGGTAGAAATGGCGGTCACGAGCAACCTAGCTCATTGACGCAATTAGCGCTAGAGTGCGTCGTTTTGATACCATAACTTGTTGGACCTGTGGATGAAATGGTTTGGAATGTCTGAGTCTCGCGCAGCAACATGCCACGCTGGGCAGTTTGTCGGTTGGCTCAGAGACGTAAGAGGTTTGACCCTTTAGGATGATCGTCTAGCCCTAGAAAAGATGTACAGTAGCTACTGAGGTTTATCCTATAGCCAGTGCGTTTGGTTGAGGAAGAAGATCAAATCTATGATCTTCACCTCAGAAAGTTTATTTAGGTCACTGAAAAAAGCTCTACTAAATAATTGAGCTGTTTTTATGGCCAATGCGGGACATTTTCAGAGGAAATGAACAACTGTTTCCTTTTCTGCTGGTCCCCACAACTACGACATGCTTCGCTGCATGGTCTCCGATTGGCCAGTGTCCTGAACATGTCGCAATGACCCTGGCTATGTCTCGCCTGGGTTTGCAAATTAAGTCGTTTGTTCGGAATTTACTATAAGTAGGCCAAATCGTCCTAAAAATTATGCAATTTGACAAATTGCCCCACCTGCAATTGGATTCGTTAAGAAAAATAGAGAATATATTGCCCTTCATGACTCCAAGTGGAATGTTGACTCTTCCCGCAAGTGAGTCATGAAGGGCTGAACCTTGCCTGACCAGTTCGTCAGCCCGTTCGGTTCTCTCAATGCCACAGTGGCCTGGAACCCAGATAAGTGTCACCTTGAGATTCACGTTTAGGCTGGCGAGCTCATAACTGCATTGTTGCACCAATTTAGAAGAAGATGTAGCTGAACTATAATGGCTTTAACAGCTACCTGACTGTCTGTCAGGATAGCGGTATTTCGGTATTGGTTAGGGTCTTGTTTGAGTATCTTACATGATTCCCTAATTGCCAGTAATTCAGCTTGAAAAACACTAGCAAAATTGGGTAGCCGAAAAGATCTACAGATGTTTAGGTATTCGGAAAATTTTCCTGAACCAACATCACACTCCATCTTTTAGTCATCAGTAAAAATAGTTGTGCCGTAGTCTTTTTTCACGACGTCATTTTGCCAGACCTGTCTGGATGGGAAAACAACCTTAAAATCCTTACTGAGACACAGACCAGGAGCGCAGTAGTTATTAATTAAATATCTCTTGGAATAAGATTAGTGATATTGCCATGACCATATGGCTTGGCAAACCAAAGATTGGATTCCTTTAGTATTATCGCGCTGCAACAAACTAGGTATTTAATATGAAGGTCCAGAGGTAGAAGGTGAAGAAAGACGCTTAAGTCATCCGTTGGGCAGGATCGTAGTGCCCCTGTAGTGCCAACGCTAGCTAATCAATAGACAGGCAAAGACGGGAAAATGAGATCTCGGAGATTTCAGCAATCTCAGTTACATGAACCGTGTTCTTCAGAAAAATTTCTCAGCTTTGCTGTCCAAATGCTGAGAAAGGAAAAATTTTGGATTGGATTGGCGGAGCAAAATCTGATATCTCGTTTTTCTGAACGCATCTATAATGTGAAATTAATATATGACTTTTTGGCGGCTAATAAAGACTAAAAGTATAAACTGAAAATTCTGTCGAATGATGTCATCGATGTTGATGGATTCAGAAACATCTACAAATTTTTTTGATTAAATGTTTTGTTCCGGAAAAAGGTATTTTTAGGGTTTGTGGATGATATTAGGATCAAAATATTCAATATACGTCAAAATATAGTTTGTTGCCTATCTGTCAAGCTATAAAAAGTCGAATTTTATTGAAGTATGGCTTCGTCCACATTGGATTTTGCCCTTCGATTTTTGTTTGAAAACTCTGTACTTAATCTCATTCCCACTTTATGGCGATAAAAAGATACATTTTTTGGCCACCTGTTTCTTGCCATGCAGTGGAAGTGAAATAATGTACAGAGACGTTAAAAAAAGTCGGAGGAGGCAGTCCAATGTCCATGCATTTAAAAAAAAGACCTCTAAAAAATTCGAAATTTATGAAATTGAGAAAAAGGTCAACCAAGGTTTCGAGGAGATAAAAAATTCTGCTGTGAAAACACTGAGATACAATCAATGCGTTGACGAGTAATCTGTCAATGTGTTCTAACTGCGCTTACAGGTCGACTACACGATCACACAAAATAATCAACGCATTGAATCTTAAATTCGTGTCAATGTGAGTGGCAACGAACGCAGCCGTAAATACATTGAAAGTTTTCTGCGTTGGCGTACACACGCCTTGGTTACTTTGAGAATTGAGATAGAATTTAACGTCATTTTGACGTCAGAGATTAAATATGTCTTTCTGGGCCATTATGTTTTTTTTTACATAGAAAACCTTAATTTAGTTCCTATTTTTTTTTTTTTTTTTTTTGATAGTTCAAGTCCGAAAAAGGGTGTTTCGTCACAACTTCCGTCGTTCTGTGCGTTAGTGTGTCGTGGTTTTCATGCGTACATACGTTCACTGTAATTTTAGCTGTAGTCCAAACGGGTGGACCAATTTTCTTTAAATTTGGTACACACAAATTCCCTAGAGTAAAAAATCGATTTTTTTTTTGATTTTTACAAATTTTCTTCAAACTTCTCACTTATAATGAAAAAAACTGCTTTTCAGTTTTTTTACCAGAAAATTTGCATGGGAACGGGTCGTTATTCTGTATTCCAAAATTCTGTTTCACCAAAATTCTGTAAATGGATTGAAAATTCTGTATGAACATAGTTCTGTATTCCATTATTCTGCAAATCAATTATTCTGTATTTAAAAATTATGTAAATCCAAAATTCTGGAATTTTGGTTTTACAGAATTTTCAACTCGAATTCTGAAATTCTGAAATTTTCTCAAACTTGAGGTGAACACACTTTTTCTGAAAATATTGAAATAAATATCTTTGGACTCTAATGAAAGCTTAGTAGGTATAAACAATTTTTTGTATTCTAAACTCCAAAATTCTGAATTTCAAAATAGTAAATTATAAAAGAATTTTTCTTTTATAATTTACAGAATTTTGGGATACAGAATATTGAAATACAGAATTATGGTTTTACAGAATTTTGAAAAACAGAATTGTGGATTTTCAGAATCTTGGAATACATAATTTTAGATTTACAGAATTTCGAAATACAGAATTTTGGAATACAGAATTTTGGAAACCGAATTTTGGCATTTAGAGAATAATGACCCCAACCCAATTCGCATAACAGCAATAGAATTTTGACACTTTTTGAAAAACTGTCCTATTTTTTTTTTAGTTATTCACCTAGAGCTTTTTAATGAGGTTTTTAATGGTGCTTTTAAATATTAAATTCATTTTTCTGTTTTATTTTCGTCAGAAAAAAAAATTAGAAAATGGGAATCTAAACATACATTATTTAAAAATTAATTAGTATTTTTTTGTTTGTATACGCGTAACTCGGCTGAATAACATCCGATTTGCCTGTTGGATTTATATTAAACCATTCAAAAACAATACGGAGAAGACGAAACATTGAAATTTCGACAGGAAAAGTAGGAAAATCGAATATGAAATTGCATACTTTTAGGGGGTTATTATCTGAAAATTCCATTTTATTGGTATGTACAGAAGAAAATATTTATTCTAAGGAATGAAAAACACTACAGAATTGAAAATAGGCTTATTTTGTTTCTCAAAAAAAATGGGGTCACCAACAGATGGCGTTACACTCGTCTCTCAGACTGCTAGAGTTGTATATAAAAATTATTAGAGCGTGCCAAAAAAATCATTATTGTTTCAAAGCCCTTATAAATTTTATTTTCACTTTCTGAAATGATAAAATTGATGAAATATTCCGTGTGAAGCAGACCCAGCTAGTTCAAAATAAAACAAATAATTCCTGAAACCATTAAATATAAAATAAATTCAAATTTGTATTCCTTCCACGAAAGTTTGATGCTTCAAGTTCCACTCTGTTTAGAAAAAGATTAGTTTGTTTCTCCCGCAGCATGTACATATACAAAAATTTCGTCAATTTCAATTTCTATACTATAGCCAACTCTGCAAACCCGCACCAAAAAATTCCTTTGCCAAGTTTATAAAGAATAAATTTTAATGCTTAAAATTTTGTTTAGTTCTCTTTTTGAATCTTTAATGTAAAGAAAAGAACCTCTATGAAACCCAATACCCAACTTCTGGCCTACATATTTTCTTGAACGAATCTTTTTAACCCTTTGAATGTTATACAAAGAGAAGCAATTACTTTCTCTATTTATCTACTACTTGAAGCATGTCTTTGAAAAACTTGGTGTACCATGCGTTCAATTAATTATCCATTAACCCTTGATTGGTGAGACTTGAAATCTGTTTTGACGTTGCTTATGTATTCACATCGTTGTCGTCGATGGCGTCACTCGTCACCACTCACCATCACACTCCCACTTGACCCTGTCGAAAATACACTTTTAAGTGAACAAATCAATTGCAGAAGTTTAAATAGAAAATCTTTGAAAAAAAAAATAAAATAAAAATTGTTTACGAAAGCTGATTTAAGATTCCATGCTGCACGTAAAGTCAAGTCGCTGCTGCTGCTGGCGCGGCGGTAGCCATGGAGTTAGGGGTACGTATAGGGGTTGCTTTTGAAAACTGAAAAGACTGTGAATGAATGAAGATATACTTAGCATTCGAAACAACATGTTTCCTTTTCGTTTGAAATGACGTCAAAGTGAGTGCCATAGTATAGTGCCATTAGGTAAAGTTTCTTTTTTTTTTGTATTTTATTTCTTTTCCACCCCCTCAAGTTTTTTGAATGTAAAAAAAAATACTGAGAGAGAAGAAGCAGTCAATATAAAGAAAAATAAGTGAAAGAAAAAGGTATTCTATATAAAAATACTTTTTAAAGAAAACCTAAAATATTGAAGCAAACTCACTCACACAGTCACAAAGTGCAAAGGCTATATTATGATTGAGAAATTTCGTGATAATAAATAATCACTGCCTATTAATATTGCTTTGACATGAGAAAAGATTCTTCCCACAACTCATCCACTATGACGACGGGGGCTTTTGTTATATTTATCCATTGAAAGAATACTTAATATACCAAGATGAAAAAAGCACTCTAGATATATAGCTGAGGGATGTGATGACGGTGGTGCAGGAAATCGTTGCTGGGAAAGCAGTTTTTGTTTTTGCACACATTTTGGAAGTTTGCATTTTAAGGAAAATTATTATTACGTATAAAAGGAATGTGCTGATTTGAAAATCGAACTTTTGCGGGTTTTTTTTTTTGAAATAAATTTTGTACCCCAATTTTGACTCGCTCCCTTATAAAACAAATTTTGTTAATTCAGAACAAAAAATAAAACAAATGTTTTAATAATGTGGCTGAAATTTTTTGATGTCTAGACATAGGGCCAATAACATCAATCAACCTTGTAAGTATAGTATATTTTTTCGGTGTAGGTATATTATACAACTTGACACACACAAAATTAAGTGCTTTAGTTATATTTTTAGAGCATAGTTGGTGGCTGATGGATGATGGTGGGCCCTTAGAATGCCGACAACGCAATTTGTAGAAAATTTTCTTCTATTATACTAATTGACACAAGGGTAATGAAATATTCAAACACACATTATATTTTTGACATTTGGTATATGTACTTCCAAAAGAGTATCCGCTTCATGGTAATGGTTATATGGCTGTGCGATGTTTGGTGCAATAAATTTGGGGTAAATAGTTTGAGGGAAAGGTTTACATTGAACTTTAGTGCAAATACAATTGCAGACTCTTTCTATAAATATATTTCTGGGTATGTAGATACTGGGTGATATAAATAAAATGTAGCAAGTGCTCAGAGCATGTACTCAATAAAAAAAAGTTGAGCAAGTGCTATGAAAATGTTAGTACATATTTTAGGTTTTGTAAATCAAATGGCGGACCTGCTCTGAAAAGTGGACTTATGAGCATTTGCTTTGTTTTATTCATACATCATCCACCATACAGAGCAAGTTTTGTTAACTGGATCAACTGAGAGCTTACTTAAAACTGAAAGATATTTCGATCTCCTTGTTTAAAAAAAAAAATGTACATATCTACAAAATATATTGAATTTTAATTTTTTTGCGATTTCTTTAACTTAATAATTTGCTTTCCATATCCATAAGCGATGTGCTTAAACATAGGGTGATATGCATAAAACATAGTAAATGCTTTTACTAGAGAATTTTAAAGTAGTTACTTATTTTGATATGCATAAAAATGAAGTAGATGCTTAAAATCGTATTTACTTTGGGCCATAGCACTTACTTTTTTCAGATGAATTTTTTAAATAAAAATTTTATCCCACATGCCAACAAATTAGTGAGTACCTTTTTTCTGTAGGAATTACTTAATTTTTTCAAAAGTTGCAAAATAGCAACTTGAACATTTTAAAGCAAATACTTTTTTGTTTTAAACCATCAATTAGGTTGCTGTGAAACCCAAAATCTTTTTTTGACCACTGTATTTATTGAAATTGGGTTGCTGCAGTTAATATTTACCGAATTATGTGCACACTTCTTTGATAAGCCATTGCCAGAGCCGGCTCGATCCAAACTTACGCCCTGTGCAAGATTTGTAAAAAGCGCCAATTTTTATATATGCACACATACATACATACACATGGCAAATGGTAGTACATACATATTTGTTTGCGCAAGATCAGATTTCATTTTTTTTATCGCCCAAAAAAAAAATGGATATCGCCCAAATTTATATTTTTCCAAATCTTAAGTTTGAAATATCGCCCAAATATTTTCAACGTAAATTGTTTTTGTAAAATTTGGGCGTTATTTCTTCAATTTTGGGCGATATTTCGAAACTTTTTTTTAAATTTGGGCTTTCTTTCCTAAATTTTGGGCGATATTTCCAAAGTAAAATTTCAATGATAAAATAACGTTCAAAAAATGGCGGCGCATAGGAACAGTGAGGTTTTTCTGGATTTTTTTTGGGCGATATTTCCAATTCTGGGCGTTATTTTCCATTTGACTTTTAAAATTTTTATTTTGGGGGGTCTTTTCTTTAAAAAAAAAAAAAAAACATCAACAATTGTTCAGAATTTTTTTGGGCGATATTTCCAAATCGATTTAGGCGTTATTGCCTAATGCCGATTACATTTTCTTGCTCCTGGTAATGCGCCCCCAGAATTTTGCTCCCTGTGCATTTGCACATCTTGCACATATGGTTGGTCCGGCCCTGTCCATTGCAATTAGAATTGAAAGAGTACTTTTTAAATTTATATGAGAAACATTTTGGAAATGACTTTAATTATTTTTTGTATTTGGTTATTTTTGAAAGTGATACAAATAAAGGCATTATTCGCTTCAGAAATAAAAAAAAGGTAATTAAAGTTGTTACGCATTTATCGCATTTCTTATTGCTTGACTTCAGGTAATTTACAAGTAGACAAGTTTCAAAACTGTTAAAATAATTTTAGTCCAGGACCCATGTTCTGTAACTCGGCGATAACTTTTCGCGGCGAGAAACGGCAAAAAACGGAACAAAAATGGAACAAAAATCATAGGAATCCTATGGGTTTTGTTCCATTTTTCGCCGTTTCTTGCTGCGAAAAGTTATCGCTGAGTTACAGAAGATGGGTCCAGGGCCTTATTTGCCTTTTTTTGCTAAATTAAAGTGTTTTACTTTAACAAATGTTTCATGATTCATGTATTTTAAATAATTAAAAAAAAATATAGAATTTTTTCAGAATTTGCAGGTATGGTTTTGAGAAGATAAAAGCTAAGTCATAATACTGTTTCAGAACAGTATACATTTTGTTGCAAACTAATAATTAAGCCATTTGATAAAATTTCCATCAAATTATGAAGAACAACTGGATGCAAAATATGAATGGTTTAGCAAACACAGCTTTTCATACAGAGGAGACTTGGAGCTTCGGGTACACTCATATTGAAAAATTGAAACCGTTATTTCATTTGAAAAATACATTAATTGCCCATCAATATCCAAGCAACTTCTGATCTGAATTGAATATTGTACAAATGCTGTTGATTAACAATTGTTAATCTTTAAAAAAAAAATTGGGTTTATAAGCAAGAAATTGTGAAAAAAAAGTATTTACTATCAATTTCCGATGAATACTAAGTATTTACTTGGATGAATTTAGTATCTACCGAAAGTATTTACCAGCAAGTATAAATTTAATTTTATGCATACGAAATGAAGTTAATACTTTAAACCTAACCTTTTACTAAAAGTTATAGTTTTTACTTTAACCTTATACTTCTAGTAATTACTTCCCTTTTATGCATATCACCCTATAAGAGAAGTTCTATTTTTAAATAGAGAAGAATATTAATCGGGCAATTTCGTAGAACTCAGTTGTGCGTTTTATTTTTATTTAAATGAACTAATAAATAAAAAAAAAAATAGGTATATTCCTATATGGAATCTAGGGGAGAAGGAGCAAGAAGGAACACTTAAGTTTTATTAAAAAATTTTTTGTTACTTTTGGTTTTTATTACTCCAAAAAGAACAAAAAAATCGTATACCCAGATATTTTAGTAAAAGAAAAAATTCGTAGAAATGTATGTCTTTTAAATTGGCCTTTTTTTAGCAAACGATGTTTGTTATCATTTTTTCATGATTTAAGATTAAACTAATTTAACTATTTATTAATTCTAATCATAAAAAAATAAGATGAAGTTAAAAACTATGTTAAAAATCAGTTTGGATCTTATTGTCCCTTGATACGATAAGCTTCCTTCTCCCCTACGTACTACATGTATATACATTTTATTATAAAGCTTAAATATGTTTTGAAACACTTTTTCATTTAACTAAAAGTTACTTTTCTATATATCAACTACAGATGCTACACGATACATTAACCGTTTCAAAAAGTAAAAACAAATAAAGGAAACAAACATTAACCATTATATAAAAATTCCTAACGAAAAATGAAACAATGTAGACGAAGCTATAATAATGTGCAGTTGCAGTGGCACTATTATGGTTTTTTTTTCATTTTTTTTTCAATGAAAAACTTTGTACTGGTGGCGGCGGCGATGCATACATCAGAAAACTTTTCCCGGAATTATTTAATGCAATTATACATATAAAATAACTTTTTGTAGAGATAAAGAGAATCAAACAAAAAAAAAAAACTGTTCTTTAGTGTTTTTAAAAGTATTTAACTGAATTAAATAGCTTAATGATGATTTTTGAAATTTTATCATATTATTTAGTTAAATAGAATTCAAAATTGGATAGCAAAATTTTTCTTTTGTTGTTTGATTTTTTTTTGTTGTTTAAATCAAATTAATAATTGCTCAACAAAGCAAGTAAAACTAGTAAATATTTATTGTTTAAGGGTAGTCATAACACCTTGAGAAAAAATTTAACGAGAATGTTAAATTCTTCAAAAAAGAAAATCACCATAAGTCCATATTAGTGTTTAATAAGAGGAAATGTGTTTGCCTACAAACTCAATATAAAGCCCTGAAATCCAAATTGAACTTCAATTTTTACTTAAATCGATGCAGGTTTGAATAATATATTTTTTTTTGGAACTTTGAATGCTCCTTAATTGCACAATCCTATTTTGTTCAATTTGTGTCAACAATATATACAAATTGCAAATGGATCTCGTAGAGTGTAAAAATAAAATAAATAAAATTATCGTATATATTCAGAATTCTCATACCTGCTATTCCACTCTCTCGTATTTTAGTGTGCAAATAATTCTGAAGCATTCTACAATTTTAATACTTCACATACTCATATAGGATACCAGAAATTAAAACTGAAAAAAAAATCAATAATGTGCACAATTTGGGCACTCGTTTCTAGGTTCTTGCGCCTTTAAAAGCAATAGTATAGTTATGAAGAAGTTTCTAATCTGGAAAATAAAAATAAACTGTAGCTTACCCATGTGAGAATATACTCGCATGAGTTCTATTAAAAATATCTATTTATCATAAAAAATGTAAATAAAATCCACGGCTGCATCGCAAAAAATTGCTTCAACTGCACTTAAAAAAACATACATTAATGGTTCAAGTTTATTACTGATTGATGATGTCTCTGTTAAAAAAGGCAAAAGTAAAAACAAATGTTTTTTCATTGATTGATTTAAAAAGAAAAAATAATTATTTGTTAAGTTTTTAAATGCATAATCGTCTCAACTTTTCAAATGGAAATAGGATTAAAAAATTTTAACAAAATCGGTTCAGCCATCAAAAAGATATATATCGACATGAATAACCCAAAAATAAGATATTTTTCCTAAAAAATACCAAATCTGAATTTCCGTTATGCAATTTTTTGTCAAAAACCTGAAATGCATAATTTTTTATTTAAATTTATTTAGATAGCATCGGAACCGTTTTCGAAAAAGTAATAAAAAAAAATAAAAATCGTTGTATGGCAGCTACCCGGTTTAGATGAGCTAAATAAAAATTTCGAATTTCATAAAAGTGCCATGGACCTAATTTCAAGAAAATCCGTCGATCCGTTTAGCAACTTGCTCAATGTGCAACTGGAATTACAGACGCAAGAACGCACGAACCAGACACACCAAAAAAACAGACAAAATCTGGCTAAATTAGCTGGATGACGTTTCTTATATTGACTTTTTGAGGGTGACGATTTAATATTAAACCTAGAAGTCTATGCGATAAACTGCACGATTTTTGTGGCAAGTTCACTTCGTTGCCACGTGAAATAACAATGCTCTATCACTCGTGCAAAGTATCCATCGTAGGCTAGCAAGTAGAGCCACTGCGCCACGCCACTCGCCACCGCGCCGTCCTATATTGAAGCCGTTATGTCGTTAATTTTAGACTACAAGAAATAACTTACCATCGATATGTAGCGCTTGCCATTGATGGTTATGTCGTTTTGGAAGAAGTTTGGTAAGATCGATGATTCCGCCTGACAAAAATCGGCACCATACAGAAACTCAGGATGTACTTGAGACCTATCTCACACGAGATAGGTCCCATAACTCAACCAACAATATTTCTCGTCGCTAAAAATAATATTTTTGTATGCGGAATTTGGGTCAAGCTCCAGTTCTTTGGTCAGTTGGGTTTAATACGGAATCCAGTTGAAGTCACAGTAAGTCCAAGTTCTTGAGAACGACAAAAAATGTACTACATATAGTACCTTCGGTTTTCCAATTCATTCTCACGCACAGCTGCGTTTTTTTTCAGTAGACTTTTCGTTTCGATGACTTGCAGATTTTGGTTCATTTATTCGAACTTGGTCATCAAACGTTGAATACATCGTTGATTATATAGGTATAAGATGGTTTTGAACTTAGTTTTTCACAATCACTTCTTATAGTTCCACTTATACTTCGACTGTGAAACTGGGCCTTACAAGTCTTCAAAAGAAAATAAAGTAATATCATTTTGACTGAAAATATTTCGAGAACCAGACCAACATATAATATCTCTAACTATATGGCCTCTATAACCTAACAAATTTTGAGCGTTATTAAAGATTCGAACTAAATAAGTTTCGGCACCAAAACAATGCAGTACTGCGCTATTTAAATTACTGGGCTATATAGGCTATTTAGGGCCTTAATTTTTGCCTTAAATAATACTTAAGAAGTGAAAGCTATATGATTGTATATCCTTATCCGGTATGGCATATAAAAAAAATTATTTAAAGTTTTAAACTCCTTGGGCCATCACACTCTGGCTCAATTTTGAACGAGACTAAACCCAGAGTTACGTTTGTTTCAATCGCACACAGAGCAAACTATAAGTTGGAGGAAAATTTTGTGTACATGTAACGGCTTTAATTGTAGTACCTATGTATGTATTTATTTTTTCAATTTGACAATTCGAATACCAAAAAATAGTTTGCTTTTAAAAAAATAACAATTGAAGTGTTCATTGTTTTTCGCTTAGAAACAAACAACTTGTCTTTGTTATTCTACTCGAAATAAGGAGGAACGTTTTGGTCGTTTCATTCAGCACTCTTCGCACGCCTTCAAACTTCAATTTCTCCAGGTGGAATTACTTCAGTGTGAGACGCAGTGGCGGATCCAGGGTTTGGTCATGGGGAGCAGGTCCAACTACGGGGCCAGTTATGGCTTTCATTGAAAACGATCATTGAAAATTTTAATTGTCGATTTTGAGGCCTTGAGAAAGGCAAATTAGTGTTTATTAATATGCAAAAATGAAGGTTATAATAACTCAATTATTATATTTAGCCCAAAAATTTCATTTTGGCCCAAGATTCCGCATAAAATAACTTTTATTTTTTCAATGATTGAACTACCTTACCATTGATCATTGAAAACTTTAAAGTTATTGTATGTGAAAGGTTGGTTTTGGCCCAAGATTCCGCATAAAATAACTTTTATTTTTTCAATGATTGAACTACCTTACCATTGATCATTGAAAACTTTAAAGTTATTGTATGTGAAAGGTTGGTTTTGGCCCAAGATTCCGCATAAAATAACTTTTATTTTTTCAATGATTGAACTACCTTACCATTGATCATTGAAAACTTTAAAGTTATTGTATGTGAAAGGTTAGGGCGAAATGGAAATTTTTTTTTGATAGAAATAATTGAGCCATAAGCTTTATATTGGTATAAAAATATTAACTTATTTTTCTTTCTACACGCCTCAAAATTAACAATTAAAATTTTCAATGATCGTTTTCAATGAAAGCTCTAAATGGCACCTACAAATAGAAAACTTAAAGATAAATAAAATTTGAGTGCAGGGCTTTGAGCTTCATTATTTATGTGCGTGAAGTTAGAACCGCTATTTCCGATTGAAAAAAACACACAAACAAGCACAAACTGAGCTTAAAACAGCGCAAGTTTACATTTTAAAAGATCGTAATTTTGGAAAAAAAAAATATGCGAATAATTTTTTGAGCAAAATAAAGCACAACTTGTTTTTAAAAATCGTTATTTTGCAAAAAAAAAATTCATCCCAAATTTTTCCAAATTTGCAAAATTAAAAAAAAAATAATTTACGACACATGGAGGCACAACATAACTTATTTTTTGAAAATCGAAAATTATGGTGCTAATTTCATGCTTCCTAACATTTGCGTTCGGTCCTAAAAGTTGCAAATATGGGATTTTTTCTATCTCTTCGGTGGTATTTTTTTTTGAGCACAAAACCAGCACAACTTTTTGAAAAAAATTCCATTCTTAAAATTTAAAAATTTGAGAAATTTTCAAAAATATTTACGGCACAAGTTAAGCACAATACAGCATTTTTATTTTTCAAAATCGAATATGGCGTCGCTAACTTCACTCTAAGCTAAAAATATGGCTATTTCTAAAAACCATAAGCTTATGTACGATTTTTTTAAAGGCAGCATAAATTGGGCACATCGCAGCAAAACCACAAAAATGGCGGTGCTAACTTCTTTTTGTCCTTTCAATATTGAATATTTATTTAATATGTTGCTTTGGAGAGGATGATAAATTGACTAAGGGCTTGTTTCACATTGTCTGAGTAAAGTTGTGTTTGATTTTGATTGTTTTTTTTTTTTGTTGTTGTTGTTTGAAAATATCAAAAATAAAATACAAACATTTTAAATAGTATAATAATAATCTAGCTTTATGAATAATTATTTGTCCAATAAATAAATAAATACATAAAAAAAAAAGTTCACAAACCGAATAATAATATTTTTGCATTTATAAACTATTCAAGTCGTGAAGAGACAATTGCAAGTTTTTCTCTTGTGGACTTATGACCCTGTGCCAGAATTTATGTGTCAGAACTTTACTCAGACATTGTGCAACAGACCCTAAGTCTTCAAAATTGAACATACCTTAACCTCGTGAACTAAGTTTCCCACTTAAAACTGTTACGCAATCTAATGTTAGCAGGTATACTCCTTTTTCCACAAAGATTTATTTGAAGTTTTGTAGGTAGGTATATTCATTACACATGAAGAAATTTTTAGTCGAAATTTTTTCTAGAATTAAGAAGGTCAAATTAAGACTAAATTTAGGTCGAAGAGAAATAAATATTTAATAAAATAATATAAAAATATTTGGTTTAAATGCTCACAGGGCGGTACGGATCCGAAAACCCTCCTCCCCATGGATCCGCCACTGGTGTGACGTCTCCTTAATATTAAACTTTTTTGACCAAAGTTTTAATATTTATTTAAACAGCAACTTTTAAGTTTGATTAAAATTTTTTTTTTGGTTTCCCGATTCCCTATAACTTATTCCCGTATACATATATGTATAGTGACTTCCTGCTTCTTCTACTGCGCGAGTTAAAAATAAAAAGAAGACAAATTGAAAAAATAGAAAATCAGTGAATTGGTCTCTAGATATAGATTTACGCTTAACCTATATACTATACATATCTATCCGATTCAATTACTTTTCAAGTATGCTCTATATACCTACATAGTACATACCTCAATTTCAACCATGAGTTGTTGTTGAGGATTGCAATTTGCAGAAAATATACATGCATAGTCAGGCATATTGAGAAGAAAATTGTCCTTTTCTACCAATTTTTTTTTTTCGAATCCTTTTGAATTTGTATTCTTTTTCAATTATTCTGATCAATTTGTATCGAATTTTTTTTTTGAGACCATAGAAGAGAGGCTTTTAGAAAGAAGACAAAGTTAAGCTCTCTAACCTTGCTGTGCTGGTGGGCTATATACAGTGGATGATTTGATATATAAAATGAAGAATTATATTCCTGGTGGAGTTGTGCAGAGTACAAATTGTTCGTTATTTTGTAATTGTGTTCTTTTGTTGTTGTTGTTATTGTTGGGATATTTCAAGGACTCAAAATCGATTGCAAAATTTCCCATTTGCCATCGTATTTTTTCCAGGTATAGTATACATATATTTTGTGGCATTGTCGAATCAATGTATTTTGATGTTATGTAGCACTAATAAAGAATATCCCAAAATTTACTGATAGATAGATTATAGATTATTTTTTTTTATTAATAAAATATAAATAATGAAGATTTATTGGAGCGAATTGTGGAAAATCATAATTATCTAATGAGCATCACAGAGATGAAATCTTTCTAGAGCACTTACGATGAGCCTTGGTAGAATATTATGGGCGCAGCGTATGTATATTGGAACAAATGAATGCAAAATGGTCAGACACTGTCAAATTGTTTGAACAACATTTCAGTACTTAACTTCAGGATGCATTGAGAATAATATTCTTTAATCTCCAAAACAATTACATGAATTCGCTTAATATTCGAACGTTGTTCCAAGTTTTTGGATCCCTATGTTCAAAATTTCAGAAATTCTAGCCCCCCTTTTATCGAAATTCTTATTTTTGAATTTTTTTTTTGGGTTTCAAAAAGTGTTCTTACCATTTCTCCAAAAAATTAAAATTGTGGAACGTGTATATTTTTAAAGATGAAGCCTTCGAAACTTTTTTCCAAAAAAGGTGTTTTTTTAGACGGGTGGTTTTCAATCTGGCAATACTTTTTTCGGAGAAGGTCTTTTTGACAGCTGTCACTTGATTTCTGCTCAGTTTGGTTTGCCAATTCATAATGAAAAGACTTACTTCTGAACAACGTTAACAATAAATTATACGTATTTTATTTCTACTTGAAAACCACACGTCTAAAAAAAACATCCTTTATTATAAGCGGTCATTGATTGTGACCAAATATAGTACCTACCGACCAAATCAAACTATATCATAAATATCAACGTCATAATCAACACTCAACTCTTTCAAAAATACGTTTTTATATATAAATCCCGCATCTATATCACAATAGAATAGATTTATATACGACCACCACACCACAAAATGATCTATGACTTCCCTGATGATGAGCAATAATTCCTGAATGTTTATAAAAACTCAATTCTTTAGAATATCAAAATTCTAAAAATATAATTTTAATTTTATCGCAATGTATTCAGTTGTTTTGAAATTCTTAATAATTACCCAAAGCGATGAGTCCCATTGAAATATTTTCTGTGTTGAATTGAATAAAAAAATGTTTTCCATTCAAAAATGATTTCTACCACAAAATGTTGTTTATAGGTACATAATGTTGATTTCTGACAAATATTTACCCGCACTTTTGAGGCCATCAAAATACGTCAATGCTTTAGATGTGGCGTTCAAAAAAAAAATAAAAAAATATTTAAAAAAGCAAACAAAATTGTTTCGATTGTCAGCTAAACTAACATACGTCATCGCATCGCCATTGAGGGGATTTCCTGATAAAAGAACTCGCGCGAACAATAAAATCAACCCCGCGTATCAACAATGGCAGAGTGATGTTTGAGTGTCTCAAGTAATTTAATTCAATTTATTTAAATCAATACAAAGGCCCCCCAATCCCCCATTCACCCAACCAACATCAGTAGCCATTTCATTACGGAATCTATAGAATAGCATCACTTCAACAACTGAAATCATAGACAATCTATTAATTTCGTAACCAAAACAAAACAACGATCGTTTTTATTATGAAAACGATCTCGCGTCGGGTCGTCGAGGGGCAAATTCGATAAATCAAAATGTTTGCAGGCTGTGTGTCTCTAATTTTTCTCTCTATGCAAGCTGTGTGTGCGATTCCCTTCCCTCGATGAATTAATTTGTCTGCGACAAAAGTGGCGTCAAATTCATCAACAACTTCTATAGGTAGGTATAACTTTATAAACTTGCAACCCAAAACCCGCGATCGTGTGGTGCATGCAACAAGTAATTTAACATTAGACCGCGATTTTATTCAAGGTGATATCAATTGCGCAAAACAAATAATTGCGTTCGACGTGCTCTGCTCTGATATATTCGTTTCGTTGTCAGTGCGGCAGCGGCAGCCATGAGTCTGACGTGCCGTCCGATCCGCCAATTATTGCACGCCTCAATGATGTTCTATATTGATGCCGCTAAACATTATAATATGTGCGATGCATGCGGTGTAAATTGAAAAATTAGATCAAAAGTGTAAGTAAACACTTCGGACGTGTTAGGCGCTGCGCTGGTATAGTTTTTCGAATATACAGTGTGGCGCGGGCGCGGTGCAGTGGGAGTTCAATTGCACCTCGAATGTTGTGGGAAGCAAAAACTATAACTATAGCACGATGAATGATGCTATGACGGAGGTAGATACAGCATATGGGATGTTAATTGTTAAATGGTTTGTTAGGTTATATGTTCGGGAGATATTGGTGCAAATTATAAAGTACATTTTTTCCGGATGATTTTGGCACGATAATAAGTTTTTTTTGTTTTTTCGAATGCACGTAATATCTGGGGAAGTTCCAGGGATGGAAAATGACATTTTTTTAATGTACTGAAAACTTCTTTAAAATTGTACTGACATGAAGTCAATTGTACTGAATTTGTTTTTTGTTGAATGAAAAAATATTTTGTATGTAACGAAAATAATTTTATTCTTTAAAACATAAACAAAAACAATTCATAAATATACATAATATGTACAATGTAAATAATTAGGGCCAGTTTCACAGTGCATACTTAACTAAATAAGTGGCACTTAATTTTCCCATGCATGGACTTTAGACGTAGTTTTAAGGTCTGAGTAAGTGGAACTTAAGTGGCCAATATGGGAGACTTAAGTGTCACTTATTCCGATAAGTTTACACTGTGAAATTGGGCATTACTTTTCCATATCTGGAACTTAAGTGACACTTACTTTACTGTGAAACTGGCCCTTAATAAACAAAAATCATCAAATATAAAGAGATAACTACTTTATAATAGAAAAAAAAGTCTAAAAACGTACAAAATGCGAGCACTTTGACAGAAGTGAAAATTATTTATATAATTAATTATTTTCCAGTCTAAAAGTTCTTCTGTAAAAATTCTTGCATTTTGCACGTTATTTTTCAAAATATTTGCATTTATATCAAAATCAAAGAAGGATGAATTCTTTAACAAGTTTTTTGTTACTATCAAGGCGGAACACGTTTGAACTTGCATTTTGTTTCGACATTTCGACTTTATAATATTCTGGTATGAAAAAATTCGTCCGACGAGTGGGGAACGAAAAGAACGGCTTGTGCAAGGAATTTTCGGTGAATCTTATATTGAATATTTGTGCGTTGTTTTTCAATTAATAATAACAAATAAATCACAGAAAATAATAAGTTTAGTTTCATTTAACAAATAAGGTAAATAATTACTTTCTTCAGTGTATTTTTAAGCCGTTATCGCGGTGAAGTGAAATTCAAAAATGCAATAAAATATAGTGGAAATAATTTTCTCGAAATTCAATCAACGAGAGTGATTCTGCTGTTCATGGGCAAAGAATATAGTTTTTGAAGAGAACTCCATTTCATATGAAGTCTCGCGTCGCGATGTAGACAAACAGGCCAATCGATTTTGTAAAAAATATTAAAATATTAACATTTCCATTTGTCCTCCACAAAGTCTTGCAATTCATCGTCTATTGCGGGAAATTCTCGTCGCAAAATACCTAACAGTCAAAACACTCACCTTGATGTTTTGTTGATGGAATTATTAAGTTCGATTTTGTTGCTTTTAGTTATTTTGTTTTATTAAGTTTATTAACTTCCTCATAAATTGAATATTTTTTGACGTTTTACTACATAATTGCTGCTGTCAAGTGTCACACACACAAACACAAAAAAAAAAATCCATTCTTTTCGCATTCCTTTCAACGACAGAAAAAATTCGATTTTTTTTAGGAAAAAATTCGATACTTTTGTTGAAAGGAATTCGACATAATTTGCAAATTTAAACAAAACAGGTTTCCTAAAATTGTACTGAAATAAGGAAAATTGTACTTTTGTACTTGACCAAACTCAATTGTATCGAATTTGATACAATTGTACCGAATTTTCCATCCCAGGGAAGTGCTCTATTTAAAGAGTGATTCATTTTTAAAGGGTGTTTTTTTAGACGTGTGGTTTTCAAGAAGAAATAAAACGCATATAATTTATTGTTATATGGCCAAGAATTTAGCTTTATTATAAAGATAAGAGTTTGCCATTATGTTTTAAAAATGATTTAGAGCAAGTGTCCACCGCGGCTGGCTCGAATAAATTCCAGCCGAGAGGCCCCAGCTTCAATTGTTGCGCGCGATGGTAGATGGACTCATTCGGGTCTTCTTCGATACTCTGCTTCACAGCAGCAATAGCGTCTTCGTTGCGCACTGTACGGCGTTTCTGAGGATGCGCATTATCCACTAGAGTAAACGTGGTGCGAAACCGATCCATGGTTGCTGGAATTACTCTGTGGGCGATTAAGTCGCCCATATATTGGACGCAGCACGCGATGCGTCGCTCGAACCGAACCATTATTTTGGTAATAAATTTGCACGATTTGCAAACGTTGTTCAGAAGTAAGTCTATTCATTATAAAATGGCAAACCAACTGAGCATAAATCAAGTAACAGCTGTCAAAAAGACCAAAAGTATTGCCAGATTGAAAATCACACGTCTAAAAAGAACACCCTTTATGAGGGATTAATAGCTGCATTTTATTATCCATATGATCTGATCTGGATCAGATCCCTATTATAAAACAAACAGGATCACAGTGACAGTCAGGGTATATATCCGTCTCTTTTTACATTGTGTTTGTATATTTTTCATGTTTTGGATGGCTATTTTCTTTGCACTACAGTTTACACTAACTTACTATAATAATAATAAAAAAAGTATTAGATTTTGGATCATGAAATAGACCCAGAAAAAAAGCAGGATTACTTGTTTTTGTATTTACGTGTAAACTCCTCATCAGATCATGTGGAAAATTAAATAAATTAAAAATTAAAAATGAATCAAGTGTATTCAATGAAAAGTCATTAGAGCAATTTTAAGTCCACATATTCGACCTAATGAACTTACAAGTAGACATACTGTCATGCAAATTTCAAAACTCAATTTTCATTATTGATGAGAATATGCAACCAAATAAAGATCAGATCCATAAGAAAATATAACAGAAATAGCTGACAACGTACATGATGATCGTTTCAACGCACGCTGCGCCGTTCTCAAGGTATGCAACAAATTGGCGGATTTTGCGTTTAAGAATTTTGGTTTAAAAGTATACAAAATGCAACTCTTGCAAGACTCTTAACGCATTTCAAATTGTTATTGTTTCAGTTTTTATGTTCACTTTTTAAGATAAAAGTTTTGTTTTCGTCGATGAAGCCCATTTGTGGATTAATGCCGTATTTGTGCTGAAGAGCAACATATCAATCGTAAAGTAAGGTGAATGAACGAAGAGTACTCCAGAGCTAAGCTCTTGAAAACTAAAAAAAAACTTCCATGAGACTCTTTTACATATATCCCATTGCTATGTGTATTTAAAAATTATTGTCTTGTTAAGAAACTTAAACAGGTCTCATAGCGAATCTCATTAGATGAGACTAAGTTGAGGTGAGAGTAGGGTGACCAGATCTATCCTCAATGCAAAGAGGACATCCACAAAAATCTCAAAAAAAAAAAAAATGTTAATTTATTGGGAAAAATGGCATCATAATGTATAGTGTGTTACTAATAAATAAATTTAAACATTATAACATTCTATTAGTTAGTTATTTAAAATGAAAATAATTTAAAGTAATAACATTTTTTCATATCACATATATACAGTG
Source organism: Epistrophe grossulariae (assembly GCA_929447395.1). Classification (NCBI taxonomy): domain Eukaryota; kingdom Metazoa; phylum Arthropoda; class Insecta; order Diptera; family Syrphidae; genus Epistrophe; species Epistrophe grossulariae. The sequence goes on along the minus strand of OV839569.1, from coordinate 34,299,391 downwards.
GGCCCGCTAACTTGAACATACGATAACTTGAACACTCCAATAACTTGAACAAAAAATGTTTTCTTTTACGCATTCTATAACTTGAACAAGTTATTTTTAAGATGCGATACCTTGGATTTTTCCCTTGAGTACTCTATAAGTTCAACAAATAAAATTTTTGCAAAACTCTGTAACTTGAACAAAATTCATGATTGATTTTTTTGCAATTTCTATCGTCCAAAGATCATGAATCTTTAATCGCCGGCCAAAAAAATCGGTTATCATTCGGACATATCGCTCCGAATTGACAGTAACCGTCTGCCCATTGGCATCTTCGAACAAATACGTACCAATGACACCTTTCGACCATAGAGCACACCAAACAGTCACTTTGTCTGGATGCAACGGCAACTCTTAGATAACTTGTGGGTTTTCTGAGCCCCATATATGAGAAATGTGCCTCACCACTGAAGAAAATGTTGCGCAAAAAGTGGCCACGTTTGAATCACCACTTTTGTAGTAAGTTTTAATAATTTTAACGCGTTGTTAGATTGTTAAGCGATCCATTATCGTAAATGGCAAACATTCAACTAATATTTTGACACTTCAAATGACATCTGAGTTTGATAGGTGTCAAATTCCAGAAATGACGAAATGAATGAGCCTGTATGACTAGACTACACCCCCTATTACCGCTGGCGAGTCAAACGAATAAACGTGTGAGTGTAAGAAATGAGTATTAAAATTGCCGAATTGAGAACCTTTGATTCGCCTTAAATGCCACTTCGAACCGTAATAGGGGGGTACGTAATTTGATCCAGTTTTATTGACATCGGTGATATCTTGATCCTTTTATTGTGTTTGCATGCACATTTTTGGGTAAAATTTAAGAAGTTGAAAACACATTTAGGAGTGCTTATCTCGCTCTGGTGTTATTTGTCTGTAGGTGCAATTTATACCTTAAGTTTTTTTTTTTCTTGTATCGAGGCCTTCTAGTGAATAGTGTTATATTCTAACCCGCCTTTATAAAAGGAAATTTGAAAAGCTAACATAAATATTTGAATTTTACCAAAATACCTGACTTTTTTTTATTTTTAAAGCAACTGTCTTACCTGAAAAAAAAGAAACGAACAAAATTATTAGATTTTTTAAATAAATTTTAAGCAAAATAATGAGTGAACAATGAACATGTTTTATATTCATTTATGTAAATACAAAAACTTTTACAAATTTCGTATATGGGTATAACTTCAAGTTGAATTATTAAAACAAATTATAACTCATTAAAAACAAATCTACAAAGGAAATTCCTCAATTAAGAGATATATGAATTCGAGTATACCTATACATACATACCCGCATGCCCAACAACTTTGCGCTAACTTTTCATATTAACATATTTTCTACCGAATTGCTTTTACAAAACTTTGTTTGTGTCTTCTCAATATATACCTATGTACATATCTATAACAAAAAACCTAGAAATAAAATGAAATCTTTTATTTCAAGCAAAGAAAACTTTGACACATAAATGACTTCCCTATAGTATAACCTCACCCACCAATCAACATAAAGAAGAATATTTCGCATCGCACGAAAGAGGTAAAAAGCACTCACTCACTCGCTTTGATATGATCTTTTATATTTCATTTCGCATTTTCATATCATTTCAACTCTCTGAAGTGTAAGGATAATGGAATGGACATTCAGACTCTGTGACTTAAGCAAAACTTTTACCAAAAAGAGCAAAAAAAAAAAAAAATAATTCTTCTAATAACCCCCAATGGACCAGTTATACACACGAACGACAACCATTTTGTGGTCCAATGATATATCCGACATGAAACACTTTATCACTCAGGAAACTTCTCTTATAATACCTATCTGTTGAAGGGAAAATATTCCAATACCTAGATTTGAGGTAGGTATCTGTGCAGTTTAAGCTTTGAAATGGGAGTAGAATTTACTCTCATATATATGTGGCTTGAAAGTGAGGTGATACCATGTCAAAATATATAGTAAAATGTGATATTGCAACAGTTGAGTTGTGTGGGAATTGTAAAAGACAAAATGAGATTCATTTGAGAATACAACTCATCAGATGTTATATCTCTTCAAAGGATATATCAGATGAGTTGAGGTATCAGATGAATGAATATAATATAGGTATTGGTTTAAAGGGTGTAAAATGTCGTAATTGCATAACGTAATGGCATTGAAACATTTCATACAAATAATTGAAGAATTGTCTGATACATCCTGTGATGAGCTGAAACAAAAAAAGATAATCCCACTTCTGATCTAAAAAGAAAAAAACAATTCTTTTATAATTCGATTTCAAAGTTTTTGAAATGCCTTTATAATATTGACATTTTTTCAATGGGATTTGAAACTGCCACCTTTTGTTTCGATGTTCAACACAAACTACCTCCCATAAATAAAAAATATAGCTACTATAACCCATCAGAACTGTCTGTGTTTGCCTAAAAACCATACATCACAAAACAATCCTTTACTTATTCATGACAGTTTTAAAATACCATCACACCTGCTCTGCCTGTAGCTATAAAGGTGTCTATATTCTTTCTCACTTCCTATATATGCTATGGAATGTTTCGGCAAAGTGAGAGAAAATATTATGTGTTTCAATCATGTTTTCAGCTACCCCCCCCCCCCTATTTCCCTTTTTCCATCATTTAACCCTCTCTCTGTTAACACATTTTGATGTCCTGGAATGTGCACCTTTTTGCTGGTTAAACTGACAGCGTACCTGTCAAATTCCACAAACTCATTCCTTTCACCATCAAACAAGATGAATCTTGGAATCCTTTTATATAGAAAGATGTTTTAGTTGCACAAAGAACAGAAAAACAAAAAGAAGGGATGAGTTAGATGTGCGAGTGCATGTTATGTGTAAACAACGAGATATATAGTTCACTAGGGTGAATTTTTTTTCTGTGTCTATATAGGTACTTTTTTGTTTGCAAATATTTGAACAAAAAAACACATCAAATAGCTAGACGCGTTTAAAAAACAAAACGAAAAAAAATTACAAAGTTTTTTAAAGTGCAAATACAAACATTCCCAAATATTTATTTTTTTCTCCACATAAATGTTCTCAAAGATGTATCTTTATTATCTATAAAAAATGAAGTTGCTGAGCAGAATTTCGCAGATATTTTTTTAAGAAGATGTCGATTTAACATCTTTGAAGCTTTTATACTTCAGATTTTGAGCTTAAAACTTAAGATATTTGGAGGTATAGTTTTGTAAAAAAAAATTTACAGAATTTTTGTTTTAATATAAAGTTCTGGGCACGTTTTTGAGAAAAATGAGATTTTCATATTTTGCTAAAAAATTTGTGAGGCAGCCACTATTATTTTTGGTTCAAGAAAAAAATGAAAAAACCAGCCTGGGTCATGCTCCAAAATGGTGAGGTACCAAGTTTAAAGGGAATCCATCCACCCGTTTAGGCTGCAGTGGAAAGGAGGACAGACAGAATTGCGAGACCAACTTTTTTCGACTTCGCTATCATCGTAATGTCAACTCGGTATCTCGAATTCAATTTTTTGTACGAATGCATAACTTACCATATAGTACCTAGGTATATATAATATCGCAAGTAAAACACGTACTTCCGGTGCTACCAATTTGAGGCTAATTTTCTTTTGTTATAATTGGTCGCTATTTTGTTCCTTAGAAAAGTAAGGAATTATCACTTACATATGTAGGTATATAAATTGGTAAATGTTTTAGTTATTATATTGATCGTTGAAAAATCCACCCTTATCCACGCCCCTTTTTATAAAAATACCTATTGCTCCTTATTTAAAAAAAAATAACTTACAATATTTTGGACAAACGATTTGTTGTTTTATTGAAGGTTACATTTTTACAATCCCACTCACAATCCCTTCGCTTTTTGAATTAATTTCTCTAAGCTAGAAACATACATTTAGTGTTATTAGAACCTTTTCTTAAAAAAGTCCAACACGTAAGGAAGAAAAAAAATTATAATCTTTAATTTTATTATTTTTTTGTAAGCAAAGGTGAATTTTGATTTGTGAAATATACTGGTTTCAAAGACGCGCGCCGCGCCCGGCCCCCGCGCCACACCGTGCTGCCCCTTTGGGCATACTTCAGGCACCCAGATTTTTTTTTCAAATTACGCGAAGCACATCAATTCACACCCATTTTTAATGGCGATAAACTGTTTGATCGAAATCCATTAAGTCGTTAACGAGAAAATCTAACATAAAAAAGGTTTTATATGTAGGTTCTATGTCATGTACCGTTAATAACAGTTTTTAGCAACATTTTGTTTTGCCAAAACTTAAACCATATTTACAACAATTGACACACAATACGGTTTTTTTCGTAGCCTAAAATTTTTTTTTTTTCTCAAAAGAATCGTATATAACCTTCAGTTAGAAGAAAATCGCTTCATTGGTATAATAGACTGCGGATAGAGGTACAGAACAAATATACAAACCTACAGACATTTAACAAAGTTTAATAAAAGGGAGATATTAATAACTGAATTTTTTTAAAACATCTAATTGAATCAAAATGGATTTTAAAATTATTCACATGTGAATTTTGTTAAAAGGCATAAATAAACAAACACACACACATTTTAATTAAAAACAACATTAACTCATTAAGTCACGCAAAAATGCAAACACAAAAATGTATAAATAATATGTCCATTTCAAAGGTCAAAATGTATTATTAAATTTTATCGCTTCTAACAACCTTAATTGAAATTCTTTGGGTATAATTTAAAAAAAAAATCAATGGAATGTACATATACAAAATGCATAACTTTACTCTACAATAATTTATTACCAAATGAGTAAACATTATGTGATATTTTTTTTATCAAAAATTAATAATCATTTTTATATGACGTGCATTTCTAAGCATTTTCTGTTAGATATTAAAAAAAATTATAAAACTTGAAAAATTCAATATTATCCTACAAATTCATCAAATATTAATTCGCATCCTTTTTACACAGCACAACGATAGATAGATTAAAATAAAATATCCTTGAATACCTATAATATATAAATTTAGAAAATGTATCTAATAAATTTTTCAATGCGTCTGTGTTTACCTATACACAGAATCCAACATACAACTACACACATATACAGAGTCAGGAGCAGGACGAAATTATAACAAAACCTGGGGTAGATTAAAAATGGATCAAAGAATGTATATTATTTAAAACCGCATCGGAATATAGCTATTCTGCAGGATAGGATGATGAGCCGAGGCAGGTTTCCTCCAGCTACATGCTTAGTTTTCTATCCCAAAAGCTTCACATATTAAAAGAGTACCTATATCTATGCCTATAGTATATCATGTGCGTTCGAGAACAACGAACATAAAAATAAAGGACGACCTGTACGCGACGCGACGAGACGTGTCGATGTTATGTCGATGGTGGAAAGGAGGATGTTATGCGAGACAACATCACATGCAAATCGGTTATACTTTATATTTATGGAAATCAAAATACTGCCATATTCAAAAAGGAAGTGGTTGATCGATTATTTATTGCAATATCCTGTTAAGCATTTGAAGAGGTTTTGGATTTTATGCTATAGCCCTCAATAATAATGCCTCAATCATTTAAAGGATGTTTTTCATATCGTAAGTTTAATAAATTGAAAAAAATTTAATTTGCTTGATTTTTTGTATTGTGTTATGTGAAAGAGGGAGGGGAAAATGTGTTGGAGTCTAACTTAAACAAGAAAATGTAATTAATACGATTAATTTTGAATTCCTTGAAGCAAATTACAAAATTAAAACAATCAAAAAATTACAGTCAGGGTTGTAAAATATAATTAAACGAAAAAATTCAGATGGATATTTGTGTCATTATTCCCAATTCGTTAATTTTGAAATTTGCTAAAGGGCTGTGAATATATTTAATTACAAAAAACTTCTTTTGAGAACATATAAAGAATTTGCACACAATGGAACTGATAGAAAATCATTCGTTAAAATATTATTTTTCCTAAAAGAATTTCTTATTTAGTTGGTTGGCAGATGTCTTAATTTCATCGCGTTATATTTGATCCCAAAAGTTTGACTTTATTGAGATGGATACGTACGTTTAAATTAATAAATTTAATCAAAAACTTACAGAGCAATGGTTGAATTGGAAGTCCACTTTGCTTTCAAAATTAGGATATGACAATATATTTCTTTGAAGAATGTTGGTAGGTACATATAAAATATGTTTTGTTCAAAAATTAACTCTTAGCAATTAAGTATAAACATTGGAGCTACCTAAGATTTTTGTTTAGTAAAATTCATTAATTTTTTACAAGCAGTCCATCCCTCTGCACCGAATAGCCGGATCAGATTGATAAGTGTCTTAAAGGGAAACTTTTAAATAAATCTTAAATTTATGGGAAAAATATTGAAAAATTGTTGTAGTGGTTTAAGAAAAAAAAAATTATTTTGCATATATAAAATTTTGTAAACATTTTTTAAGAAAAAAATACGAAATTTTTAGTATCTATTTACTAAAGCCTAGTACGCTGCTGATGCGGAACGAAAAATCCCATACAAAAATGACACAACGATATCATAAACGGAAAATTTCGTTCTGCTTTTCGTTTTGCAGTACGCTGTTCGGAGAGCGAAATTTATAATTGTAGCAGATTATTTGGAGAAGTCTCCGCTCCTTTTTCGCACTGAATTAATTATACAGACTATTTATTGTGTCCGGAAAAATGACATTTGAGTTTTATTTGTGTTTTTTTTTGTTTATCATTTTCTTACATCATGGCCGTTTCTCTGATTTTTTGCGTTAATGTTTGATTTTGTTTTTGGAATTAGTGAAAATCTCCAAGGATATTTTCCGTTGTGTTTTCGCAAGCGTTTCGTTGTCTTTTTGGAGATCACAGGAAATTTTCGTTTCGCATCAGCAGCGTACTAGGCTTAAAGCAAAATTAAAAATCAAATTTGTAAAAATAATTTACCCATTTTCGTAATATTGAATTTTCAAAAAATAAATTTGAAATAAAAAAAAAAAACAAACAAATTGTTGATTTTTTGAAAATTTTTATATGGAATATTATTTAGACTTTATAAGAGATTTTGTGTTAAATCGTAAAATGTAATTTTTTTCAAAACGTTTAAAAGGTAATTATACCAAAAAAATTAATTTTTTTTTATTTTTAAAAATGTTTTGACTTTTTTTGAGAACCTAATAATTCGAAATCCGAAAATTCTTATAACCAAAAAAGTTAACGGTACCATAAAAGTGTTTAAAAACCGGTAAGAAATATCTTTAAAAATGAGTAAGTTATTTTTTTTTATGAATTTTTTAGCTCCACATTAATAATGGCTCGCAATTCTGTCCGTCTGTTTGTCTGTTCGTCTGTCCTTTCAGCTGCAGCCTTAACGGGTGGATCGATTTTTTTAAACTTGGTATATAGCGTTTTTTGGGCATTCCTCCGGCAGGTTTTTTCATTTTTTAGGCTCAAAAATAACTGTAGCTGCCGTACACATTTTTTTAGCATAAAATGAAAATCTTTTTTTTCTCAACTTTTTTTTACAGCTCAAACAAAAAAAATTTTAATTTTTTAAAAAATGGGTCACAAAACTTTTGAAAAATTATTATAAATGGTACCTCCCAAAGAACAATTTTTTCAATTTTCTCAAAAAAAGTTAAAATGATTTTTTTACAAAAAGTTTTAAAAATATTGTATACCAAAATTTTCTTTTGGATTTAAAAAAAAAAGTTGCAAACATTTTTTTTTGAAAATTTTATAATTCGAAAACGACCTGATAATTTTTTTATTAAACTAAGCACCCGAGCCAAACTGAATCCATCATACATATGCCACTGGCCCAAGAAAAAAGCAGAATCCACCAGAGTTTTCTTAAAGCCGCTAACGACAGATGGTCGGAAATTGACAAATGTCGGGTTTCAAGAAACTTATGGCCGGATCTCTCTAAGAAAAAAACTGACTATTTACTCACACTAGGCAGACCTAAATTGTCCCTCTTGATTGGAATCCTAACAGGTCACAACTCAATGGGAACCCACATGAGCAGAATGGGCATCAGCACATCTGACTTATGCAGTGGGTGTCAAGATGAAGAGGCGGAAGAGGGCTTCTATCACTTCCTCTGTGCATGCCCCAGGCTAGCTAGAACCAGAAAGACAGCTCTTGGAGAATACTTCTTCGATGACCTGGGAGACATCTCGTTTTTGCAACTGAGAAACATTTCTAAATTCATCCAGAATTCGAGATGGGTCAGGGAGGCACCCAATACATAAGCTCCTTCCTTTGCCTAACCTTCCTAACCCTTCCCTATAACCTTATCTCCTACTCCCTGTGGAGCACAATGGATACATTGAGATCCGAGTGAGGTAGTTCGGCTTGCCGTGCTATCACCCCTCATAACCTAACCTAACCTAAGCACCCATTTTTTTTTTAATATTATTTAGCAGGTTTTTAAATAAAAATAATTTTTATAACCAAAAATAGTGGTACCTCCCATACAAATGTTTAAAAACCGTTTAAGATAATTTCATTTTTCTCAAAAACGCATCCTTCGACTTTGAATAAAATTTTTATTTGAGCTTATATCAGTTCTATCGTCAACATTATTGAAAAAAAAGGATTTATCTATCTACTTAAAACGGTATCTCTCATATAATCATTTTTTTTCAACTATTTCTTTTAGTAAAATTGTTTACACAAGAACTCCTAATAAGTTCAAATATGCAATCCGCATATCAAAATTAAAAAAAATTTTGGATTTAAAAAAAAAAATTTCAAAATTATTTTTTGAAAATTCGATATTTCGTAAATGAGTGGATGATTTTTTTTACAAAATTAATTTTATAACTCCGCATTAATAAAGGATAAAAAATTGCGTATCAATTTTTTTCATTAAAAATGTTTACAAAATTTTATTTATACCTACAAAATTATTTTTTTTTAAATCGCTCCAACGAATTTTAAAATTTTTTCCTCATAAATTGAGATTTATTTAAGAAATTAAATGGTGTACATGGTGTTGCTGTTAATAAAATATATTTCAGAGAAAAATTGCCTACCTCTAGATTTGCATCCCTCGTTCCTTTCATTAACTTTTAAGAAAACAAATTAATTTAATCAAAAAAGAAAAATCTTAATTTATGTTATTTTATAGACTTTTTAAGTGTTTTATCAACTTCTTAACTCAAAATACTTCCTAAAATATATTTTTTAAACAAAATCTATCCTAATTATTATAAGAGACAATAAAAACGAACGTTCAGTTATTTTGAGTTTTGTTCTAAAACAAAAGCCATTGTTTTCAACAACAACAAAAAAATAGATAAGATTTGATTTGAAAATGGAAACTTTCCTACAACAGGCTTTTAATTCAAAGACGTGGTCCAAGCTTCTAAATGCGTGTAGGTGGACCAATGAATTAAACTTTATGGTTGATAGAAGTGAAAGTGACATTGTTACCCCAAATAGACACAAAATATAATAAAACCTCACAACCGAAGTGATAATTGCAAATAGTTTGGTGGTTCTTTGTATATTTAACTGTCATCGCATTGTCAGTGAAAAATGGTTCTTGTATACTTTGTCACAGAAGATTCAAGTCATTAAAGATGTATATCTCGTCCAACAATAAAAAAAAAAGAGAAAAGAATTTAAGATTGTCAACAGCTCCTTCTATCACTATTTAATTGCTTTTGGCAATGGATCTCCTGAATCCAGCTGAGAAAGTAACCCCAACAAATAAAAAAACATATCTACATCTACAAATATATACATTATTCGTTCAAAGGGAAATATTTCATTTTAAATTGGCTTCAAGATAAATAAAACAGCGACCGTCGCGACGCAACGTACGTACGACGACGATACAAAGCAACGATGAAGGTTGTATCCTTATAACAATGCCAATAGATTTGGAATTCAGTTAAATCAGGATCTGATGTCAACAATGACATCTCTTCGATTTGTGTTCTTTTTTTTTAAGTCCTTTTTTGACGAAAACAAAACAAAAGAAATAAAACAAAAATGCCCTCAGTCGTCAGTAGCTCCCGTAAATTTTTTTGACAAAAGTAATAACTGAAATTTAATCGAATAGCAACTTATTTATTTGCCGAAGGGACATTTGGTGATTAGTTTTTTGTTCCAGCAGGACAACATAAATTAAATATCGATTTTTTGTTCTTCAAAATTTTATTCTAATTAAAAACATCGCCAGAAGCAACCAGAATATTAGGTACCTAAATTGGGGTAAATAATTTTTTCCAAGGAAACCAAAATATCATATTCTGCCTAATTAATTTAACAAGAAAACTTTTTTCTCACAAAAAATTATTATAAAGATAAGCTTTATAGAAATAACTTAGATTTGTTGTAGATTTGTTAACGTATATAGATTCTTCGATTTATTAGCAAATTTTCTGTATCGTTACACTTGTTGAGAATTAAAGTACGAACTCCGAATTGATGTTCAATTTGCCAAAGAATGTGTGCAACTTCGACAAACATTCACACTTTGGCATGTAAACTTTTTTACGAGATTGTAATAAAGTTTTTATGAAAGAATTTCACAAAAAAAATATTTAACGCAACAAACTTTTTTGATATTTTTTTGTTTTTCCTTTCAAGATCCTCGCATTTATACTTCTCATTTTTTTGTTTGGGTTTATCAAAAGTTGGAACAATATAATATTTTTTTATGAGGAGACAATAATAATGGAATGTTTGACTTTCAAAGCGATATGTTATTTTGGTGAAGATAAAATATCAAATATGGTACTAATAAAAAAAATATAAAGATCCTTTGAGCTTGCAGTATGTTTGAATGTAAGTTTTGAGTTTTCTTTTGGAAATTCATATGTATATAAAAGTTACATTGATATGAAAGAAGTATAAAACGTTTGACGTGTATATTATAGGCATTTCATTTGATTGTGACTTTTATGACGAAATAAAATGAAAATAAAGATTGAGAAATTATATAAACAAAATAATTGTAATAAAACAATTTTTGCAAAGTTGTAAAATTGTAAAGGATGGCATATGAGTTTTCAAATTAAACAGAAACTCAGCAGATATAGGTCTGGTAAATGTTATTGTTTTTTTTCAGCTTTCTCAAAAACCTACGAATTTGTATATCTGTGACAGTAAGTAAGAGTAGCTTATGTTAAAAAATATTATCTGTAAGAGTAATTAATGGTTATGTTTTTTTGGGAATTATAAGATAGCTTTTCAACGGGTAATGAATTCAAAATGGGGATTAGACAGATATGTAAGTAGCTCTCAAACTGTGAAATCTATAACAATTGAAAAACCGAAAAATCGCTTATGACGACATAAGCTACTCTGTCTTATTGCCACAGATAAGTTTTATGTGAATCTGTACTTTATATAAAATTTCAAGGAGCTTATAAATTTAACGTAATAGAAATGACAGCTAAATTTGTCAACTGACTTCAGGTGATTTATCGCAACATTATTTCTTTGATATAATGAACTGTAAAAAAGGTATCGGTGCAACAGACTATAATGCCTTTCAGTATTACATCATGTTTGGCTAATCCGAACGTGGATAACTTGTTTGGAAACAACTTAGTAGGTATCTATAGTACTCGCAATATATTTCTCTTCACGTTGATTTTGTTTTAAACGTAAATATTAATTAGAGTAAAAAGAGTAAAAAATCAATATCCAAACAAAATTTATGAAAAAAATACATACATATACAGGGTGTCCCGTAACTGAAAGTCAAGCGGGTAACGGGTGATAGAGTAGGTTGTACCTGTTCTGGAAAAAATAAGAAAAAAAATCCATCTCGCTTGGTTAAGTAATAATAGCAATATTTAGAAAAATAGTGAAAATCGATACCCTAGACCACATTTTTAGGTACTGTGGTCACAAATTTCCGAATTTTGACGTGTTTATTTTTTTTACGTAATCCTTAATAACCATGCTATTGATTTCAATCACAAATTTAAAAATAAATATTGTAAGTTTCGTAAGAAAAATAAAGTTTGACTGAGTCATGTTTCAAAAACAATTTTTTGAGCTAACTTTGACACTTCATATTTAAAAAAAAATGTACTACACTACCTTGGCAAGTTTTTTAAAAAATTGGCGCGTTTCATCAAGATTTCAAAATGGTACAACACTTGCTACTTATTCATTCGTAAAAAATATTTTTCATTTTTTATTTGCAAAAAGGACCTCCAGTTCACTTCAATCACTTTTACGAGAATAATGCTTTTTTGTACTCAAAAATCCATTTTACCAAGGAGTACGTGACATAAACAGAGGCACTAGAATCAGACACTGTTTTCCGTCAGTAAGAGTGAGACAGATCTACATTACACAATATGGTACGCTACAATCTACGTTCGGTACGTTACGTTCCTTGTTTTACTCGCAACTTCTCACAATCGTGCGCTTTTGTGATACCCTGGACTCGATTATTGTTGTAAAAATTGTGTCAGTTATTATCTAGTACATAATAGAAACTAAGAACTTCCATATTTTTCGACAACATTGTTCTGCAGATATCGACTCTGGGAGCCGTTTAGTCACGAGGTAGCAAACATTGTACACGTTGCACATGGTACGGGTGGAAGTAGTTCTGTTTTAAAATTCGATGAGCAATGCTTTTCGGTATTCCAGTGGATCGAAAGGTACACAAATGTGGGGCGTCACCCATGACCACCGGGTGTTCATCTATGCACACCTATCAAACTCGCAAGGACGATTGCCTATAGTACTCGTATGGCGGCGCTGCAGAAGGGAGATCCCAAGGACATAACGACGAAATACTTTTAAATTTAATTGAATTCAATGTGATCCAGCGCTTGATCAGTGCGATTGAAAGATCCACTGGAATACCGAAAAGCATTGCTCATCGAATTTTAAATCAAAACAACTACCACCCGTGACCCATACCATATGCAACGTGTATACGAAGTTTGCTCCCTAGTAACTATACGCCCCCAGTGTTGATATTTGCTGAACATTGTTGGCAAAAATTTGTGAAGTTTTTTGTACCTACTACTAGATAATAACTAACATAATTTCCACAACACTATTCAAGTCCAGGGTAACAAAAGCGCACGATTGTGAGATGTTGCGACTAAAACAAGGAACGTAGCGTACCGAACGTAGATTGTAGCGTACCATATTGTGTAATGTAGATCTGTCTCACTCTTACTGACGGAAAACAGTGTCTGATTCTAGTGCATCTGTGTATGTCACGAACACCTTGGTAAAATGGATTTTTGAGTACATAAAAGCATTATTCTCGTAAAAGTGATTGAAGTGAACTGGAGGTCCTTTTTGCAAATAAAAAATGAAAAATATTTTTTACGAATGAATAAGTAGCAAGTGTTGTACCATTTTGAAATCTTGATGAAACGCGCCAATTTTTTAAAAAACTTGCCAAGGTAGTGTAGTACATTTTTTTTTAAATATGAAGTGTCAAAGTTAGCTCAAAAAATTGTTTTTGAAACATGACTCAGTCAAACTTTATTTTTCTTACGAAACTTACAATATTTATTTTTAAATTTGTGATTGAAATCAATAGCATGGTTATTAAGGATTACGTAAAAAAAATAAACACGTCAAAATTCGGAAATTTGTGACCACAGTACCTAAAAATGTGGTCTAGGGTATCGATTTTCACTATTTTTCTAAATATTGCTATTATTACTTAACCAAGCGAGATGGATTTTTTTTCTTATTTTTTCCAGAACAGGTACAACCTACTCTTTCACCCGTTACCCGCTTGACTTTGAGTTACGGGACACCCTGTATACAAGGGTGATTAAAAAAAAAACGCCTTTCTCGAAATTCAACCGAGACCGGGCGAAATTATGAAGCTTAGATTGAAACCAAAAAATTAAGACTAAAAAATTCAAAATCGAACACCATTTAGAGGTCGCTACCAGCATTTTTTTTTAATAATTTTGCTTGAAGATCTTTGAAAATCGGAATTTTTCTCAAATGTTCAAAAGCTGCTTAACTTTTCGAATTTTGGTGAAAGCATGAAATTTTCAAGGATTGTTCGTAATTTTATGTGATTTTCGAATATTTAGTTAGAAAATTGTTTTTGAAATATTTTTTTTATAATTTTTTTTTGTTTATAAATACAAAAAAACGTCTGCGGAAAAAAACCGCAACCGCTTTTAAAAGGTTTTCCTAGTTTTGCAGTTTCTTAAAAGGTATACAACTTCTTACTACTCACCTTAGATCAAAAGTTATGAACATTTGAATCCAATACAAAAAATAAAGAATCGACCCTTTCATTTAATAAATCAATACAAAAAGTTCAACATATTATTAAGCATAGAATTTCCTTCTATTTTCAATTTTTTTTAATTTGTTTGAGAATCATTTTTGATTGGGTTCAAATGTTCATAACTTTTGATCTAAGGTGAGTTGTAATAAGTTGTATACCTTTTAAGAAACTGTAAAACTAGGACAACCTAGTTATTAAGTGCTAGGATATTTATACAGGGTGCTGTTTCAAACGTTTCAAGTACAAATTAATTTTGACCACCATTTAAGGCTATCGATTTATTTATAGCTATATGGTGAAGATCATTAAAAATATTTCGTTAAAAAACGTTAGTCTAACTATTAAGCAGTATTAAAAAAGAAAAATGGTACAAATAAAAATCAATTTTAGACAGGGTGATCCAAAAATTAAGTCAAAGTAGAGGTTTTTCTAAATTAAAAAAAAAATGTGTTAAATCAAAAACCGTTAGGATTTAGTATTAAAATATAACAGGTTATAAAATTTTTTAGAAATTAATTTAAAAAAATATATTTCCAAAATTAATTTTATAACTGAATATTCGAAAATCACATAAAATTTCGAACAATCCCTGAAAATTTCATGCTTTCAGCACGAAAACTCAAAAAGTTAAGCAGCTTTGAAAATTTGAGAAAAATTCCGATTTTCAAAGATTTTCAAGCAAAATTATTGAAAAAACGCTGGTAGCGACCTCTAAATGGTGTTCGATTTTGAATTTTTTAGTCTTAATTTTTTGGTTTCAATCTAAGCTTCATAATTTCACCCGGTCCCGGTTGAATTTCGAGAAAAGCCATTTTTTGAATCACCCTAATATATACCTACTAGCTGGCCTGCTCCAGCTTCGCACGGTTTGACAAATTTTAATTTCTTAAAAAAATAATGTTATAGGTAATAAAAATAACACAGATATTTGGTTATAATTTGCCATCATTTAATTCAATAACATACCAATTTAATTTAGGTTATTTTAAGCAGTCTGCCGATAATAATTTCCATGAATGACTAAATCTGTAAAAAAATAACTATTAAGCTTGACAAAATATATTACCGAAAGCGTCTACTTCAACAATTTTCACAAACTATCTTGTGGCAATAAGACAGAGTAGCTTATGTCGACATTTTCATTTCATTCATTTTTTCTATTGTTAGTAGTCTGCAGTTTGGGAGCTACTTTTCTGTCCAAACCCCATCTTGAAATCATTACCCGTTGAAAAGTTATCTTGTAATTCCTAAAACAAATTTACATTAATTCTTATTACAGATTGAAGACAAAAGTGCGTTTTTCTCGAAACCTGTTTTTGAACATAAGCTACTCTGTCGTATTGCTAAGATATGTACATATTTATATTAGGGTGGTCGTTAACGTAGGTGATAAAAAAAGATTATCTTGGATTGGTCTAAATCAGTTCCAATGAAGAAAAAAACAATTCCCTAATTTTTTGCAAATTTTTTGCAAATTTTTATTTTAATGTCCTATGGACGCTGTAAGCAGTTAAAAAATTAAGCTATTTTAAAATTAATGTCGGGTGATTCTCGTTAAATCTCAAAAAAGCTACGGAATCATAGGTTGAAACCAGATAAGAAAATAATTGTATTGGGGGGGTAGCATATGCCCCCGTTTAGACGGGAATGCAATTTTCTTAAATAATAACTTAAAATGGATACAAATTTATTAAAAATCAACGAAAAACTTACAACATTAAATTGTAACTTTTTTAAAAGCCAAAAATTTGGTTTTAAATTAAGTTATTTTCATGAATAATTTTTGCAAAAATTATTTTTAAACTCAAAACGTTAAAAAAAATATTTTAAAAAAAAATTGTAACAGAGTATCGGCATTATTTGCTATATTATGACACACTTGTTTCCAATTTTCCAACTTGACAATTTCTATATGTACGCAAATCTTATACAAAGAATTTAATTATATGAAATAATTAACGAAACTTCTATCAATCAATTTACTGGAGTAATATTGTTGTATGGAAACCTCATTGTTAAAGAAAAATCGTCTTTACCCATAAAATGAATTCCGAAGTTGGAAGTATAGTTAAAATAATAATAGAGTATCGACATGTATATATTAGAGCCTACGATTCATTCCGTGCATTTGAAAACACGGGTACACGGACTCCGTGTAATTATAACACGCAAATAAAAATCCGTTCTCTTAAAACACGTGTATTAATTTGCTTAATATCCGTGTATCCGGATATTAAGCATACACGGATTTTTATTAAACACGGATTCTTAATACACGGAATGGTTTTTGATTTTTATCTTTTCAAGGGGTGGGCTTATAAGCTCAACATTTTGAGGGATAATGGATATTATAGATTTTTATTTTTGGTGATTTTCCAACAAAAAAAAAATCAATTTTTAAAGAAAAAATTAAATAATACTAAATTTAAACCCACTGGCAGATTCGACTACCAAGTCGTTGTCGTATTTTTATCAAAAATATCCCATAAATTTGGCCCTCACCAGTCATGATTGGATTATTTAAAATACACGGATCTTCGGATACACGGATACACGGACACACGGATGCACGGATACACGAAATACACGGATTCAAATCCGGATATTATAAGAACACGTGTATCCGTGTTTTTAAATATCCGTTTAATAGGGAGCTCTAGTATATATGTATTTCTAATGAAACCAAGAAGAACTTTACATTCATTGCATGAGATTAGACTTTATTTTTCCAATAACCACTTAAGGAATACAAAAAAAAAATATTTTAAAATAGTTGACTGTGGTCTGATAATTATTATTTGTTGGACGTATACTGCAGGAAATTATGAAATTATAAATTATAAATAAATGCTTCTTAAATTATGAATCACACTACCTTTATGATGTTCAATAATTGGTTTAGTATATATATGGAGAAGTATATAATATTTTTAAATAAAATACAAAAAAAGTACGTATACGCCCGAGTGCATTATACAAAAATAAATCAATTCTTTCTGTCCGGACAAACAAATAAACTATCTTTTTTTAACTCATGACCACTGTCATTTTAAACGTTCAATCAATTTTCATTGATTGATACTATGTATTTTGAGAGATTAAAACATGAACATACACCCAAATTACCTATCGTTTTTTTTATGTTTTTTGAATTTTGACTAAATTTTCCAAAAAAAAAAAACAGCCTTTGTTCATCGTCAACCTCCAATCTCTCACTCTACCAATTAGTATTTGAATCAATACAGTATTTTCAGTTTAAGAGGAGCGAACAGACAGACAGACAAACAAACTTTCACATTTATAATATTAAATTGAGGAACCTTGTCCTGAGATATGTAGCTGTGTTTTCAATATAGCGGGTGTTGATTTTTTGGCCCAACAGATGATACTGTTTTTTTTTTTTTTTGAGTACATAAAGGAAAATTTACAATTTTATTTACTTATGGTACCTATATTAATTGTTTTGTGGTAAACCATTTTGGTAAACCATACTCTTGATCCACCAATTCTGATTACAATCATTTATTTATTTTGAGAGATTTATTCGAACAATAAAAAACTAGTCAAACTTAATCTCATTTTTTTTTATTTTTTTCCCAATTTTCCAAAATAAAATAAGGCTACGTCCGACTTCTACTTTAAATCTCTCGCTTACCAACTTTTCGTTTAATAGTTTAATCAATTCAATATTTCCAGAGATAAAGGGAAGAAACAGACAAGAAAACTTTCACATTTATAATATTAATAAGATTGTTTAAAACTTCACTTAGCCAAGAAAAAATCTTAACTCGAAAATTTTTTAAACACGGATGGGTCTTTTAATTTCTTACCCGCTTCTTGAAACTATAAAATTTGGTTTTAATAAAATAATTGAAACGATACGAAAACTCTTATACATTAAAACAATATTATAAAAAAAATTAAACACACATTAAATTGAGTTTTCAGATTTTTATTTTTTTAAAACAAAAACTATTTATTTTAATTTTTAAAAGAGTCGAACAACTTTTGTATGCATTTCGAGCAGTTTTGTTGCTGAAGATGGGCGGTAAACTGCTCGAAATCCATACATAAGTTGTTCGACTCTTTTAAAAATTAAAATAAATAGTTTTTGTTTTTAAAAAAGAAAAACCTGAAAACTCAATTTTATGTGTGTTTAATTTTTTTTATAATATTGTTTTAATATAAAAGTTCTCGAAAATATTGCCCTGATTTCAGGCTGTTCAAACGTATCTCGAGTTTAAGTTACATATGTAGGAATATTTTTTTATGTATGTACAATGTACATATATACTTATATAACTTTCTTGTATTATGTAATAAGATCTTTCAATTACAAAAAAAAAATCAACTCTCTATCATTTTTGCTTTAGAAAATAGATTCTCGGTCTCTATCTTTGTTTATAATAATAATTTACCCTATTAATACTCTGAATTTCAAAAAATCGCTCAAATAATAAATTTTAAAATAAAATTTTTTTCACGTAATATTTTTTTTTATATCACTAAAACTTACCATATGAGCTGGATCAGATAATTGAATAAACCCAAAAATTGACCTTTAAAGCTTGGCAACCCTATGCCTTGACAACTTGTCACTAGCAAACCCTTGCACAAACTATTTTTGTAACACTAACTACAAAACTACATACCTCTTATTTGGTAACTTTATGAGGGTAGGTCGTCCTATGGCGGGATCTTTGATTATATTAATAATTATAAACGGTATCTCTCATGTAGAACCAAAGCACAAGTCACTTGAAACGACAGTTTTTAAGTAGTTCTCGGTCTTGTAAGAGTGCATGCCATTTTTAATTTTTTTTGTAAATTAAGTAAGACAAATTTGCGCCAACAGGAAAAAATATAAAAATAAAACAGCAATTATTTAAAAAAAAAAGTTTATTTTTATTTGTTGATGTGTAAACATCTATACAGGCGGTAGGGTGAAAAAAAACGTAACGTATCTTGTCATAGTGATTCTGTGATTGTGATTCACGTTACGTTACGTATGTTTACACATTCTAACCGTGAGTCACGGCACTCACACTTTTTTTTTAGAACCCTCTCTGATTGAGTTGAAATTGTTATAACTTTCAATCTTAGGCTACCTTTAAAGAAATTTAAAAAAAATGGCGAATTTTTAAAAGTAAAAACCAGTATGTTAAGTTAAAAAAAAATAGATTTCATAAAAATGTCATCTTATTTATTAATTTTAAGCAATATGATGCAGAAAATCAAAAATATTTTAAAGCAAAAATTTAGTCTTACTATTACAATATGTATTTGAGTGAAAAAAATAAAAAAAACCACCCCAACGATTTTTGAATTTTGTTTTTCTTTAAAATTTTTTTTTTACATAAAATTGATTTCTTTTGGTGGTGACCTAATAAAACATTTTTTTTAAGGAATTATATTTAAACACGCGGTTAATTAATAAAACCAGTGCAACGAGGAAAATTAAAGTACTAGGTCATGGTGTTTTGACCGAAGTTTTTTTTTGAACTAATTTTACGTAAATGGTAAGTGATACTATACTTTCTTTAAAATAAATAATTTAATATCTTTTCTTGTCACATTGCTGAAATGGTAGTGATGGTATATTTCGAGGTAACAGTTGAATTTTCTTCTTTGTTTGTCGCTAGTTCCCGATGTGGTTTCTTTCATCCAATTTACTTTGAATTTCAACAAAAAAAATACACATAAAGTTTAATTTTACGATAAATGCAAACAAAATTCTTTAAGCTTTTTGAAAAGAATGATCTGATAAATTACGTTGAAATGTTTCCCAAAGATTTCTTTATTTCTTTTTTTTATGAAAATAGTCTACGTCATCTATAATTGTTTAGTAAGCATCTAAAAACAAACGTCATGGAGTCCAATATGACCATACAATTATATTTCTTTGTATCTAAGATTAAAAAAAAAAATAAAAAAAAAATTAAAATCAAAAAAAAAACTACTTTAAAAATAAAAAAAAAAATTCTTTCCAAATGAATGTCTTCCGCCGAATAATGGATAAGTGTATACCTGTAACTTAAAAATACTGTATTTTCATGTCAATTCTAAGATCATTGATCCATGATGAAGAATAAACAAAAAACACACAAATAAAAAAAATAATCATCCCCTCATAAATAATAAAAAAAAATATACATCCTTAAAATTTACACACAGTATCTATACCTACACATTTCTATTCGACTACCTATTATAAGAATTATTAAAAATTTTAAGAAAGAAAGAACAAAACAAAAATGCTTAATGAAGCAATCAAACTTTATTGATTTCTTGGTAAAATGATTTCACAAAGACAACAATAATAATAAAATCAACAAAATTGTTTTCGCCTACACACATATTAATTTGTGTTTATATAAAACAAAAAAAAATTATTTCATCGTCCATTTGTTTTTTTTTTTTATTCATTGTGAGGATGAATTAATAAAATAATAAAAAAAAAAAATTAAAACGAATTCGTTTCTATAATTGAATTTCGCTTATGGAAACCATCTATATATAGTTATAATGTGGTTACCGTTATGACGAGACTTGTTGGCGTGTTGATGTTGATGTTTGAGCCATTTATGTTGGTTTTATTGGCCAACAGCTATACAATCAGTAATAAAGGGACAGTTGTAAGCTTTCTACATATTTCGAATTGTTAATATACATGCGGATGAATCAGATTCAATCAAATTGTACTAGTGTTTGTTAATTAGACAAACCTTTTTGGGGAGGATTTGAATTTGATTAAATAAATGTTCGAATTTAACTATGATGGGTTTTCCTATATTCTCAACCTAAATTGATATAATTGAAAAATCCGATAAATAAGGTTTTGATTCAAAAAAGTTTTATCAATTATTACTGAAATGATTTGTAGATCGATATAAGGAACCCTTTTTGGGGTGATTAGTATGAGAGTTATTTGGGTTATTATTTCTATAATATCGTAAGATTGTTGATTAGATTTGCATTCATTATGCATTTTTTTTTTCGTATCCATATAAATATGTAATAACTATTTAATAATAAACTGGTTTAACGATAATTTGTCAATTATCAATTGATAATTTGTCAATTATTAATTGATAATCTCACAATTATTAATTGATAATTTGGCAATAATCAATTTCTTTTTTTGTAAATTTCAATTTACAATTGTTATATTTGATATTTAGAAACTCAGTGGACAAAAATGTTGATCATTGAAAATGTTGAAATTGATGAATAATGGCATCCTTTGTGAATAATATGAACATTTATAATTATCATTAAACAGTTGAACATTTTTTTGTATATATGTACATAAATTGAGTTTTTCATTACAAAATTGTACTATTTATAAACTTCCAATTGAGGCATCAGTTTAATATTGGCATACAAATAATCACTGATTTCGCTTTTTAAAGGCCTCAAAACTTAAGAACAAAATTTTCAATGATAGTGTTCAATGATACTTATAACAGGTCCATTACAAACCAATTAAATATAAATGAGTTATAACTCTTTTGTTTGGGACATTGTGTATTTTTAACTAGGTGATGTAAGAAAAATAAAGGGAATATGAAAACTACTTCATGAAATTTATAGAAGATTATTTTGAACACGACCTTTTTTTTGAATAATTTTGTGTCTGAAATAAATATTTAAAAAAAACTATTTTATTTCTGTTATTTGTTTTTTGATTATTCTGTTAAAATATCATACCAAGTGTTATAGTAATTTTACTTTTCTCCGAAACGCAAATTTTTAATACAAAAAAAATATTACCTACATGTATGGCTTTGAATAAATTATGGTTTTATTATCTTCGAAGATCTATTATAAAAATATATCTTGGCAAAAATTTGAAGAAAAAAAAAACATTTGAAAAATTGATTTGTGCACATCGCACAACACAAAATCAACACACAATTCATTTCTGAATCAATTTATTTGAGAGCTCAACATGCCATAAAATAAAATGATAAATTGCATTTAAATCCTCTGAGTTGTGGATGAAAAAAAAAAAAAAATATAAGATGTTTATATGCCTTAAGGTATAAAAATAATAATCTTATTTTATGATGTATATTGGAGGTACATAGGTAGGTAGATGTGTGTATCTTTTGATTATTTTCTTATTCGAATTAAATTGAAACAAGCAATATTGATGGTCAGATAATAAAAGGATGATTCATATAGAAAATATAAACAATTTTGGATTAATATTTTCAAAAATTGAGATATTACCAACATGATTTCAATTAATCTTATACATGAATATAAAGTATATTAAATCAATCAGTTTTAAGATGTTGCACGCTAAGAAAATAACTTAATTAAACAGAACCGGGTGTTTGTCTGTAACAAACTGTATAATAGATTCGGACACATGGCGTGAATATTAAATCGCGAAACTTAACCAAAGTCATACAGCTAAAGCTACATAAATAATTTTTCCTAATTTGACATACAGATATTTTGGTAGATACATTTGAAGTTCTAGACTCTAGAGAAACAAATAAAAAAAACCAAAACAATAGAAAATATTGTGGACTAAATTGAATGAGAAACTAACATTTTTACAAATGAAATATTCATATGAACTTACACTGAAATATGTATATTATTTATGTTTTATGGCAAGTTTTGAATTCGTAGAAAAAATTGAACTCGAGATTTTGATCAAATTTGGCATTACGCGATGATATGGAAGACGAAAAAAGTGGGTCCCCCAATTCTGTCCGTCTATCTGTCTGTCTCTTCGACTACAGCCTAAATTGATAGGTCGATTTTCTTGAATTTTGGTAAATACCTACTTTGTTTTTGAGCATGATTTTTAAAAAAATTTTAGAAATAAAAATAACTGTCTGAAATATATTTTTTAGCATTTTAGAAAATCTTTCATTTCTCAAAAATAGCAATTTGACTGATTTTGATTTTTTATTTCATTGAGAATTTTCGAAAATTCATTAGCGGTTCCCTAATATTATTGACAAAAAATAGTATTATTTTCAAAATTAACGGTACCTTCCATACAATTTTTTAAAAATCGTTTAAGAAAAACTTAATTTTTTAAAATTCGCTCCAAAGAGCGATACAAAGTCCAAACTTTGTAGAAGAATATACAAAAAAGATACCAATTAAATTTAAAGTATTCAACTTTTATATCACCCCTGTTCCTAATTCCGATCAGTTGTTTCCAAACTTTAGCAGGGGTATTTATTAAATTTGTTACTATTTAGTTAGACAGTGTCTAAATAGATCAAAATAGTTCGAAATAGTTGGAAATATGTTTTATTTTATTACATAAAATGTAAGGTTTGGACAACCGAGCCCGTTGTCTAAGTAAGATAGCTCTTAAACATCAAATATAAATGTTTATCTTTAACTTGGAAGGCTGTCCAAAGTTACACAACATTTATAAATACGATCGTATAGATGTTTTGAAATACTTTTCGTTTTTAAAACTTGCGGAGTGAGTGTGTTTTTTATTTTTGATCAGATTGAAAATATTTGTCGATTGGAAATTATTTAAGTTTTCAGGTCCCAATTTAGAATTGACAATGTTTTAAAAATGGAATTTTTTGCGTAGAAACTAATGTCGAATTCCTTTCAAAAAAAGAATCGATTTTTTTTCCAAAAGAATCGAATTTTTTCTGTCAAAACGAATTTTGCTACATTAGACAAACTCGTTTTGACAGAAAAAATTCGATTCTTTTGGACAAAAATTCGATTCTTTTTTTGAAAGGAATTCGAAATATGTAAATAAGTTCGTTTTCATTTTTATTTAAATTTTGTAATTTTTTCAACAAACTTGACGTTTTGAATTTGGATTTTTACTGATTTCGAAGGAAAAATAGGTTTGAATACATGTTAACGTGAAATTCAGACAAACTTTTTTTTGAATCCGTGCGGAAATCAATTTTGTTTACGGACTTGATTCGGAACGGAATAAAGAACAGAGGTGAAGTTTTTATAGTCTAATGCTGAAAACCAGAGTGTGTAAAGATAGCCCCCGTTTTTTGGAATTTATTATTTTTGAAATTTGTTCCTGGTTGTTCTCGATTTATTCCGCATTGTTCCACTAAATTAATTAAATTTTTCATGCTAAAAATGCATTTTAATTAAATTTTGCATGCTAAAAATTAATTTTAAGAAACGAAAGTCTGAATAAATTTTGAAGAGCCCTAGAACAATTTTGAACAAATTTTTGAAATTTGGATTTCTAAGAGCAAGGATAATAAGATGTTTTCATTTAAAGTGTTTTTTGGGCTTAAAATCTTCAGTTTTCAATATTTTTGGATGATTTTTTGGAACAATTGGATTTGAGTGATTCTGCACTTGGAACAAGTTTTAGATTTAAGACTTTTGGAGAAGTTAAAAAACTCGGAAATGTTTTTTAAAGTTCGTTTTTAAGCTGATAGTATGAATGTTATGTCAGAACATTTTTTCATGTACAGGCATTTATCATCAATTGTTCTAATTAAAGTAAATTCATTCAAAGAAAAATTAATTATTACAGAGCCGTTTTGTTGGAATTTTGAAAAAAAAAATTTGGAAGGCTTCATCCTTAAAAATACACGGTCGACAATTTTAATTTTTTGGAACAATGGTTAGAACACTTTTTTAAACCCAAAAAAAAAATTCAAAAATTTCGAAAAATTTTTTCGAATTTTTCCCATAACTTATATTTTTCAAACAAAACTTCGAACAATGCGGAACAAATCGGGAACAACCTGGAACAAATTTAAAAAATAATAAATTCCAAAATACGGGGGCTAACTTCACACATTCTGAAAACCAGATACTTTTTGTGTATTAATTTTTTAGAAAATTGAAAAGTAGGTAGGTGCTAGTTTAAACTAACTTTTTTTTCGAAAAAAAAAATATTTTTTCGAGTAAATATTAAGTACCGTTTAAGTTTTGGATCAAAAAACACAATGGGTTTTGAATTATGTAAGCACTCAACCAAACCTTTCAAAAAACGATTTCAAAATTCTTGGAATTCTGATTTTTTTAATTTGAGTATCTAAACAAAAATTGAACTTTAATACCTAATTTATTAAAATTTTATTAATTAGAATTAAACTAAAATTGTATTTATATTAAAACCTGATCTATAAATTACAATTTAAGAATAATCCTTTTAAAAAGCTATAGCATGATAGTTTTATTTTTAGTCAATTTGTTTTTAGAAAATTACCCCTCCCACCTGAAAAGGGGAAAGTAGACTCCCCACCAATTAATTCGTTTTTCTAATAATACAGCATTCACGCTCTATTGTTTTGATGCATCATATATCTATATTATCTTGTATGGCTCATAGAAATTAAGCCATACATTTTTTGGAACAAATGTAAGATCATATAAATGTTGGTCCTTTTTACTAGGGAAGTATGCAAAACATTTCCTAAAAAAAATACCTAACTTTTCTGGCAATCTTTCAAAAAAAAACTTTTCTGGCGGTTTACTTTTCTAAGAAATATTAAAAAGGCATTCCATGGGACTGTTGTCCAAGTAATTGCGTGCGTCGGCCACATCGACACAGAGTTTTAAGTATAAACAACGAAACGAGCAATTAAAATGCGCTGCCATAATTTTTAAATTTAGGCTAAAAATATTCTGGCGTAGGTAGTTTCCATTCCGCTTTTTGATTCTTACAGTGAAAATACTATTCTGTTTGGTATAATTTGTAAAATTTCTGAAATTTTTTCCAAATTTTTGTTGGCTTTTTCTCCAATTTGAGAAAAAAAAACTAAATTTATGGCGATTTTTTTTTTAAATAATTTCCAGCCATTGCCCCCGGAAATAACGAACGCTCGAAGTGAGATGTTTGCATTAGCGAACTAACGAATGACGTTCCAATCAATGAAATTTCGATAACCACAGTCCACAATAGAGTGAGATCAAACTTAAACATTTTTTTTTGACATTTAAGGCGAATGAAAGGTTCTCAATTCGGCAATTTTAATACTTCTTTCTTACTCTCACACGTTTATTCGTTCGACTTGCCAGCGGTAATAGGGGGAAATTTTTTATTTTTAAGTGGTTTATTGATACAAAAAACCAAAAGCTCATCATTAAAATGGTAAATCGATGTATTTTTAGATTTTGAGATTTTTTAAAAATAAAAATCGATTTTTCACAAAAAAAAAAAAATAAAATGTCCATTCCGAATCGTTTTGATGCATTTACCCCTATTAAAAAATTTGTGGAGGAGGGTTAGGGTATAGGTAATGTAATATTTCAAAATTTTTGAATTATCAGCTTTTGAATTTTGAAAAACAAAAATCAAATTCTCTTTTGCTTTTAAAATTTAGCCGTATGTTTTAACTTTTTTTAAAGAAGCTTTATTTTGAAGATTCGATCATTTGTAGGTCTTGCCTAAAGTAACGGGATTTTTTCAATTGACTTCATGGTTTTCTTCATACCAACCGTTATGACGTAGGTCTGTGGGCTTTTAAGTTATTTTTTTTCTATTTGTTAAAGGAATTTTTTCATGAATTGTTTCGTCACAATAAACTTTAACCTTTTTTCTATAGAAATTCACACATTATTATGTATCTTCGGCAAAGAAAAAAAAATCCGCACTACCTTTCCTTCAACCACAAACATAATATTCGAAGGAAGTTATATACTTTGACCTTTTGAGCTCCGTTGTATATGTGTGTGTAATATGTAATGGGTATGTAGGTTTGTTTGTTTTTACATTATTATTTTCTTTTAGCTCATAACTTATACATAAACTTGTTTTGTTGTTCGTTCTTTGAAAAATTAAATCATTTGGAAAAATGTGTTCAAGGCATGAAAAATGAAAATTGATTTGTTTTTATTTCTTTTAACCGGAAGCAAAATGAAAAATGTTAAGAATTTATTTATTTTTTTTTTTGCAAACTTTCCTTTTTTTTATTTTGAGATGGTTGTGGAATTTGTTTTTGTGCCTGAAATTTTGTGATTATTGAAGCCGGAAATTTCATGAAGCGAACAAAATTCTGTCAAATTAAAAAAAATTATACGAGGCCTTTTTTTGGTGACCTCTGTCCATGAGGGACTTTAAGGGAAAATAAAGTGATGTAGTAGCATGATTTTTATAATCATACATATATTTGTTTTGTTGTTTTTGCTTAGGTACCCAAAAAATTATCATCATGGAAAAAAGAACAAAAAACAGCATCATATTATGTTACCTTTTAATTTTTTTTCACAAAACTCGTTGTGACAGTTGCGTTAGAACCGAAAGTTTCAAATTTCTTACTCAGAGTTTATGTGGAATTTACCCAACCATTGCTTTCCTTTTCGAGGAATTGTTGGTTAGTTTCGATAAATCCTATTTAAATTCGCAAAAAAGCCATCATTATGCAAAACTCATAAATTTCAACTAAGGATTACTTCTGTTTAAATTGAAATATAGTGAACAGTTAAAATTGGATTTGAAAAGGGAAAAGAGTATGATGCGTAAGAAATGCGTAAATAAATTAAACAAAAATAATTTATTGGGCCTAAAAGATATCTTTAGAGCAGAATTTCTTATTACTTGAAATTTATAGATACTTAAATAAATAGAAGTGACTAAAGAAATGCATTTTTTTATAAAGATATTGTATAAGCAGACTTGAACAGATGAATATTAGTAGTGTTCTAAGAATTAGTTTTTTGTTTGTCAAATATTTTATTTTTTTTATCAAAATGAAAGTGCCATATTAAATCATCTAGTGACACAGTGCAACATAAATGAAAAAGTGCACGATCGTGCCACATCAGCAACGTTGCTGCTAATTCTGTCTGGAATGAAAAATCACCTACAAAAAAAAAATGAAGTTTGTCCTCGAAATTAATATACGTGACTTATTCGATGATTTTACTATTTACTTACCCAGTTTAGAGACCTTCATAGAAGAGCAAATTTTGAACAAAAAAAATTCTTGAATAGCTGTTGGGAAAATTATTTTGCAACGCAAATGTCTTTGAGAACGTTTCACACTCGTGACAATAAAACTATTTTTGATAGTTGAGTGAAATTCCAGAAAATCAACAAATGAAAGAGTCTAGGTACGATAAAGTTCCAATTACTGCAGACAAAACTTATACCATAATGAAAATGATTCAAACGCAGATACAATTAACTTAATGATCGTACAGGCGCAGCTGTTAGCATTATCTGCACCAGGATTGAGGATTAAGAGCTGATAACCATTTACGGTTGGAAAAACGGGGTCAGGGAATGCTAAATAAGAAGGTTCAAATATCAAATTAGTGTATGGTAGGAATAATAGGGAACAGCAACGAATACCTAGTTCACACTAGGTATTCGTCACGAAATCTATGTAAGATGGACTGAACTTAGCAAAGATTGCGTATTGATAAAGGCCCTCACTAGTCAACTGATGAGTCCAAGTGAGATGGTCGGGACGAAACGCCAATTTTTGTAGGACTTAAAGGCCGTTAAAAGCTATTTTGAAAAAATGAAGGATGTTTCCGTTAGAAGGCTGACTTTTAAATATTGGGCTCATTGTATTTGTACATACATATTTTGTGTGTAGCTAAAGTGAGAATAAAAGCGAAATCAGGTCTGCAACTTTCCTCATATTTGAGCAGAAAAAATCAAGGGCTGCAAGCAGCCCAAAACAATCACAAGTGTGATTCAGTGTGTCAATTTTATTTTCATTTTCAAAATGCAAAAGTTGATGAAAAATTTCAACATTATAAAAAACAACATTTTAAAAAATTATTGCGCCAATCCTCTCCCAGAAATTTTGGATTCTGTTTATATGGATAAATAGGTATACCTTAAGAGAAGGCGATTGGTGCATTTAATTAAATGTTTCACAAAAAAATAAATCAAAATCAATAAAAAAAAAAAAGCTGAAAAAACATCGATTTGATAATCTTTAAAAAATTATAACTTTGCTTCGAATGCTTGGAACTACAAGATTGAAGTACATATTTAAATAAAACTTAAAGGTCAAGCTACTATTTCGTATGCAAATTATTGAGGGTTGTCATACTAGATGGGTGTTTGAGTATTTTTCGTCATAAATATTTAAGATTATTTACATATGTGTTTCGCTGTATGCATCTATGCATACAAACATGCTGCTTATCTGTTTTAGCCATAAGATGGTAATAAACCTTACATGCATTTTTGAATTTAAGAGGGTGTTCATAGGTGGATGCAGTGGTGGATTTTTGGATTTCAGTTATTGGGACGGACTTTTCTTATGTAAATATTTTTATTGGAGTATATTATACATAATATATACATACATCCCTATATTTATACGATTTTAAATTATTAACTGACTAGCTGGACTCCAGGATACATGGTGAGAGAGGAAACAAAAAGAGATAGGATGATGATAAGAGCAGGGGAAAGGGGTTGGAATTATGAAGGGAAATTAACAGGTGGAAAAGTAAGCGAGATAGCGAGGGAATGCTAAGAGGAGATGAGAGAGAGAGAGAGAGAGAGAGATAGAGAGAGAGGGATGGAAGCGAGAGAGGACCAAGATAGGAATAAGGGAGAATGAGAACAAGGGGGAAGGGAAGATAGGTCAGTATGACAGGATACAAGTGAGTAGAATGGGAAAACAGAAGAGAGCAGGAGGAGCAAGACGCAAACTAATAAAGGGATCCAGATATAACAGGTGGTATAAAGAAGTAATGATCGAGGGAATCCCGCAATATTTGAAAGCGGGATGGAAAGCAGACAGAACAAAGAGAATTGCGAGAGTTAGGCTAGGGAACGAGTTACGAGGTGAGAGAAAGATGGTATTGAAAACAAGAAGAGAGAATGTGCAGAGTATGTGAAGTTAAGCAAGAGACGTGGGAACATGTGATAGAAAGATCCAGGTCAGGCGGAGATGAAGGAAGATCAATAGGAGAAAAAATGAGGGATATTATGGACGAAGGAGGAAGGGGGGGAAGAGTGGATAAAGGCACTAGAGATTGCGAGAAGGAGTAAGGAGAGAGGAATTGGAGAAGTGGAGAGTGTGGTGGAAGATTTGTCACTTGTAGACAATACAACACAATAAACGAAATGACCTAAATGACAAGAAAACTCGGCCAAATATGCGAAAAAAATGTAAACGTGGGTTAAAAAAAATGTACGTAGCTTTTACTTAAAAATACAGTTGTTCGTATTCAGTGACAGATGGACAAACAAAAATGATATTGTTTATGGCGGAACAAATAAATGTTCTTTATTTTATAGGCCTGTGTTATCAAAGCGAATTTATGTAGGTACATCTAATATGTTCTTTCAACAACATTCATATAGCTAGGTATTTCTAAAAATATTTCTTTAAGCATAAGGAGTTAATAATATTTGAAAACCGAACTTATTTTCTATAATTTTTCTATTAAAGTTTAAAGTTTAATTTAAGTCAAAAATTAAAATAGACAGTAAATAAAAAAAAACTATCAGGCGTATTTATTAGATTTTTTTTTAGTTAAACAGTGTCTCAAAATAGTTCAAAATATTTCAAAATACTTGGAAATGTGCTTCATGTGATGAAATAAATGTTACATTAGCCAAGGCTTAGATAACCAAGTCCGTTGTCTTAGTTAGATAGCTCTTAAACATCAAATAAAAGTGTTTATCTATAACTTCGACGACTATCCAAAGTTAGACAACGTTCATAAATACGACCGTATTGTTTCAAGCTCCAGCATACTTTAGTCAAATTTTAATTGAATCTAATTCGACAAGGGGAGTTTATGCCAAACATTGTCATACCATTTCAGAAAATCATATAACTTTACTTAACCTTGAAATTAATTATTTTCTTAGGTTAATTATCTTAGAAGACAGTTTCAATTAAATATACATTGAAAGTAAATATTGTGGTTTTGACAGAGTCAATGATTTTGTTCCAAAAGAAAAAAATATTGACAAAAAAAATTGAAAATCCAATCAAAATTTTTACGTAGAAATATTCCACACAAAGACCTTAAACTGTACGAGTAAGAAGGTATACCTACTATTCAACTATATAAGGTGTAACAAGTAGGTACTCGCGAAGTCACTTCATATAACAATTCCATTTAAATGTCATATTTCTTTCTATACCCCCATAAAAAAAGACACAAATTCTACAAAAAAAAAAGAAAAGAAAAAAAAAGCGGTTAAAAGCAGCTTTGTGCCTTTTCTAGCTTTTGTTGATATTTTTATTTTTTTTTTCTCGCTTCTTGGTCGGGGAATTGGTTATTTTTTTTTTTTTTTACATAAACCATGAACGTGAACGAACGAAGGAACGACTCTATATAATATTCTATCTCTATAATAATAAGTAACTAAAACCGAAATCGATATTTTGGTTTTGTTGGCATGTCTGCCAACGAAGTGGTTATTTTCCGCCCTTCGACATGCCAAGGCAAAATACTCGTGTGAAAGTATTAAAATAAATTGTTGGGCTGTCGGGTCGGCCGCTTGAGAAGGACGCGGACGGTGCGGTTTCTTTCAAGTGGAACAAAAAAAAAAGGCAAAGAAAAAAAAAAAAAACTAAAATCGTTGCATAGATTATGTATTTATGTCCAGAGGAATATAATAGAAGGAGGTCCAACCAACCCACCGCTGCTGCTCAGGCATAGCCCACTTTCTCTCTCTCCCTCTCTTTTAACCATCACCCTTAAAAATGTTTTAGGTTGTGACAGGGCAGTAGCAGCACCAGTAACAGAAACAGAAAAAACAGAAACAAAACGGTTGCGGTATGACGAACTTAAGTCGATTTCTTGTAATCCAATTACACTTCCTTATACAGGCTATGGGTTAGGTTAGGTGGGGTGTGTACATTTGTACAATTATTGTACATAGGTTTGGTATATCGTCAAATTGTTTTGTTTCGATGTTTTGAAATAGAAATTGTTAAGACCTGATGCGATAGGTATAGCATGACGTTGCTTATATTTTGACTAAACAGAAAAAAAAAGTCTGCTCGAAGGCCCTGATATATTGAAGAAGAGGACGTGGACATTTTTGGTTCCTTTAACTTTTTGTCTTGATGGTTTTGTGACTTTGTTAGTAAAAATGGAAACATTATTTTCTAAAAATAGAATATTGGTTGGAAATGGATAGGATTATGTTGTTCTAATCAATTTTGTTCTCTTTTTTTTTTACACGTCTTAGGAGCTTTGTGGGAAGGGCGGCATTTTGTTGAGCATTATTTTTTTCTTGCGTCATCAAAAAAGCTTATAAAGCAAAACCAGTTTAGATGTTAGGTACATAGGCTTTATGCTTTTTAAATTGATTGATATAGAATTAACTTCCATTCGCATGTTTTGATCAAACAAATAGAACTACAAAGCAACAGAACGCAAAGCAACTAGTGTTGATGAAGTTGATTTGGATGTATTCTTTCTGTAGATGCATGTATATAAACTTATAGACAATAAATCATAATTAAAGTTGTTGAATGAAGTATGTATAGGTGTTAATAAAGATATTAAAGATAAGTTAATAGAAATGTATATAAATGTTGGAATAATAGGTTTAGTTATAAATTACCGCCTTGATCCAATTATGCGCCTCCCGAAGATTTTTCGATAGAGTATCCTACCAAGCTATAAATTAAATTTAGGGGCACGACAGCTTGTGTAGAACCAGGGCTTAGTGACTTACAAATCTCAACCATTCCTGTGTTCGTGTTATATGAGTAGGAATGGAGGGGACCTACAATTTTTTTCTGAATCAAAACGGCTAAAGTGAGAGGCACTTTTTAATGATAGAATTTGTTAATTTCTCACAAGAGGTCGTACCCGAAAGACAACAATTTAGTTATTGGTTTTTTTAAATGGAACAGGCTGGGAATCGAACCCAAGACCTTCGGCATTTTAAATGATCTCTTTTTATGATATCTTCCGGATTTGGACCTTTATTAAGATGGCCTTGCCTGCTTATCCAGTAAATAGCAAGATTTTCGACCAAAGTACCAATCATACAAATTAAATGGGACTTTTTCATTTTTAACGGATCGATATTTATAAATGTAGGTACCTGTAGGTACTTAGGTACGAGAGACCACCACGAGCAACCTATAATTCCAGGGACCTGATCACGTAAAACGAAAACGATATCGTTTTGAAGACAGATGTCTATATTTTTATTTACAGATATGATAGAGATAGCAATGGTGGAAACGATATCGTCCGATCGTTTAATTTTACGTAATGAGGCCCCTGCTTTTTCGCCTTGTAATGCACTATTTATGGAAGATAGGGGGCATCATCGCTCACGCCTTAATTAGCGGACAATGTAACAAGTGTAGTTTATTGGCTGATTCTGACTTCTGAAACAATCTGATCCATCAGAGGAATCACCCAATTCCATGATTATGGATTTGAAATTTTATTCTGCGACTGCAATCTGAGCATAACATGAGGTCTGCTGTGTACATTTATTTCCCGGACACTTGGGAGTTTTATTGCATTTGCAGTTGAAATAGGAGAAAATAAAATGTAGGTAATCTTTGAAAAATATATTTTCACGAATTTTTTAATAAAGAATATAAGACTATCCAAATTTTTAGTCATCAAAACATAAATTTATTAATAAAGCAAGAAAGTTGATTTTTTTGTTTCCTGTATGTCCGGGATAATCTCAGAAAATATTGGTCCGATTTTCAAAATTCTTTTTGTGTTTGAAAGGTTTTACATAAAGGATGGTTTTAATGGTAAATATTTTTTCAAAATTAAGCTTTTTATATACCTAAAGTGAAATTGAGTAAAACAAGAAAAATGGTATTAAATTTGTGTTAGAAAGATTTGACTAAGGGCCAATTTCACAGTGAAGTAAGTGTCACTTAAGTGCCAAATATGGAAAACTAATTCCCAATTTCACAGTGTAAACTTATCGGAATAAGTGACACTTAAGTCTCCCATGTTGGCCACTTAAGTTCCCCTTACTTAGGTAGTAAAACTGCGGCTAAAGTGCCAAAATGGGAAAATTAAGTGCCACTTATTTTGTTAAGTGCGCACTGTAAAACTGGCCCTAAGTATATGAACTTGATAACTTGCTTGGTATTTTTCTAAATTTAAATATCTTCAGGGTGAAATGAGGTTAAAACAAAAAAAATGGTGGGTTTCTGATTTCTTGGTATTTGAAAGGGTATATACATACTGGGTGTTTTGCATAAGATGCGACAAAAGGCTAAAGCGTTTAGATTGGTTCAACTAAGAAAAAAAAAATTGTATAGAAGGGGGGAGCGGGAGTCTCTTTCACCCAGCTAAGGCAGGAATTCTAAAAAAAACACGACTTGAAAATGAGAAAATATCATTTAAATCAATGGCATTACATACAATATGTTATGTTCATCCTTTTTTTAAAGCCATAATTACATTTTTTTAATTTTTTTTTCAAAATCAAATTGCTTAAAAGAATAGTTTTGGAAGAATGAATTTCCGAATTCAAAATTTTGAAATAAAATAATTTTAATCAAAATTTTAAAATAAAAAAAATTTAGTCAAAATTTCACGTTATTACACGTATGTATAGTATGTTTGTTTTTATTATTCAATGTTCTTATCAGTTCTTAGTCAAATACTCAAAACTAGGTGCTTAAATGTATTCTAGTTTTTGAGAAAATTGAAAATGAAAATAAAAAATTACATCTTAAAATTCGTCCGAAATCCTTTATTGAGTTGCTCCTATTTCAGTTCATTATTACTATTTTAAGTGAATTTTTAAGACCTCCTGCCTTAACAGTGGCATATACCATTCTATACCTGTATATGAATTTCTGTGGTACTATGGCAAAACACGAAGTTATTCAGGCAATAATTCTCATCAATGTAGCCCTTATATCGAGTCACGAGTGACTTATCTCAAGATTTTGTAATTAAGAGCAATACTCTTTAGGGTGTTCGGAATACGTCAATCTGGCTTAAATGTCACAAATTGTTAGGTTAGAGTGAAAGTACAGCTTCAAGCCTAGATGTTTTTCAAAAGTTACTAATATTTATAGCATAAAACTAAAAAAAAATGGTATCCTAATTGAAAATATTATTTTTGTGTTTAAAAGGATTTTGTTTAGAGAATGGACTTAAAGGATCCCTAGGCTTGTTTTTTTGCAAGCCCGGGTAGAATTGGATGAAAAAAACGACGTCGGTGATAAAAAATGTACATGTAAAAAGCAACAACAACAACTAATCCCCTGCGGGTTTAGCTAATCCCATAGAGAAGTCTCCGGGCTTAACTTAAGCGCACAGAAAAACTGTGTTACCGACATGAATTACATACATGCTATCGTTAGTTTGTATGAAAACTCAATTTTTTTTTCCTGTGATGGCGTCGCTAATCCCCGTTCTCGTTTTTTTTCAACCAATTGCCCCCGGGATTCCAAAAAAAACACACCTCCTCTAAAGCTTAATATTTTCCAAAATTTAAATAAGATCCTGAATTTTTTTAAAAATGATGCAGAGGTCTAAAGAATTGTTTTGGTAACAGCTTTTAAAGAAATAAAAACATTTCAAAAATAATTTCCAACTACAAAATGCAAACAGAAAATGGAAAAAATTGAAAAATAGTGATAAAATTTTCTGCATTTACGAGATTTTTGTTTTCGAGAGCGAGATTACGAAATTGCTTAAGTTTTACATAGGTACACAATAGTTTAAGTTATCTTCGACTTTTTACTAAAAGCTTTACTATGACTTTGATCGATTTAAAAAGAAATATAATCACAAAAAAAAACTGGGCTACACCACTTTTGCAGTCACACCCTCATTATAATCCTTCACATTTAGACCAATAGAATTCCCCACTTAGAAGAATTAAAAAAATATATTTCAAGAAGGTTTTTTTTAATAATACTGATTCTATATACTATCTACTGAAATACATCAGCCAAGTAGAAGACTTAGCACTATTTTATTTGGACTTGTTGAATTATTGATTCAAAATATCTTTTAACGGTCTTTAGTATTTTGTTAAAAAAAAAATCTATAATTAATTCAAATCATAAAGGTCATTTTGAGCCACCCATCATTGCCCTGCATTAATAGTCTATACCTACTACTACTACTTCTATATGTCTAGTCTTCTATACTATGGGAAGCTTTAATTTTGTATGATTTATCGCTATAGTCCGATTATATTAATCGTTTCAATCGATTCAACTTGATTTCTATATACATATGGACTTGATTTCATCCCCCAAGGATCAATAATAATGTTTAAGGGTTCAAGTGCAAAAGTAAAAAAAAAAAAAACAATACAAAATATGAATGGGTTTGAGTTTGAAGGATTCAAGCAAAAAATATAAAAAAAAACCTTTGAGAGTGTTTCTTTTTTTGTATATAAGCAGCTTTCAAGGGTAAAATATTGTTTTATTGTTAATATTCAGAACCTATGTGGCTGGCTTTCTATGTCGTTATCCTTGGATATTTGTTTTTGTTTTTTGTTCAAAGAAAAACATTTGCAATATAAAAACAAAATATACAACGAATAAACTTAACACTTAAGAATGAGAAGTTTCGATGGGTTTATGAATTTATTAGAACTTAAAAAAAAAATAAAAAATATTTGACATTGAAAATGTTTGATTTTATTGCATACTAGCAGGCACGTGTTCGTGTTAGATATATAGTTATGAACATTGTAGATAAATAGTTTTATTTTCAAAACAATTTTATTAAAATATATTGTATGGCACACCAACAAAGAAATCTATTTTTTGGGTTAATCCCCATAAAATAGACTTTGACTTCGAAAAAAATCCCAACAATGAATTTTGGTGAAGAACTTTATTTGTTTAGCTATTTTTTAACCTAAATTTTGTTTTGTGGGATGAAAGGGCCAAAATTCAGTTTGCTTACAGTTTTTTGGACAATTTTAAGGCATGATCACAGAACATGAAATAATTTGTCCACCGTACAGACCCGTTCAACACATCAAACAGTTGTTTCCTCGAGAAAGCACTTTGTTGAAAATATAGCCTTCAAATTCCCTGCAGTATCAGAAAAATAGCTATGAAATGGTAAACATCGTTGCTTTCTATTACAAAAATTGCAAAGAAGTGGGAGATCTGACCGATGCGGAATGTAGTTCAAAATTTCTTCCCTTGCCCTGAAAATTTTACTTATATGAACTAGTTTACAGCCAAAACAGACAAATGAACATTCAATGTCACCATATTTTTGTGAGGATTTTAGCGTCCTAGATGTATGAAAATCACATTTAAAAAAATTTGAATGGATAAGTTTTCGAGGTGTGAATTTTTTTTAATTTTTTGTGTGGTGTTGTGTTCGAAAGCACCTTTATAATTTAACCCACAAATTGGCAAAGGCAAAACTAATTTGGTTGCATTTGGGTTCGATTGAACATTATTAAATTGCCATTGACGATCACATCTATTTTGTTTATGATAAGTTGAGGATTTTAAAAGATATAGACCAAAATATTAAAAAAAAATCGTAATTAAAAAAAAAAATGAGAACATAAAATGTATTATTTTACTAAAAAAAAAATGAAATCATAAATAGACAACATAATATTTTGGATTTTCTACCAAGAATATGAGGTTTTAACTTCTTTTGGAGCTTAACCTTATAAATCCACGGTGATTTGCGTAAAATGTATAAAAGCTCTATGAGCATGAGTGGGATCAACGTCGTCTCTTTTAGGCACGAAGTTCTATTTTCTAAAAAAATAATAAAAAGCACAAAAAAATGGGTGCACGACTGGGTCGCACGAACTTGCTGTTATGTGCGATCACACAGATTTTAATATTTCAAAAACTATATTTATCTTATAAAAGGAATAAATTAGTTATGGGAGGCTATATTGTATAACTTCTGCTTAAAAAATATTTAATTAAACATAAATTGATTAGAAATCCTCTGAAATTGTTTTGATACCAATGGGAAGTTAAAAAATTAATAAAAAAAATATAATCTACCCATTTTCGAAAGACGGAATTTTCAAAAAATAATTTTGAAAATTTTTTTAAAAATCAAAAAATTTTGGTATGCAATATTATTAGAACTTATTTGAAGTTTTTTTTTGTCATTATGCTTCTTATGTTTTATTCGTTATAATTTTTAAAAAAAAAAAAAGGTTTGCCACCGCACATTTTACATACAGAGATTTGATATACTATATTTTATCTTTCTACTGAAACATTATCTTATTTTTAATTAAGTAGGTACATTTTTAATAGAAATAAACATTTGAAGGAAAATACGAGAAAAAAAAACCTCCAATTCAAATAAATAAAAAAAGAAAATTATAATAATTAAATAAGGAATAAGGAAAAAACATACATTGTTTTACATTTTTTTAAATATTTTGTAAGTATAATTAATATACTTTTTTTTTAAATAAATATCTAAAGAAGTAAGAACCAAACGATTGACTAGATGTTTCGATTTTATAAAATATATTTAAATAATAAATATTAAATTAAATAAATAATTAGGAAAATAAATAAATAAATAAATAAATAAATAATAAATAAATAAATAAATAAATAAATAAATAAATAAATAAATAAATAAATAAATAAATAAATAAATGAATAAATAAATAAATAAATAAGTAAATAAGTAATTAAATAAATAATTACAGGCGAAAAAAAAAAAAAAAAAAAAAAAAATAAATAAATAAATGAATAGGATAATAAATATGAATTAACAAATAGATAAATAAATAACATGTAACAAATAACAAAAAAATTAAATAATAATGTAAATAAACATTTATAGATAGTGAAACAAATCAACAATAAATATTAAGAATAATATGTGAATACTTTACAACAATTGAATTTTAAGAAAAGATCTCATTTATAAGGTGATTCTCGGCAAAGGAACAACTTATTTCAAACCGATTGGTAAGTTTTTCAATTCTATCACAGATCAATTCAACACCCGCTTTTTCATGAAGGTCAAGAGTTGAGTGATGCCACGGAAGGTTTAACATCATTTTCAATAACTTATTTTGCGAAGTTTGCAGTTTCTTTAAATGACATTTTGCGCAACTTCCCCACACAGGGCAGCCATACAAGAGTATTGATTGGAATATTACTTTATGCAATATAATTTTGTTCTCGTTTGATAATTGCGATTTCCGATGAATGAACGGATATAACATTTTAATTGCAATACTTATTTTTTTCAGAGTTTTGCTAGTGTGCTCAAGGAATGTAAGCTTCGTGTCTAGATGTATACCTAAGTATCTAACTGATTTTTCCCAATTTATGTTTATTCCATTGACTTGCAGCTGATTACTTGGAAGATAGCAAGCTTTTCTTTTTCTAGAAAAAAAGATGGCTTGCATTTTTTCCAAGTTTAGCTTTATCTTCCATCTATTATAATATGCTTCCAATACTTTTATCGCATTTTTAAGATTCGTCTCTATGTTGAGACTGAACTTATGCGAAGAGAGGATTGCTGTATCATCAGCAAAAATTGCTGACTGACATTCTGATAGATATGGGAAATCAGACGTATAAATGTTATATAATAATGGTCCAAGGACAGAGCCTTGCGGGACACCGAAATCAAAACATATCAAATTAGAAACACCACAATTTACGTGTACTTTAAAACGTCTATCAGACAGAAAACTTTGGACTATTTTGCACAAGTAAGACGGGAAATTGAACTGTAATAATTTGTAAATTAGTCCATTATGCCACACAGAGTCAAATGCTTTTTCAATGTCTAATATTAGCATTCCAGTTGACATATTTTGCGAACGATTACTTTTCACATAGTTGCAAATTCTCTTAACTTGATGAGATGTATTGTGGAATTGCCTAAAACCAAACTGTTGATCGGGAAGAATTTTCTTTTCAGAGACAATTTTAGTTATTTTATCCTTCAAGACTTTTTCTAGAATTTTACTCAAACTGCTCAAAAGACTTATTGGTCTGTAGCTTTCAGGATTTTCTTTTGGTTTACCGGCTTTAAGTATAGGTATTATTTTAGCTTCTTTCCAAGAGTTTGGAAAGTATTGAAATCTGAGACATGTGTTGATTATGAAGGTTATATAAGTAATACCTAATATGGGTAGTTTTTTAAGGTATATATTTCTAACTCTATCTAGACCGCCAACTTTTCTGACCTTTAGAGTAGAAACAATATGTTTAATATCTTCATCTTTTACTAGGGAACTTAAAGGGGTAGTAATTAACGAAGTGTTAAAAACTTCCATAGTTTCATTTACTAGGGTATTTGTTGAGCTTTCACCTAAATTTCGAGAAACACTGTGATTTTTCAAGAAAACATGACTTAGTTCTGTAGCTTTTTCTTCGTCAGTATATAAAGTTTTCACAGGGGTTTTTAAGAAGGGCATATTTTTCCCTCTGTTTTTTGTTAGCTTGACAATGTTCCAAAAAGGTTTGTTATTGGTGTCAAGAGAATTCAGTTTTGCATTCCAATCATCACTTCTTAGATTAGAAATTTTAGAAGATATAAGTTTGTTAAAGTATGAAACCATAATTTTGGAGAAAGGCTGATGATATCTCTGCCAGTTACGTCTATGAGTATTTCTTGTTTTAATAAGCTCTAAAATATTCGCTGGAAGCTTTTTGAAATGATTTTTAACTTTAATTTTTGGTACAACTTCATCTGCACAACTTAAAACGGTTTCAGAGAAATTCTGAACAATCAAATCAATATCAGAGGTTCGGGAAATACTTTCTTGATCTAGAGAACAGTTTTGTAGTTTTGTTTTTATTTTATACTGGAAGGATGACCAGTTTGCTCTTTTAAAGTTTTGTATATATTGCACTTTTTCAATCCCTGACCAACGAAGACGACAGTAAACAGGAATGTGATCAGAACTGAGTGCATTAACACATAGGGGGGGCGTTATTAGCGTTGAAACATTAGTAACAAACAGATCAAGAACAGATGGGGAGCCACGAGAACCAGCTGGAAAGTACGTAGGACTAGAAGGAAACATAATAGAGACAGGAAACGTGAGGGAGAGGCTAGATAAAATGTTACCCCACGCGTTTGCCCTTTGGCATCCCCAATCTCTGTGTCGACAATTAAAGTCCCCACCAATTAAGCAATCTTCTTTAATTGCAAACAAATTTGAAAGATCCTTTTTGAGTAGCTTTCTCTTTAAGTCCGATGATGACCCTCCGGGGAAATATACGCAATATATCTTAATATTCTTTTGGTTTCTTAACTTAATTTGTATTCCAATGTTTTCCACACATTGCGTGCGGAAAATAGGTAAAAGCGAGTGTTGAATTGATTTTCTTACTAGAATTGCAACACCACCACCTCTTTGATCTGTTCTGTCTACGCGGTAGCAGTTAAATTCAGAAGAGGGCAGTCTAATTTCAGATGTAAGCCAAGTTTCAGTTACTAATGCAACATCAACTGTTTTTCTATTTAAAAAATCTATAAATTCCAAATATTTGCTGCGAATACCTTTGGCATTCCATGTAATAATATTTATATAATCATTTATAATCATGTTACTTATCATTTTTAGAATACAAAAATTTAGTGGCTAAATGTGCGATGACATTGAATTGATCTATTCTAGTTTTACAATTAGATAAGTTTGTTATCATCTCCATGCAGAGAGAATTGAGTTCTTCAATAGAGAAGAGTGAA
The DNA here is from genome assembly GCA_929447395.1 of Epistrophe grossulariae. Classification (NCBI taxonomy): domain Eukaryota; kingdom Metazoa; phylum Arthropoda; class Insecta; order Diptera; family Syrphidae; genus Epistrophe; species Epistrophe grossulariae. The sequence goes on along the minus strand of OV839569.1, from coordinate 34,257,547 downwards.
TCATTGCATACGTTGTTGCTTTTTGTAGGCATTGTAGAAGGTACAGCTGCAGCGAGTGAATTATGAGACCATGCATTATTTGTTGGTGGCTTAGAAAGTGTATATGCACTGTGTTTGCTATGCAAAGTAGCTTGTCTTCGCTGTGGGAGCGATGGAAAGTCGGTCATTGACCCAAACGAAACTGTTTCTTGAGAAACGGGGATATGTGGAGCTTTAGCTGATGTTGTAAATTTTTGATGCGAAAAATTTTGTCTGCCTGTTGTTCTCTCTTTGATTTGTAAGTATTTTGTCCTGCTTACACAAGTTAAATCGGTGGCCCTATGGTCACCATTGCAATTGGCACATTTTGGAGTTGAATCGTTGTTGCAATCATTAGTCTGATGAGGGCCAGCGCAGATAGCACAGTATGTCTTAATGTGACAATTTCGTTCACCGTGACCGAACATCTGACAATTGTGACACTGAGTTAATTTACCTTTTAATTTCCTTTGGATATTCCAATTAACTTGGGTATGCAGAATCGAACTAAAGTTTTTTTTCAATTCGTTCAGTTTGATTGAACCACTTTCCAAAGCAATTAAATAAAAGGTGTCCGTGTATTGTTCGTATTTCTTAATTATTTTTTTTATTTCGATGCATTTAAGTCCGAGTTTAATTAATTCGCACTTGAGTTGAATGACTTCGATATTGTCTAAGCCATAAAGGACAACTTTGAAATTTTTTTCGCTTTTAAGGTCATGTGAGAAAAACTGACAATTCTCATCATTAAGTTTATGGAGAACGGAGTTATATGAATCAAGCGTATCACAAACAATTTTTATTCCGATAGATAATTTTTTAACTGAGTAGTCTGTTATTTTAAGTGATATCATTAAGCTATGCACGAATTCTACAGATTTTTTCAACAGTTTAATCGGAGGAACATACACTTTTTTTACTTTTGGCGACACAATCTCATCCATTTCATCGATATCAATTTCATTATCTGGTTGACACTGTAAGGGGTTCCAATAATTAGAGTTTTTCCAATTATTACTTTCTTTTTTACGATTTAAGTTTTCCATATTGGAGCAGAGTTTTTTATCCGAGGACAATTGTTTGTCCTCGGGTTTGGGTGATCTACCGCGTTTGGGAATGATTGTAATCAATACACACACGATGGAGCTTAGACGTCTTTACACAGCTAAAGCTATGGTCAAACTGATTTTTTTTTTTTTTTTTTTTTTTTTTGTCATTAAGTTCTCAAAAAAAAATTTTGAAACTTTTTTGAAAAATCCAAAAAAAAATTTTTCAAGTTTTTGTTATACAAAACTCCTAAAAATTTTTCAAACATTCCCCATAAAAAATTGATCAGTATCAGTTGAATTGTTTTTGAGAAAATCGAAAATCAGAGAAATGGTTCTATGGGTACCATTTTTAACCATTTCTCGGAAACTTTTTTTTATAAAAAGGTTGCCTTTTCGTAAAAAAAATTTCTAAATTTTTTTTTTTAAGGAAGTTGTCGACACGTTATTGAGAAAAACAAAATTTTCACTTGTGATAAAATAATTTGTACGGCAGGTACCGTTATTTTTGGTTATTAAAAAAATGGGTGGGGGGAGTGCCAAAAAAACGCTAGGTACCAACTTTGAAGAAAATCGACCGACATACATACATACATACATATGTACAATATATATACATACTCAACGTTTTGAAAATAAAAAAAAATAAAAAATAAATTTTTTTTAACTGTCGCACAATTTTGACACAAAAAGTTTTCGTAGATCGGCGGAAAATGTCTGGATATTTCAATATAAGCCATTTTATCGATGTGAGCTTGTCGAAGTGTCAAATGCAGCTTTCAGGTCGACGAAGCAAGGATAAAGCTTCTTTTTATTTGAAAAATACTCACGAAATTCAGCTACAAACATGCGCTTAAGCGATTGTTTGATTCTACCCAACTATTGTTCCGGATTCTTTCTTAAACTTTTCTAATGGAATTTAATATTATTTGTAGTCTTTGTTCAGTATAAATGTTTGAAGTGTTTATGCATTTTTTAAAGTATTTTTTTCATTAAAAACTGTTTAAAAAAAACAAAAATACTATTTAAATTTAATTTTTAAAAAGGAGTACTAATTTTGTACACTATACCGTTGACAGATTAAATGTCACCTTGTATCTTACACAAAGATATAACACTAAAAAAATCAAATTCCTGGTTTGACATCAAAATCAATGGCCACAGAAACATCAAATTGATTGATTCTAATTGACATGTGTATATATATGTATATGTACATATGGATGTATTTTAGACTTCCTGCACTCCCACCATTAGAGTCAGTAAGGATTTGAAGTTTAATTTCCGTTCAGAAAAAATTGTTAAAGTCGTAAATTAATTTCAATTTTGTTTGATGTTTTCTGTTTTTTTTATTAACCCTCTACTGCACGCACTATGATCCAATAAAAAAAATTTTTGGTTTTCATTTTTGTTTTTCATTTTGTACAACTAAGAGTTTAAAACAAAAAAAATTTAAAACAAATTTAATTTTTTTTTTGGGATTGCACAAAGAAAAAAGAAAACCAGTAACATAAAACTCATAAAAGAAAAGAACTTATCTAAATGATCAAAACGGTACTTTTCCAATAGCAGTAAGTTGTCAAATCCCAATATTAGGCGTTAAAAATCAAAAGCCATATATGGCTTCTTGTGTAGTAGAGGGTTAAGGAAAAAATTTACAAAAACATGGAGGAAATTACATGATAAAATAGTCAATCGTCACAATTTATTAACAACTTATGAAGGGCAAATTATAATGCAACAAACATTTTAATATTAAAAGTCTGTCGAGGTGGTGGTACTTTGCTGAATTCATATATAAATCATGTGCAGAAGTCCATAAAACTTAGAAAACATTGCACGACAAAATTGGAATCATATGTATGTAATTACATAATTAAAGACTAATGAGATGTAAAATATTAAGCTTTGAGAGGGTGCTTCGATAACTTGATATCAACTTACGAAAGCCATACAAAAAAAAAACAAACAAAATTCACAGAACACATTGAAGGTATAAGGATTAACCCTTCATAGCTCAAAAAAAAAAAGTAGTTACGCCTTCAAATATTCAACAAGTGTCGACTTGACAAACAATATTTGTAATGTCTTCATGTTTACCTTTGCCTATATATAACTTCTACCCTAGAATGTGACTGAGTGATAATAAAAGGGTTAAATATTTTAGTGCTTGAATAAAATTGGTTCTTGCTCCTTAAAAAAAAAGCCTCCAATTTATAGTTGAAAGATTTCAAGTATTCTACGAAATTGTTAGGTCAGACCTTTCAAATGGCATCGAACTGTTAAATATTTTATTGGAGAAAACATAACATATGTAATATATGACACAATAATAGAAGCTGTTTCCGAGGTGAAAGGGACCAAAACACGTGTTGAAAATCTATTTAGGAAAATCTATTGATTCTGCTATAGCATTTGACCTATCTCAGTTACCTACCAATAATTGTCAAATCGATTTGATATAGCAAAAAAAAAAACGATCCCCAGATATTGTTGTTGTTTCAATTAATTTTATTCCAACTTTCCAACCCTAAAATACCTTGTCAATGCTCAAAATGTGACGATAAAAGTTATGCGACCGATATTTTTGAATTAAAATGAAAAAATAAAACAAAAAAAAAAATAGTATTTGCTTTTAATCTTTTTATTTGGAGAATGGGGATGGAAGAAATATTTAAACACATTTTACCCTAAATCCCATCAGCTTTTTTATGATATTGAGTTTTCTGTTGTAAGTATTAACTAATGCTTGTTTTTTTTATTTTATTTTACTTAAATTTACCTCCACCTTTATGTGCCTACATATTTATGTGAATATTTGTGTTGCTTATGAACCATGAAACAAACTTTCACACAAGTTGTTTTTTTTTTTTTTTTTAATTCAACCCTCCTGAGCACTTTTTGTGGATATACAAAAATAAATGAAATGAACAAACAAAATAAAAAAAAAATTGTAAAAAAATATTAAAGCCAATAAAAAGTAGGTATACCTGGCACTGAAAAATGCTTTCCATTTAGCGCATTGTTTGGCCAACTGGTGCTTTGAACATATCCAACCACCCAACCCTAACCCTAACTCGTAAAGGTCATAATTTTGGAATTCGACAAGTTAAGAAGAGAAGAAATATTTGTTTTTTTTTTTTTTGCAAAATGCAATTGAAATTCGTCGTTTTTTCTTTCGCGTGTATTATTCGATCTCTTGTTCAACTATATTCACTATTCAGCTATAGACAGCTGACACGGAAATTATAATAAGAAACATTTTTACTACCGTATATTGCTTTATCATTCGTAGTTTTGGTTACAGTGGGGCAGAATACTATTGAAAATATGTTTTATAGCAACAAGTACCTATACTCAGTACTCCATCTATGCAGAATTATGTGGTGTTAACAATCAAACAGAGGCTACAAAAATTGAACCTGAAACCTGAAAAAGCGAAATCATATAATTTCTAAAATATTCAAAATAACTGAATTTTGTTCGATTTATTAGATTGACTAACAAAATTATATAAGCACCTCGAAAGGACGAATATAAAACCCTTTCGAGGAATTTTTTTTTAAGGTAGTTTTGTTTGTTAAAAATATGTTATGGGCATATCACTTTTTTATAAAGGCATAAAATTGCCTAATAATATCAAAAATCAAGACACTGTTTACAAAATTAAGATAGTTATACAAAATTGGTAAATGCTGTAATATACATGGAAATATCTAAATAAATATAAATAAATAAAAAAAATGTTAAATACTCTTCTTCGTTGTTGATTTTATTGAGTATTGAGTTTGTCTTTAAATATGACTCATTTCAGTTTTATGAGTGTTTTGGTCTACACTTTCCAAGATTGCCAACTTTTAATATTCAGTTTTTTTTTTTTTATATATATTTATCGTTGTCTGTGATGTGGTAGTTTTATGACATTGAACTTGGCCATGTTGGTTGTTACATCAAAAACATTTTAATTGAATTTTATTACTTTTTTGTTTTCGTTGTGTTATTTGTAGATCTATAGTGTTTGTAATTTTCGGTGTACCTAACCTACATATACATTTTGTAAGGAATTTTTTCTGTTTGATCATTTAAAAAAGTGGGTTTTAAAATTCTATGTGTCTTCTAATTTGTTCTTCTACAGCATAAACAAATGCGTCGTTTTTCTGCAAACCTAATAAAACTAATAAAAACTTTGTTAAAGCCCAAAAATATCGTTGCTTGCCAAACCAAATGTTTAACTCTATTTATATTTGAAAAATTTCTACAGAAATAGAACTTTTTTTTGATTTTTTTGAAAATTTTTTAAATGATTTTGATAAATTATTGTGCTTCTGTATATTCTAGATAGAAAGTTTTGAGTATCAAAATTTGACAAAAAAAATATTTTTTTAAAATTTCAATATATGTTTCGAAAACAGCTTGACCGATTTTTCTGTAAGTTGAGACCTTTTTTCAACCAATATCTAGAACATTAAAACAAAAATTCTATGAACTATAAAAGAAGGCCCAGCCTAGAAACAAAAAAAAAAACGAAACTTTTGTAAAACTCGTCAACATAAATTCTTAATTTCGGTAGGTATCCCTTTTGTAATAAACCCCTCCCTCTTCCGCTCGGTGCCTTCCTTTATAAGTCGATTAAATTTGATTCCTATTGGCAATTGTGACAATTTGTAGGTAAAAGTGTTCAGCAGTACTCTGCAGGTTGGTATGCACATGAGCAGGGTTACCATTGTACACAAATATTTAGATTTTGATGTTTGTTTACAATTACATTAAATGTTTTGAATTCTTTGTGAGGAATTTTATTTTAAGAATCTTTTCACTCTTAGATTTTTGTCGGTAGGTATTCATAGGAGATATAGACAAGAAATTTGTAGAATTTCAATTTGAACAATTTTGACACTTTTTTTCCTCCAACCAATTAAATCAATTTTTGACGTCCCTTACTTTGGCGGAGACTTTTTATCGGGATCAAAAATTTTTGTTAGCTTATTAATGGTAATTTTTAGCTCACATTGTTTCTGAGTTATTAAGGTTTCCGCTAAAATAAGTCTGAAGTTAGCGGTAAAAATCTTACGTTTGCTTGACATCCAAATTTGTAGCTTTTAAATATGCTGTTGAATTGCCAAAACCATGATTTAAATGCGTTTAATTAAGTTTCAAATTCTTGTCAACAAAAATTTGGATTTTCTGATTGTTTTAAATTTTAGCAGCTCCGTTTTGAACTAACTTTAAATTTTGATTATAAAAAAAAACGTTAGAGCTACAAAGGACTATGGGGAACTTTGTATGGAGTTTCAACATTGCTCAACAGTGATGTCATATAAGAACGTATTGTGAGCACTTTATTAATTTTTTCGAAAAATATTGATACAAATAAGTTGATTTAAAAATAAAATGAAAGAAAAGACTTCAGGATTTCAGAAAAGGTGAGTTAGTGCTGCCATTTAAAAAAAAAAAATTTTTGCATTTTAAATACTTTTTTTATAAAATGTGCCAAAACACCACTTTTGCGCTCGATTTAAATTTAGCTGCCATATAATGAAATAAAGTGCTCTCCATACGCTTTCATATGACATAAGTTTCATCACTGTTGAGCAGTGTTAAAAAGTGGGCCCAAAATGCCCATGGTCCTTTCTACTTGGTGTAGCAAAATAGCTCAACTTCTGGCAAATTTTTTTTTTTGAAAATCCCATTTATTAAAATTTTGTGCGCCAACTTCAGTCTTATTTTAGCTTTATTTTTTAAAACTTAAAATGCAAATAAAAATGATCCATAAAAGCTGAAAAAAAACGTCGATATGTACATATTTCAAATGAAACGATATATCCTCAAATATCCAGTAGAAGAGGCCTACAAAACTTTTTAAAGCATTCGAACTCGCTGAAAGGAAGACGTGTAATCCAGCCAAGACTTCCAAACATGCAGTAGACGCAATGGAATTCAATGCGAAGTGTTCATTCTGACACAAGGTCTCAGCCCACTACCGCCAATTACCCCTATTTCGATCTTCTATTTTTAATTGGTATACATAATTGATAAATATTGACATTCGATACATTACAACTCAATTTATTAAAAAAAAAAACTAATCAACTACATAGGTATTCCGTAATAATTATCAATTTTTTTTTGAATAACAATGAACAAATCTTTGTCAACTCGGTTGTTAAATATCGGTTTTCAATTGGTCAGTTTATATTTCAGAGTCCTCATTAATTTTCCTCCGTCAAAAATTGAGCAGATGAATCCAAAATTTTTTTTTCCTCGGTATTTGACACAAAAACTGAGAAATTTTACTGAGGAATCCTGTTTATATTTGTGAGATTGCTGAGATCTCTGAGATCTCAGAAATATAAACTGACCAAATATTAATCAAATATCAATTGATAAGTGACAATCGTAATTATGGTGAATATTTTCATCCACTTACTTCAGAAAAACAAACCGAAACCACATCCTATCTCGTGTGATGAGACCACAGACAAATTTCGCGTCAGCAACGTACTAGATTTTAGGTTTAATTTGTCTATCGACAATAGGTCCGATGCTTTACTTTGTGCATATGACGGAAACTCAAAAGCTGTCAAATTGTGAAGAGCAAAAATACGCGGGAACGCATAATTCTCACAGAATTTCGTACTACGTTATGTGAATGAGACGCACGACATGATGTTTCCCTTTCATTTATTTGGCCAGTTTATAATTCAGAGCGCGCAGTAGTTTGACAGAACAGGAGAATGAAATATAACCCCCTATTACCGCTGGCGAGTAGAACGAATAAACGTGTGAGTGTAAGAAATCAGTATTAAAATTGCCGAATTGAGAACCTTTGATTCGCCTTAAATGTCAAAAAAAAATTTTTAAGTTTGATCTCACTCTATTGCAGACTGTGGTTATCGAAAGTTCATTGATTTGAACGTCATTCGTTAATTCGCTAATACAAATATCTCACTTCGAACGTTCGTAATTTCCGGTCTGTTTCCAACATTTCTCGCACTAAAAGTTGGTCAAGTGTGAAAATTGAGGAGTGGGGATGAAATGCTCTCAAAGAGAAAGAAAACTGTAAAAATGTCTGGAACTGTTTGAAACTAGGTATGGAACAGACTTATTTAGCCAGTTCAGGTTTCTTGAGATCTCTGAGATCTCACCAATCTAAGAAATCCGATGTAATTCCTCAGTGGGATTCCTCACTTTTGTTGTCAAAAAGCTGAGACTGAAATTTTTTGGATTCGTTTGCTCAATTAGTTTTTTTTCGCAGTTGATCAACTAATAAAAACGAGATGGAGAGTGCTTTTGACTTCTAAAGGAGAAATTTTGTTCAGGTTTCTCCTTCTTCTCAGTGGAGCTGACAGACGTTTACTCAGTGAGATCTCACAAACGTGAACTGGCTAATTGCTTTGTGTTTAATTTCATTTAAGAAATCGAGCGATGAATCCAAAAAATTTCAGTCCCACTTTTTGACAGCTGAACTCTAACTCTAACACGATTCCTCGTGTTTATGCATATTTTAAGAGGAAGTTGAGATCTCTGAAATAAACTGGCCAATTTACTCTCATGATGAACTGTGAATTTCTATCCAAAGAAATTTCTTGGACAGAAAAATCACAGGTTAAAATTTTTTTTTCTCGAGAGAGCTTTCTCTTTTCTAAAAATCTGCGAATTTTTTGAGTACGGAATCGACATTGGACTTAAATTCACGCAAATGCACAGAAAATCACAAAAGCTTCAAAGTAAAGGAACGCAATTAATATTTATTTATTGAACGAATTTAAATTCTTGAAAAATATATAATTGTTGTCCTACCTTTTTTAGTTCTTTTAGTTGAGGTGTTAAGGCTTTTCTTGCTTCCAGAATGTCTTTTTGATAGTCTTCGAAAATATTGAAATTTCGTTCAATCTTTTAGAAATTGAGGATCTCTTTTTTTTCCAATACCAAAATAAATGGTACATATGTATATAGTTTCAGCCTAGTGACGTCAGCAATAATCCAAGTCATTTTTCATTTGTAGAAGCGCAGTATATGTAGGTAACCAATTGTTTTTGAAAATACAGCTTACAATCTAGAGTTTTATATACGGATTCATTGGAAATCATAATTTCAGAGTAAGAATAAAAAAAAATAAATAAACAAAAAAAAAACAGTAAAATAAATTAACTAGGGCAACTTAAATTTATTTTAAATTGCGATTTTTTACGAGAGTTATATCTATGTCTACCTCAAGTTGTAATTCGTTTATATATAAATATGTTTATAAATTTATTTGCATAAAATTAATTATATTTTCCTCCTCATTTTGCAGCCAGCTGAATTCTGTGCAAAAACAAAATCGAAGTAAAAAAAAAAACAAAAATAAAATGAAAAGAAAAGAATGCGACAGCTGAGCTGACGTCTCTGATGGATTGATAGCTTATAAAGTGAAGATAGACTTCGTCGCTCTTCTCCGCTCGCCTCTATATATACCTATCGCTCTGCTGGCATTGCCATCATTTCGTGCATAGAACATACAAATGTCATGAAAACTTACAATTTATGAGCTGAGCATAGGAATAGTTTTACGATTTAATCTTTTTTTCTACTCCAAAAGCAAATGTCGTCGCGTCGCGTCGTTGGTCGGTTAGATATTTTATATTATATTTTTGCCATCAAGCTCCGCCCTTTTCGCCTTCTTCACTTAAGGGAATTTATACGGCCGTGTGGTGGGATTTTATAGCAGTTCTGTGATGTTGTCACGAATATGGGGTAAAAAACTTCGTTTCAGGGGGGCGGTATAAGCGATATACCTACAATGTGCAAAAAGTTCATAAATCATTTTGAAGATAAAAAAAAAGAACCAAATGACGATGATGCATAAGATAATTATTTGATGATGGGTCAATTAGTATCTATAAAGTTATAGCTATAGCTCATAATATTATATATGTATGTTTAATGTTTATAGGCCTAGGGTAGAATGTGTCTGGACCTTCAAAGCAATAAAATTATAACTGTTTTTTGTTTGTTTGGTCAAGCGAATTTTTGGGCGATATATTATATCTTAGCAAAAGCTTTATTTAAACCTAGAGCAAAATGGTCCACCGCTGCTTTACAAAAGTCAAAATAAAATGCACGATTAAGTCGCAGGAACTTGCTCTTTATATATGTACATTGTACATACGAGCACACTATATGGTTTTAAAGGTTGAACATTATAAACATATCGCAAACTCATCTGATCTTAAAAAAAATAAAGTAGTTATACTTATAGGATCGTTTATGTTGTCTCCACCTACCAAAAATGTAGTTTAGTTTAAGTTTGTATTATTTGAGTAGGTATACATAAATATGAGCAATATAACACCTTGTTGCTCATATGTGTATAATGTATATGCATGGAACTTACAGTTTAGATTGAAAAATTGCTAAAAATATCAATATAGTAATTAGAAAAAATTTTATTAATTAATATATTTTTATATAATACAAATTTTATAAACTACTGAAATACTTCAGCCAAGAAGAAAGCTTAGCACTATTTTATTTGGACTTTGTATAGAATAATTGATTCAAAATAGGCCGTTAGCCTTGAGTCCTACAAAAATTTGGTGTTTCATCCCGGCGATCTCACTTGGACTCATCAGTTGACTAGTGAGGACCTTTGTCAATACGTAATATTTGCTTAGTTCAGTTCATCTTACATAGATATCTGAAATTGTTTTGACACAAACGCTATGTAGGTACGCCATTTAGTTTTTTGGAGTGGTTTTTTAAAAAAATTATTTTTTAATAAAATTTTAAAAACATTTGACAGAAAAAATTGGCACGCCATTTTTTAGTCTTAATTAATGTGGAGTTAAAAAACAAATTATCCACTCATTTTCGAAATAATAATTTAAAAAATTTATTTTTTTGAAAACGTTATTTTACAATTTTATTCAAACTCTTGTATTATTTGTTTTATTAACATTTTTACTATTACAAATAATGAGATGTTCGAAAATAAAAAAATAATTCTATGAGACATATAACATTTTTAATCGATAGATACATTTTTTTTTCCAAAATATAGTAGATGATACTGATGTAAGCTGACACAAAAAATTTAATCAAAATCGTATCAATAGTTTTTGAGAAAAATGATATTTTCCTTAACGGTTTTTAAACACTTTTATGGGAGATTTATATTAATTTTTGTTTTAAAGAATATTTTTTTTAAATCCGCTAGATTATGTTAAAAAACTGCTAGGTGCTGAGTTTAATAAAAATAGATGAAGTCGTTTTCGAATTATAAAGTTCCCAAAAAAATTTTTTTAATTTTGGTTTACAATACTCTTAGAACTTTTTAAGACATTCTTCATAAAAAATTTATTAAAATTGGTTGAACCATTTTTGAGAAAATCGAAAATCAAAAAATTGGTTTTATAAGAGGTAGGTACCATTTTTCGAAAAAAAAAAAAAAAAAAAATGTTTAAACATAAAATGGTAGCCTTTAAAAAAAATTACTGAATTTTTGTTTAGTTGTGGACACTTTTTTGTGAAAAATAAGATGTTCATTTTTCATTTTGAAAAAAAAAGAAAGAACAGAGAGATAGACAGAATTGCGAGACCCACTTCTTTCGTAATGTCAACTTATGACGCTACAAACGGTAATTTGTAATTTCTTACCTAAAGATAAAATTTTATCAAAATCGTTCGAGTTGTTTCTGAGAAAAGTAGGTGTCATTATATTGTTAGCTAAAAAATATTACTTTTGCTTCTGCAAAATCTCCAATTAAAACCCTAAGTTCAAAACAAGAATGTGATATGGAATCAGAATCAGTAGTCGCTGCTTTTCTTCATTTAATATTATGTGTCTATTTGCTTTTCTATAATCTCTGGTTCCACTCAATTCCCTGTCATGTCCATTTGCTTTCTCAATATTATGTTGCATTAAATTGTTGACTTTTTTTTTAAAGTGTGATAGACAAAAACTATAATTGGGGCAATTTATGAATTCTTAAGCGTAAATCATATGCGAGATAACAAAAATGAAATAACGATGATATAAATATTTTTTAGTGATAAGTACACCAGAAGAGAGTTATAGGCAAAAGACTGCTGATTTCCATTGTTTTTTTTTTTTTTTTTGGTTTGAAGGGGGCGGAGGGGGAGTGCTTGTGTTAATTTTTGTTTTTATCATCTACCAACTATTTTATAAACTATTTTTGTCTAGTATCACTGAGATCAATGAACAATAAACATATGAAAAAGATGACCTTTATTGAAATCAGGTGAATGAGCAACTTTTTTTTTACACCTTCAAGGCTCAATATGAAGACCTCATTCAGGGAACCGGAGTGGAAGACTGGTATTTTGTTCGTCTAAGTCTTAGACTTATTGAAATGATAGTCTATAAGATCCCGCCATAGGACAACATACCCTCATAGAGTTACCAACTAAGAAGTACACAGTTTTTTAGGTAGTGTCTAAATTAGCCTGGCGAAATATGGTCAAGGCATAGGGTTACGCTTTAAAGTTCGGTTTTTTGGTTTTTTTAATTATCTGGCCCAGCTCAAATGGTAGGTTTTAATAATAAAACAAAAATATCCTGTAAAATGAAATTTTATTTAAAAATTTTGAAATACATATGTACATGATTTTTTTAAATCGGAACTTCAGTAGGGTGAATTATGATAAACAAAAAAAAGGTTAAGATTCTATTTTCTAAACCAAAAATGGTGGAGAATTGATTTTTTTTTGTTATCGATAGATTTTTTTAATACAAAAAGTCATGCATACCTATACAAAAAAAAATTCTAGAGAGATAAAAACGTTTGAAACAAAAAAATGAAAAATATAGGTTGGAGAAAAAAAATCGCATAAAATCAGGATGATGATTTCTAGATAAAAATTTTATAGTTTCAGGAAGCAGATAAGAAATTTAAAGATTTGTATTCGCTAAATTTTCGATTTATGCTTTTTTCTTGGCTAGGCGAATTTTTCAACAATATATATTTTTTCATCAGTTTTCGTTGGTTTTTGATTTTTCCCTTTTTACTCCCACTGGAATTTTCATATAAGACAACATCAACATAAAGAGAATTCTATTATATGAGTACTATGGCACTGTTTCAAAATACATCGACCACAATAGGAATTTCCAACTTCTAACTACTTATCGATATTTTGAATTTTTTCAGTAAATTAAAGAAAACAATTCTAATAGCCTCAGAGAGGTGAGAGAAAATTTGGGTATTGAAAGAATAACCAAAATGTGAATAAGTGGGTTAAGTACAAGGGTCATGATATTAAATTCTTAAGTCTGGCAATTTTTTTTTTCAGCCTGTGGTAGATGCGCGGGGTAAAAAATTAACATTTTTCCGCCCTCCGTTCATATACAGAAAATGAAAAGATGGGTGCTGATTTTCTGTCATTGAGTTATAAAGTAGCAGTTTAGGTATAGTTAAAAATATAATATTAAAACTTTGCAAGGCAACACCAGCTTGGGTCTGCTAGTTTGCTATTATGTATTTAGAATTTATTTTTCAATTTATACGAAATTTTTTTTTTTTTTTTTTTTTTTGTAAAAAGACCAAAAATGGAGTTAAATATTTTTAACTCTAAGCCGAAGTTCTTCTTTTCAAAACTTTGAGCTTTTTCTACCTTTTTTTTTTGTTTTCTAATTTGAACTTCTGGTTTTCTATCAAAAACAAAACAAAGTAAAAAAAATATTACTTATTTCCCTTGCGCTTAGTTATCGAATAGAATTTTTAATTGAAAATACCTTGCACAGGAAGTACATATTCTTTAAAAAAGATAATTGGGCACTCTTCTATAAAATTGAGACTATTCCCATGTCCCAGAGGCCAGAGTAAGTAATTATCTCTCTGGAAAAATATACCCCGGTAGAATTGTTTATTTCAAACATAAAAATACAGAGGAGCAAGCAATTCTATATAATGTATGTACATGTGCGGAAGATCCCAAAGAAGCGTTTCACTGTATATTAATTCCACCCTGCTAACCTTTTTTTTTTTTAGTTGAGAAGATGTTAAGAAATAGATAATTAGCTGTCTTTCAGTTCTAATTATGGCACTTTCAGGATAATCCTACCAAGAGGAGAAGGTATGTGTATTAACATTAATATGCCTTTTATAGTACATATACATACATTTTACGTATAGGACCGACACGTTGTAGAAAATTTTATTCAAAGGGATATCAGTAGAACAACAAAAAGTAATCACTCACAGAGTGTATATAGGTATATTATAGATGGATCCACTTTGGTGTAAGTATATACTAGATATAGTTTAATGTATAATGTTGACTGACTATATGATGAATAACACAAAAATCAGGACTATCATCATGAGAAGGATCCTATATAAAATTGAGTATCCTTTTTTTTTTATTTTTCATTATACGCTGTGCTGCTATTGTGTGTTGAAAATCACTCAAAGGTATTTCTTATGCATGTACATAAAAATGTACTTATTTTGGCAAAACAAAAAAAACACAAAAAAAAGAAGGATAAACAACCTCAGGACGTACATAGAATATCCTTTCAGTTTTCAGATTTTTACCTTGCTGCTGCTGTTTTCCATTAAGGTAGGTTTGTATAGGTATATACCTCCTTTTCCTATATCCTATATTCCTCGAAACAACACAAAATGTATTCCATGTTAACTTGTAAAGGGAATTGAGTGAAGGTTTTATGTATGGAGACAGGAGGGTGGTGGCACAACATAGTATACATATAGAGTCCTTAGAAGGTCCTCTTCAGCAATTACATTTTATATTCTGTTGCATACATAGTAAATTTGTGTAGACATATGGAGGTAGAGCTCCACATCACTATATACCTTGCAAGAGGAAGCATGCAGGTATTTTTGCAATATGCAACCTGTTACTCAAGAGTCTTCCATGTCACCAAGCATTTTGCCAATGGTGACTAAGAAAGAACCGAGTGTTTATGGTTAACCGTCCTTCTGAAACCCCAGGATTGATAAACTAGAAATTGTATGGGCACAAATCACCTTAGTCCTAGGCAAAATTATGTTAGCCAAATAACATTGCGCCACAAAAAATTAGCTTAGTTCCCTAAGGCAAATCAGCCTATTTGTCTTTACCTAGGGCGTGCACAAATCACCTTAGTCCTAGGCAAAGTTATGTTAGTCAAATAACATTCTAACAAAAAAAATTACCTTAGTTCCCTAAGGCAAATCAGCCTATTTGTCTTTACCTAGGGCGTGCACAAATCACCTTAGTCCTAGGCAAAGTTATGTTAGCCAAATAACATTGCGCCACAAAAAATTAGCTTAGTTTCCTAAGGCAAATCAGCCTATTTGGCTTTACCTAGGGCGTGCACAAATCACCTTAGTCCTAGGCAAAGTTATGTTAGTCAAATAACATTCTAACAAAAAAAATTACCTTAGTTCCCTAAGGCAAATCAGCCTATTTGTCTTTACCTAGGGCGTGCACAAATCACCTTAGTCCTAGGCAAAATTATGTTAGCCAAATAACATTGCGCCACAAAAAATTAGCTTAGTTCCCTAAGGCAAATCAGCCTATTTGTCTTTACCTAGGGCGTGCACAAATCACCTTAGTCCTAGGCAAAGTTATGTTAGTCAAATAACATTCTAACAAAAAAAATTACCTTAGTTCCCTAAGGCAAATCAGCCTATTTGTCTTTACCTAGGGCGTGCACAAATCACCTTAGTCCTAGGCAAAATTATGTTAGCCAAATAACATTGCGCCACAAAAAATTAGCTTAGTTTCCTAAGGCAAATCAGCCTATTTGTCTTTACCTAGGGCGTGCACAAATCACCTTAGTCCTAGGCAAAGTTATGTTAGTCAAATAACATTCTAACAAAAAAAATTACCTTAGCTCCCTAAGGCAAATCAGCCTATTTGACTTTACCTAGGGCGTGCACAAATCACCTTAGTCCTAGGCAAAGTTATGTTAGTCAAATAACATTCTAACAAAAAAAATTACCTTAGCTCCCTAAGGCAAATCAGCCTATTTGACTTTACCTAGGGCGTGCACAAATCACCTTAGTCCTAGGCAAAGTTATGTTAGTCAAATAACATCCTAACAAAAAAAATTACCTTAGTTCCCTAAGGCAAATCAGCCTATTTGTCTTTACCTAGGGCGTGCACAAATCACCTTAGTCCTAGGCAAAGTTATGTTAGTCAAATAACATTCTAACAAAAAAAAATTACCTTAGTTCCCTAAGGCAAATCAGCCTATTTGTCTTTACCTAGGGCGTGCACAAATCACCTTAGTCCTAGGCAAAGTTATGTTAGTCAAATAACATTCTAACAAAAAAAATTACCTTAGCTCCCTAAGGCAAATCAGCCTATTTGACTTTACCTAGGGCGTGCACAAATCACCTTAGTCCTAGGCAAAGTTATGTTAGTCAAATAACATTCTAACAAAAAAAATTACCTTAGCTCCCTAAGGCAAATCAGCCTATTTGACTTTACCTAGGGCGTGCACAAATCACCTTAGTCCTAGGCAAAGTTATGTTAGTCAAATAACATCCTAACAAAAAAAATTACCTTAGTTCCCTAAGGCAAATCAGCCTATTTGTCTTTACCTAGGGCGTGCACAAATCACCTTAGTCCTAGGCAAAGTTATGTTAGTCAAATAACATTCTAACAAAAAAAAATTACCTTAGTTCCCTAAGGCAAATCAGCCTATTTGTCTTTACCTAGGGCGTGCACAAATCACCTTAGTCCTAGGCAAAGTTATGTTAGTCAAATAACATTCTAACAAAAAAAATTACCTTAGTTCCCTAAGGCAAATCAGCCTATTTGTCTTTACCTAGGGCGTGCACAAATCACCTTAGTCCTAGGCAAAGTTATGTTAGTCAAATAACATTCTAACAAAAAAAATTACCTTAGCTCCCTAAGGCAAATCAGCCTATTTGACTTTACCTAGGGCGTGCACAAATCACCTTAGTCCTAGGCAAAGTTATGTTAGTCAAATAACATTCTAACAAAAAAAATTACCTTAGCTCCCTAAGGCAAATCAGCCTATTTGACTTTACCTAGGGCGTGCACAAATCACCTTAGTCCTAGGCAAAGTTATGTTAGTCAAATAACATCCTAACAAAAAAAATTACCTTAGTTCCCTAAGGCAAATCAGCCTATTTGTCTTTACCTAGGGCGTGCACAAATCACCTTAGTCCTAGGCAAAGTTATGTTAGTCAAATAACATTCTAACAAAAAAAAATTACCTTAGTTCCCTAAGGCAAATCAGCCTATTTGTCTTTACCTAGGGCGTGCACAAATCACCTTAGTCCTAGGCAAAGTTATGTTAGTCAAATAACATTCTAACAAAAAAAATTACCTTAGTTCCCTAAGGCAAATCAGCCTATTTGTCTTTACCTAGGGCGTGCACAAATCACCTTAGTCCTAGGCAAAGTTATGTTAGTCAAATAACATCCTAACAAAAAAAATTACCTTAGTTCCCTAAGGCAAATCAGCCTATTTGTCTTTACCTAGGGCGTGCACAAATCACCTTAGTCCTAGGCAAAGTTATGTTAGTCAAATAACATCCTAACAAAAAAAATTACCTTAGTTCCCTAAGGCAAATCAGCCTATTTGTCTTTACCTAGGGCGTGCACAAATCACCTTAGTCCTAGGCAAAGTTATGTTAGTCAAATAACATTCTAACAAAAAAAATTACCTTAGTTCCCTAAGGCAAATCAGCCTATTTGTCTTTACCTAGGGCGTGCACAAATCACCTTAGTCCTAGGCAAAGTTATGTTAGTCAAATAACATTCTAACAAAAAAAATTACCTTAGTTCCCTAAGGCAAATCAGCCTATTTGTCTTTACCTAGGGCGTGCACAAATCACCTTAGTCCTAGGCAAAGTTATGTTAGTCAAATAACATCCTAACAAAAAAAATTACCTTAGTTCCCTAAGGCAAATCAGCCTATTTGTCTTTACCTAGGGCGTGCACAAATCACCTTAGTCCTAGGCAAAGTTATGTTAGTCAAATAACATTCTAACAAAAAAAAATTACCTTAGTTCCCTAAGGCAAATCAGCCTATTTGTCTTTACCTAGGGCGTGCACAAATCACCTTAGTCCTAGGCAAAGTTATGTTAGTTAAGCACCAAAAAAAATTAGCTTAGTTTCCTAAGGCAAATTAGCCTATTTGATTTTACCTAGGACGTTGATATTAGCTTAGTTCTAGGCTAATTTATGTTAGTCAAATAACATTGCGCCACAAAAACTGTTAGCCTAGTTTCCTAAGGTAAGTTAGCCTATTTTACATTACCTAGGGCGTACTTGAATTGACTTAGCACTAGGCTAAGTTAAGCTAGGAAAATAACATCCATACAAAAACATTTACCTTAGTTTCCTAAGTTAAGTTAGCCTATTTTACATTACCTAGGGCGTACTTGAATTAGCTTAGAACTAGGCTAAGTTAAGCTCGGAAAATAACATCCATACAAAATAATTCACCTTAGGCGAATAGGTTAATTTTACACATGATTTTTCTCTGGGTGTATGTTTACTTTTTTCATCCACTTTAACATTATTCTCGCGCACCCATGGCATACATATGTATATAGCAAGTTCAGCCAAGGGATGGCAAGAGAATTATTTTGTTTATCTAGTTGATGACGGAATTGAAAATAAAAGGAAAGAAAAAAAAATAGTTATAAGGGTTGTGATCTTTTTAGTTTATTTTTTTTTTTAATAAAATTTCATGCTCGCCTGATGGAAATTGCACCAAGTATACCCTTGTGCTTTAAATACAAAAAAAATAGCAATAGTTTTTTTTTACTACCTACCCTACCCTACCCTACCCTACCACCCTCCTTAAATAAAAGTCAACAAAAAAAGTTTTTTTTTTTTTTGTTTGCTCATGTAATTAATTTAGCGTAACTGTGAAAGGCGAAGTACTTTATAGTATAGTAGGTGCAAAATTGATATTTCTTTTCTTATTCATTTTGGTATTTGGTGGGTGCAAAGAAAAATTATTAATAACGTCAGTGTTGTTGATAATAATAATAAACTTTCGATATAGCTTAATTGTGCAATTATTGAGAATGGTACATACTCTTAAATACAAAAAAAAGTCAAGCATACACAGCAATAAATTTTATAATATATTTAGGTTACAAAGTGTTAATAAGGAGTTTGATAGGAAAATATAGGTAATTTTGAATAATATTGAAATAAAATAAATATCTGATGTGTTACAAAACGATAATAGGTGGAGGTGGAGGCGTTTTGAAAAAAAAATAAGATTTTTCTAAACAGTTGACAAAATTTTCTATTATGAAGATTGTTAGTAGGTACAGTTATTTTTGGTCCAAAAGAAAATGAAAAAAAAAGTGTCCCAGAATGTCAAAAAATTGATAAGTTCTAAGTTTTAAGAAAATCGACACATCCGTTAAGGCTTCATCGTTATGCCAATATTAGATGAAAATCTCGATTTTAATTTTTGTATACCACCTCATTAACTTGCCATACGTTATATTTTTGTATCAAAGGTAGTATATTGTAGTTTCGTGTAATGTATTTAGATAAAAATGTCGTAAATAAAAATGAGCATGCCGAATTCATGTCATACAATTTATTTCACTGTCTCATATGAAGTGACCACAAATTCCTGCAAATTTTATATTTGTTAAGAGTTTTTTTTTTATGTGTTAAGCAATAAGCAGTTCGTATAAAAAGTACCCTAATTTTGTGACAAAGCTTTGAAACATTTTTTTTATTATTTTTTTGAAAATTGCTCGAAACTATCAGATTTTTTGGTGTAGCTTATAATATTGTAACGATTGTAACGTTTTTTTTTAACAAGAACAATTGATTTTGGAAAAAGAATACCTACAAACAATTCTTAATCTTTAATTTTTTTTTTAATTTAGGTATTATTCACACTTTTTCAAAAAATTTGGTATTTTTCGAGATCTTTAGAAATAAAATAAACAACGGGGTCGCACATACTTGCTCTTATGTACGATAACACTGTGGTTTTAAAGTCTTGATATTTTCGAAACTATTCATCTCTATGATAAAAGAAATAAATTATTTATTGGAACCAATTTTGTATGTCAACTGTGAAAAACTTAGTTTAATTTAATGTTAGTACATATTATAAGAGTACACAAATATGACCAGCATAAAACCGTGTTGCACTTACGCGTATGCATGGACCATTTGTATTGAAAAATTGTTAAAAAATCCATATAATCAATTAAACAATCCCTCGATGTACAACATCTGTTTCTTTTACAAATCTTAGTTCATGAGAATTTTTTTTTTATTATTGGAGCATACATGGACATACATATGTACATATAAAATTTTGTAAACATTTTTAAGAAAATAAATTGATGCACCGCTTTCTTGTATTTAGTGATTCTTAATGCGGTGTTAAAAAAAATAATTCTGAAAAAAAAACGATCTACCTACCTATTTTCGAAATATCGAATTTTCAGAAAAAAAATATCTTAATATTTTTTCTTTGTTTTTTTTTTTTGTTTTCTTTGAAATTTTGATATTAAATATTATAATTAAATAATAATTAAAAAAAAAACGATAAATAACGAGATAATCGAAAACCAAAAAAGAATGGTTCTATGACAGAGCTCACATAAAAAATTTAATCAAAATCGTAGGAGTCGTTTTTGAGAAAAATTACATTTTTCTAGAAGCTTTTAGGCACATTGTATAAAAAGTATACCGTTATTTTTGGTTATAAGAATAATCTTTAATTAAAATCTGCTAGATAGTGATACAAAATGGGTGCCAAGTTTAATCAAAATCAACTAGTTGCTTTCGAATTACATATAAAGTTTTCAAAAAAAAATTTTTGGAAGTTTTTTAAAAATCTAAAACAAAAATTTTGTTATACAATATTTTTAAATCTTTTTAAAACATTCTTCATAAAAAAATTGATCAAAATCAGCTGGCCCATTTTTGAGATAATCGGATATCAAAAAAGTGGTTCTATGGGAGGTGCAATTTATAACCGTTTTCCCAATTTTTTATTACAAAACAAAATTTTTGAAATAAAATTTCTGATTGTTTTTTAAAGTTGGTGGATACGTTCTTGAAAAAAAAAGGATTTTTATTAATTGGTTAAAGAATTTGTACGGCAGTTAAGGTTATTTTTGGTCCTAAGAAAAATGAAAAAAGACGAATACCCAGAAAACACTTGGTAGGTACCAAGTTTAAAGAAAATTGACCCATTTGTTTAGGCTGCAGCTGAAAGGACAGACATGTAGACGGACAGAAATGAGAGATCCACTTTTTTCGATTTCACTATCATCGTTTGATCAAAATCCATAATTCGCAACTTATATTCTATGAACTCATAAAAAACTGCCTTTCAGATTTTTTTTGCAAAAAGTTCAAATCACGGTATTGGTTTCGATTATTTTTTTGAGCTATTTATCGATAGTGTCTCTGGATAAAAAATATAAAAATTGAATTTTATTTTTTTTTATTGAATTATTCGATGTCAATATTACGCGGCTTATTCATTAAATCTTGTGATTTACATTTCTTCCGCAAGAAAAAACACTATAAAATTGATATTTGATTTAATTGTGGAAGATCAAGACAACGTAATAACAATATTGGAATTTTTCGATTTTAACTTGACCAAGAGATAAGAATCTTGTATTATTTCGTCTGGGGTCATTTTCAGATTCTTCACTTTTTGAATGTGAATTTTTAGTATTTTAGATGACTTTTCGTCATAAAAAAAAATTCATAACCAAGAAGAATAATGCCAAAACAGTTTTTACCAACCATAAAAAATAAAACTTAAAAAATTTAAAATTATGAAAACAACATTTTTATTTTTTTTTCTACATGATTTGGTTTTTAATAATAATAATTAATTTGTATAATATTTAAAATGTTGCTTTTGAAAAGTATGAAAAAATTAAACATGCCTACAAAATTAAACATTCATTAAACCTTACAATAAATTTTTCTTAATAAAGTTGTTGCTGCGATTGAAATAAGAACGAGAAGCTGCTTTTTTTTAATTTAAAACATATTTGAATGAATTTTCATTCCACTTAGAAAATTCATACGTTACGAAAAATAAAAAATAAATGATAGCGTTCAATAAATTTTTTGTTCTGTTTGATTCAATTTTTTCTTTTCATTTAAGAGAGTTTTTTTCAATGAAAATTCTAAAATTTAACTGAAAATATGTTTCAGTTATCCGGGTTTTTCACTTAAGCAAGTTTCCACAAATACTCGGGGATGAAAAAGTGTGTCAGATAAGCGGGTTTTTCTCTTAACCGGGTTTCTCTTAAGTGGGTTTTACTGTACAAATCTAAAAAACTTCCACCCCACTTAGCTACGAAGAGAATTATTCATAAAATAAACTGATTTAAATTTAACCAATATTAAACTCTCGGGTCCAGACCTGGACGGAACTGCACTCACCTCCCCTTCCCCCTTTGTATTCTTGTGTCGCAACAATAATAAACATTCTAAGAATATACTAAAAGTGGTGTAAATCAATTTTGTACTAATTGGCGCCCAACGTGGGGACACCATTTTTCAGATCTGCATACAAAAAAGGTTTAAGTAGAAGTTTGTTTAATTATGAGGCATAACCCTTCCTATATGTTTCTGTCTCAAAAGACTAATGTCTTATGGTTTCACGATTAATTTTTCAGTTTCACTCATGTGAAAGAAAATGTCAAAATTTGCTTAAATCATCTCAGGCTAAGAAAATTCATTACTATTACAGAAAATTAATCTTACTCCTTCTATATTCTCAAGAAGCCCACAGATTATAAAGTTTTACATTGAAAACTTCATCAAATTTTATCAGTGTGTAGAGATAATTTGATATTTTTTAATCAATTTTTTAATGGTTTATCCTTAGTCCTTAAACTAGCAGTTTCTCTTTATATGTATGTTTAAAATAGAAGTAGGTTGTATAAAGATTATTTCACTGCAGAAAGAAAACAAAAAATTCATACCAAAGAAAACTATAAAAAAAATAAACCCTCATAAGAAACTTTAGGTCTGGTGCGCTGACCTAAATTTTCATCTTTATATAAAAAAAGAAGAACAAACAAAAAACAAACTCTACATTCTGCAACCATCACAAACTCTCTCACTCTACAACGTGGAGGAAAATTTTAACTTCGGTACATCATATTCTCAAGAAAAGAAGCCTTTGATGTTGTTGGTTTTTCTTATTAATTATTTTTTTTTGTATGATTTCTTGTTAAGTTTTGGGTTAATACTATGAAAACATTTTTTTTTTCTTTCGATGTCCTATCGTATTAAAAATTTCAAGAAAAATAAAAAAGAAAAAAATATGAATAAATAAATAAATAATGACAAACCTTAGCAAGCACATACCACAAGTTTTATTAAAGTTTTAATAAAAGTTTTTTTTTTTTTAAGATAGTTGAATTTTTAATTAAAATTTTTTTAATTGCCTTTTTAAAATTTTAGCCCTTAGTCCAGTGAATAAAGTCATAAAAACAGCCCAAATAGGAAATAATCGCCGGAAAGCTGAATTTTGATATATATATATATAGCCTCCTCATGGCGTTATTAAGAAACTGTCAAAAGTTCCCATCGGTATGAGACCCGCTAAGAATTTTACGGGGGGTTGAATTTCCCCAAAATGGTTTTTCAGGAATAAAACCCAAATGGTAAGTTGTACAAAAAAGGTGTCAAGACTAATTTGTAGCTTGGAAAATTTCCTACAAAAAACATTAACATACTTTTTTTCATAAAAATAACCGTTTCCGAAATAAACCAATTGGAAGAGTCAAGGGTCTTACTTTTCCATATAGCTTGGCGGCTTAGTTAAAAAATTGTGCATTTTGTGATATATGCTTCAATTTTTTTTGCTGTCGGTACATTATATATGTGTCCACCCTGCATGTGTCCACCTTTTAAAGTGGGATGGGTAAATAAAAAAAAATATTGAAAAATAGAAAATGAATATAAAAACACAACGGCAACACCTACAATATCATGTTATAAATTGTTTTAAAGTCAGTAATTTATTCTTTAATTATGTTTTAAAAATACGAGGCTTATTTTCGGGTCTTAGGTCTTAGTTTTTCATAGATTCAACAATTAGAAAAAAAAATAGATTTTATTTGACCCACATTAATGTGAAATAATCAAGTTCTTTAATTAAATTTTGACATTTTTAAATTTTTCTTTGTATGATGTAATAAAATATAAAATTCTTAAATTTCCATCTATAGGTCCTTCTATTCATCGTCACCTAAGACCATCAACTACTTAAATCCCAGATAATCCACTTATACCTTACTCTTACGTAATATATTTTAAAGTTCATGTGTTGGGATATTGTTTTTTTTAATTTATAAAAAAAAAAACAAAATTTTCATTCGCCACATTGGATTAGCAAAAACCTCAAAGTTTACTTCCTTATTTAATTTTTTTTTTTTCAAAGAAATCTGAAACCTCGTGTTAGAAGTGTATTTGACCTATGGCATCCGCATATATGTACATACGTAAGTATGTTTAACTGTGGGTGTTTGGAGCTCTCTTTGAATTGAGGTGGCTTAAGTTTAAAATTAATAGGAAACCCCTAACGTACACCGGTCGTTATAATGTACACACATACATCGACGAGTATATATGAGAAATATAAAAACAACAAAATCCTCTACTATGACTACTACATAATATGACGAGATGGTCTATTTCGAGTACTTGAACGTTAGTTACATGATGGAGGGATGGGGGTGGTCTCTTGGGATCATTTCTGATGTGCATGTGATGTGTGTGTTGTTCTGGGAGAAAATAGGTACATTCTGGACATTGTGTATACGTATGATAGATGGTATTTCATTACGTGGATGGATGATGACAGAATACGTGGATATGATTTCATTATTTAATCGAATTAGCTATGCGGTCACACTTTCTAGGAAAATATACTCGTACAATACTCTTATACTGTAATTTTAAATGAAATAAGATAGATACGGATGGGCAGGCGATAAATCGTCAAAAATGACATACTATTCACAATAGTTCACTTTTACTTTGCGCTTTTTCCTATTTTAATTAAAAGAAGATAATAAATTTGGTACCTACATTCATAATATTATGTACTGAACATAATATGTTTAATCAATTCGGCTTTATGAAATGCCAATTTATCACAAGTTTTTTATTTTATTTAAAATGTACGAAGTGCATGTAGGAATTTTGCATATAATTATTTGGAACTTTAAAAATTAAAAATGTGAACCACATGGAAGTTTCCTAGGACCTATTTTTGTTATATACTAGGGATAATCCAGTTTATAACAATTCTAACATGGCCACCTTTGCAGATACAGTAGAATCTCGGAAAGATGAACAGTTCTATAAGATGAACAGCCCGGAAAGATGAACAGTTCTATAAGATGAACAGCCCGGAAAGATGAACGAAATATTTCCACTTTTCTGTGTTCAAAAAGATGAAAGGTTGAAATTTAGTACTCGAAAAGATGAACGTGATTTTTACTTTTTCTTTGCCTTTAGTACCTCTTGAATAGTATTTTGGGGCTTGTTTTGACTTGTTATGTAAATATTATTTTAAAAACTGCATCTTCTTCCTTAACCAAATTTTGATGCTCGAAAAGATGAACAATTTGAAAAGATGAACGGGCCCTGTTTTATATCTGTTCATCTTTTCGAGATTCTACTGTATTTTGTTTAATTTTAGTTCTAGTAGGAATTTGGAAATGTTTTTAAGATCAACTTTGGACCTGTAAGTCATTGGGAGAAGGTGTACACGATTCATAATATTCGTTGGTTAAAAAGTTAAACAAATTTATTTAAAGTAAATAACTTAAGTCAGGCATTTCTCAAAGTCGACTAAAAATTAACTATTATAGTTTTAGAAGAATATTATGTACATATTTATATTTAAAATATGTGTCTTAATGAAAAACAATGGTGATTAATTAATGCGTTGTTAAGAATGAACCGCACTAGTCGCATTTGCGGTCAATATTTGAATATTGAATTATTATTCTTTAAAAATTATACGATTAAATAATTTTTTTTTAGAAGAGAAGAACCTACCTGAAAATGAACTTGTTATTTATTTTATTTAGTTAAAAAGGCAATTAATACTCTTTTACAGAATCTTACAAAAAACTGCACAAACCTTGAACGGGGTGCGTTTCTACCCAATATGCTTTCTATGAGACTCTATTTGTACATATCTATTTTACAGTGATTGTAAAATTTTTTGTTTGACAATAACTTTTGTTTATAATTGTGAAATTTAACCTGTGTTTTTAAATTAAAAAATTACTGCATAGATGTAAATTTAATATAGATAGTCATATCTTTTTTTTTTTAAATAGATGCACTAGCTAAAGTTTAATACAAAATCGTGAGTTTTTATAAATCCATAAATTATTTCAGTAAAAAGTCTATTTAAGCAGTCCAATTGCTAGAGTTCAATAATTGTATAAGGATTTAAGGCTGAACATCTCTCGAATGTTTTTAAGCCCTTTCCAGAAAGTGCAGTTACAAATAACTTAAATTTTGTTGATAGAAACGACGAATTGGAAATTCCCTTCGTCACGCTCAAAGAAGTAAGAAGCATGTGTCAACACAAGTTCTCAAATAAAACAGCACCCGGGTATGATCTAATTACTGCTCAGGTTTTGAAAGAAATGCCTTCAAAAAACTCCAATATATAATAAATGCATGCCTTAAGCTCCGATATGTACCACAACTTTGAAAAATTGCACAAGTCATTGTTATTCCTAAGCAAGGTAAGCCACCTACAGGCCAATATCTCTTATACCAATATTAGCAAAAGTTTTTGAAATACTGCTCCTAAAAAAGGCTTAGCAAAGTGATAGAAGAAAGGAAGCTAATCCCAAACCATCATTTTGGATTCAGAAACAAACACTCCACGATAAACCAAGTGCATCGAATTACGGATGTTGTTGAAAAGGCACTTGAAGAAAAAAAAGTATGTTCCGCTCTATTTCTAGATGTTGTTCGAGCCTTTGACAATGTTTGGCATTCGAGACTTGAGTAAAAACTGCATAGAGACTTACCAAGGCAGTTCTACGAAAAACTGAAATCCTATGTTACTGACCGACTCTTCAGAGTACGGTACGAGCAAGAGTATTCGGAACTTAATAAAATTAAAGCCGGTGTACCACAAAGAAGTGTCCTAGGACCAACACTGTATTTGTTATATACTAGGGATATTCCAGTGGACAATAATGCTATCATGGCCACATTTGAAGATGATACTGCCATTTTAGTGCCTGATAAATGCGTTGTGAAGGCTACAGAAAAATTGCAAAATGCAACCGATAAAGTAAGAAATTGGACGCAACAATGGCGTATAAAACTAAATGAAACAAAATCAACTCATATAAACTTTACCAACAAAAAGATTATAAATGTTCCCATTGTTATTAACAGAAAAACTGTACCTTACGCCAGTACTGCCAAATACCTCGGAATGACTTTCGATGCCAAGCTAAAGTGGAAAGAGGAGATTAAAAAGAAAAGAGAAGATCTTAACCTAAAATATAGAAAAATGTATTGGTTACTGGGTAAGAATTCTGACTTATCTATCCAGAAAAAAATAATGCTATACAACCAAGTACTAAAACCCGTTTGGACTTATGGCATGGGGTTGTACAAGGAAAACAAATGCTGAAACCATCCAAAAAGTCCAAAACAAAGCCCTTCGTGGAATAATAAATGCCCCTTGGTGTATAAGAAATAGCGACTTGCATCGTGATCTACAAATAGAAATGGCTACAGAAGTGGTTAGAAAACACGCTGTATCACATAATCAGTGACTGCGTAGTCATTCTAACTCCGAGATGGAGACTAGTATTAAATGTACGTAAGAATGTTCGAAGTCTAAGAAGAACCAAGCCTCATGAGCTGATGGTTTAAATGCGATGGGAAATTATTAAAACTTTAAACTTCCCCCAATGCGATTTTGTATTTAAGAAATAAAAATCTTTTGTCGATCTTTAATAGATTGGTCCTGATATCCCAGTGGTTTTAGTGCGGTTTAAGTTCCACACTACTTGGTACCGAATATTACCTAGCGTCTTTTGAAGATTTCCACCAGTAGAGAAAAAAAAACAAGAAATAATTTCTTTTGAAAACTTCAATTGAAAATTAAAAAATAAAAGAATTTCTACAAAAAACTGAGACGACATTTAGTTATAATGTACGAGGCCGATACAGAACCGATATTTGAATTTTTTTTTATTGAAACGAGACTGTAGACTTATAAAATTCTCGTCTCGTTTTTAGTGGACAGCCCAGTGAAAAATTATTCGCCTGTTGCTTAATCGTGTTTCATAATTAAGTCGGAGAACTTTGATAACATATACTCCGTTTTGAGGTTGGACTCAGTAAGGCTTTGTTTGGAGCCAAAAAAATATCTCCATGTATTTTTTATCATGATAAAATGTCTCTTATTTCAGCCATTCAGATTTGGCAAGTAATTGTGAGACCATTCCAGCGTAAATTAACAATACCCACTTAGAAATATTTTTGAATTGTAAAAATTGACTAAGCCCTATAGTTCTTTACGAGATTTCTTGCTACCAATTTCTTGTTATTATGTCTCAATATAATGTCTTTAATAATATAAATTTATATAATATAAATTTTTAAAGATTATAAGTTCAATGAAGTAAAAACATTTCGATATCTACCTTAGTAATTTTAGGCCGTTAAAAGCTATTTTGAATCAATAATTCAACAAAGTCCATTAAAATAGTGCTAAGTCTTCTACTTGGCTGATGTATTTCAGTAGTATAGTATATAGAATTTGTATTATTAAAAACACCTTCTTAGTAATTTTTATATAGCTAAAAACAAACATTTTAATTTTACTTTCCAGTTCTGCCGCTATATATGATGCAAAACTAAAATGAATGCATCTGAAGCTAACAATATGGTTAGAGCATTAGAGACAGACATATGTGGACAGTTTTTCCTTCGATATTCTAGTGCCTTCGTTCTGTAACTGTCGCATCGATAAAATTGGTCGAGAAATTTTGAAAAATTGGTATCGATTTCGATTTTTTCTCTAAAGTTGAAAAAAAAAGTTATTGTGATGTACATACAAAAATTATATTATTATAAAATTTCAAGATCTTTGATTTAAATTCTGCATGTTTTCACATTTTTAGTTTTAAATTTCCATATTTATATACTTTTTTATTTTGTTTAACTTCATTAACTTATCTAAGAAGTTATAATCCGTTTTCGAAAATCAAATCAATTTCAATTTGATCGTCAAATGATTATTATCATTTTTTGAAGCGGATATATATTTCTACCGTTAAATATGCAATCTTCGTGCTTGCACAAAATCTGTTCGATCAACTTCAGCCAATTTTCAATCAAACGCATATTTTTATCCTAAACTCGATTTTTTTTTCTGCTTCATAGTTTCACCGTAAATGATGTTTTCGAAAACGGCCATAGAATCAAAGGCAAAAAGAGAAAAGAATTTTAATTTTTTTTTTTATATTTCAATCAGAAATTATCAATTTTGAAAAGTGTCTGGATTTAATCAAATTCCCTTTGTGCTGTTAGTTTTATAAGTGCCGATAAACATCGACCATAATTTGTGTCTTAGTATAGGGTACTACAGCATCTAACTGATGAGCCCAACTGTCGTACTTGGGCGAAACGCAATCTTTGGAGTTGAGGTCACTCGAACTTATAAATAGATGTATGTATTTTGCAATTTCATTATCTCAGAATTTGTACTTTGTAGATTAGTCGGAAATTATTTTCACTTAATTTCATTTGCAGGAAATTCATAGGTTTAAGTTGTAAACCACTAACGAAGATTGTTATCTTTACGAAAAATTATTCTTGAATCTCGACAGGGTTGCTTGAAAATGGAAAGTAAATTAATCTTTCAAAGCTGCAAATTGCCAAATAACATCTTTCAAATTACGACTCAAAACTTGCAATTTAAAGCTAAATAAGTATCAAAACTATGATTGTCATTCGCAAACTATTATAGTTACTTTTAGTTTGAGAAAACAAGAATTGGAATTTATCTCTTATATTTTTAGGTACATAAAAAATAAATCATAATCTACAACAAAACAATGGGAATCAACAAACTCCTTTTGAAATTTACAATCAAGCAAAACATGAAATTGATACAAATTGATATCAAATTGCAATTCGCTGAAGGATATATTTTATTTTCCTCGATCGAATTATAGATACTCAAATATGTTGAAATATGATTTTTGAGTGTCAATATCTTCATTTCGCACATTTTTTTTTAAATTGCAAACAAAAAGTCTTAATTTACTAATTTCCAAGCCAAGGTATAAAACTGGATTCATTTTTCGTAATTTTTAGATTATTTTGCTTTATCTGAGCTAAGAATTCCGTGATATAGTTATATCAAAAAAACCATTCAAAAGATTAACATTTTTTGGGACATGTCTATAGAAATAATTTTCTCAAATAGCTATGCCCTTCCATTTCCGGACGACATTGACTCAGTTCACATAGTTTCCCACTTGAAAATTTCCCACAAGTGCTCCTCCATATATATAACTGGGTGAATCGGCCTAACACTTTGCATAATATCATAGAATATAAATGCGCACTACCCGTATGTACAAAAACCCCATCATCATCATCATCAAATTGTTTTCATGGCACAAAATAAGTAGGTGATTCCGCCTTAAAACTAGGTCAGATAATTTAGTACGCCAAATGTACACACACCCCTGTGATGTCAAGACCATAATATCACACTTGTTCAACTTCCAAAAATCATTTACACCCTTATAACTGCTTATAACACAGCCCTCCCATGATGAATATTATCAAACTTTAACTCATGAAATCAATACATTTGTAATATTTGACACTCATTTAACAACCTTTTACTTAAATAACAACTTTTAACATTGAATTTTTATGCTTAAACAACGTCAAGGTTTACTGTCGAATTTTAATTTAACATATCACTTACCATATAAAATCCTTGCAATGCGAACAGAAGGTCGGCTGCTTAAAGAATCTTGGTATAAAGCAATGATCCTTAACATTGAAGACATTCTTCTTCTTGAGGGCACCCTTCCTTAGACGATTTTTCATCGTATTCTCAGCACCTCCACTGGCGCCATCCTCCTTCATTCTTTCGATATTGTTATCATTTTCAATTGACGACGACATTTTTAAAAATTTATTTTTTTTTTCTTTTATTTTTTAATAATAATAAATATAAATGTAGATGGAAAGATATTTTATTATAGCACACACAACTTTAACGCACACAAAAAATATTTTATAGTGAACTTGACTTTTCTTTTATAATTTTTATTTTTTATTTTTTTTATTTAAATTTTATTTTTAGCGGCGAACACTTGAACCTTTTTTTCAATTTTTTTTTCTTCTCATAAAATAATCATAAATGCATTAGAATGAGCCGCACAAAAGAAAACTTTTTTTTTTTTTATTTTATTTCCCAAAGGACACACAAACACACATATACACAGATAAATAACTCTCTATATAACTCTTGTATCTAGATACTTTTCTTTCTTTATTTTTGTATTTTTTTTTTTTTGTTATTTTAATTTCTTTTGTTGAATCGAATAAAGAAAAATCGTTAAAATCCAGGTGCAGAAACGAAGCAACCACAATTAAGGAACAATGATGATGATGATGATGACCAGTCTGTGCGACAGGTTGTTGTGTTCAAATTCGATAAGGGTGAGAGTCGAGACCAGGCGCAGGATGAGGGTGGTGAGTTTTTCACTTCAAATTCACGTTTTTATAGGTATGTGTATAAATTAAACTAATATCTTTTATCGAACGATGAAGTGCAGCGTATAACAATTTATTATTTGCAAGCTTTTCCCACTTCTTCTTCCTCTGATCCTCTTCAAAATTAACGAACTTCCCAAAAACTTTGATTAATTTTTCTTCCAAATATAACAAACCGATACTTTCTCCTAAAAAATGCAACAGATACAATATCTATCTTTCCTAGTTTTGAAGTGAAAATGCTTTTTCTTCTCTGGCTATAACAATTTGTATGTTTTTTTTTTTTTTTTTTTAATTTCCAAACTTGAACTAAGCTGGTTGCGTAAATTTTCGCGTCGTCGACCGACACGCTCAACAAACCGAAACGGAGTGAAAAACCTTTTTCACGGACCTTGCTGTATACGCTTTAAATTTTCTCTCTCTTTTGCTGCTCATTTATAGGGGTAAGTTTTCGAAGTTACCTCAGCAGTTTAGTTTATTTTTTTTTTTTTGAAAAAGCATCAGGCGGGAAAACGCAAAACACTCGTACCTTAACTATTCTGGCAGCGCGTTGGATATAAACGAACGAACTACAGAACAAATGGAACACGGAAAAGCCCGGCGAGACAATTTTGAAAACGAAACGCGCCTTATTCGTTGTTCTATTGTATCGGTACAACAATCTCTAGTGTATGTTTGGTTTTGAGGCTTCTGGAGCTGCCTGATGTGTGCCTCCTTCTATATAATACTGAATGACCTCAAATGAGAGCAGAGCGAAAGTTCAAAGAATCGAGCGCGCCATCGCAGAATCAACCCCCTTTGCATTGATTTGGGGGTAAGTAGTGAGCTTTCTTTTCTAATTTTTTTTTGCTTTTGTTGTGTTTTTCTGGGTTTTCTATACTTTTTTTTTGAGCGCAATGGATTTTACTATGGATGTAAAATTTTTTTTTTTGTTTTTATATAATTTTCTTACACATTTTCATTCGTTTTCTTTTTTTTCAAAATTGTTTTGTTGTTTGTTTTGCAGTTAGTAAAAATGTCATAGGCGAGGTAGTGAGTTGGTTGATAGAAAAGTTCATTGGGTTGTGAGAAAACAGCACATTTTGCTTAGTCTTTTTGGCTTACATTCAAAAAACAAACATCCATAGGTGGAAAAAGTTATATAAAAAACAACATTCCTTGAATTTTGAGAATGCATTACGACTTCTACCCCCTTAATCATTCGGAACAGATGTTCTCATTCATTTTCGTAGATAATTCACTTTTGTTTTGCGCAATTACTTTTCCGGGACAAAATATTGTTTTATTTCTTTTTTTATTTTTTATTTTACTATTTGTATCACGTTTATATGAAATAAACTATAAAGCCGAATCAATACACATTAAATAATAATAAAAAAAAATGAGATTATAAATCTTGCAAAGGCAGACACCAAGTCGCGACAGAATATACATTTTTTTATTATTTTTTTTTTATTTTATTTTATTTTCCCCCAGATAGAGAACAGTGTAGAACTTTATTTCATTTCATTTTATTTTATTATTTTTTGTATCTAGTAAAAGAGATTAACGTGGAAAAAAGAATATTAAATTCGATTCGAGAGTACGTATAAGCGCGGCGGAGGTAATTTTAGTGTGTGAGACCCAATCCGCATACGGTCCACAAATGTATCTACTCAATTCGCACAACAAACGATGCTGATTTACTGCTGCTGCTACATGCGGTGCTCTCGATAATAATAATATTTTTTCTGTGGTTGTTTTTGTATCATTTTTGTATATTTTTTTTTTTTTTTGTGTAGGTACCTATAGTTTTTGTGGAGAAAAAAAAAAAAACATTGAAAGTATAGCAGAATATTTAGTATTCAGTGTGATGATGCAGAAGGCAACCTAGAATTTTTTTTTTTATTTTATTCTTTTTTGTGTAAATTTTGTAGGCAACAACAGCATCACTGATTAATGTATGGAAGAAAGAGTGTTGCCAATAGGGTAGTAGAGTTTAGTTTATTTATTATTTAATTAAGTCTCATATTAATAAAATAGGTAGGTAGACATTTAAACGATATCATCGTTTGGTCACTGGGGCGTATGTGGAACATTTTTCTTGTTTATTTTCTTTTTTTTCGAGTGCGTTTGCACTCAGGTTAATATGGATTTTTATTTTGGAGCTATCGTCTCAGTGTTGTTTTTTTTGTTTGTTTTAAACGATATAATAATAGAGCACACAAGTGAAATGATACAAAATATAATTTGAATTAATTGATTTGTTGCGCGAAATTAAAACATGTCTTCAATTAGGTATGTTTGTTTATTGAAATAAAACAAAAGACTGAATGCCTCGCACTCGTTCTTATAGTTGAAGTGACTTTTAATAACTTTTAAATTAAAATTGCTATGCAAGGGTATTAATTTTTTTTTCATAATAAAACAAAAATTAAATAACATTAAATAATGTTCTTATGGTCAAAAGGGGGAATAGTTGTGAATTGGGTTAATTATTTTAAATACACTTTGTTGTGCAAAAATTATGTACATGTGTTCAACGAGACATGCCTTTGTATTATTTTCCTTATTTAAAATGGTAACAATTCTCATTTTTAATGTGTGTTTAGTTGAAAACTTAAGTTGGCTTTAGTAATTGATTTTGTCTATTATTTTAAGTTTTGAAGTTTTGAATTCCAAAAGAAATTTATTGTTGTAAATAAAAAAAAGAGCAACTACTTACAGCAGGTACATCATAAGAACAGAGGAGGTGCTCAAAACAACTGGATATATAAATAAATAAATACACCGACCGAACCGATTTAAGCGCATGTCCTCCTTTACGAGGAGTATAGCGGTGCACTCTCATACCTCCGAAAAAAATTTATTTCTATCCAGAGTTTTATGTTTTAATCATTTTTTTAAAGTACCTTAAATTTTGATTAGGGAGCGTATCCCGATTTTTAAAATCCCGTTTTTCGAAAATCCCGAAAAAAAGTTTTAAAACCCCGTCTACTAAAATAACGTTTTTTTTAAATCCCGTCTTCTAAATTCCCGCTTATTCATTATACTAATGTATTCAAATCCCGCTTTTTTAAAATCCTGCCAAATACCGCCAATCCCGTTTTTCGCAATTCATTTGTGTATTAAACTTGGTTCATTATGAACCCATTCCCATTATTTTTGGAACCAGCTTCCAAACTGATAAAAAGAAATTTTGCATACACCCAACCTCGCAACTACCCCAAATCCTATAGTGTGCCTAGCAGGGCGGTTGCAGGAGGGCAGTATGCCCCTCCATACATACCTCACTGTTTATTAAAATCGTTGGAACTTTTTTCATAATGAACTAAGTCCGAAATTAACTAACTCCCAAATTTATGAACTAAGTCCCAACGAAATTGTGGTGGGAGTTAAAATAAGTAGTTTTAGTTGCAAGAGCGGAATAATAAAAAACGGGATTATAAAAAACAGGATTTTAAGAGACAGGATTATAAAAAGCGGGATCTTGAAAAAGCGGGAATATAATAAACAGGATTTTAAAAAACGGGATTATAAAAAGCGGGATATCAAACCCAACCCTTTCGATTATGGGCTAAAATTTTCAGTGGTGGAGAAAGGCGCTTAAATTGAAAAATAAAAACCTGCTTAAGAGAAACCCTCTTAAGAGAAAAACCCGCTTATCTGAAACACTTTTTCATCCCCGAGTATTTGTCGACCAATTACCTTTATAACACTCCGCTAAAGCGAAACTAGCTTAAGTGAAAAACCCGGATACCTGAAACATATTTTCAGAAAAACAAAATTTTTTTCATTGAAAAAAACTCTCTTAAGTGAAAAAAATTTAATAGAACAGAGCAAAAAATTTGCTGAACGCTTTTCATCACAAAAATGACATTTGAATTTCTGATATGTGAGAACGCTTTTTGGAATTTTTAAATCCGCTTAAGAGCAATTTTTTTTTCACTTATCCGGACTTCGCTTAAGTGACAGCTCAGATAGGGGCCCTCACAATGAGGACAGCTTTATCCTACAAAATTATTTTAACGAAAACTATAGTTTGGCCTATGGGGCCCCCACAATAGTATATAATTGAGGTGTTGTAGGCCCAAGGGAGCCCCCACAGTACTGTCAGACACTTCAAACGAAACTATGTCTGGGGCTCCCACACTAGGTATTGAGCTTTTGTGTCCTTATTAGTACCATAAGGAGGCCCCCAAATCACTCTTAATAAACGTTATATTCAATAGGTCTTTAAGTACCTATACTTACAGTTCATTTAAAGGAAGGCTATCACACAAAATTTCAGGGCCGCAGATTGCTGTGAATATTTTCGCAGTTTCGGTAAAAGTATAGGAAACATCAATTATAAAATCTGTATTATTCTATCAATGTATTCAAAAATCAAGTTACAATTTTTGTTAACTGAAATACATAAGTAATAGAAATTTCGGAGTAGACTGTTTATGGCTTCAACTACAAAACGATACAATTTTTTTATCGTCGTTTTTGAAACTAATTATTTTCACTCCTTCTACTCATTTTACTATTTTGTGGCCTACATTTTAAGGGCTCCGGGATCTTAGCACCTCATATATGGGATATTCGCAAAAAAAGTATGCCATCTAAAAGGTCACTAATTAGTCATAAAAGATCAGCTAGTTTCAGTGATTGGTCAGGCATAGATTTTTTTATATCATTTGAAAGGTAACTCAGACTTCATAAAAGGTCAGCTAGTTTCGGAAATTGGTCAGCTATAGATTTTTTTTTATGAATTTAAGAAAAAAAATACAAGGTCACTAGTATACGACTTTTAGCACCTCATTAGTTGAATTTCGCAAAAAAAATGCATACCGTCTGAAAGGTTATGTTATACTTATAAAAGGTCAGCTATATTCGGAAATTGGTCAGGCATAGTTTTTGTTTATGATTTCTTGCAGTTTTTTGAGAAATTCCACAAACGAGGTGCTAAAAGTCTTATACTAGTGACCTTGAAAAAAAATTTAAAAAATCATTAAAAAAATCTATTTTTTCGAATATCCCATAATTGAGGTGTTTAAGTACACGTGACCTTGGGACAAAACTTTTAAAAATTAATTTAAAAAAATCCAAGACTGACCAATTTCTGAAACTAGCTGATCTTTTATAAGGATTAAGTAACCTTTCAGATGGTATATACTTTTTTCGAATATCCCACAAATGAGGTGCTAAAAATCGCTATGACCTTGAAAAAGTTCAAGCTTGGATTACAAGTTTTCTAAGCCTGACCAGTTTCTGAAAATAGCTGATCTTTTATGACCAATTAGTGACCTTTTACATGGCCTTCGTTTTTTGCGAATAATCCATATATGAGGTGCTAAGATCCCGGAGCCCATTTTAAAACTACATTAATTTAAATATGGCCTTATAACACTTGGACAGTATCATAAAACTATATTATATTTCAACATTTTTGAAATAAAACTTAAATGTTTTTATTTTTAAAGACTAGAATAATAAGTTATAGGTATTACAAGTGTAAAAAATTCTAAATACCTAGTACCTCAAATTACACCCAAAGTATAACGAATAAGAATGTTGCCCGAGGAAATTTCAAAATGGTCTGTGAAAATTAAAAATTCAAGTAGAAAATTGTAACATGTCGCATGAATTTTTTGAGCTTTATTAAAATTAAATTTTTTTTAGAAAATCAAAACAAATCAATTATTATTGATATGTTAACATTTAAGAAATATCCAGGAGATCTTAAAA
Source organism: Epistrophe grossulariae (assembly GCA_929447395.1). NCBI lineage: Eukaryota > Metazoa > Arthropoda > Insecta > Diptera > Syrphidae > Epistrophe > Epistrophe grossulariae. Next base: position 34,220,007 of record OV839569.1, on the reverse strand, counting down.
TTATTTTTAAAAATTAATAGTTATTTTATTCCAAAAACATAAATACAAGTTCATAAAAAAAAAAATTGAAAAACATACTAAAAGATTGCATAAAATTCCAATCTTTGAAAATAAAAAAAACATTTTTCTACTACTTTTCAGCAATACCTTATCATCACTGGCAACACACACAATTTTTTTTTATTTTTATTTAGAACAATCAAAATAATATGTAGGTAATTGAAAAGCTTTTTTTTTCTGTCATACTTTTGCTATTATAAAACCCACCATGATGAGCGTCGTCATTCGAAGCACAGTGACGTCAATGATTATTATCAAGCAACAAGCAAAGTCTGCACGACCTGCATAAATCAATTTTTTGTTTAAGATTTTGCGAAAGAGTATTGAGCGTAGGTTGAATTGGAATTGGTTTGTTAGATGGTTTGGGTTGCATTGCACTCAAGCAGCGGTACCTATATTAAGTTGTGAAAATTGTACGTTGGTGTGAATTAATTTTTATTTTCTTTTTCACTTCTTTTATCATCAAATAGATACAATAATATTTGTTATACAATGCCTCATGTTTTCAATTAGCGATATATTATTAATTTAAAACATATTTGCATGGTGCTTGCCGCATAGGTATGCAGTTATTAACAACTGTATGACAAATAAATGCAAATAAAAATATCAAAAGAAAATGAATGAAAGTCTTAATTATTGAAAGTGGTGGTATGAAAGCTTAAACAAAAGCATAAAATAGAGGGAGATTTTTTAGGTTTGTGTATGAACTTCGTTTATAAGCTTTTAAGTTTAAACAACTGAAATTCAAAAGTGCTTTCTCATTTTAAATATTTATTGAGAGCGTTATAACACTATTATGAAGCTTTAATGTTATAAGGGAATTAGACAACGAAATGCTTAAAATTTGAAGAAATAAATTGTGACGAAGCTGGATTTTGCTGTAAAATTTTATTTTTTAATTCTTAAACACATCCTGAAGAATATCCTTAATTTGAACCACAGCTTTTGCTTTCTTTGAGGTGAAAAAGGAAAAATTTAAGTTTTTTTTTTTGTAAATATTTCGAAAGCTTTCAGTTACAGCTCTATCATCGTCCATTCCTGCCAATTACACGCACACAGAAATGGCTGAGGATTGTAAGTCATTTAAGGTCCTACTTCTATATGAGCTATCGCGTCATCCAATTCATTTATTTATTTTCCTATCGTGCTTCGTCGTGAAAGTAAATACAGCTTACTTTTTAGTAAAAAAAAAAACAATTTTATAAAAAAAGAGCAAATTTACAAGCTGAGAGAAATTTTTATCAAATAAATCTGATAAATCTGAATAAAACAAAACTCAGAAATCGACTTCATGTTTAAACTATACATGGAATTTTACTGTATATCTATTTAGACTTATTGAAATTAAAGAAGTATAATTTTTGGAATTTTAAACTTAAGACCTCCGATGATTTATTCAAAAAATTCATAAAACCAATATAGCTCTTTATTTAACAAAAATTAAAACCTTAAGAAATTAAATTCATTTAATATATCGATACGAATCGAAGGCATATAAGTTCAACTTAAATACTTATGGACATATTACATTTTGATTTCTGAAAGATAAGTGCTATAGAAGCAGAAACTTGATAAATGACCTTTACGCATGACCTATACGCATGACCTTTACGCATGAACTTTACGCACCACCTTTACGCAAGACCTTTACGAATGACATTTACGTATGACCATTGCGCATGACCTTTACGCACGACCTTTACGCATGAACTTTACGCAATTTCACCGTCGTGCGTAAAGGTTATCAATGTTTTATTAATACAATAAATATCTACATATGTAAGTTAACTATCTCATTAATATTTTGTGATTTTTGTCAAATGATATGTTTCTTTAACTGGTCGTCTCTTTAAGTCTCCCGGGTAGAATTTGCGACTCGGTATTGCCTTGGTCCCAGCTAGTTTCGCCTTGTTTATGTCATAGGCCTATCGAGCAGTAACTAGCTTGGCCCTTGCTAATTTGTTAATGCTCTGTATTCTGTGGGCCTTGCTAGCGGTTCCCATATAGGCCCTAGATAGATCTTCCAAGTCAGGCTTTGGATAACTAAAAATTTAGAGATTTAGGGCCTAGGTAGATTTTTGCTGAAACCCATATAGCCTCCACCCCTCTCATATTAGGGGTGTTTGAGACCGCTTTTCTCTTTAACTGAAATGTTTAGAATTTAATTTAATTTTAAAAAAACTTCACTTTTACTAACATGGTTTCTCCGACATTTGAACTCGCGTTCCTCCAATCAAAGATCCAGCACGCTACCCACCACGCTGATTTGCGATACAGAATAGGGATGTAAAAATGTTTATGAGTTGATACTTCACGTATTTGCTATATGGACCTTACACAAGTTAAATTGGTCGTTGGGAATGCCAATAAAGACGCGACACTATCTACGACCAATATAACGCCAAGAAAAAGTTCCATGTCTAGGCTACATCAAGTCTAACCTATCTAGGCCCAGTCTTAGTTAGATAACGCCAATAAAGAGGTGACACTGTCTAACGCCAAGATAACGCCCAGATACAATTCCTTATCCAGGCTACACCAAGCGAAAACTATTTGGGTCCCTTCCTATTTTTATGAGACAGCGCCAATAAGGTGGCGACACTAGCTAGGGCCAAAATGACACCAACAAAAGTTTTCATATCTAGGCTATGTCAAGTTTAAACTATCTAGGCCCAGTCTAAGTTACATCTGACAAAGCCAATAAATAGGCAATTCTAGACAGGGCCAAGATAAAGCCAGAATAAGATAAATTAGTCAAGATCACCCAGACCTGCGCCTGTCTAGGCCCAGCATAGGATTTACTATATAATGGCCAATCTTGCTATGGCCACGCTTAAAAATAGTTTTTTCCTAGATAATTTTCTACCCGGGCTATCATATTATTTCGATTGTTTGGATTTGTTGCAAATATTGATTACGCCATTTATTAATCCGTGTAATTTCTTAAAAATGATTTTTGTCCTCAGTCCTCTATAATTTTCTTCAATTCCTAAGTCCTGTTTCCTACAGTCCTACAAATATCTTATTTTTGTATTCTTTTTATCTTCCATGCAATATTAGCTTTATATTCTTTGAATGCTATACTTCGGTACTTCTGTTATGGTTTCATATACATATTTCAATACATTTTCATAATTAAAAAATTTTACTTTAATTGGAACTTTTTTTTAATAAAATTAATAAATAAACAAAAGTTTTCCTTTTAAAAATCTGTTTTTGTTATTTCAACTTATTTAAATTAAAATTAATTCCCTAATTAAATCCGATTTCCAATGCGATAATATCCCGATTTCCAAAAATATTTTATGACAATTGACAAATCTCTCTCTCTCTCTCTTTCTATCTCATTCTATCGTATCCTTTTAACAAAAGGATTTGAAAATAACTGAGGGATGAAAGCACAAGCATAGTTTATTATTAAGACCTCGTAAAAAAAAACTCATTTTGTTTCCCTTTTGTTTGCTAACTCGTAATTTTACTTTTCTTCATTTACAAAATTCCTTTAGGTATATATATGTAGATATTTTTCGGTACTTGAAATTTTTTTAATTTTGTGTTACCCAACAAGTTACACCCCTTTTTTTGAATTTCTTGTCATTTATTCTCTTTTTTTTAATTATTATTCTTATTTCATTTGGTATCTTATTAAAGAGGATCTAGAAAGACTTTTCTGAGGAAAAGATTGGGGAAAGATTGAACATATTTATTGTTTGCAATATTATTTCATGAACTTATGTATGTAGTTATATACGTTATGCAAAGCTTTTGCGTTGGGTAAATATATATATACAGTCAAACTTCGATAACTCGAACTACTATTATCCACAATAAAAGTTCGACTTATCAAGACTTCGAGTTATCCAAACTATTTATCAAAATTAAAACAATTAAACAATTCAATATTTGAAATACTTACATATGCATAATGCACAACACTTTTTTGCTTTATTAAGTCTTATACGTTTTATATTAATGTACATAAGTTGATACACAAAATTATTGCATGTATTTAGTTATTTGGGTCTGCGAGTAGTTTTTTTTTATTTTTTTTGTTGGGAGCGTATCGGAATCCCGCTTTTTAAAATCCCGTTTTTCGAAAATCCCGAAAAAAAAGTTTTAAAATCCCGTCTACTATAATACCGTTTTTTTAAAATCCCGTCTTCTAAAATCCCGGTTATTCATAATCCTAATGTATTAAAATCCCGCTTTTTAAAATCCCGCCAAATCCCGCCAATCCCGTTTTTCGCAATTAATTTGGGTATTAAACTTGGTTAATTATGAACTCATTCCCATCATTTTAGGAACTAACTGCCAACTACCAAAATGATAAAAAGAAATTTTGCATACACCCAACCTCGCACCTACCCCAAATCCTATAGTGTGCCCAAGCAGGGGGGTTGCAGGGGGGCAGCATGCCCCCCATACATACCTCACTGTTTATTAAAATCGTTGGGACTTATTTCATAATGAAATAAGACCCAAATGAACTAACTCCCAAATTTATGAACTAAGTCCCAACGAAATTTTGGTGGGAGTTAAAACAAGTAGTTTTAATTGATAAAGCGGGATAATAAGAAACGGGATTATAAAAAACGGGATTATAAGAGACGGGATTATAGAAAGCGGGATCTTGAAAAAGCGGGATTTTAAAAAACAGGATTATAAAAAGCGGGATTTTAAAACCGGGATTTTAAAAAACGGGATTATAAAAAGCGGGATATCGAACCCAAACCTTTTTTTTTAAGAAAAAAGGATTCTAAATTATTTAAAGCTGCATAAATTTCATCTGTTGTATTGTCACACGTTTGCAAATATAAATTCAAATTGTCAAATGTGCTGCAACATGCTTCGAAGGCTGTTGAATGAATTCCTCTACCGAAGTCTTGTCTTCACTTTCTATATCAATTGAAGTTGGAAATTGTACATAGAATCTTTTACAAAAAACAAACCAAGCAATAACTATGTAGATAAATTAAAAAATAATGCAAAAATATTGAAATGTTCACCGCATTAAATAAAAATTTTCTGTAGGTACCTACTTACAACTTCAAAATTTCTTAAACCTACTAATATCATGTGTGTACGTAGGTATCTCGTTTTCAAATGAAAATTCCCTTCAAAAATTCGAATTTCAAAAATGCATTTTTTCTCACTAAATGGGAATTCCCCTAAAATGTTCGACTTAGTTGATGCATATGCCATATTTTTTGTTTGAGTTATAAAGAAAATCGAGTTATAAAAGTTCGAGTTATGAGGGAAAAAATGTATGAGATTTGAACTCTAAACGCTACTGCCACAAAATTTTGTTCGAGTTATAAAAAAATCGAGTTATCGAAGTTCGAGTTATCGAAGTTTGACTGTATATGTATATAATATATCAAAATAATCTGTTATATATTTAATTTGATCTTTTGAAGATTCGTCCTGATTTCCCGGTGGTTGTATTGTGGGACAATTCCCACACTAGTTGGTACCGAAAATTACTAAGTGTCTTTTGAAGATTTTCACCTGTATATAGAAAAAAAATATTCGTGAATTAAAAAATGTCCTTGGAATTTATTAAGGAAATATAAAGAAGTACCTTAACGATTTTATGCGGCCACTGCAATTTCAGAAATTCCGGGATGGAATCAACCATTACCAACAAGCCCATTTAGCTTAGCTAAAGCTGCCTTCAGTTATGCATACCTACTATAAACTTGTTTAAGCCATTAAGCTCGCCTCCTAGTCCTCCAAATCGCAGTGACCTTTCTTTATTTTTAAATGTTGATCTTCCGAATTATTTAAATTTTAAAAACAGGATTTGATATGTTAATCAAAAAAATTTCTTATTATTTCAGATGGTGAGCAAGAGTTAATCTGTGGTGAGTACCTACTTATTTAAAACTATGCTGCATTAAAAACTAATGCTTCATTGGAGATATGTTCCTTTTTTTTGATGTCATTCATTTGAGTCAATTTTCCTCGTGTTTAACACTTCCTTACAATAAATGTACATAAAATGTTGTTCTAGATCTGCATGTATCGAAATACTTTAAACTTAAATATCACAAAAATGCATTAAAAAACGAATTCAAATTACTAGCGATTTTATTTGGTAATCCGGAAAAATTCTCTGGTACTCCGGACGACCAATCGAAAACACTATACCTACATTTCCCAGCTGCCATCATCTTTTTTGTTTTCGTTTCACCATTTTTAAGACTTAAAGAAAAATAATTGAATAGAAATGAATTGCAAACAAATTGTCCCGTTTTTTAAATTTAGAAACATATTCACATTTTTTTTATAAATTAAAATTGCTTTTTGTTCTTTAATATTCTAAAGTAATTGGAAAGTTGTTATTACTCGGTGTTCGGTAAATAGTGTGTCATTTCATCAGCTTAGAGAATAGGCAATCATTTTTATTTCGCTTTAGGGGTTTCTCCAGCGGGTTATAGCTATTTTGACCAGCCTATACAGCAGCTGGTTCAAAACTAAGACAGACAGATCTTTCGCGAAAGCAGACAAAACTCGGACTTACTTATATAAATTCTAATCTGAAAAAAAAGTAAAAGAAGGTATTACAGTTTTGCTTGGTTAATTCGTGTGTAGTTACTTTTTTTATTTTACTAGTGGATTTTTGAAATAAATAATTGTTATAAACTATTAGAAGTTTTGATCTTATCTATAAATAAGATTAGCTGCGGTTTAAACCATTTATTGAACTGCGAAAAACAGGCAAATGGTTTTTACAAGATAAAACCACTTTTGAGTACTCAAATTTGTATGGGCGGCTGTAAAATATATAGGCAAAAACCCATGCTACGCCACTGATACGACCCTCGATCGATGTTTACATACATTAGCATTTACTAAGCAAGGTACACGGTAGGGTTTTTATACAAAAAAAAGATTTTAATTTGAAAAACAAAATGAATCTGCAATTTTAAACATTAATAAAAAAGATACTGCTTTAAAAAAGTTACTGATATTTTTTGGATTCGCTTCCCGCAGATTTCTCCTTCCGCTCAATATAAAAAAAAAAAGTTGTTAAAATAAAAAATTAACCCCGCATAAAATGACCGTCAGATGTCGCACATTACCATGACTGTTATTTTAAGATAGGTATTTACTTTTCATATTCAAATATGAAAGTCTTGCATGCCGTAGTTGGGGCCTTTGTCAGTAAAGTGCATTATTTTAGTGCATCTGGTAGATAAGCACCCCCATGGAAAAAGTCTTGGATTACCATATTATGTTATCAGCATTTATCAGTGAGAACATATTTCTATAAATGCTATTACATTTTATTTAGAGACCGGTTTCATACTTATCTTTGGATTCGTCTTGGATGCAGAAGACCCCATCCAAGACGTCTTGGACTCCCATTTTCATGTCTAGGACGCTCAGATCTTTTATAAAATATTATGACTTTTTCACCTGGGCTTTTAAAAAAAAACGCATTTTCAATGCACCTTTACCGACAAAGGCTCAATCACGAAATGCAAGACTTTCTTATTTGCTATAATGAAAAGTTAAGACCTATCTAAAAATACCAGTGAATTTTTGCTATAATTCACACCCAAAATTTGGTGTGGGCTCTCGGTCTATAAAACAATAGCTAATTTGTTTTAAATAAAATTTTTTGGTTCCAACATGTTTTTAGTTCTTTTCTCAAAAAAAAAGAAGGTTTTTTATTTTATATCAACCCGTATCTGTTGGTTAATCCGCTAACTGTTTGGGAAGCCTTGGTGACCAATTTGACTGCCCTTACCACAGCTTGACTGTGGTATGGGTAACTTGTCAACAAATTTGATTTTTTATTGTCATTTTGGCTAACAAAATCCCAATTTTAATTTATTGGCGGTCAACTTCAAATATTAACATTTACTTAGGCGTTTTAGTCGGACCAAACAGAAAAATTTTAAAAAAATTGACGGTGAAAAGTTATGAAAAATCAACAAAAATCTTTTCAACATAATATTGTGTTTTAAAGACAAAAAATTTTAACTTTTCTTCACAACACAATTTAAAATTTTTTGAAATAATTCTCCATAACAAAATGATTAATCAGTCAAATTATACTCGAGAAAATAGCAAATAAAAAAAATGGTTTTATGAGAGGTACCATTAATAACTATTTTTCAGATAATTCTTTTAACTAAAAGGAAGCTATTTAAATTGACTGCATTTTTTTTCTTAAATCTGTGGAGGCAGTTTTAGAGAAAAATAATTCTAAATATCTGTGTTCTTAATTCATGTAATCCACCAGCACTATGTAATTCTCAATAAGTCTCAGACAATAAGGGCTTGTTTCACAATGTCCTGATTAAGTTCTGATTAGTTACTCGACACATAAATACTGGCACAGGGTCATAAGTCCACAAACCAACAAATAATATTTTTTCATTTATAACCTATTCAAGTCATCAAAAAACAATTGTAAGTTTTTCTCCTGTGTTTTTAGTGTAACATCCTTTTATTTCTGTTGATCATCTGTGGCGTTAACAATCAAACAGATGATACAAAATTGAATCTGAAACCGAGTAAAAAGCGACAACATATAATTTCTTAAATATTCAAAATAATTGAATGCAGTAAATTTTTTTTGATTGTATGGATCTTTTATATTCGTCGTTTGGAGGAATTTTTTTTTTAAGGCAGTTTTGTTTGTCAAAAATATATTATGGGCATTTTTAAAATTTTGTTTACAAACTCAAAATTAAAATATTAATAACTACTTCTTTTTTTTAGTGGTTTTTGAGACCATCTGATCGGTCTCTTTGATTCGCAAATTATACCATATCAAACTCCATTTTTTTAAAAAGTGCCTTTAGCACCGTTTTGATTGTTATTGACACATCTACATATATGTAAATTTCTAATAATCATCAAACAATGAATTTTATTTATTTAGATATTTCATTACATTTATTGAACAAATCATAGAATAAATATTTTTTCAAGGGTCCACTAAGGAGACTCTTAAGGTTGTATGAATGAAAACGAAGCATATCTACTCAAAACTCCACTTTTCGGAGCAAGTTTGAAGTTTCATTAAACTTACTTTACTTTTTTATATTGAGCACATGCCCTGAGTACTTGCTTCGCTTTTACTCATATGACTTTAAGTATATGCAAAACCTATTTTAAATGCTTACAACAAAGTTATAAACTCTGGATTTAGGTATGAAAATCCAATAAACTCATTCTGTTCCATATTCATCATGAATAATTTATCAGTTGGAGTTAAATCGGTTTTTTCTTCTGTGAATTCTTTGTCAAAGTTGGAAATATCTTTGCGATGTTTCTATAAATAAAAATTTAAATTTAAGCTTAGGAAACTTATATAGCATTCGAATATCATCTTACAATTTTTGGTTTAAATGGTGGTTCCATATTACGTCCAGAAACTTTATCCCAATCAACATCTTTATAGAATGCATGTGTTCTGATATCATAACGACCAGTCGATCCAGAACCAAGACGATTTTCTGGTTTCTTAGATAAAAACTAAAAATAACAACCATGTTTTTGAGTTATGTAGGTATTGCAATTTCTGTTTGAAAAACTTTGACTCACTCCAGAACAAACATCCTTGGCTTCCTGTGTAAAATGTTTCGGAAAGACAACTTTATTCTCCTTGGTTGCTTTGAAAATTAATTCATCAGTATCACCTTCGAATGGTGATTGACCAGCTATCATTTCATATAAAAGAACTCCATAGGACCACCAATCAGCTGCATTGGTGTATGGAAGATATTGTGTTATCTAATTAAATTAAGATTAAATGTTATAATTTTCAAGTCTTGACAATTAGTGATGATTTATATTCTTACTTCTGGAGCCATATAATTTGCAGTACCACAAAAAGTATTAGTAGTTTGGTCATCCTTGATACCTTCCTTGCAAAGTCCAAAGTCTGCTATTTTAACATGTCCTTCAAAATCTAATAGAATGTTGTCTAATTTTAGATCCCGATATAGGATTCCTTTCTCGTGTAAAAAGAATAATGCCACAGCAATTTCACAAGCATAGAATCTGTGGAGATCAATGAATTTTAGTATTTTAATCTTAAGCTGTCAGCTAAAAATCTATTCCTAGCAAATTTTTCAACTTCCGGTTCGATGAATGGTATAACCATTGAATAAATTACAAATTATTATTATTATAACTATTCAATGGGAACACCATGGGAACGTATAAATTTGAAAATATATTGCCAAGATCATTAATAAGTTGCTAGAACTGTACTGCTGCAACTTGTTGCTACCAACTTAAGGAAAAAAAGTTTATTGCTAAACAGTCTCCCTTTGCATTAAATCAAATTAATCAACACTTACAAAGCAATATTTTCCTTAAAACGTCCAACTTGCTGAATTTGATACATTAAATCACCACCTTTGCAATATTCCATAACAAAGAATAAACGGTCCTTAAAAAAAAAAAAAAAAATTAAAGCATTAAACCTTTTGAACAATATATGAGAACTTATCTCACCATAGTTTGGAAACACGAATGCAATTGAACCAAAAATGGTGGCTTGCCTGATAAAGCCAAAACACGTTTCTCAATCATTGGTAGTTCCATATCATCAGTTTGAATAATTACATCTTTACGAAGAACTTTGCATGCGTACAATTCATCTGTACCTCTACGTTCGGCTAAAAGAATCTTGGAAAATGAACCACGTCCAAGGACTTTAAGGAAATTAAAATCAGCTGCACGAATCATATCACGTTTGCTCATATTATGTGGCATATCCTTGTTGTCCATGCGTCGTTTTGCTGCACGTTGTGATGGACGCTTTAAAAATATATAAAATAACAGATAAAATTATACAAAATGTTTTCCCATTTTATTTTATTAATAGATATAAAAGGTTAACTCGTGAAATAATTATAGTTATAAGGTACTACATATATGCTACACGAGATTTTGATCAAACTTGGCATTAAGATAATAGCGAATTCAAAAAAAGTGTGCCTCGCAATTCTGTCCGTCTGTCCTTTCGGCTGCACCCTAAACGGGTTGGTCGATGTTCTTCAAAGTTGGTACCTAGCGTTTTTGGGCATTTCCACACGTTTTTTAAAATTTTTTTTTAAGACCAAAATAACAGTACATGCCGTACAATTTTTTTTAGCAACTTAAAAAAAAAAACAAAAATCCATAATTTTTTTTACAAAAGGCAACCATTTTATAAAAAAAAATTTCCGAAAAATGGTACTTCCCATAGAAAAATTTTTTTGATTTTCGATTTTCCCATAAACATTTCAACTGAAAAGTATACCAAAATTTTCAAAAAAAATTTTTTTTGGATTTTTAAAAAAGTTTCAAATTTTTTTTGAGAACTTAATAATTCGAAAACGACTTAGTAAATTTTAATCAAACTTTGCACCCATCACTTTTTTAACATTAGCTAGCAGATTTTAAATGAAAATTATCCTTATTACCAAAAATAACGGTACCTCCCATACAAATGTTTAAAAACTGGTATTGAAAATCTCATTTTTCTCAAAAACGGCACTTACGATTTTGATACAATTTTTTTTGTGACCTAATACCTGTACCTGTACTATCTACCATTTCATTGGAAAAAAAAATTATTTATCGTTTCAAAATGGTATCTCTCGTAGAACCATTTTTTTGATTTTCGACTATCTCATTATCAGTTCAACTGATTTCAATGAATTTTTTTACACAAAAGCTTCAAGTAAGTTCTAAAAATATTGCAGACGAAAATTTTCAAAAGAATAAATTATTGATTTTTAAAGAAATTTTCAAAATTATTTTTTGAAAATTCCATATTTCGAAAATGGGTAAATGATATTTTTTTTTTTATTAATTTTTCAACTCCGCATAAATAAAGGCTAAAAAATTGCGTACCATTTTTTTGTTTAATTTTTTTAAAATTTTATATATACAAAATATTTTTTAAACCGCTCCAACGATTTTCAATTTTTTTTCTCATAAATTGATGATGTACGCATTGGTGTCAATACAATTTCAGATTTTGTTTAATCAGTTTATATTTGATTACATATTTTTTTACAGTTTTTCAGTCTAAACTGTAAGTTTCATGCATATTTGGAACACGGTGCTATATTGTTCATAAATAAATGTACCTTCTCGCATAATACAACCTTAAACTTAACTACGTTTTAAGCAGGTGGTATACAACATAGGCTCCCATAACTTATTTATTTCTTTTATAAGATAAATATAGTTTTGAAATATAAAAACTTTAAAAACACAGTGTGATCGCAATATTGCAATTTTGTGGTATTTCGTGATATTTAGGTGATTTTTTTGACAAATCAAGACGCGACAAATTATTTTTTGACACAACTTTTTTAAGGACGTCGAGCGACAATTTTTTAAAACAAATTCCTCATTAAAAACTCTTTTGGTTAAAAAAGTACAAATCAAAGTCTTGGTTACGCTGTATTCATTGATGGAATGCAATGTTAGAGATTTTTCGAAATTAAAAAAAAAATTCCGGATACTTTGCATATACATAATATGTAGTTAGATGCTTGCTTAACCGCTTACGAATTTTTTTTTTCTTTCACATTAAATGACATACTAACTTGACCGTCAAGTTAGCATTACCAGGGGTTATTTTTTTAAAAAACGCGTGCGACAAATTTTTTTCTTTCACTACAAATTTGCGACAAATTCACGACAATTAATCCAATTGTTAGAATCTTAAAATTTTTAAATGGTAATGCTAACTTGACATCAAAAAACGCTTAATACCAAGTTTAAAGAAAATCGACCAAATCACTAAGGCTGGCAGTTGACAGACAAACAGAATTGCGAGACTCATTTTTTTCTACATTGCTTTCATTTTAATGTCAAGTTTTATCAAAATCTCGAGTTTGATTTGTTTGTATACTTAACTTACCCTCACTTGATCCCGTAGCATAGCAATATCATTATTCGGGTCACTGCATGGAATGTTATAATGTTCACCTTCTTCTTGAGATAATAGTTTGTACCATCCTTCAACAGGTTCCTATATTTTGAATCCAGAAACAAGAAAAAAATTTAATCTTTGTTGGTAAAAAAAATTCTACCTATTTCACCAAACACTTTTTACTTTTCACTTTGCAGTTTTACTTTGCAAATTTTGTTTCACCAAACGAAAATTTGCAAAGAGGAATTTATTGAATTGAAAAGTGTCTTCTTTGCAAATAACGTTTCACCAAACACAAATTTGCAAAATGCAAAGTTCTTTCTGCAAAGTAAAAAGTTTTATTAATTTGCGAAGTATTTGTTTTGTATGTTTCACCAAACAGATAAACTTTGCAAATTATATAAAGATTTTTGAAAAGCTTTTCAATAATATGCAAAGAGAAATTTTCATTTGCAAATAAGAGTTTGTTTTGAAAAGTTGTCGAATAATAAGAAAATTAACCATTTTGAAAATAAAGAGGAAAATAATAGTTAACAAAACAATGGCTATTCGGCTATTTTTTTTTTTTTCAAAATTTTGAAGAGTTTACCAAAGAACGTGAATTTTAGGGTCAACGCATTGATTATTTTATCTAATCACCCTGTTAACGCAGTTAGGACACATTGATAGAATGCTCGTCATCGTTGATAAACGGAAATTCATCAAACCTGTTACAAATTTCTTAATTCAAAAGTCAAAACGATCACTTTTTGGAAAAAAAAGTCACATTTTTTGTATAGAAAATTACCTGAACCTTACCACGCCTTGCTGTGCCAACTATTAAACATTTTTGTCAAACTGCAAAAATTAATCTTTCATAGAAAACTTAACATGTTTATAATAAGTATTTTCTTATACAAATTGATATATTAGAAAAGTGTGTGTGTTAGTAGGCGGAATTTAAAAAAAAATACACAAACATACTACATGTTTATTATTTACAAAATTTCAACTTTATAGGGATGTAAATTATGAAAGAATCTCGGTTCAAAAAAAGTGGGCGTGGTAGTAGGTGGACTTCGAAAATAAACCACAAATGGAATGGCTTTGGCATAATTTATTGTAAATTTCCAGCATTCTAAAAACGTTATTTACGGATAATTTAATTTAAGAAAAGTGTTTGTGGTCTTGGACGGGACAAACAATACAATGTCACACTTAAGGTTGAGGATAATTTATAATGGTCTAAGAATGTTCAATAAGGAGAAAAGTAAAATATTATTATAAAATGGGTGTGGCAGTAGGTGGACTTTATATACTTTAAATATTACACATGTCATGTTTTATATTTAATTCATATTTTATTAACAAAATTTCAACATTAAAGAAACATAAAGTATCTAAGCAGAAATTTCTGATTAAAAAAAAATTGGGCGTGATAAAAGGCGAATTTTTCAAAAAAAAAAAAATGTAATAGTTTTGACACAAAAGAGATATGCTATTTTCAGTCTTCTGAGGACGTTATATGAGGGTAAAATTTTAATATAAGAAAAGTGGGTGTGGTAGTGGGTGGAACAAATAATAAATATAATGCCTTAGGTTTAAAGGACCTTAATTACAAAATATTAATGTTCCCTTGAATGAACGAATAAATTGTAATTATGTTCAATATGAAGAAAATTAAAATATGATAAAAGTGGGCGTGGCAGTAGTGACATTTTACTAAAACCACTTTCTAAAACATCTGGATTTTTACTTTTAATATGATTTTCTTTTTATATACAGATGTTTTCTCTTTAGAAAATTTGTGGAGACTTTGAAAGTTTTGCTGGCCATAAATCTCTCAAAAATTTTATTATACAATTTTTTGTTATTGAAGTCTTAATGGAATCTCTCCCATAGAAAAGTTGCCTTGCTCTTATTTTGCAAATAAAATAACCTCAAACTTCTGAAAAAGTCTTAAAAATCTTTTATTTTTAACTCTTAATTACCTTGATAATTTCTTGAATGCTAAATGAAAGTGATCCCATGAAATCATTACGAGAAGTTCTGTCCCAATCCCAAACTTCTACGAGAAGTCGTTTTTCTCTGTCTTCTGGCTTTATATCACTTTGGAGAAAGAAAATTTAAAAAACTTGTATTAAATCACAGAATTATAGGAATTAGGTAAGTCCCAGTTTCATAGTTTATTTAAGGGGCACTTAAGTGGTCAAAAAGGAAGACTTAAGTGCCATTTTGAAACTGGAACTTACTAACTCCATTTTCAAAGAGAACTTACTAAGTAAATGTTTCATTATATACAGGATTTAAAGTTGCCTTCATTGTTTTTGTCTTCTTTTTGGTTTTATCAGCTTTATCTGGATGAATTTGTACTCGCACATAAGGATCACTGAGTCCATTTGTATCCATTGGAACCAAATTAGCACCTTCTTTGACTGAACATATCAAACAATAACCACAGAATACATACATAAATATGTCCATTTAAAGCACACACACACATTTTTGTAAATGAACTTCTACTTACTCTCCACAGTAAGGACACCACCTTTAACCGATATTTCCAAATTGATTCGTCCTCTAATTTCCGTTATGTCAGCTCCACACAACTGGGGTATTTCATCCTTACACTTAGGATGTACATTCAGCTTACATGCTTTACAAACAAAAAATTCGCAATCACATCACTTCCACAAACATCTAGATTAAAAGTAAAAGTAAAGTCTTACCAGAGCAACAAAATCCTTGATGAGCAATACCATGGAGTAGCATACCGCAATGGTCACAAAATGTCGGAGCCTTATATGTGGTTGATTCGAAATTGTGTTTAACTTTCTGACAATCCTTTAGAGGTTGAAGGAGAAGAAGAAAAGACGAGACATTATAGTAATTGCATTGTGGTAAGTCTGACGATTGCAGATTCCATCTTCGCATGTGAACTTACCGAATCGATTTCCGTATCCTTGCCAGCACACTTGAAGACCACGTACTCGTAGCATCGATCGTGGACGTTGAATTTACATGCTGCAAATTAAAGTTATATTTACTGTAACTATAACAAAGTTGACACTTTTGTGTTTTATGGACGAAGGATTAATATTTACCCTGACATTGGAAACCTTGTTTACCGAAGCCCCTTAAGGATTATACAAGCAAGTAAAAAGGGTTGAGTTTGTGTTTTTTTTTTTTATTTACATTTGTCGTAGGGACTTACCAAATGAATTCCTTACAATGACCACAGAATGTTGGTTGTTTAAAAAAACGTGGCTGGAATCTATGTCCTTGGATGACAACGATTCCTTTTCGTTTCATCGCCCCTTTACGTATACGATTTTTCATATAATTGACAATTTGTTCGCCTTCGGAAGCTGCTGCTTTTGGTGCTTCCGCCATGTTGTTTATAATTTTAATAAAAAATAGACAAAATCAAAATAACGAAAGATATAGGACTTAAAACTTAAAAAAAAAAAACCAAAGAAAACTTATGTTTGCTTGAACGAAGAAAAGCCCGCAAGAGGCTAACTGTTCGAATACTAGATTCGAACTAAATAATTTTCTTCAATGAATCTGAGTGCTTTAATATAGTGCGAAGCCCCTACAAGTGCATGCATAACAAATAAGGGTTAATTTTCATAGCTGCAAAACTTTTTTGCACACCATTGCACCAGTTATAGGGAAGGTATTCATATTGCTGGCAGTTTTTTTTTTTTTTTTTTAATGGAAATGTTGTTGAAAAACGACGAGAAAAATTACCTCTTATGTTTTTCGACTTGAAATGACCTCAGGAAGTCATGGTTTTCTTCTGAGGTGGTGATTTCGGGGCTCCCTGTATAATACACGATATTATTATGGCAGATATCATTTGCTGGAAGTATACCTACTATCATTTCTCACACGTATGTAGTAGGACATAAACTACCTCGAAAAGTGAAGTTTTTTCCTCATTCATTTTTTTTTTAAATGGGTAAAATCCACAATAAAAAAAAAATGAAATTAGTTGATTTACGTCGCGGTCGCCTGGATAAATTATATTGTCGTATGTGAAAAATTGTTTTTAGATTTAGGTGCAGTTTTGTGATTTGACCCATAAATTTTAATATAAACCACTAACTAAAAAGCTTGTGGCATTGAAAATCGAAGATATTTCAATATTTTTGAAACAGTTTAGTATGTGTATGTATTTATGTATCTAATTTTTGCGACGGATATGGCACTCCGTCATTTTATAAAACTAAAACGGATATCTCTGAGTTTAGATAATAACAAATCTTAAACGACTCTCACGGGAACGAGTCGTTATTCTGTATTCCAAAATTCTGTATTCCAAAATTCTGTACTTCCAAAATTCTGTAAATGGATTGAAAGTTCTGTATGAACATAATTCTGTATTCCATTATTGTGTAAATCTATTATTCTGTATTTCAAAATTCTGAAAATTCAGAATTCTCTTTATCAAAATTCTGCAAATCAAAAATTCTGGAATTTTTGTTTTACAGAATTTTCAACTGTATTAAAAATTACTGGGAAATCACTTTTGGTTTTCAATAAATCAATTGTTTTCACATCGAACTAAAAATTTATCAATAACCGTTCCCACATGGTATACATGTAAACTGTCTTGTAATTTAACTGTAAACTCAGAAGATAAATAAGAAGAAATACAGGTGAAATACAGGTTTAAAACCTCTCGACTCTCGCGACTCTAAAATGTATAATTTTCAAAATATACATTTTTAAAAAATTAGGTTGGAAATTATGCTAAAAAATTTGAACCCATCTACATTGAGTTATCGAACGGAAATAGAAAAACAACAAATCCGTATATGCAATCAATATCAAAGTGAATTCTGAAATTTTATCAGCTGTGAGAAAGAATAACAAACTCTTTTTCTGAAAATGTAGAAATAAATGAAGCGTTGAGAATGAGAAGGGGTCAAGTGACATTTTTGAAGTTTTGAGTTATAAGTGTTTAAAGTTTTACGTTTACTTCAAAACAAACGTTTAGTAAACCCCTTTATCTGAAGCTAACTTTGTAAATAATAACAAAAGAGACACAAGAATTAGACCAAAATTTAAGTTGTCGCTTAACACCAGTAGGTATTGGTAAAAAATAAAAAAAAAATCGAAAAATGTCACTTGACCCATTCTCACTCTAGACGCTTCAAATATCTACTCTAATGAAACTTAGTAGGTGGGTAGGTATAAACAATTTTTGTATTCTAAACACCAAAATGCTGAATTTCAATATTATGTAAATTTTAAAAGAAAAATTGTTTTGCTAATGAAAAAAAATGCGCACTTTTTTTCACTATAAAAAAATTTTTCTTTTATAATTTACAGAATTTTGGAATACAGAATTTTGAAATACAGAATTATGGTTTTACAGAATTTTGAAAAAACAAAATTTTGGATTTTCAGAATTTTGGAATATCTACAGAATTTTAGATTTACTGAATTTTGAAATACAGAATTTCGGAATACATAACTTTGGAAACCGAATTTTGGCACTTAGAGAATAATGACCCCAAACCCGTTAAAATAACATAAGAGCCGAATTTTGACATTTTAAAGTCTATGTAGAAACTTCTATTGTTCATTTCTAATTCAATGCGAAAGCAGTTGATTAAATTATTATAGAAAACCAAAATTAATTTTTAAATTATTCATGTGGATATTGTTCATTAAATATTTTGTACTCTTAAGTATACCAAGTATGGCAAAAATTGTATGTATAAAAAAATCAAAAAGAAAAGTTGCGCATGGACGGTTTTATATTTTAAAATGCAAGATAAATTTAAAGATAAACATAATTTACTATACAACATTAAAATACAGTATTTAAAATTTTCCAGAATTTTATATTTTTTTACAGAATTTTGATTTACATACTTCTGGATTTACAGAATTTCGGAAACAGAATAAGGGACCAGTTCCCTTAAAGTAATTGTAAAAAAACTGCCATACAGTTTCTTCCTAAAAAAAACTCTTATTACAGATTTTGATTTTTTTTTGAGACACAAAAATTTTTATACAAATTTCAATCAATTCGCAACATTAAATTAAAATTTTTACTATAAATATTTTTTACATTTTAACAATAGATACACAAAATTCCTATAAATTGTGAAAAATTAAAAAAAAAAAAACAAAGGGGACAACCTTGGCTCGGCGATTTCAAATAACTTCACAATATGGGTAGTTAAAAAAGTCCAAATGGTATTTTGGGTTCCTGGTCACATCTAATTTTTATAATGAAACCAAAAATTTTGCAGTTACGTTTTATTGGACCACGGATCTTAACTTTGAAGTTCATTGCATTCGTTTTATTTTATGGCACTTTTTTGTTGTCAATTACATCAATTGATAGTTGGTAAAAATTTTAAAAATTAATATTTCAAAACCCAACTGATAAATGTTTTAATTATTGAGAACGATGCAGTTTGTTGTGAATTACAAGAAAAATGATACCTTTGAAAGAAGAGTTGATTAGTTTTTTATTTGTGGGAAATCAATAGCTTTTTAAATAGTTATAGTAATAAAAAGATATATTTTTTCCAACTGATAATAGGCGTGTTAAATTGAAAAGTCTTTTAGCTAGCGTAGCAAATCGATAAAAAACAACAAAACTGATTTTGTAATTGCTTACCGAGGAAAATTTAATTGCACTAACTAAACATTTCACAAACACGTATGTACTGTGTTACATTCTTTTCTTTAAAAAAACGTAAATCAATTTCATCTGGCCTTCAATTTCTTATTAAAACAAATTAAAGAAAAATTCATCAACCCAACAAAATATCCCCTGTCAACTTGGCCATTATTATTATATTATATTTCCTTCTTTTTCTTTACAGAACTAATTAAAATCGAAAAAAAAAATAATTATTTCACCAATAAATAAAAATGCCAATTGTAACTTCTACCCTACAAGTTATTATTTTATTTTATAATTCCATTAAATTACATTGCCTGTCGTTGAATTGCAACCCGTTGATCCGTATTGATTTATAGATCGATACAAAACTTATATATGTAGCTATTGTACCACTCAAACTGTAGTACATTTGATGAGGCATTTGAACTTTTTTGCACCCACTCAAGTACACACAACAAAAATATACAAACACACACATTTACAAAAGTAAAAAAACAGCTTGAAATGTTTTTTTTTTTTTTTTTTTTTTTTTTTTAACAAGTAAACAACCCCTCCATCAACTACATTTTGTACAAACATATATCAATTTGGACTTTCATTAAATTTAATTTAAAAGGTAATTCAATTCTTTGAAAGCTATAAATTGTTAATTGGAATTTTGGTTTTTTTGTTTTTTACTTTTAATCAAAAGCAACTTCAACACAAACGTTAACCGACCGACCCAACCATCCATGGATTAACATAATCAAACCTTTCGACCACACAATGTGGGTCAGAATGGAAATGACATTCCATTATGTCCTGATAATATATGTATACAGAGCGGACAATATAACCCCACCGCACCACTGTATATAGTATGAATACGGAACCTTTTGTTGTATAAGCCTGCAAATTTGATTACGTCCGTTATCCTGGCAATTATCTAGGACTGCATAACACAAAATCCTGTTTTGCTAGTTTTAGTCGACCGTCGGATGGTGCAGGACGGTGGTGACGGTCGACTTTCAGAGTGCGGGTGGAGAGGTTCTGGAGGTCTAGAAACGACATTGGGATAACAAAAATGTAACGGATTTCGTTCCTTTTTTTATTTTACCAAACAAGAAGCGATGTCAAGCTCTCACATAGCTATATCAAGACCACAGGATTCCTTGAAACTAACTATGAGACGTTTAATAAATTGTCCAACGACTAAGGTACGTTTCGGCATGCTTGTTATCACCATTGACCAGCTCGTCGGTGGGGTGGGTGCTTGTACCTGCCGCTGAACTACCGCACTATTCATGCCGATGCAACAAGACATATTTAACAAGCTCAAATTAAAGCAAAGAAGCAAACAAAAATTTTTATTTTGGGGCCCTGGGTGTAATTAGGAACCCGAAGTGTATCCCTCCCTCCGTTTCTTCAAACTTAAAAAGAAACTCCTTGGTCATTGAGCCACTTCTGTAATTTTCTCAACAACCCCTTTTGTAAAGGAAAAATAAATCCTAAGACCTACCTACCCTCGCATCGTCGTTTAGAACCATCACTGATATCCCCTCCCTTTGCTTTTAAACACTAATCACTCCATAACCAAATATTGATTTAAATTCACAAAACTGTTATGTTCCATACTGTCATTTTTTTTATTAAATAGAAAATTCAAATTATAAAAAGATTCGGTCTGCTCATCTCCAAAACTTAATATAAACAATGATAAATAAATTGCATCACTTTTCGTATTATGTGTTTAGATTGAAATACTTTTTAATACTTTTAAAATACAACTATACCTTAATTTAAAGATTAAATCTTATGACCAAAATATCTTTAGTTTGAGTGACAAGAACAAAAAAAAAACTCCAACTTGAGTTTTATAACATTCACGGGTGAAGAGAGAGAAAGCAGTTTCTCTGACAAATAAATAATCTAATACGTTCCTTTTTTTTTCTCTTTTTTTTTTTGTATTAAGTTTTGATATTAATCTTGCTATTCTCACTCAAACTCTCTGAAAATTTATGCACTCAACAAACAAAAAAATTAAAAAAAGTCAAATGGACCAAATCTAGAGATCAACTATCTTAAGAATCAGCCTCTAACGTTCAATTTGTCAAGGTTATAAAATAAAAAAAATTTTGACTTACCGGCTATCCAAAGATGCTGTGCACAGAAGCTTTGTTGTTGCCTGAGCGCTGTTTCTTTTTTTTTTTTTTGTTTAGCGCAGCTAAATGTTGATAAGGAGAAACACAAAAACAATCTTGCCAATTTGAACGAAAGATGATTATATGAGAATGTTGTCTAGTGATGAATTTTAGTTTTGATTATGATTTTCTAATATTTAATCGATGAGAGACTAATTATTATGATTTTTGTTTTCCTTTTTTTTTTTTTTTTTTTTGTTTGTATGAAGTATGTAATGATGCTTGATGAAATTTTGTTGGTGCTGTGATGTGACGTAGATTATATAGGTATTTATTCCCAATAAGCTGGTATTTTCGATATAAGTAGTATATAGTTGAACCACTGTCACTTAGATTTGTCGGTGAAAGTCAGAGTCTGGACAGTGTCTACAGACTTTAGACAAGCTTAATGAGTAGACTTCAGTTTTTTTTTTTTTTATGGGTTAGAAATGGTGGATGGAAAGTGCTTATATAATTCCCCTGGAACCTGGACACTGCTCACAGTAGATGGAGGTTGAGTATATAAGACTTGACAAAT
This sequence comes from Epistrophe grossulariae, assembly GCA_929447395.1. NCBI lineage: Eukaryota > Metazoa > Arthropoda > Insecta > Diptera > Syrphidae > Epistrophe > Epistrophe grossulariae. Next base: position 34,197,712 of record OV839569.1, on the reverse strand, counting down.
GGACAAATTTGCTGTCTTTTTGCATAAGTTAACCTCGTTGTATGCGATATTAGAGCAAATTTATAATTTGCTTGTAAGTTGATTGTAGAAAATGAAGGTTGCTCTGATTCTAGAGGGAACTCAATCGAATATCAAAGGCCACTGATCGGTGGAGATTAATTTAGCTTGCACGTGGTTGATCTTGAAAGTTAGGTTAAATGTGGCCCAGTGAAAGCCTTGGCAGGTTCGAAAAGCACAATTGCTTAGCTCTTGAAAGCACTAGGGTCGCGTTAAAGAATATATGTAGGTATTAAAATTTTGTCTACTTGAGTAACTTATTTTTAACTTACCAATTGGCGATGGAGAACCTGTACCTCGATTACTCTTTGGAAGTTTCCTCGGGCTTCTTTGGTCAAACCACGATGCAAGCAAGTAATCATACAAGCAAGTCTGAATTTTAATTTGCTGCGATGAGTGTTATAAGTTGAATCAAAAACCTTTATGTAATTACTTAGAGTTGAATTTTTGAGCTTGGTTTATATGAATTACCTGAGACTCGTTGTAATTTTGTTTGATACTTTTATTTCTTTACACAAACTAGGGTAAACTAAATTTAGATAGTAAACTATCTAATATAAATTTTCATGAAAGAAAATTAGTTGACTTATTCTCACTATTATAAATTATTTTTTTTTTTTTTTTGTGATAGATTTCTCTTTCTATATTGATGACTATCAGCCACGAGGGTAAGAAATAAAAAGAAAGCTGCACGGAAATGAATTTTTTTTCTTGTATTGAAAATCTGGGTAAGATCGAAACCAGTGCAGTGGGTGTTGACATGATCGAATTTTCGCACATGAGCCGTGAGGGAAATTTGCGCGTTCAGGTTATGAAGGGTATGGAATTTTGGACGTATTCAACGCTCCAAATGATAATATAAGAAACATAGAAATGATAGAAAACAGGTTAGTCTTTAAGAAGGCTCACACACCACATTTTATTTTTTTGTTCTATCAATAGGACCTAAAAATGAAATGGAAAAGGCCGTTAAATATGTAAAAAGGGACGTTCAAATAAAAATTTGATCATATTCGTATATCTTTGGCATGTATTATTCCTAAATTGTTACCTTGTAAATCTTCAAGCTCGTATAAATTGTTGTTTACTATTTTCTTAATTTTTGCTTGGACAAATTTTGGGCATAGCTTAGCATTTCGTTTTTTTGCCTTATCACTCAATATAAAATTTCGTTTAAGAATAATTTGTCCAACTGTGAATTTACGTGCTTTACTTCGAGTATTGTACGTTTTTTCATAAATTTTGTGCGCCTGAGCCAAAGAATCCTTAACTCGGTTATGAATCAAGTTCATTTTGATGGCTTTTGGAAAAATATCAAATTCAGAGTTATTCAGTCCGTTCAGTTTTTTGAGCAGTGCATAATCAGATCCGTGTTGAAGCTTACATTGGCCAAACAGTGCTTCATGTGGCGACATCCCTATGGCTGAATGAACACTTGTTCTTAAAGCACTTAAGATTGAAATAAGGTTTTTATCCCAGTTTGATTGATCAGATCCAACATAGGACCTTATTGCCGCCAAGATGGATCGATTGGCGCGCTCACTGGCATTTGCCTGAGGCGCATACGAAGCTGTTCTTACATGTTTTGTTCCATATGAAACAAGAAACTTAGAAAATTCTTTTCCAATAAATTGTTTCCCATTGTCGGATAGGAGTGACTCAGGTACTCCATAAATCGAGAAGACATGTTCTTCTAAAAACTGAATGGCTGTTTTAGCTGTTGCTTTTCTTATTGCTTTCGCAAGGAGGAATTTAGTGAGTTGGTCAAGACACACTATAATATAACAATTTCCGTTTTTAGACCTAGGATAGGGACCGAGAAAGTCAACGTAAACATGTTGAAATGGCCTTTCTACAATAAAAGATTGTCCCATTGGAGGTCTTAGGATGGAGTTTGGCGCTTTGGACGATTTACACACGATGCATTCCCCGATATAACATTTTACTTCAGCCGCCATATTAGGCCAATAAAATCTCTCTCGGAGGCGATACAATGTTTTGGTGATCCCACCATGCGATGCTCGAGGCGGGTCATGGGCCAGTTGGATTAAGCTGTTGGTCAGCGCGGCGGGAATCCACAATTTCCATACGCAGTCATCTTCCTTTGGATCCCCTGTGCAGTGTCTGACCTTCTTGTATACAAAACCTTCTGAAACTTGAAGGTCAGGCAGCTGGGTTTTGTTTTTCTCTACAGTTTGGATCAACCCCATGTACTCATCCGTCTTAAATGCCGGATCAGCGAGGTTAACCTGTAGAACATCGAAAGAGCTCAAGACACTTGCGTTGATAGATGCAATTTCATCTGCAGCATACACTCGAGAGAGTGCATCTGGTGCCACATTTTGAGAGCCCTTTCGATGCTCTATAACAAAAGAGTATTTTTGGAGTCGCAAACTCCACCGCGCTAATCTTCCACTCAAATCTTTTTGGCCCATGAGCCACCTGAGACTCGAATGATCGGTCACTATCGTAAAATCATGTCCTTCAACATAAGGACGAAACTTTTCAACCCCTAACACGGCAGCTAAACACTCTAGCTCCGTAACGCTATAGTTACGTTGTGCTTGGTTTAATTTATAGGAATAATAGTAAATAGGTTTTTCTGCACCTTCATCGTCAAGTTGACTTAGGACACAACCTACACCTGTGGACGAAGCATCACACAAGATGATGAATGGTTTTTTGAAATCTGGGTTGACTAAGACTGGAGCGGTTGTTAATGCATTTTTTAGATCTTCAAAGGCCTTAAGAGCTTCAGGAGTAAAGACGAAGGTTTTGCTTTTCTTGAGGGTGTCAGTTATAGGAGCAGCGAGAGAAGAATAACTCGGAACAAAACGCCTGTACCAGCCAGATAGACCCAAAAACCTACGAACTTGTCGAGGGGTCTTTGGCACTGGAAAGTCTCGAATGGCACAAACTTTGTCAGGGTCAGTCTTAATGCATCCCCCTCCTACGATAAAGCCTAAATATCGAAGCTCTTTGAAGCAAAATCTTGATTTATTGAGGTTGATTGTCAATCCTGCTCTTCGCAATAGTAAAGCTAGTGAACGAAGTATCTTTATATGTTCCTCAAACGTTTGTGAAACTATCAGCAGATCATCTAGATACACAAATACGTTTTGTTTCAATTCATTAGGAACCACTTTGTCCATTAGTCTGCATAAACGTTGAGCCGCATTGCATAGGCCAAAGGGCATAACCTTGAAGTGATACAGGGGTCTACCGGGCACACTAAAAGCTGTCTTTTCCCGTGCTGATTCCGCCAGAGGAATCTGCCAAAATGCGTCTTTCAGGTCAACACTGCTTATGAAGTGCGTTTCCGATTGACGACTTAGCAGACTCTCTACATGAGGAAATGGATAGGCGTCATTTTTCGTTGCCTTATTGAGCTTCCTAGAGTCGAGGCATAAGCGATTTTTCCCTGGCTTACGTACCAGGACCACAGGAGAACTCCAAGCGCTCTCACTTTCTTCTATTACATCCATTGCTAACATCCTATCCAACTCCTCATACATCATTTTCTGTATGGCCGGAGACACGGGATAGCTTCGCTGCTTAATGGGCTCAGTATCCCCCGTATTTATTGTGTGTTTTTCTACCGTTGTCCGTCCAAGACCTTCCTTATCATAGGACGGAAACATATGTATAACATCTTCAATTTTAATAGATTGATCGGCCGATAGTTCATGCGCGTTTGAGTCACATATTCGAAGAGAAACGGGACAAATTTCGGAAACGATCTGGGGAGCAATCTCAAAAAGTTTCCAAAAATTGATACCGAGATATAATTTTTGCTCAAGAGAAGGAACCAGATACATTTTCAAATCTTTGGTCCTGTTCTTGTAAGTGACTTTGGTGGTTATTTCCCCAATTATTTTTTGTGGTTGGCCACTAGCAGTCCTTACATTTGAATTGAAATTTTTATAAGACAATCCTAAATTGTTCAACATTTTCAAGCAACCAGACCCTAGACAGCTGATGCTTGCACCACTGTCTAAAAGACCGTTCATCGTTTTTCCAAAAATGGATATGGTCGCATATGGCCTAGGATCTTCAGTGTTGCAGATAGTAGTAGCACAAATTTCGCGATGGATATTTCTCTTGTTCTTAAATCGGTTTCTTAATTTCTGAATATGTAGTGGAACTTTGTTAAAGATTTTTTCACGAACCATATAATAATTTTGCAAACGATCGTGGAGAGAAACAGGCTTGGATATAGCCATATGTGCTTTGTTGCTCTCAACACTTTCTCGTTTTAAAATTTGAAATTGGTTTGTTTTATCTATGTTTTTCGAACGGTTGGAAAATTCAGTTATTTTTTTTACATCTGGTATTTTTGTCAAATCAAGTTCTTTGTTCGAATCAAATGAAAAATCATTTGAACAATCATGAGGTAGCATATAGTCTGGTGGAAAATAATTAGGGCATTTTGAATTCACATTTTGTCCGGGTTCTCTTTCAGATGACAATCCTCCCCGGTAGACAGATTGCCACGTTTCCGGTTTCCCAAACATTTAATACAATTGGGTGTTGTTGTTTTCTCCATCCCACACTTGTAGCAAAATAAATTTCGCTGAGGGCTAGGACATTGGACAAACGAGTGTCCTTTAATCTTACAATTCCAGCAAATGTAATTTGATTGATTATGCGAAGCATTCAATGCATTAACATCCAGAAACTCTTCGTCGGGCAGAGATTTTTCCAAAAGTTCACTGACTTGTTTCTTAAAATTGCTTTGTTGCAATGGTTTTGCTCGAAGATTTTCATTTTGAGCGTTAGCGTGTTTCTCTATTGACCTACAAACATATACCATTTCGGCTAGGCTCTGAGTTTGAAACGTTATTAGAAGTTCACCGGTTCTTCTTTTTACGTTCTGTTTAATTAAGTCTATTAGCTCTCGTCGCGATTTAGGATTACGAAGGCGAGCATTCATAACCAGAATGGCGTTATAAAATTCGTCGAAACTTTCATTTAGACCTTGACGGCGGTCGAACATTTTTCGGGAAAGTTCTGAGTCAGTTTCTATACTTCGGTATTGTTCAATTAGAGCGAATTCTAGGGTTTGCCAAGTCGCATTAGGATTCGTCTTGAGAAAGGTCCAGAACCAACTTTCGACGTTTCCTGCTACAAATAGGTGGAAGTGAAGAAACAAGTCTTCCCAGGTCACATTGTAACTTGCTTTGAGTCTTTTCAGACGACAAAGAAAATCATCGACGGTCATTCGAACGTTATCGAATTTTAAGCCCCATTTATAAAAAGCAACGGCTCGAGTGGAGCTGCTTAGAGAAACATTTGGTATTGAATTATCAATCGGATCATTTAAGTCAAGTGCATTCATCTGACTCAAAAAATTTTGGGCATTTGCACTAAGACGATATGGTTCAGGATTTTCACTTGTTCTTCTAGGTGGATGAGCAGTACTGTGCTCTTCTGGACGACTTATCGGACGTAGAGACTCGTTTGCACCTGGTGGAGTTGGTGCTCTTAATGTATCCCGAATAGTGCTTATAACTTCTTCCCTTATTTTTAGCCTTTCCTCTTCATATTCAACCTTCCTTGCACGTAGATCTTCTGCCCTATTTAGACCTATTGCAGCATTCACGATATTTGTTATATATCGTTGTAAAGTATCGTTCAATGAATTAGATGGGGGTACTTCTTCTATATCATCAGGGGCCCTTTCATGATTAATTAAAGGATCATCTTGGTGTTGTTCAGATTCAACATTACCTTCTGTGTCCTCATTCTCTACCGAAGCCATATTTGAACTACTTGCACCTGCAGTTTGGTTACGAGTTCTAGCCTTATTGTTTTTCTCTTTAGACTTGTCTCTTTTCTTTGGTGCCATTTGGCACGAATAGCAATCAAAAATTATTTTAAAAAGAAAAGTGGGTATAACAGAAAACTAATTTGAATACAATTTTAAGTTGATTTATTTATTGATAAAAAAAATCAAAGTTTATTATCATTCAGGGACAGTAGCTCAACCAGTGCTATTACTACTAAGAATTATGTTTCAGAAAATAAAAAAAAACTTTTCGGAAGCCTTTCAAAATATCATTAAAAATCAAAATAATAAGAAAAAATACTAAAATCATATATGCCTGGGAAGGTCATCAGCGAGGTTATAAACGACGACATAAATAAGAAATAAAAAAAATATATTCGCTTCTTCGTAACTTTTTTTTTTTGTTTTTTTTTTTGTTTTTTTTTTTTTTTAAGATTTACTATCAAGTTTGTAACGCAACTAAGAAAATGATAGTATGTACCTTTTTATTCTTTGGTCGTTCAATTTTGAAGCGATTCTTTGGATTGAAAGGTTTAAGTTTACATAATAGAACTTGTTAAATTGTTTTCAAAATTATATAAATGGGACATATTTTATCTAGCCTACAAAAGTTTTTGATTTATGGTTAAAAGAAAACGAAAACGCATCTAACGAAGAAAAGTTACTCGGAACTGTTATCTCCGGGTCGTCTTTGAAATCGATTAACGAAACCATATGTTAACTATATGTTGACTTTAATTTAAAACCATCAATGCAACAGGCGGAGATGTTGTATCTTGTACATTAAATCTCCCGGTCATTGACGAAAGCAAATTAAAGCATGATAAAAAAAAAAAAACACTTAAGCCAGCGCTACACGAAGTAAAGTCAAAGGACTGAAAACTTGGGACGATACGTTAAGTGTTTGTTAACCAAAAAAAATATTATAGTTATAGGGTGTGAGTATATAAAACTAAAAATTTGAAAGCTAGAATAAATTAGTTTACAGATGAAATAAAACTTTATGATTCGAATTCGAAGCCCCACTTTGGGCGCCACCTGTGTAACGGATTTCGTTCCTTTTTTTATTTTACCAAACAAGAAGCGATGTCAAGCTCTCACATAGCTATATCAAGACCACAGGATTCCTTGAAACTAACTATGAGACGTTTAATAAATTGTCCAACGACTAAGGTACGTTTCGGCATGCTTGTTATCACCATTGACCAGCTCGTCGGTGGGGTGGGTGCTTGTACCTGCCGCTGAACTACCGCACTATTCATGCCGATGCAACAAGACATATTTAACAAGCTCAAATTAAAGCAAAGAAGCAAACAAAAATTTTTATTTTGGGGCCCTGGGTGTAATTAGGAACCCGAAGTGTATCCCTCCCTCCGTTTCTTCAAACTTAAAAAGAAACTCCTTGGTCATTGAGCCACTTCTGTAATTTTCTCAACAACCCCTTTTGTAAAGGAAAAATAAATCCTAAGACCTACCTACCCTCGCATCGTCGTTTAGAACCATCACTGATATCCCCTCCCTTTGCTTTTAAACACTAATCACTCCATAACCAAATATTGATTTAAATTCACAAAACTGTTATGTTCCATACTGTCATTTTTTTTATTAAATAGAAAATTCAAATTATAAAAAGATTCGGTCTGCTCATCTCCAAAACTTAATATAAACAATGATAAATAAATTGCATCACTTTTCGTATTATGTGTTTAGATTGAAATACTTTTTAATACTTTTAAAATACAACTATACCTTAATTTAAAGATTAAATCTTATGACCAAAATATCTTTAGTTTGAGTGACAAGAACAAAAAAAAAACTCCAACTTGAGTTTTATAACATTCACGGGTGAAGAGAGAGAAAGCAGTTTCTCTGACAAATAAATAATCTAATACGTTCCTTTTTTTTTCTCTTTTTTTTTTTGTATTAAGTTTTGATATTAATCTTGCTATTCTCACTCAAACTCTCTGAAAATTTATGCACTCAACAAATAAAAAAATTAAAAAAAGTCAAATGGACCAAATCTAGAGATCAACTATCTTAAGAATCAGCCTCTAACGTTCAATTTGTCAAGGTTATAAAATAAAAAAAATTTTGACTTACCGGCTATCCAAAGATGCTGTGCACAGAAGCTTTGTTGTTGCCTGAGCGCTGTTTCTTTTTTTTTTTTTTGTTTAGCGCAGCTAAATGTTGATAAGGAGAAACACAAAAACAATCTTGCCAATTTGAACGAAAGATGATTATATGAGAATGTTGTCTAGTGATGAATTTTAGTTTTGATTATGATTTTCTAATATTTAATCGATGAGAGACTAATTATTATGATTTTTGTTTTCCTTTTTTTTTTTTTTTTTTTTGTTTGTATGAAGTATGTAATGATGCTTGATGAAATTTTGTTGGTGCTGTGATGTGACGTAGATTATATAGGTATTTATTCCCAATAAGCTGGTATTTTCGATATAAGTAGTATATAGTTGAACCACTGTCACTTAGATTTGTCGGTGAAAGTCAGAGTCTGGACAGTGTCTACAGACTTTAGACAAGCTTAATGAGTAGACTTCAGTTTTTTTTTTTTTTATGGGTTAGAAATGGTGGATGGAAAGTGCTTATATAATTCCCCTGGAACCTGGACACTGCTCACAGTAGATGGAGGTTGAGTATATAAGACTTGACAAATGGACAAATTTGCTGTCTTTTTGCATAAGTTAACCTCGTTGTATGCGATATTAGAGCAAATTTATAATTTGCTTGTAAGTTGATTGTAGAAAATGAAGGTTGCTCTGATTCTAGAGGGAACTCAATCGAATATCAAAGGCCACTGATCGGTGGAGATTAATTTAGCTTGCACGTGGTTGATCTTGAAAGTTAGGTTAAATGTGGCCCAGTGAAAGCCTTGGCAGGTTCGAAAAGCACAATTGCTTAGCTCTTGAAAGCACTAGGGTCGCGTTAAAGAATATATGTAGGTATTAAAATTTTGTCTACTTGAGTAACTTATTTTTAACTTACCAATTGGCGATGGAGAACCTGTACCTCGATTACTCTTTGGAAGTTTCCTCGGGCTTCTTTGGTCAAACCACGATGCAAGCAAGTAATCATACAAGCAAGTCTGAATTTTAATTTGCTGCGATGAGTGTTATAAGTTGAATCAAAAACCTTTATGTAATTACTTAGAGTTGAATTTTTGAGCTTGGTTTATATGAATTACCTGAGACTCGTTGTAATTTTGTTTGATACTTTTATTTCTTTACACAAACTAGGGTAAACTAAATTTAGATAGTAAACTATCTAATATAAATTTTCATGAAAGAAAATTAGTTGACTTATTCTCACTATTATAAATTATTTTTTTTTTTTTTTTGTGATAGATTTCTCTTTCTATATTGATGACTATCAGCCACGAGGGTAAGAAATAAAAAGAAAGCTGCACGGAAATGAATTTTTTTTCTTGTATTGAAAATCTGGGTAAGATCGAAACCAGTGCAGTGGGTGTTGACATGATCGAATTTTCGCACATGAGCCGTGAGGGAAATTTGCGCGTTCAGGTTATGAAGGGTATGGAATTTTGGACGTATTCAACGCTCCAAATGATAATATAAGAAACATAGAAATGATAGAAAACAGGTTAGTCTTTAAGAAGGCTCACACAAAAATTTGCTATAAGGACAATATGGCGAACTGTATGATTTCGGTTAACTTTATATGTGTATATGCATCCTTGATCCACATATAACTTAAGTCATAATAAGCTTGTTAATCTTTTCCTCCTTTTTCATGTCTCATATTGTTGTTCAACTTATTTTGGTCACCATCATCATGCGTGAGAGGAGAGCTGTGAGATTATATTCTATGGTTGTACGAGTATATAGTAAATATTTGGTATATGTAAATATTTTCTTATGGTTTATAGATTTTATTATAAAGACGATTAAGACATGCGGGGACATAAATGAAGATTAACTATGATTAAATATTGTTTTCTAAAAATAAGTTGTTATATTAAGTTGGGTTTCCCAATATATATTAAATTACATTAAAGCGGTTTTTGATCCCCAAGCCATTAAATTAATGAGGTTAAGTACCTATCTAAATATTTTATCGATGATGGATGGACAACCAGAGCTATCTTTAGACTTTGGGGCTGGTGGAAAATAGTCATTGTAAGATATTGAGGAAACATTCTTAATAGATTAAATGGTTTGCTAAGTTAAATGCTGTACATTTTTAAACACACAATATGGCTTTAAAGACTTTGAAAGATGATTCTTAAGCAGAAGAAATAAAATGCACTACTTACACCCATGTTCTGCATTTCGAACGAAATCGAATTGAAATCGATTTTTAATTTCATTCGAAATGAAATTCCATGTTATAAAATTTATTCGTTTTTGAAAATTTTGTAATTACTTAACGAAATGTCAAAATTGAAAGTGAATCCATTTTTAATTTTGAAATTACACTGTGGATGAAATTGGATACAGAATTATTGGCATTTTTAGTGGGAAAAAAAGGAAGCGAAGATCAGAAAAAAAATGGGACGAACAATTTTTCAAAAAATATATCTAATAATTGCATAATTTAATTTATTATGAATTGTTTTGATAAATTGTTTATTTATTCTTATATTCGTATGTTCTTATGGTTTCGTCTAAAATAACAATAAAAATATTAAAAACAACAAAAATAAATAAAGATTTCTTGCATTTCACACCAATTGAAATACAAAATAGGGCCGATGCTTTCACCCGGGTAATCATCTACCCGGGTACCCAGTTAACCGTGTTGCTTGTACGCGGGTACCCGGACAGATGATTACCCGAGTGGAATCATCAGCCCTTATTCAACATCTCCAACATCTTGATGAGACATAAAATTAATTAGTTCAAACTTACTTATTTTACATATGGCTGTGGTTCGCATCCATTTTCTAAATTTGCTTTCTTTTTTTTCCTGTACCCGGGTAATCGGGTAGTCGGGTACCCGGATAGTAACCGGTTACTTGGGGATTACCCGAATTACTCGGTTACCCGGGTATCATCAGCCCTAATACAAATCTTACCACCACTGCACCAATTTCACTAAGCATAATCAAAGTGAATAAAATTCGTTCAGAAAATGGAATAAAACGAAATGCGGAACATCAATTTTTATTTTCGAAATTCCAATTCACAATTAGCATTTCGGACGAATTGTATAGAACATTCGAATTCATTTTCGTCATGTGAATTCACTATAAGTGGAATGTAGAACATAAGCGTGGATCATATGATCTTGCTTTTCTGTTGATATAGTTATATTCACCACAAGAGCAAGGTCGTATGATCCACACATTCTACATTTCATCGAAAAAATTTCTAAAAAGTCAAAATTACGAAAAAAAAAAATCAGAGCAATGCTATCTAGAAATAAATTTTATGTGTTTCAGAAGCACATTTTTTTGTTGTAAATTACAGATTTTTTCTTGGGTATAGTTTGTAATGATGCATTACACTACGACTCCCTCACCAACGACCGACCAATAGTATGTATAAAAAAAATACTATCTTGTCAACACTCCTGACACCCCTGACCGTACCACTAAAACCATCTCTGGTTAAATATACTAAAATACGAATATTATTTAGTTTAAGAAATTATAATTCACACTCAGTTCAAACCAAAATATGTATAAGAGACCGTGAACAAACACATGAAAGGTGAGCTCTGCCCCAGTTTGAATATTGTACAAATCTCGAGTACTTGGTGAGCTCCTTTTTGAAAAGCTAAGGCTCCAGAAGTGACAGTGGAAGCCCAGGTTAAAGTAGTTAGTGAGTGGCGTCTGCTATCTCAGGCTGTAATTTAGTGGCGTCTGCTATATCAGACTGTAATTTAGTGGCGTCTGCTATCTCAGACTGTAATTTAGAGGCGTCTGCTATCTCAGACTGTAATTAAGACTTTAGTGCTTTTTGCATTATATAAAGTTAGTTATAAGAAATAAATGAATTTTGGTTTATATACAATTATATAGTTATAAGAATTAAAATTAAACATTGTAATGAAATTGTAATAACCAGTGTTACGTAAATGAAGATAACCTCGATAAAACTAAAGTTTCTTGCTTCTTTGGTTAAACCCTGGACACGACGAGCATACATCAGCCTATGACAAAACGCATCTCACAATTTGCATTTTTGAATAATATTTTTTCATCAATTTTTGTTGGTTTTTGATTTTTTCAGGGGGTAACCCTTCGTTATTTTTATTTCAAACAACATCAAAATAAAGAGAATTCAATTATGAGCACGATGGTACTATGTTGTTTTCAAAGCCGTTCTACATACTCAGAGCTGCCGAAATTTAAAACTATCGATATTTAAAAATTTCTCAGTGCGTTAAAGAAAACCATTCTAATAGACTTAGGCTCGTTTGTTGATACTACACATAACGATTTAAGTTTTAAGGGGTTCTTTTTCCATGTCATAAAGTGTTACTTAAGAATTTAAGTTCAACTTAAATCGTTATGTGTAGTATCAGCAAACCTCCCTCAGAGAGGTGACATAAAATTTGGGGACAGAAATTGCAACCAAAATGTGAGTAAGTGGGTTAATAAGAGAAAGTGGGAGATCTGAGATGTTAAAAATTGCCATTTTTTTCAAATATTGTGTCAAGAGTAAATAACGACTTAAATTCATATATTATTAAAAACAAGAAATAATCTTGATGATCCGATCAATAAGCGAATCCCAACAAAAAAAATATCAAAAACCAACAAAAGACAGATGGAAAATATAGATATTTTCCAAAAATTCATTGGCAAGAAAAAACTTAAATCGAAAATTTTGCAAACACAGGCTTTTTAATTTCTTTTCTGCTTCTCAAACATGTAAAATCTATTTCTAGGCAACATCACCCTGATTTTAGGTGATTTTTTCTCTAACATCTGATTTTCATTGTTTTATTTTAAAGCGAGTAGAGAAGAGTTTCAGATCTCCTAGAATTTTCTTTTATATCTACGACTTTCTTGTATTTAGAAGATCTATATTTATGAAAGAAACAAAAAACTTTCTATCATTTTTTCATTTTGAAAATAGAATCTAGGACTTTGTTTAACCTACTTTACTTTTCGTATTTTAAAATCTTTAAATAAATTTTCCTTTCACATGATATTTTTTTATGGGTCAGAAAATTGAAAAAAAAAAACAGAAATTTACCTTTGAGCAAGGCAACTAGTGGCGGATCCCGGATTTGGTCATGGGGGGGTCCAATTACAAATAGAAAACTAAAAGAAAAATAAAACTTGCGTGGGCTGCGTGCTACATTAATTATGTGCGTGTAGTTAGCACCGCCCTTTTCGATTTTCAAAAAAAAAAATACAAACAAGCAAAAACAGCAGCAGCTTAAAACAGCACAAGTATAATTTTTTTTTAATCGTGATTTTGAAAAAAAAATTGCAAATTTAAAATTTATCCCTAAAATTTGCAAATTTGCGAATTTAAAAGATACATTACGGCACATCGCATGCACAAATTGAGCACAATACAGCAAAACTTTTTTTTTTGAAAATCGAAAATGACAGTGCTAATTTCACGCTAAGTTCCTTCGCATCATTTGCGTTCGGTTGTGAAAGTCGGAAATATGCGATTTTTGTATCTCTTCGGCTGTATCATTTTTTGAGCACAACTTTAAGTTTTTAGAAAAAATTTATTTTGGAAAAATTTCATGCTCAAAATTTTCAAAAATATTTACGGCACATCGCAGCACAAGTTTAGCACAATGCAGCACAGTTTCTTTTTCAAAATCGAAAATGGTGGTGCTTACTTCTTTTTGCCCTTATAATATTGAATAGTATTTTAATATGTTGCTTTGGAGAGGTAGATATGACAAATTGCCTAAATCTTCAAAATTTAACTTACCGTAAGCCCTTGATCTAAGTTTCCATCATATAGGCTTTATAGCCTTTACACACCGAATCAAAATCTAGATTTCGATCAAAAATCACCAAATCTCATCAAAATCAACAAGATTTCCCATACATTTTCAGATTTCGTAATCTAGTAGATTACTGCGAAATGTTCTTTTTTTAGTTTCTATCAACACTGAAATTTGATTGAAATTTCAAACAAAATCTAGGTTCTAGAAATCTAGGTGTGAACGATTCAACGAGATTTGGAAATCTTGTGCCGAAATCCGAGATTTTGGTTCGGTGTGAAAACCGTATAAAACTGCTACGCAATCTAATGTAAGTAGGTATACTGCTTTTTCCTTTTGCATTTGAAGTTTTTGAGGTAGGTATACCCATTCATTACACTTGAAGAAATTTTAAGTCGAAATTTTATAAAATGATGGGCTTTCTGTAATTAAGACAAAATTTATGTCGAAGAGAAGTAAATATTCAATAAATAAATAAATTAATACAAAAATATTTGGTTTCAATGCTCCCCGTGGATCCGCCACTGAAGGCAACCCTATGCTTTGACCATATTTCGCCAGGCAAACCAAGCGCAAATTGTTTGTTTTTAGACACTACCTAAAAAACTATATATGTACTCCTCAATCCTCGTCCTATTACGGGATCATAGACTAAAAAAAGATTCATACTTAAAATTGGGAGATAAATTTACAATGAAAAATGTTTCTGAAATTGGTTTTACAAAAATGGCTAAAACTACATAGTTAATTTCTAGTAAGACTTTTCACATAATATTAACATTCACATCAGAAAGTCAAAATAGATTTGACGAAAAAAGTGATGTAGATTGAGAAAAATCAAAGTATATTTGAAAATGAACTTTTTTTTACATAAATTTATATTTTAACATTTTTTTAATCAAATAAAAATTGTTTAAAAACAAAATATAAAAAAACTACATACCTACCTATGTATGTAATTAGAAATACATACATTGATTAATTTAATTAACCAGAATAAAATTTAAAATAAAAACTGAAACTATTAAAAAGTTCACGTTTGCATATAATTATATTTCTATAATATTGTTAAATAACACTTTTTAAATTAATTAAAAATAAATTTACATTATAATTAACTTCATTTCAACATGTATAATTTATATACATGGTTTTATAAAATTTCTTAGTTTTATTTAACAAAAAAACTTAGAACAAAAATTATCTCAGAATTCATGTTTAGCTACTTTAGTTATTTTTGTTCATAACGAAGAACATTAAAATTAATATACAGTCGACTCTCCCTAATTCAAATTTTCACGGGATACCAAGATTTGTCCGAGTTAGAGAGACTTTTGGAAAAATTCGAGTTATAGAGAGAAATATTTTTTTATTTTAAAAGGTTTATTTAATAAATAAAGGTTAATATATGTAAATAAACTAAAATAAAAATAAGTAAATAAAGATAATTATATGTAATAAAACTAAACAAATAAAAAGATAACAATCCTTTTTTGTTTTTGCGTTGCAACTTTTTAAAAACTATATCTTTTTATAGAGGTACAAAAAAGGACTGACCTTGAAAAAAAATTTACTGTACACATTCACGATTCGTTGGAGGGGGTTATTAGCAGTATATGTTTAATTTTTTTGGGAAAATCGGCCTGGAGCCATCATCTTGAATTTTCTAAAAAAATTTACTTAAAATAAAAAAAAGAAAAACAACGGCAACACTAACATTGTCATGTTATATTATGTTTTTTTTTTTAATTCAGAAATCCATTCTACAATTCAGTTTCTAAATCAAATTATTTGAATAAATAGTTTTTGAAAAATTAATCTTCAAACTCAAAATTTTGAAGAAAAAAAATTAAAAAAAAAATTAAAACAATTTTTTCGCTCAATCATATTACATAATATTGAAGGTTTGAATGTACAACAACACTTGAGTGAACTACCACCAAGTTTTTAAAGGCTGGAGTTATAGCTATTTCACGACTGCCAGGCCGATCATCAGATTCCTTTAAGTGGTGCTTGGTCTTTGTTAAATTTTAATTGAAAAAACTTTCTATGCCCAAATGTACATAAACAAATATTTTTGTTCCCGCTACCTTAGTTGTTTTATAAAAGAGTATACAAATTGTTTTTTAAACCAAAATTTAAGATTTCTGCATAGTTTTTGTAAGTTTTACAGTCGAAAAAACTATCACAACATAAGTTTGAAAATTTTTACATTTGTACTTTTTCACTTTTTTGGCCATTGTAGTTAAGTTAAGGCTTAACTCAAACGCTAAAAACCATATGATAAATTTGGCAATTAGAGAATTGATAAAAACAAACAAAATTTATTGTATTACTTTTTTATTGGAAATAAGATTTTAACCAAGTATTGAAGCCAAATTAATCAAAATGGAATTAAAATTATAAAATAGATATTTTCAGACAACAAAAAAAATCTTCATTGGCCAGCATCGTGTAAATATTTTATTTTTAAAGCTTGCAAGCATTGATTCAAGTCTCTCAAATATGGTCCATAAATACCAGCCGTGCAACCATAAGCGCCCAACTTGTGAATAGATGCGTAATCGTAGCAATTAATTTGGTTGTCTGCATTGCAGTCCCGTCCGAAAATCTTCATATATTCTTTGACTGTATTTCCTGCACAGTCGGGATCGTTAGCGCAGTTTGAAGGTTTTCGTCAGATTACATCCGGTAACCGCCTCGCAAATGCATCGAAGGCAGATGTCTGTGACTGTTGGACATACAAATAAAAAAAAAAAAAAAGTTAAAAAGAAGTTATTTCAAATTCCTATATTTATGGCAAAAATTAGGAAATTAATGATATGCAATTCTATAAACTTCTTTTGATCGCATCACATTTTGTTTACTATATACAGAAAGATAATTTGCATTTTTGTTGTTATAATAACAGTGTTTGAAGTTTTATGTAAGGTTGTTCTAGGAATGTAATCATTTGCATTTTTTTAAGATATTTATAAGTAGATATTGGGTCCACTTGAGGGTTGAAACAAGGAAATAAAGATAAATAAAAATAAATAAAAATTAACAAGACATACAAAATATCTTCTGAGTTCTGATTGATTAGAGAAAAAAAATAAACTAAAGTAGCTGCAGGAAAATAGAGAAGAATTTTAATATATTAAAAACCATGTCAAATTCAAACAAATAATAATGGCACACACTAAACTTTAAATTATCCCCGTTTGCATTTATATTTTGTTGAGATTAATTAAGACTTTTGGTAGGCATCGGATTGCTATGATGGTTTAGCAAATGCTTAGCTTCTACAAGGAGGATTAAAGTTGAATGTATTTTTTGTGGAACGACAGTTAAATTAAATGCAAACGAAGAACTTAAATAACTGTAACACAAGTTAAATTCGGTATATATTTTTAATTGTATTTTTCTAGTGGACAAATTTTAAAGAAATATCTGAAGAATAACATAATATTACTGCAATAATTTTTATGAAAAGGCCATAATTCGATTTTTTGAGTTAATGATGCAAATCTACTGAGAAAATGTTCTACAAAATCTTTCTTTAAAGTCGACATAACTATAGCACTTCAGAATCGAAAATTTAGCATTATAGAGATTTACATATAAATCACCCATTTTATATGTACACACACATATACCTAACCCGTATTTTTTTAGTTTATTCACAAGAAAAATAGAAAATCGATTAAATTATAATCACATTTGATTTTATAAAATAAATGTAAACAAACCTTCTTGGCTATTAGCTAGCATCACTAAGCCGAACCACATTAACGATGCAATAGCAACAGTGTAAATGATTTTCGAACACATTGGTAAAGCTTGTTTTTTTTTAATATTCCCTCTGAGATGCAATTAAGACAACAGAGCGCACAAATTAAATGGGGTTCGAACGCAAGCCTGGTTTGAACGTTACTAACTTCGACTCATTCAAAATGGAAAAGTTTTTTTTTATAATATTTTCCCACGAGTAAACTTCAATTTTGATTTATTAATAAGATTTCACACTTAAATC
Organism: Epistrophe grossulariae; assembly: GCA_929447395.1. NCBI lineage: Eukaryota > Metazoa > Arthropoda > Insecta > Diptera > Syrphidae > Epistrophe > Epistrophe grossulariae. Next base: position 34,179,950 of record OV839569.1, on the reverse strand, counting down.
ATTGAGAAAATGTAAATTCGCGTTAAATTATCGTTTATTAATAGAGATTATCGTAAATATTTTGATAATTGATGTTAAATGTTTGATGGTTTAAAGTTGAAACATTTCAAAATTCAGAGAACCTACCTACTACTTTCAAATTTGGAATATGTATGTAAAAATCATACTATTTATCATGCTGGACATCTCCATATGTTATCCCTTATCAAGAATAGCAAATTTTCCTTAACTACTCTTGTGTAACAAATTGCAAAATTGGAACATTATCTTCCCCATAATTGTTTCATTTTCTTCTCATTATTTAATTAAATAAATCAAATTTATAAAAAATATTAAAGCACTTTCATTGTTGCCCATACATAAACTTCTCAGACAAGTAATAAGTATTTTTTGATATTTATTTTATTTTCCGTTAAAATTGAAGGCATGGAGCATTGATTTAATTTTGTATCTGTATATATTCCATAAAGACCCTCCTTGCAGCCATAGCCCCCCAACTTGTGAATGGCAGCGTAATCGAAGCAATCAATTTGGGTAACTCCAGTGCAGCCTTGTCCAAATTTCAACATATTTATAATTTTGGATTGTATTAGCCGCACAATAGGGATCACTAACGCAATTTTTGAAATCTGCAGAACAAAAAAAAATAAAATAACAATCTTTCGAAGAATTGTGGCTATTCAAAAAAAAAAATAATAAAAAAAAATAGGTTTGAATTTGACAATGCACAATTGGGCTTTTCCAATAACTATCTTTGTCTTTTCTCTATCTTATTTTGACAGTTCAAAACAACAAAAACAATATCTATGAAATCGAAATTGATAAAATGTAAACAAATGCTCTCAGTGCAATAAAGTTGAACGTCGTACGTTGCAACTTGTAGCAAGAAGTTGCAGTAACCAAACAGACGTATTGTTCAATTTCATTTGAAAAATTGTATGCCCCACTGAGTAAGTTTATTAGGTACATATGACGAAGACAATTCTGTAAGTATAAATATTTTCTTTTATTTTACAGAACAATTAAATATTATTTTCTCTGATGTACATGTATATAAGCTATAATCAAAGTTTAAATCTGGTTTTGCAAGTTTCAATTTTCATATTTGAATGTCAATTGTACCTGACACAGCCAATACTTTTACAAATGATTCATAAAATTTAAAAATTAAATTCCTGGCGATGAGATCTTGTATTAATAGCTTTCTTAGATAAACTGGTATAAAAAAATGCAACGTCTGTAATATTAAGTTGGTGTAGGAACACAGGGGCGGACTGGGAGTCAAGAGGCCTTCCGGAACTTAAAAAAAAGTGCCACAAAATAGTAAAATGAGTAGAAGCAGTGAAAAATAATTAGCTCCCAAAAACAGAAGATAAAATTTTATCGTTGTGTAATTGAAACCGTAACCCGGGTAGAATTTGCGACTCAATAATGCCTTGGCCCCAGTTAGTTTTGCCTAGTTTATAATATAACATGGGCCTATCGAGGAGTATCTAGCTTGGCCCTCCTCGCTAATTTGTTAGTGCTCTGTATGTCGTGGGCGTTGCTAGTGGTTCCCATATGGGCCCAAGATAGATCTTCCAAGTCAGGCTTTGGATAGCTTTTTATTGAGACATTTTTAGGCACTCATTTCTCATATTAGGGGGATTTGGGACCGCTTTTCTCTTTATCTGAAATGTATAGAATTTAATTTAATTTTAAAAAAGCTTTACATTTTCTTCTCCGAGATTTGAACTCGCGTCCTTCCAATCAAAGATCCAGCACGCTACCCACCAGGCTAATTTGCAATACAGAAGAGGGATGTTAAAATGTTTATGAGTTGATACTTCACGTATTCGCTATATGGACCTTACACAAGGTAAATTGTTAGTTGGGAATGCCAATAAAGAAGCGGCACTATCTACGACCAATATAACGTCAAGTTCTATATCTAGGCTACATCAAGTCTAAACTATCTAGGCCCAGTCTTAGTTACATCTGACGCAACGCCAATAAAGAGGCGACACTGTCTAAGGCCAAGATAATGCCTATGATACAATTCGTTATCCAGGAAACACCAAGCGAAAACTATTTGGGTCCCTTGCTGTTTTTATGAGACAACACCAATAAGGTGCCAAAATGACACCAAGAAAGTTTTCATATCTAGGCTACGTCAAGTTTAAACTAATTAGGCCCAGTCTAAGGTACATCTGACAAAGCCAATAAATAGGCAATTCTATTCAGGGCCAAGACAAAGCCAGAATAAGCTGTCATGATCGGCCAGACTTGCGCCTGTCTAGGCCCAGCATAGGATTTACTATATAATGAAATGAAAATCTTGTAGCAGGCTCCAGGACCTGGAGCCTGCTAAACGATTTTCAATTTGTGTACAACTAAAGAGGTAACAAATAAATTCATATAATTTACTATATAATGGCTAATCTAGCTAGGGCCTGCAAGCTTATATAAATAGTTTTTCCCAGATAATTTTCTACCCGGGAAATAGTCCGCCCCGAACTTGATTATTGAAAAAATTATTGCAATAATGCCAATTTTAAACTTGATGTTTCTTAACTCTACCAAAAATTTACCCGATTTGCCATTCGAGCATAGTTGAGGTACATTAGAAATGAAAAAAGCATTTATGTATTTTAAAACTTTGAATAAAGCAAGCGGTATTCTATTTTAAATTTGCTGTTCACCGCATGCAAATCTGGAAAGCCTACGAACAGGGTTGGCCGAATTAACTAAACTACATTTTCTACATCATTAACTACGCGTAGTTAATTTAATAAACTACACGTCTTATTTACTACAAATTGTGACGTTTTCATATTTATACATATGTAGTAAATTTAGAGAAATAATAAAATTTCAATAAAAATTTGAACATTTTAACTCAAAATTCAACCTTCAAAGTTACAACTGACAGATCATTTGATATTTGAATTTAAGTTTGTTACAATTTGTTTCATTAACAACATTTAACTACGTTTAACTGCATAAACTACGTAGCAAATGTAAAAAATGTAGTGGCCATCCCTGCCTACGAACACTTCTACTTTTTTGGTGTCCGTTTTATCATCTTCTTCGTATTCTGTTTCCTCAGACCAGTAAGAACAAAGCACGAACGCAATAATTTTATCTATTCCCCTGACGTTTCGCCCTCTTTCTCTACTCGGCGTTACACTTTTTTGAAATTCTGTTGATTTTTTCACATTGTTTGTAGGTATGCCTCCGCTTAAACATTTCTAATGTTAAAAGTCGAAAATAATCCCAGCAATCAAAATATCTTTACTGTTCTCAGGACCAGCCTCAGCCAAATTTGCGCCCTGTGCAAGATTTGTAAAAAGCGCCACTTTTTATATTTGCACACATACATAAATACATACATATGTAGGTATCGCCCAAATATTTTTAACGTAAATTGTTTTTATAAAATTTGGGCATCATTTCTTCAATTTTGGGCGATATTTCAAAACTTTTTTTTTAATTTGGGCGTTCTTTCCTAACTTTCCAAAGTAAAATTTCAATGATAAAATAATTTTCAAAAAATCGCGGTGCATAAACAGTGAGGTTTTTCTGAATTTTTTTTGGCGTTATTTCCAATTCTGGGCGTTATTTCCCATTTGAATTTTAAAATTTTTATTTTAGGAGTTCTTTCCTTAAATAAAAAACAACAACAACAACAATTGTTCAGAATTTTTTGGGCGATATTTCCAAATTGATTTGGGCGTTATTGTCTAATGCCGATTCCATTTTCTTGCTCCTGGTAATGCGCCCCCAGAATTTTACTCCCTGTGCATTTGCACATCATGCACATATGGTTGGTACGGCCCTGACTGTTCTTTCCTGTTTCTGTGGCCTTGAAATTTTGTTTAAAAGATTTTCTTTAAATAAACTAAAAGTATTTCAAAACCCTATAGAATATACAGTTTTCGTTGAATTAATCTTATAGGGACCTAACAGCTTTATCCACCCTAACAAAGCCGTGTGGGCTTCCTAAGATTTTTTTTTGGGGCCACAGAAGCTGTACAAAATATTGCATGGGCTTTTATGCACTTTTTGTTCTCCCTAGGGGCCCATCGGGTGAAATTCCGGTTGCCCGGTGGCCCAGTCCGCCTCTGCAGGAACCAATTGTTATTGTTATTAATAATTAATCTTTAAACACATTATAATAAATAGATATAATTTCGTAATAAACCATGGTACACGCGATGCTACATATATACAATATACATATATTAAGGGGTCGATGGTTCGTAGTTATAAAGGGTGTTTTTTTAGACATATCGTTTTCAATCTGGCAGTACTTTTTTTGGAGTTTGTCTTTGTGACAGCTGTCACTTGATTTATGCTCAGTTTGGTTTGCCATTTCATATTGAATAGACTTACTCCTGAACAACGAACGTTTGCAAATCGTGCAAATTTATTACCAAAATAAGGGTTCGGTTCACGCGACGCCTCGCGCGCTGCGTCCAATATTCGGTCCATGTATCGGTTTCGCACCACGTTTACTCTAGTCGATAATGCGCATCCTCAGAGATGCAGTACATTGCGCACCGAAGACGCTATTGCTGCTGTGGAGCAGAGCATCGAAGAAAACCCGAATGATTCCATCCGCCATCAGGCGCAACAATTGGAGCTGGGCCCTCTTGGGCCTTTCGAGCCAGCCGCAGTGACCACTTGCCCGAAATCATTTTTAAAATATAATGGAAAACCCTTATATTTACAATAAAGCTAAATTCTTGGCCATAACATTAAATTATAAGCGTTTTATTTCTTCCTGAAAACCACAGGTATAAAAAAACACCCTTTACTATACCCAAATATCAATTCTGAGGGGGTAATGTTTTTTTATTTTATTTTGTGCTAAACAAAATTCGACTTAAGGGTTGAAAAAAGATGCCAATAATCGAGAAAATGTGTTCGAGTCAGAGAGAGTTCAACTTAGAGGGAGTTCGACTTAGAGAATGGTTTTTGTATTGAAAATTGGAGGTAATACTAAAATATTAAAATATAAAAATTCGAGTTAGGGAGAAATGGGCAAAAAATGAAAATCTCATATATCTCAAAAACTTCCCCACAACTTTAAAAAAAAAAAAATCAGTACTTTTTGTACAAAAACGCAACCATTTTATAAAAAAAACTTTCTGAAAATGGTTAAAAATGGTACCTCCCATAGAACCATCTTTTTGATTTTTAATTTTTTCAAAAACCAATGAACTGATATTGATCAATTGAGAATGTTTGAAAAAGTTTTTAAAGTTTTGTAAGCCAAAATTTTCAAAAAAAATTTTTTTTTTGATTTTTAAAAGTTTCAAAATTTTTTTGAGGACATAATTATTCGAAAACAACTCAGTCAATTTTTATTAAACTTGGCACCCAGCAGTTTTTTAACATTATAAAGCAGATTTTAAATGAAAATTAATTGTTCTTAGGTACTTCCCATACAAATGTTTGAAAACCGGTATTCGAAAATCTCATTTTTCTCAAAAACGGCTCCTACGATTTTGATTAAAATTTTTGTCTGAACTTATATCTGTACGATCTACCATATTATTGGAAAAAAAATTATCTATCGTTCAAAAATGGTGTCTCTCATAGAACCACTTTTTTTTATTTTCCACTATCTCTTTATCAGCAAAAATAATTTTAATTAATTTTTTTGCACAAAAGCTGCAATTAAGTTCTAATAATATTGCATACCTTAGTTAAAAAAAAAAATTTATTGGTTTTTAAAAAATTTTCAAAATGATTTTTTGAAAATTCCATGTTTCGAAATTGGGTAATTGATATATTTTTTTAATTAATTCTTTAACTCCGCATTAATAAAGGCTACAAAATTGCGTACCATTTTTTTTTATTTAAAAAAAATTTATATATACAAAACTATTTTTTTAAAAAAACAGCTCCAACGATTTTCAATCTTTTTTTCTCATAAATTGAGATTTCCTTAAGAAATCGAATGATTTACATCGCATCTGTGTCAAAACAATTTTAGAGGTTGTTTAATAAAATTTATGTTTAATTACATATTTTTTGTAAAATGGAAATAGCATTCCATGCTGATGTTATGGTCCTTAAATCCTTGACTTACTGACAAATTGATTCAACGAAAACATTTTGTCGAAAAATAGGCCATTGAACGACTTGCAACCACTAAATTTACAATTTAATCTTTTAAATTGGCCGAGAATAATTCCCAACTTATCGCTGCAAAGCTTTATCATTTTTATACGTCTTAGGTAGATATTTGACATTTAAATCGATTTGTCTCGACAGTTCCTATAACTACGCACCCATATCACATCATAATAGTCTCCGTTTCAAGAAGACCTTCAACGACTTACTCAACTAACTGAATAACTTAATGTTCTCTCCTGTTTATTTGTATATATACTTGTACAACAAAATAACAAAAAAGAAGCAAACTTGCAATATCATAGCTATAATAGTATTTTATATTTTTTCCAAACCTAATACCAAAAAATAATATCAAAACATTAAAACCAAAATTTCACCCCCTATAGGCCATGCACAAAGCATATAACCTTAAGAATCTCTTACGTATGTATATGGAAGCAAAAACCAATTTTCATCATTCAACAGCAAAAAAAAAAAGAAGAAGAATAAAATCCGCCACCATCAACCTTACCGTTTTCTCGTATAAAAACAACTCAAAAAAAAAAAAACAAACAAAAAAAAAATCATAAGAAAAACAAGCATTCTACATGGAATTTAAGGACATTTAGCTCGGCTATGACGTCGTCAGAATATTATTTTGCCTCACCGCAGGCCTTCTTGTCTAGGATAAGAGTGCAAGAGGGAAGTACATAGTACATACACCAAACAAAAAAAAAGAGAGACAGAGGAACCTAGAGTAAAAGCATTCTTGTGTATGAAAATAACACACTCAACATCCATAAGTCGGTATATTTTTAGTACACACATAATCAATCTGGAACAATGGTCCATTTTATGCGGATGAGGATCCATTAACGTCATCAATTGAGGAGCAAGGGATGGAATTGTGTGTGTTGTGTTTTTTTTTTTTAATAAAAGAACGTGCTTGGCGCTATTTCCAGTGGAGGAGCATGGAGCACAATGTTTTTGCCCTCGTTAGCTGCTTTTGTATAACCCCTGTTTTCAGTTTGTCTGTGCCAGAGTCATCAGTTTTATGTATGTTATTCTCTTTTGGAACTTCCAATAATAGCTCTGATGGTGGGAAAACTTCCAGGACGTCATAGTCATAGGATTTGGGAAGCACTACAAGGTTTTGTGTTTTTTTTTTTTTTTTGGGCCAATTGTAATGACATCTGAAACATGCGCAGATAAAGCTTATTGATCTGTGTACATTTATGCTCTCAGTTCAGAGCACTTGGTTGTTCATCGAGATAAAGAGCGTGTCCTGTCCTGTGTGTGACTTGAGCCAGTAAAAGAATCTATTTGAATACGATATCGGATTTGTTGTTAACTTGAGATTTGCTTATGTTGGCCAACAATCATGTTTGAAGAGGAATGTTACAAGTTGCAGATAGATTAGGTTAGGGTGCATGTGAAGAATTGGGTATAGTTTTATTTTCAGGCAAACTTGTTTATGCCCAGTCCATGTAAGGAGGTAAATAGAGAAAGAAAAGTTCACAAATAGTGATATCGTTTTCGACTAAGAGCGCACAACTTCCTTTAGGATAAAAATATTTTAAATGTGCAAATCTAGTGGCTAAATTCTAGTTTCGGTAGAATCAAGATGCTTATAAGCTTTTTTTAGTAGCAAATTTCCACTCGAGGTTGAAATGTTTTTTAAATCTTGCATTTTCATATCATAAGTATTTAGATGACAGTTCTTAGATTATCGATATGTTGCTTCAAAGACAGGAAGTTTCCAGCAAATCGTGTTTACAGATTTCTTGTGTTTCCTGTTTGATATAGTACTTATTATAGCAATTAAGTTTTTTTTTCTTAATTACAACAGATCTAGATTCACAATTTTATGGTGTATCAATTTTCTTAATTTATTTTATTTTAAAAATATAAATATGACCGAAAAAGTTAGGGTATTTAATCAGTAACAGATCAAAAAAGAATTAAATTGTAGGCCATCTCCTAAACATATTCATTCTTTTTCCAAGAAAACCATTCCAGAAAATTTCTTCCAATTTAATAATCTGTTTGTTGTTTATGTAACTGTAAGACCAACAAATCGTCGCCCGAGAATTGTTTTTACGTATAAACCATTTAAGTAATTTTGGGAAATCGCATTTTAAGTTTCGCGTCTAAATAAAAAAGAAACTGACCGATGAAGTTTTCTACAATTTTAATAAAATTTTGTGTTTAAAATCTTCTTTTGATTAAGGTATTCCAGATTGTTGAGTCGGTTTTAGTTTTTAATCTTAGAGGATTATCTCCAAGATCATTTTGTCGTATACGCAACGAAAATCAGTACTTTGTTCAATCCCCATACACATACGACAAATTGAACACAAATGCGTTAGTTGAATGTAATACCGAACCGAGCGAGATTTCCGATTTTTTTAAAAACTAGAAGACATTTTAACATCTGGTTTTTAGTGTGTGAATGCAAATTGATACGAGAGTTGAATATTAAAAACAAAATTACTAGAAAATAATGTAAAATTTTGAACAAAATGAGTTTGAAAAAAAATTTCTTCATTTTTTTTTAAATTTGAGTTTGAAAATTAATTTTTCCAAAACTATTGCATAAAAAAAAAATTAAAAACGGAATTAATGGATAGATTTTTGGGTTTAAAAAAGGCATAACATGACATTGTAAGTGATGCGGTTGATTTTTAATAATTTTGTTTGTAACTAAAAAAAAAAGGCAGTTAATCCTGACAAAACAATATTAAAAAAAAATATCGCGGAAATACATGGATATTTTGTCGTATATGCCAAAATTTGGCGTTTACGACAAAACAAAAGTAAGGGATGAGTTATTTTGTGCGGATATACGAAAAATGCATACTGATTTTCTCAGTAACGGTAAATGATAGGTCAAATCTGATTCCATAAATGGAAAAAGGACCTTTGAAAACATAGAACTGCATACCCACTTTAAAAAAGTGCATATTGGCGTTTATGACAAAACAATTCTCGGGTGACGAAATGTGGAAATTATAGAATTAACCTATGGTGAAACTGGTAATTTGGCTAGCGGTCGCCCATCCAAGCTAATTTTGTCCAAGAAAACTGTTAATAAAAGTCCAAAATGAATAATAACAAAAAAAAAATTCGTATTGTTGCCAATGTTGTAAAATTCTAAGTCATAGTGGTAAATTCTACAGAACTCCAAAATTCGAAAAAAATATTTTTTGAGGAGAAAATATAAAAAAAAAAGAAAGGGATTTTCATCTTTTACAAAAAAAAAAAATAAAAAAATGGGACACTTTTGAGGCGTAGTTAACACAGCGGGAATTTGTGCCAAAAGGAACGATTAGTGTCATAAATTTTTTTTTAGGGAAATGCTTACTTTTCAAAAGACCAAAATTATGTATTGTTTACGTAAATATTCATGTTTAATAAGGCTTGCGCATTCTGATTTGTATCTTAAATGTCAAGATAGTTGTCTTTTGGACTTTCCAGGGTTCGACTTATTAATTTTTTATTTTTATTAGAAACACTTTTGAAACTGAGAAAATACTTGTTTTAAATCAACAAATAAGGAATAAAAAACAAAATAAGAGCTTTTTTTTAATTGAAGCGACCCACCGGCGGTATTGTATGGGAAGCAGTTTACTTTAACCATCTACATCAGAGGATTTTAAGTTGGGCTAATCTGAAGATTGCCTGAAGATTTCATCAAAATCATATACAAATTTGATTTAAACAGAAAATTAACAAAATTCTCCCGGTCCGGGGCGGAGTTTTTTTTTCTAGGGGCACTAAAAAGGCAGAACATTCTAGAGAATTGGACACGGCAGTTGTTGGGAAAATAAAATAATCTTTTTTCAGTTTTAAAATCATTTTATTGAAAAATACTTGAATAAGGAGAAAAATAAAATATTAAAAAAAATAGGCGTGTTAATGGGTGGACTTTAGTGAAACTTCTTCCCAAACCTTCCCCTTGCCAATAGAAATAAATTATGGAGATCGTATTTATAGTTTTTTGGTCTCTAGAATCATATTACTTTTTATATTTAATAACGGGTGATTTTTTAAGAGGTTTAGAACTTTTTTTAAAAAAAAACACAAAAAATTCGAAAAAATGAATTAAATATTTATTTGAATCGATAGTTTGAACCTTGCAATTTAATGTTTAAAGATAATTTCATGCAAATGTTGCCCGCGGCTGCGTCTCAGGTAGCCCATCCGCTGAGTCCAATTTTGGCATACTCTTTCACACATATCGGCCGGTATCTCACGAATGAATGCATGGATGTTGGCTTCCAGTGCGTCAATCGAAGCGGGCTTGTCCCTATAGACATTAGCCTTGACATACCTCCACAAAAAATAGTCTAATGGTGTCAAATCGCACGATCTAGGCGGTCAATTGACCGGCCCGAAACGTGAAATTAACTGTTCACCAAACTCGCCTCGCAATTGCGCCATTGTTTCGCGTGCTGTGTGGCATGTGGCACCGTCTTGTTGAAACCACATATCATGCAAGTCAAGAACTTCCATTTCGGGCAAAAAAAAGTTTGTTATCATCGCTCGGTAGCGTTCACCATTGACAGTAACGCTGCGATTCGCATCATCTTTGAAGAAATATGGCCCAATAATGCCGCCGGCCCATAAACCGCACCAAACAGTGGCTTTTTCGGGATGCATTGGTAGCTGTTGCAATGCTTCTGGCTGATCTTCACTCCAAATGCGGCAATTGTGCTTATTTACGTACCCATTCAACCAAAAATGAGCCTCATCGCTGAACACAATTTTTCATTTTCGAACATTTCGAACCGAGCACGAATTTTGATAGTAAAATTCAATAATTTGCAAGCGTTGTTCATTTGTAAGACGATCCATGGTTAAATTGCAAACCAAACTGAAGCTATTTGACAGTGACACAAGGTACTAAACACACGTCAGCTGTCAAAACCAGTGTTGCCAAAACAAAACCAGGGTCCATGTTCTGTAACTCGGCGATAACTTTTCGAGGCGATAAACGGCGAAAAATGGAACAAAACCCATAGGATTCCTATGAGTTTTGTTCCATTTTTGTTCCATTTTTCGCCGTTTCTCGACACGAAAAGTTATCGCCGAGTTACAGAACATGGGTCCAGCTAAAAAATCACCCGTTATTTCAAGAGCATTCTTGTGGTAAGGAGAAGTTAAAATCTAACGTAAGATCATAAACTTCCTTTTATGTGTGAAAAGTATTTTGTGTAGGTATATTTAATATGAATATTTGAAAATTTGTTCTAAATTAAACTTCTTTAAGAATATTTGGGTGTGAATTCTTTATTAGACCAAAAATGTGAAAAAACGTTATTAAGGACAAATCCGCATTTTTTTCAGTTCCTTTTTCATATGAATATCGTTTATATGCTCTCATTTTGTTTTCCATTTTCAATTTTCACTTTTAAAACAGCAAACATTTATTCCCAACTGTTTCCCTTGGAACAGTCAAACTCATACCGACTGATAAAAATCTCAATACTCAAACTTCTAAATCTCAGTACCTTTTCCCTGTTTACCTGCTTACTCTTACATCCTATAACTTAATTTACTTTGTTTATTTCAGATACATTCCAACTGTCAAATGTTGTTTACCTCAAATGCATATATAAGCATAAGATAACCTACCTACATATTATATAGATGAACTTGGAATGAAGGGGAAATATAAGTAATTATATCCTTCCCACACGATGTAACGAACACAAGAAACCTGCCCTCAGAAGTTCTCAAAATTTTTCAGTTCTTCCAGTTGAAGTAAGGGCATAGAGTCGTTCGGTCTATACACAAGGATTTTTTTTTTGTTCCTACACGGAGGACATAGTTTGTAGATAAACTGCGGGTATTTCCGGTATAATTAAAAAAATCATCAATCTCAATGGTGGCGATGGGTGGTGGTGATTGATATTTTTGCAAAAATTGTGAAATAAATAAAAATGTCAAAAAATAACTCGGAATCATAACGAAGAATGGGTCAATGTTTTTTTTTTTTCCTAAAATGTTATTCCTCAAAAAATTCCAGACTTCATGCATTTGAGAGTGAATAAATTTTTTGCAAACTTCCAGTGACTGGAATTTAATCCAAACAACAGCATTGGAAGTGTTTCATTTTTTTTTTTTTTTTTGAGCAAAGCAAATACACATTGACATTAGATAGGCCACCCCAACTATACCTTCGTCGTCGTTGTATTGGTATATTTGGTGAGCTTCTTAAATGTATTATGTTATGGGGGATGCTGATGCGAATAGTATAATAGTCAAAGATTCTCACGTGTGATTTTGTGTATTTCGCGTCGCTGTCACTGCAGATGCCAAAGTTCCGCAGTCACGCTAAAACGGTTAAATCGAACGAAAATTTCAAGGAATTTCTTCTTGTTTAGTTGGAAAATTATTACTTGACCATTCTGAGTTGTGATTTAAAATTAAGTTGAAAAATTAAATTAAATAAAAAAAATTGTGCCACAGGATAATGATGAAAAGAAAAAAGAAAGGAAGGCTTATTTAGATTAGAGAGAGAATAACCGGTATATCCTTCGTTTATATCCCAAAAAAATAATTGAATCAGAATCCAAATCCTTGTGCGAATATCATCGACAGGGTATACTTACATAACTTGTGTGATTTTTTTTTTTTTGTTCATCCTTCTTCGGTCGTCTATTTGAAACCATCACACAACCAGCAGTTTCCCCAAAAATAGTGTACCCAAAAACACTACGGTCGGTGTATCTCCTGGCGTACATCTTTGTTGTTCTTCTCCATCGTCGTCTTCAAAGAAGAGCAACCGCTGCATTGTCCCAGAGTGTAGTTTCTGAAGTGTTTCTTTTTTTTTATTTATTTTTCTGTGCCTGTAACGGTGAGTGTGTGTGTGTGTTCTTAAATCGAAAAAGAAAGGAGATGCCTTTCGGCAGGAAATCACCCCTAGAGGCATTAGCTCTTCCTGGCGTTATACTTGCCTACAAGTATAGCCAATTTCGACAGAGAAGACGTGAGGCAGCAAGTCGACGTGTTACTGAAAGGGAACTATCAGCGTTACATCATAAAATCGTAAGTTTTATTTCATCTTTTATACTTGTATCTTTTTTTGCTTTCCTTTTTTTTGTTGCCCAACTTTCTGTGGAAATACAAGTGCACCATTAACGATGGCGGCGGCGGTAGCATGTGGATGTGGTATGTAGCAGATGTATCCATTCCATGTTTGCCACACCACACAATGTCTGCCAGGATTATTTTATAGTGAGGATATCCCTGATGGTGAAGGTTGTTGTTGAAACGGGTGGCAGAGTCGACTCTCTCAGTCTGCTTTTTGGGTTAAATTTTTAATGGATATCCCCCCCATAATACATATATGTCTATTCCTCTGGGACCATCTTGAAGTAATGTTAATGGATACTTCTCAACTTAGACACCATAGTATATTTGAAATCTATTCCTATTCATGGTCTATTGATGATTATAGTAATGATGATTATCCACAATATGATGGGTTATTCTATTTCACATTGAAAGTGGGAGGGGGTTTCTATGGCGTATACGTAATATTTTTTTTTTTTCTCTTTCTCTCAGTCAATGATGTTTTTGAGTAATTCTTTTTTTATTTTTTTATTTTATCGAACGTGTCCTATTCAGATATGCAAAAAAGATTGTTTACAATCAGAAATGAAATGTGAAAGAGAAAAAAATAATGTCAAAGGACGACGATGTCGACGATGACGATGATGATGATTATAATGGAGGCGAGGGAGAAGCAATTTTGTTGATGTAGGTTCTTAAAAAAAATAAAAAAAATAAAAAAAAAAAAGAAAAATGAAAAGTATCTCATTTCAATTTTCCTTTTAGAACTTCTTTGGGGGGAATGGTTTGTTTTTGTAGTAAGTTTCTGTTTCTGTTTGAGTTTTTTTTTTTTTTTCTATTTTTTTTATTTTAAAATACGAGGGCGAACAGGAATAAGTAAAAAAAAACAATATTTCATCTCTCTAAACATTGGGGAGCCGTTGAGTAGTTTTTAATTCAAGGATTTTTTGTTCCCTCAAATTACTTCATATACGTATCCCAGAGCAAGCAAAAAAATGATAAGATTTCTTTTCAAGCTGTTAAAATAGAAAGTTTGTTGCTGATGGTATATACATATTATATATATATTTTTTTCATGATTTATTGATTTAATTTCGTGTTAAGAAAATACTTTAATAAAAGTAAAACATTTCTTCTTATTGATTTAACGAAAAAAGCACTTAGGTCCAGTTTTTCAGTGGTGAATCAAACTAGAGTTAGGTACATAGGACATTAATAAGTGAACAGTGAACCTTCATTCTTTCAGTGAAAGATAGATTGGGAATAAACCATGAAACTATAGGAGAAAGTAAAATATATGTTAAGTAAATCTTCAACTATCTCCACCAATGTTGATGATTTTACTCTGGTTTAACTTTAATCTGACACTAAAAAAATGGGCCTTAGTGAATTCTTTTGTTGAACAGAAATTAAAAAAAATAGTATCTTGAAATAAAGAAAGCTTACAGAATTCCTTGATAAAGAAAAAACGGACTAAATAATTGTTTTCCAATACTTGAAATTAACTTATAAGTTAATTCAAAATTATATTTTAACTAAGTCTAACTGCAATTCAAAGTACATACGAACTAATAAAATAAAAATTTAATAAAACCTAACTAAATTTCAATAATCTCTTACACAAGCTCCAAAACTAAATTGTATATGAAAAAACATGGACACAGAACTAATGTATGAAATAAAAAAATTACTGAAAGACTGATGTTCCTATACATACCTATAAAAGGCATTGACGGCATTGTTTTGGCAACTATAAAAAAAAAACAATTTTACAGCTGACAGATTAGATTTCAGTTCTAGTGTCGATTGAACTTTGTAAGCATGGAAACGCATGGAGCTTCATGAAATTTGAAATTGTTGTTTACAACGACTAATTGATGTTTTTGTTCACCAACATTCTCACGGACTGCTTAAATTACTCCAGTTTCCCAGAATTTTTCAATTACTCTTTTCTTTTCAAAGTTGATGAAGTTAAATCAATATTTCAAACATATCTACTTTGAATTTCCAAACTGTGGCCGCCAAACTTTCATCATTTTTTAAAAAATATTTTCCAACAATAAAAACACGTTGTTCTTTCGTGTAATGTCCTACACTGTCAAATTATTTTTTTTTGTTGCCAACACTTTAGAACAAAATTCTTGGGTAAATTTTGGACATCTTTTATTAACAAAACATGTACATGTACAATAATGGCAGACGCGATTATTAATATTTATTAAATTTATTTAATTAAAGACAAAGGCGCAAAATTTTAAATATCCTGATTTTAAGGTATAAGCATGATACTACTTAACATTTTTCCAACTTTAAAGTTCCTTACTAAAATGTTATTAGTTTTAATCATTTTTTAGCTAGTAAACTAAAGCTATTTTCTTAATAAACTCCAACTGAACACACCTACAAAATTTAAAAAAATTGAATCAAACATACCATTTACAAAATTTGACAAAATGACATAAATGGACTTAGTATGGTACTAAAAAGATAAAATAGGCATTTGGAAATTTAAGTTTTAATAAAATGTTGAAAAAATATAACAATGCTTACTCTTTTAAAATTTGAAAAATCCTGTTTTTATCATCATACTAAATCGTCTAAAATTTTGTGCATTTTGTGATGACAGAGACAACCTTAAAAAGTGAGTCACGCAATTATGTTCGTCGTATATGCCGCACAATAGCCTTACAAGTATTTTTTTTAAAGTTCCAAATTTTATTTGATAACTCAAGATTTCGAAAACGAAATTAGCTGAAAGCTCTTTTTTTAAATTTATTTTACAGATAGATTAAATATTTATTTAGCCGCAATTAAAAAACTGTTTGAAAACCGTTGAAGAAAACCTTAATTTACTCGAAAACGACTCTCACGATTTTGATTCAAATTTGTGTATGATTTACAATATAATCATTCCCTCGACATTTTTTTTAATTTTTTTAGGACCAAAAAATAACGGTACCTGCCTAACAAAATTTTTTAGTAAATAAAGAAAATCTTGTTTTTCTCAAAATAGTTCCAAAAATTTTTTTTTTTTATTCAGTAATTCTTTTTACAAAAAGGCTAGCTTTTTATAAAACAAAATTTCCGAAAAATGGTCACAAATGGTTCCTGCAATAGGACCCTTTTTATACGGTTTTCGATTTTAGTAAAAACTGTTCAAATGATTTTGACCATTTTTTTTTAATTAAAAAAAAAGTTTCACAATTTTTTTTCAGAACTTAATAATTCCAAAAAGACTTGGTCGATTTTCATGACACCTGGCACCCAGCAGTTTTTTAATATTATTTAGCAGATTTTAAATAAAAATTATTCCAATAACCAAAAATAACGGTACCTTCCATACAAGTGTTTTAAAACCGATAAGGAAAATCTCATTTTTCCCAACAATGACTTCTAAGATTTTGATTTAAATTTTTATTTGAGCTAATATCGGTACGATATATTATGTACCATATTATTGGAACAAATTTTGTATTTGGGTGATTCTCTGCCAACTGTGATTCTTTGTGTCCAGGGCTTTATTTGTAGCTTAATGTAAAAATTTCTTAGGAATTTCTGGTTTGAATTGTGGAATTAAGTTGGTACTACAATTTACATTACAGATTGTTTAATTGCTACCCTTTCCCCTTGACTTGAAAAAGTATACGCAAAATGTCAGTACCGTGGCATGTCCCATCCTTATTTTTCCATTTAAATCTACAATTTTCTATTAAAAATACATCATTGAATAAAAATGTTGTTCTCAGAAAAGTTTGAGTACAATAGTAGCTTGATTATATTTTGAGAATATGAAGTCAAAATATTTGCTCTCTAATTAAATAATAATAATTGAATGTTGTCCACGGATTTCATTTTCTTTTTGGAGCCTAGTACGCTGCTGATGCGAAACGAAAATTTCCTGTGATCTCCAAACAGACAACGAAACGCTTGTGAAAACACAACGAAAAATATCCTTGGAGAGTTTCACTAATTACAAAAACAAAATCAAACATAAACGCAAAAAATCAGAGAAACCCATGATGTAAGAAAATGATAAACAAAAAAAAAACCCAAATAAAACTCAAATGTCATTTTTCCGCACACAATAAATAGTCTGTATAATTAATTCAGTGCGAAGAAGGAGCAGAGACATATCCAAATAATCTGCAAAAATTATAAATTTCGCTCTCGAAACAGCGTATTGCAAAACGAAAAGCAGAACGAAATTTTCCGTTTATGATTTCGTTGTGTCATTTTTGTATGGGATTTTTCGTTTCGCATCAGCAGCGTACTAGGCTTAAATTCAAAAGATTTACCGCTGAACCGCCATTTTGTTTTTAGTCTTATGGCATTTGTGTGGTGCCATTTGAAAGGGGCACTATTTATTTATTGTTAACAAAAGTCAATTTATTTTACTTACGTTATTTTGCTGTAAGAGTGAAGTGTTTTTATTCTAAAATCGTGTGTCACAAAATTACATGTCAGCACATTGGTAGTCTTATCCAAGCGTGTTATGAAATTTGTTGGGGTGATTTTTAGAATATTGTATTTCTTTTTAGGTCATATAAGTGAAAATTATGACGGATTTTATTTTTCTCAGAAGCTCTGAGATATGAGGTTGTATTAAAGCCTAAATGTCAGTACCGTGGGTGTCAGTACCGTGGTATATTTATTTATAATGAACTTAAATTAGGTAAATGATTTCAAGCAAATTTGCTAAAAATCTTGTTATTTTTGTATTAAGAATGGTACCAGTATTTCGGACTAAACATATTAAAACAAATTTGTGCAATAAATGTTGAGTTATAACCTAGCATAAAAATAAACAGCCTTATTTATTAGATTTCACTAATACTCGTTTCAACCTCGGAATAGTTAAATCGAGTCGAAGCACTTACGCCGTCATAACGCCACGTCAAACTGTTTTAGCTACACCCTGCTTATGTCAAAATATATATTATCAACAAAAACCAATCTCTCGGTTTATTATAATATGGGATTAAACGAGTTTTGTACTGCAACTAAAGCGTTTAAAGAATTTAAATCATTTATAAATGCAAAATAACAATCCATTTTGCCTTACAATTAGTAACAAACGGATAAAAAAAACTTCTTCTACACTCCTTTAAAGTTACTAAATGTCATGTCATTTAGATACTAAAACGGCTTTACTACGGCTTTAATCCTACTATGTACCAATTTTAGCTTACTCCGCCTCTAATCATCGTTTATTTTTTTATAAATAAGTTTTTCAGGATTAGAGGCGAAGTAAAGTCGGAGTAAATTTATTCCGTCGCTAAAACGACTTAATAAATAAGAATTTGTTTGACGCGGCGTAAAGACGGAGTAAGTGCTTCGACTCGGTTTAACTATTCCGAGGTTGAAACGTGTATTAGTGAAATCTAATAAATAAGGCTGAAAGACTCCAACCTCAAAGAACAGATTTGAAAAACTAAAAAACATACAATTTTGAATAAAACATTGGCTTTTAAAGTTTAAAACGTCAAAACGTAAGAGAGAATTTAGAAACTCAACAAAAATATTTTCAAAAATAGTTAGAACGTATAAAAATTCAAAAATAAAAAATCAGTGTCAGCACCATGTCTTCGAGATTTAGTACTTTTAACCATATTTTTTGTCCCTTAAAAGTTGTAGTAAAATGCTCTTACAGATTTAATACCATGTCTATTTAAAGACAAATAAAATAAAAAAAATTAATTTTCAATAACTTTTAATTTTAGCAAAATTCTTTTTAAAAAAATCACAGTTGGCAGAGAATCACCCATTTATCGATTATAAACGTTTCATATAGCCATTTTTTTTGATCGACTATTTTATTATACGTTGCAATTTTATTGAAATTTGTGACACAAGAGCTTCTAATAAATTTGAATAATATAAAACAAATTTTGAATTATTTTTTTTTTTTTGAAAATTCTGTAAAGTAGAATCTCTCAAAATGAACAGATATAAAACAAGAAGCGTTTATCTTTTCAAATTGTTCATCTTTTCGAGCATCAGCTTTTGGTTGAGGAAGAAGATATAGTTATAAATAATAAAAACAATAAGTATTATTAACGTTATAATTTAAAACAATCCTCAAAGTACTGTTCAAGAGGAACTATAGAGTCAAAGAAAAGTAAAATATTATGTTGGGAATAAAGCGTATCTACAAAATTTCAACCCGTTCATCTTTTTGAATACTCAAAAGTAAAAATATTTCGTTCATCTTTCCATAACTAATTTAACTATTTTATGAGATAAATAGTTTGTAAAATATTAATGGTCTTATTTATAAATGTTGTCGAACTTTAGACAACTGCCCAACTTTGGAAAATGTGTTCAAAAACCTTGTTAATTGTTGTCTTATAGCTGCCTAACATAAACACAAGAGTAAATTGTGGGAACGGGTCGTTATTAAATTCTGTAAATCTAGAATTCTGTATATCAAAATTCTGGAAAATTAAAAATACTGTATATTATGAACTCCAAAATGTTGAATTTCAAAATTCTGTAAATTTATGTCAAAGTTTGAATTTTATGCTAAAAATCATTTTTCAAAACGTTAACTGCTTCCTCTCAATTTTTTAAAACGGTTTTAATAGAATTCACTTGCAGATGGCGAACTTAAAAAAATATGAAATATTTGTCACTTATATTTTCTCGTTCAAAACAAAATTAATTTTCTATTTCATTATTATTATTATTATTATTATTATTATTTATTAATCATAACATAAATGTACAGATTAATTAAAATTTAACAGCACTAGCTCTATGGCTTTTGGCTGAGGTCTTACAAAAATATTTCTTAAAAATTAGCTTAAAAATAATAAGGGTCTAGGGGAGCGGTCAAGGATATCAGGAGCGAGTGCCAATAAAGCACGCGCTCCTGATATCCCGGGCCGCTCCCCATACCTATAATGAATTAAGTTTAGATACATGTATCGAGTTTAAGGTCTACTAATACTTTGTATACATTATTTATGTTTTGCACTGATGGAATTGAAAGTAGATTGTATAATGTTTCTTTGTATAATTTCTCAAAAATTTGTTTAGTTTTCTGACATTCTAAAGTCAGATGTTTAATAGAGAGTATATTATTTGTTTGACAAATGTGGCAGGTCGGAGGAGGTTCGTTCTTTAGTAGATGGTTGTTTGTTAACCAAGTGTGTCCCAGTCGTAGTCGTAGGAAGCATCTGTTCATTTTGGCCGTGGTAGTTGTTGGGTAGGATGTTGGCATCCCTTCTGGGTTGATTGTGGAATAATGATGGACATAACTGCACCAATTTTCTATTTCAGTTTCATTTTATTTAACTAGTTTGCTGTTATGACTTCCCTTTTTTTAACAATCTAGATAACCGTGATCTTAACTCATATAGCTGTAGTCATCTGAAAGACACCATCATCATTTTTTTTCCCAAGGTTATCATTTTATTTGACAAATACAAAACTTAACACAAACTTTAACCCTCATTAAAATTTGATGCTGATGTTTATGTATATGAACCTCTTTCTTAAAACATTCAACGATAATGTATCCATAAATAAAAAGTTCTTCATTTTCACTCATTTCTAAAAGAACAAAATTGCAACTCTTAAAAAATTTTATAGAATATCGGAAAACCTTAATTTACATTGAACTGTAAACGAAGACCTTGCATTCATCAAATTTCAAAGTATTTTATGTTTCTTACATTTAACAAGTTCGCGGGAATACCTTAACCTACTAGTAGTGTTTTGAAATAAAGGTCAATCGTGATGTTATTCGGTCATATATTACTTGCCTCTATAGTCATCGTCGAGTTTTATATAACAAACTTAATGATCCTTAATTTTGGTAGAAGATGTTTTACAAATTTATAACTTTTTTATATCGAGTAGGTAGGTACCTAAGTTTGTATAGAGTGTGATGGTGGCATGTGCTATCCATTTTCTAGTAGTTCGGTTCTTGTATAATAAGTGCCATAAAACAAACTTGAAAATGGTCTTTTCTTAAAAAATAACAAAAAAAATGAACTGCAATAATTTCGCAAACCACCCTCAGAAACATACCGACACAATCAACCTTGATATTGGTTTTATAGAGTAAAAACTATAGAGAGCAATTTAGTTTATACCCAAAGGACAGGTCACCGAAGAATAAAACAAACACACCCCCGCCGCCACTCGCCTCAAAACCCTCTGATCACTGTGCATAGTGTGTGTTCCCCTTAATACATATTATAGTATAGGCTTTTCTGATTTATTACTACCTTCTATATATGAGGCCACCCTTCCTATCTATACATCAGTTGATATAGCCTTGAAGTTGGTTGTGCATTTGTATGACTTAATCAGGATAACCTTCGAACCAAGTGTAAGGACAAAATGTCAGATCAAGATTGGAAACTACGTCTGAGAAGTCCTCAACTCAAAAAATATATATGTATACATATTTGCACAATTCAGTATTTTTGTAGTCATCAGGCATTGTTAATACACATATATCGAGATAAGAGGGTTAAAACCTATTTGCAAAAGACTCAAACGTGACTGCGGGTTTCTGTTTTTTTTTTTTCTTGATGGCTATAGATGAGGCTATTTACAAGGACAAACTCATTTGGAAAATACATATTTTTATATGCGAAAAGCGTATTTTTGTGTTGGATTAGTTAGCCTCGAAGAGATTTACCAAGATAAAAAAACAAATAAGAAAACAAATATTAAAACTATATTAAGCAAAAGTCCAATCAGAGAAAAATAAAAACAAACAAAAAATGCGTAGGAATTGCTTCTAAAATAAACAACGATTTTTTTTTGTCAGAATGTTGATTTGACCATCTCAATTTCGAATAAATAATTTCAGCATTAATCAATACAGTCGACTTCACTTATAACTGAAATGACAATTTGTGTATTTTTTTAAATCATGAAATTGCTGTTTCATTTCAAATCTATAACGCGGCTAAGCATTGAAGATGTATAAGGTTATTAATAGAAGTTACAGAAAAGTAAGTGAAAAATAACTGTTTTTTGGAACGAAATATAAGAATGCTAATTTGTTCATACCTGAAAATGGACAATTAGAAAAGCTCAAGTAAAGGTTTTCCAAAAGCCATTTTTAAAAACACAAAAAATTAATATCTCATAAACCATTGGTTTTAGAAACAAGTTAATGTGTACACATATTTTTCTACGTGTGTCAGTTAAATTTCCCTCGAAATTTTATATTTATCCGCATCTCATTTTCCTAAGCGAATTTTTAAATTTTTTCTTAACAAAATAATATTTCATTGGGCAAATTTTGTTTCCCCTACTCTTTAAAAACATTTTAAAACCTAAATTTTCTAAAAGCCTTCTTTCAGGTATAAAAAAATTAGTGCACCACTGGGTCGCACAAACTTGCTATTATGAGCCATCACACTGTGTTTTTAAAGTTTTAATATTTCAAAAGCTATAATAATAATAATTTAATATCTTTTATTTATTTTAACTATATTTATCTTATAAATATAAATACAATATAGCAGCGTGTTGCAAATATGCATGGAACTTACAGTTTAGACTGTAAAATTGTAAAAAAAAATGTAATTAAACATAAATTGATTAAACAACCTCTGAAATTGTTTTGACACCAATGCGATGTACATCCTCCGATTTCTTAAGGAAATCTCAATAAATGAGGAAAAAAATTGAAAATCTTTGGAACGGTTTTTTAAAAAAATAATTTTGTAGATATATGTATATGAGAGTGGAGCGCGATTGTATGAAAAAAAAGTTTTTAAAATGAAAAACATACCCCCGCAAAAAGTGTGTTGGGTCCTAAAAGGAATTTTAATATTTGTTTTTAATTTTTAAAATGACCGCTAGGGGTCGCGCATTAGCATTGAAAAATTACAGATTTGTTGCATAAGCTCTGTAGATTATTTTTTTCTCCTTAAATTTACTTAAAAAACGAGACCTATAGTGATTCCTTATTGCCAATTTAAGTAAAAAACCAAGCGAAAAACACAAATAACGAGCCAGATTATTTTAAAAAAAACTATAGAAAAACACATTGGGGCATATTCATAGTCACTGTTTAAGTTGTTTCTAAAAAAATACTGGGTTTATCCTATCTAATTTACATTGGATAAACTCCAGGCTAAGATAAACTGGGGTCTAAAAACGACTATGAATATGCGCCATTGAATTTTTTCATTTAATGTATTTTATTTTTATTTTCCGAATTCAATAATTTATTTTAAATAATCTTTTTTGGTTTGAAAATTTGGTAATTTTTTTTCACCAAATGAATGTGTTTTTTATCATTTCATGGAATTGTAAGTTTTATTCTGCTTTGCGCGACACCTAGCGGTGGAAATAAAAATTAAAAAAAAAACTTAAAATTATATTTAAGACTATATGCAACTTTTGCGAGGGGTATAAGTTTGATTTTTCAAAAATTCAAAATCGCTCCACCCTAATGTATATAAAATTTTGAAAAAATTAATGAAAAAAATTGTACCCCATTTTGTAGCCTTTATTAATGCGGAGTTAAAAAATTAATTAAAAAAAATATTATCTACACATTTTCGAAATATGGAATTTTCAAAAAATAATTGCGAACATTTTTTTAAAAATTAATAATTAATTCTTTTGAAAATTTTGGTATGGAATATTATTAGAACTTATTTGAAGCTTTGGTGCAAAAAATTCATTAAAATCAGTTCAACTGATAATGAGATAGTCGAAAATCAAAAAAATGGTTCTATGAGAGATACCATTTTAAACAATAGATAATTATTTTTCCAATAATATGGTGATCGTACAGATATTAGTTCATACAAAATTTTTAATCAAAATCATAGGAGCCGTTTCTGAGAAAAATTAGATTTTCATTACCGGTTTTTAAACATTTGTATGGGAAGTACCATTATTTTTGGTTATAAGAATAGTTTTCATTTAATATCTACTAGATAATGTAAAAAAACTGCTAGGTACCAAGTTTAATAAAAATTGACCTAGTCGTTTTCGAATTATTAAGTTCACAAAAAAAAAATTTGAAACTTTTTTTAAAAATCAAAAAAAAAATTGTTTGAAAATGTTGGTATATAAAACTTAAAAACGTTTTTCAAACATTCTCCATGAAAAAAATTGATCAATATCAGATGAACTGTTTATGAGAAAATCGAATATAAAAAAAGTGTGGTTCTATTGGAGGTACTATTTTTAACCATTTTACGGAAAAAAAATTGTATAAAATGGTTACATTTTAGCAAAAAAAATTGCTGAATTTTTTAAAAAAAAAAGTTGAGGGCACGTTTTTGAGAAAAATAAGATTTTCATTTTTTCCTAGAAAAATTTATATGGCAGGTACCGTTATTTTTGATCTTTAAAAAAAATGAAAAACGTGTGGGGCAATGCCCAAAAAACTATAGGTACCAACTTCGAAGAAAATCGACCCACCAGTTTAGGCTGCAGCCAAAAGGACAGGCAGACAGAATTGCGAGACACACTTTTTTCGACTTCGCTATCATCGTAATTTTAACTTGAATGAATCCATAACTTGCCATATAGTACCTACATATAATATGATATCGCAATTAAAAAATACAAAATATAAAATAATTTTACTTTTTTTAATTAAGTCGAAAAATATCAACTCGGCCCAAAACGTTTCCAACAAATTTTGTCATATTATGAATTTAAGAAATGCTTTTTTTCGGCGTTGCTAGCTTTCGTTCTATAACTTATTGGCTGCTAAAAAAAACCCTTTTTAAATTCAATTATACATTCCAGCTGGGTTATCAATATCTAGGTAGTTATGAGCATGACTATATATAAGTTCAATAAATACAAAGCCACTTGTTTGGCGGACTCTCAATATACGAGTATTTTTTTGTCATCATACAAATATGTACTACTATCTCAGGACTTTGTCCTTATTAGAAAAATTTATATTCGATGTTTGGTTCGCCCTTTTGCAACAGAGAAGTCGTATTTGACCCCCATTCTCATCATATAGTTCTCGAACTTATGTTTTATGTAAATATGTTGTTGATATATTCCGAAGAAAACCTCAACTAAAAAAATAAAAAAAAAAAAATTACCATGATTGTTGTATGAAGTGGTTGTTGTCTAAACTGTCAAAGTGCAACCAATATAGAACCCACTCTTATATGACCGAGAATCTAAAGTAGGTATACTATTCTTGGA
Organism: Epistrophe grossulariae; assembly: GCA_929447395.1. Taxonomy (NCBI): domain Eukaryota; kingdom Metazoa; phylum Arthropoda; class Insecta; order Diptera; family Syrphidae; genus Epistrophe; species Epistrophe grossulariae. The sequence continues at coordinate 34,154,606 of OV839569.1, read as the reverse complement.
GGTCTTTCAAAAGTGAAGATTTAAAAAAAAAAAAACCAACAAGTTCTGTATAATTTTAGAACTTGGATTGTATTGTGTTGATATATTTGTACATGTATTATGAATGTTGTGTGACATCTTAACGTGTGTGTTGTGGTTTACGAGAAATAACAAAAGCTACTTAACTGCACTTCGAATCGATTATATATCGAAACCAAGGGATAAGGAGGTTTCTATATGAAGGATGTTGTTGTTGTTGTGGTCATTGAATTACAATGAGCTTTTTATTGTATCTATACTTCTTGAAGAGTCTCAAAGCAGCAAGCCAACAATGTTGTTGGCTATTATAGGTATAAGAAGCATATTGTTGTATTTTCTTGTTGCCAAATTTTAATTATTCTGTCATTTTTTTTTTTTTTTTGAATAAAAATGCAATATCGTTTGGGATGGTTTAGAAAAACAAGTTGTTGATTTGTTTTGCATTATTTCCTTGTGCATGTGGATGAATGATGAACTTAGTTTGACTTGAAAAATTAGGCTCCTTGAATTGTGTTAGCTGAGTTGAATTGTAAATAATGTTTCATTTTTTTTATGAAGTAGAGGTGAGATAAAAAGTTAGATACATATGATTTAAAATCACGAAAATATAAACCAGCATAAACGTGTTCATATATGCGTTTCGCCCCGATGTAATGGTTGGGCTCATCAGAAGATGACCATTACATCTTGTCTTGACGCATATTTTCCCGAATAAATCGAGATTCCATATAATCCGAGCTACATAGAGCAACTGCGAATTATTTTAGTTGCTACAAGTCTTCAAAGAAGATAAATTGTAGCTATTTTTATTGCCTTGCTATGGGACTTTTGAAGAAGAAATATTTGACTGTTAACAGTCGAATTGTTTTTTCCTGAACACCGTTTATTTTAATAAATATGATTTAAAATCACGAAAATATAAACCAGCATAAACGTGTTCATATATGCGTTTCGCCCCGATGTAATGGTTGGGCTCATCGATATAAATATCGACTGTTAACAGTCAAATATTTCTTCTTCAAAAGTCCCATAGCAAGGCAATAAAAATAGCTACAATTTATCTTCTTTGAAGACTTGTAGCAACTAAAATAATTCGCAGTTGCTCTATGTAGCTCGGATTATATGGAATCTCGATTTATTCGGGAAAATATGCGTCAAGACAAGATGTAATGGTCATCTTCTGATGAGCCCAACCATTACATCGGGGCGAAACGCATATATGAACACGTTTATGCTGGTTTATATTTTCGTGATTTTAAATCATATTTATTAAAATAAACGGTGTTCAGGAAAAAACAATTCGACTGTTAACAGTCAAATATTTCTTCTTAAAAAGTTAGAATTCTTAAGTTTTTTGAGAAGCAACGACTCAAATAAACCAATAATAAAATTGATTTAATACCAAAATTTCCGATTTTTTTGAAGCAAATTATAATTTTTCCAAAGAGTTGCATTTATGGGGTTAAAACAAAAGTTAAATTCGAGAATCTTAATTATATAATAAAAATGTTCCTAAGGAATTAACAGTCCCTTGCATGATAAAAAGTATGCTTAAAAGTATGCTATAAGCGTTTTTCTTTTTAAGATACGAGTGGGACACTGAGCTGTCAAAAAAAAAAGAACTATGTTACCCTTTTCTGAGCTCTCAACTTGCATTTCTTTTTTAGTTCAGAGCTCGATCGGGGCTCCCTCAATGAGCTCGATAAAAAATGACCGAGCAGATTGAGCAAAAAGCTCAGTGCGGCTAACTTCATTTATTTTTTTTTTAATGGATGACAGTAAATTTAATTAAAAAGAAAAAAATTCTTGAAAACAAAAACCAATTTCACAAACAAAGCTGACAATTTTGAAAGTTTATTAAACAAATTATACAATGAGAGTTCAGTGCTCAATTGTGTTTCTTAAATAGTTCGGAGTGCTCAGTACTCAGGTCATGCTCGATTCAGAGTGAACTTTATTCACTTAGGCCCCACTCTATGCCACACGCCACACTCGGGGATACAAAAGAAAAACGTCTATTGAATCCAATCAAAATTATTATATTGAATACGATAAGTAGTATAAGGAATTATTTTTACACACATTTTAAATTTAAAGTGGAAGAAACCGACAAATTTGTATTTTTAACAGTTCTAAAACTTCTTGTCCCCAGAAATAGCAAACATTTTAAGTTTTAAAATAGAAAGGCCTTTTTTATCTTTTTTTCTTAATGTTGTTAAAAATAGATCCTGTTTTTTTTAACAATGAATGGTCATTATGTACGCCAAGCGATTTTTTGAGTTAAATTAAATCCTAAAACATTTCTGTAATTTTAAACTTTCAAACACAATGGCGCAAAATTTGAAACATTTTAACGCGGCTCTAAATCTACTTTAAAATGGGAGTCGGCTCTAAATAATAACTTTAGAATGAGAGTCGGCTCTTTGTAAATTTTAAACGACATAAAGTATACTTTAGCGTTAAAGAGGTCTTCTAACTTTAAAACCAGCAAAACGCTTCTCTATCTTTTTAAAGTATGCTTTACATACACAAACACAAATGCATCCACACAGGGAAGGCGTGCAGTTAGACAGCTAAATTCTGGGGCTCCCAAAGGAATTTTGATTTGTTTTTTTTTGTTTAGTGTTTTAAATTTTAAATAGTTAAAATAGTAAAAAAGCTTAGTAAATTAAAGAAACAAGTGATATAAAAGTAAATAAAGTGATTACATGCAATACTTCATTAAAAAAAAATAGGAAACTACAACTACGTTAAATGCTGTAAAAACACCTATAACAAGCAATGTAATTTTTGTTCTTTTCACTGGTAAGCTGGAGTGTCTCATATTCCACATAAAGTAAAGTAAAATTACTCTGCAGTACGGGCGCGCAATGGATTTGAACGCCTTGCCATCACCAACAAAAACTAATACTGCCCTGGACGAGAATTTCAATTTTCACCGATCGGGTTCAGCTAATTCCCCTGATTGAAGTGTATTTTTATTCTATTCTATTTTATTTTATTTATTTGGGTTCTTTTGTTTTTTTTTTTTTTAATTTTTCGTTCTGTTTGATTTATTCAGCCGTCAAAATTAGGCGTTAGAGAGTTAGAAGAGTTGTTTAAAGTGTTTAAAATTAAGAACAATTTAAACAAGAATTTTTAAATAAAGGACTGTTTTAAATAGAGTCGTGTTTATTGCTTAAACGAGAACTGTTTAAAATTTTGCGCCAATGAAATCTGTTAAAAGAAGTGCATATTTAAAAAGATATATAATATCCTATCGTTGTTTTCCTTATAGTAACCCTAAAATCGTACTCAAAGTCCATCCTTTAAATATTATTCTTCAAACACAAAAAGAATTTTTAAAATCGAACACCATTTTTGTACTCTTTTTGTAATACTCAAAAATGGTAATTTCAAACCCATATTTTAAACTTTGAGGCATCAGGGTTGGGGTTGAATTTCTGGTTGGGTTATAATCCTGTTTTCAAAATTCTACATATCAAAAATATGTTTTTTTTTTTTTTTAATTCAGCATGACGAAAATTCTGTAATTCAAAATTCTTTTATGTTAAAAATTTCACATTATCAAAACGATTTGTCTTGTAAAACACATTTACATTTTAACACTACCTACTTGTGAGGTTAGAAATGTGAGCGTAATAGAAAACGATTTTCAAAACAAAGCAAATTGAAAAAAAAAATAGGATTGGTATTAAATAATTTCTATATTTTATGTATTGTATAGAAATATTTGCATTTAGATATACGATTGAAAATTTATTTTTTTTTTTTGAATTTTGATGTTTAAGTTAAAAAAATATTGCTTTTTATTTAATGTCTGTCAATTCTGCGTTATTCATTTTCAATAAATAAATCTTTAATAAACGATATTCCAACATTTTTCTTGAAAATAATAATTTTTTTAATATGTACACACAGTATTTCAGTGTTCGTAAGTAGAATTTTGCACATACAGAGTTTTAAAATACAACAGCTTTCATTTAAGCTGCATTTAAAATGCAGAATTTTGGTCATACAAAACTTTTGGAATAGGCACAAAATTTATATTTTGTAATCAAAAATTCTGGAAAATTTTTAATACAAGATTTTAATAGCCGAGTTTTATTATCCACGAAGATCCATAGTATGGAACTTATCCATCTGGCTCAGGATAATTTTTCAACAACACAACTTGGGGTCCTATTCTCCATCTGGATCTCAAGTAGTTGTTGTATTACGTGTTGAAAATGATCCTGATAGAGTGGCGGATCCAATGGGTGGTTTTCGGGTCCAGACCCCCCCCCCCCTCATGAGCATTTAAACAAAATATTTTTATATTTTTTTATTTATTTCTCTTCGATCTACATTTGGTCTACGTTTGACCTACTTAATTCCAGAAAACCAATCTTTTTATATAATTTCGAATACAGTTTTCTTCAAGTTTAATGAATAAGTATATACCTCCAAAACTTCAATAATGCATCTTAGTAGAAAAAGGAGTGTATTTAAATATATACTTACATTAGATTGCGTAACAATTTTATGAGGGAAACTTAGTTCAAGAGCTCAGGGTAGCGAATTTTTGAATTAAGAAATCATTAAGTCATAAGCTAGCTGATGACTTATGTATTAAAAAAATTTAAATTATAAGCTAGTTGGTGACTTATGAATTGAAATTTTTTTTTATATGCCAGTAAGTGACTTATAAACTAAAAAATATTAATTCCGAAGCTAGTTAGTGACTTGGGCAATTTATCATTTTGATTTTCGTAAAAAAAAACGGTTTTGCTGCGATGCTGCGTAAAAAAATCGCACATATGGGTTCTAGAGGCTAGCCATGTTTTTAGCGCCATTTTCGATTTTGAAAAAAAACAAATGTTCATGTATTGTGTTCAATTTGAGGATGAAATTTTTTCTAAAATGAAGCTTTTCTAAAAACTTAAAGTTGTGCTGTTTTGTGCTCAAAAAATGATAATAATAACCGAAGAGATACAAATAAATCGCATATTTGCAACGACCTTAGCGTGAAGTTAGCATCATCATTTTCGATTTAAAAAAAAGGGTTGTCTTGCATTGTGCTAAACTTGTGACGACATGAGCCGTAAATAGGTATTTTTATTTATTTCGCAAATTTGCAAATTTTATGGATGTTGTTTTTTTTGCAAAATTACGATTTTCCAAAACATCAAAGTTGTGCTGTATATTTTTCAAAATATAATAAGAACCGAAGAGATAAAAAAATTCGCATATAGCTGTTATAACCAAAAATAAATTTTGCGAAGCGTGAGTAGGTAAACACTGCCATTTTCGATTTTCAAAAAAAAGTTGTGCTGTATATTGTACTCAACTTGTGCTGCTATTGTGGCGCATAAATATTTAACCCACCTTTACGTATGTTTAAACACTCATAACTTTTTTGTTTTTCATTTTTTCGACTTGGGATTAGTACTCAGTGAACAAATTTAGTTCTGTATTAATTTTGTATGTTTTCATGATCATTGAAATTTTACAGAATTTTCGGCGATTGTTTTCTAGAAACAGTCTAAATGGATCCTATATCCGTTTGTACCGTTTCTTCCGTTTTGTAAAGGAGGGTTAAATTTGGAATTTTTTTCTCAAAATTACGATTTTTTTTTAAAGTGATACCTCTGCACAAAGTGAGTTCTTTTTTATGATTTTGTTTTTGAAAATCGAAAATGGCGGTGCTAACTTCACGCACATAAATAATGTATCACAAAGCCTTCGGAAGTTTTATTTATTTTTAAGTTTTCTATTTGTAGTTGGACCCCCTCATGACCAAATACTGGATCCGCCACTATCCTGGTACAATTATCCGTAGATATTCAAACACGGCTAATATTGTGCGAATTCGGAAGTTTAATCAGCTGCCAACCAAAATTAAACTTGAGATAAACTTACTTTCTCTCATAATGTTTAAATAATTTAATTTTGACTCTATTGAAAGCCCATGACGTATAAACAATTTTTCTGTGTTCTGAAGTCCACAATCCTGTATTTTAACATTCTGTAAATTACATAGACGAAATATTCTTTTTAAACAACTTTTCTTTTATAATTTACAGGATTTTAGAATGTAGAATTTTTTGAAAACGAATATTGACACATACACAATTGTGACCACAATCCAATTTAAATAAAAGCAGATTTTTTTTTTTATTTCTATACCAGCTTCCTAACATTTTCCCAAATTTTCGAAGTTCTATGTTCAAAATCCGAAAAGTTCAAAATTCGGATGAGTTCCAGTCCTTAGAAGCTTTGAGTAAAAACTGAAATTTTTGATAAAGATGATAAAATTTTGTTAGGTCTCATTTTGGATTTTTTTTTATTTTTGTTTTATGTTTTTTTTTAATATTTTTAAGAAAAAATTTTTTAAATAATTGCTGAAAGAATTGATATCAAAAATTGTGAAGAAGTGCAATTTTAATTTTTGTTGGGTTTAATCTAGTTTAAAGTTCGAGTGCGAAAAAAAATTATTTATGAACCTATTTACTAAATAGTTTTCAGCTTCGCAAAATGTTTGCTTTGACGTTAGCAACCATAATCAAATAAGTAGACTGAAAAACTGGAAATAAAAATCAATTTTTTGCATGCAAATAATATTGTGACTTTAATTAGTTTTTCGGAAAACGACAGCGCCAAAAATGTAAGGTATTTTAATTATTGTTTTGTTATGCTTTTCAATTGTTTTGCAAGCAGACGATTTTTTTTTTTGTTTACTTTTGTAAATCTCATTAATATTGGTGCATGTTTCATATTTGGTTCGAGAAATTCATATTTTTTTTATCAACTTTAAACCAATAATACAATACAGATTTGATTTAGGTACCATAATCAAATAAGTAGACTGAAAAACTGGAAATAAAAATCAATTTTTTGCATGCAAATAATATTGTGACTATAATTAGTTTTTCGGAAAATGACAGCGCCAAAAATGTAAGGTATTTTAATTATTGTTTTGTTATGCTTTTCAATTGTTTTGCAAGCAGACGATTTTTTTTTTGTTTACTTTTGTAAATCTCATTAATATTGGTGCATGTTTCATATTTGGTTCGAGAAATTCATATTTTTTTTATCAACTTTAAACCAATAATACAATACAGATTTGATTTAGGTACCATAATCAAATAAGTAGACTGAAAAACTGGAAATAAAAATCAATTTTTTGCATGCAAATAATATTGTGACTATAATTAGTTTTTCGGAAAATGACAGCGCCAAAAATGTAAGGTATTTTAATTATTGTTTTGTTATGCTTTTCAATTGTTTTGCAAGCAGACGATTTTTTTTTTGTTTACTTTTGTAAATCTCATTAATATTGGTGCATGTTTCATATTTGGTTCGAGAAATTCATATTTTTTTTATCAACTTTAAACCAATAATACAATACAGATTTGATTTAGGTACCTCAATGATTTTGCAAAATTGTCATTTGTAGGTTTTGTCGTTAAATCGATAAATTTATATTTTTGCTATGAAATTTTGATATGTTTAAGACAAAACGGGGTTTGAGTTGGGATTTTTTATTTTATTTTTAAAAAAGGTCAAAAATTTGAAGATGGTTTTTAAAGCTTGTTTTCAATCTGATATAATGTATGTATGTTAGAGGACAATATATCTTTGACACAATGTTTGTATGATCATATATTTATCAATAATTAATTTTAAAAATCAAAGGTTTCCAAAAAAATTTAAGTACTTCTTTTTTATTGATTGATTAAAAAAAGTCGATAACTTATTAAAGTTGCAGCGAAAATAGACATTTAGACACTTGAAAATATCATCAGAACAACCAGAATAATCTTGAAAACTTAAAAAAAAAAAATTAAAAAACGGGGCTAGGTCGGTTTTAGGTTTATCACAATGATCCAATAATTTTCCAAAAGTCCAGAATAACCTGGAACGACTTTTCAAAATATTAAAATCAAAAAAGAGGTGCTAATTTTACACACTGTAAATTTATTATCACCAAATCCAAGAACATTTTTTACTTGACCTTATTAATAAAACTTTGAAAGCTTTGAATATTATTTTTGTAAATTTCAGATTCATTATGTAAATCAAAAGACACCAAATCGTCTGAGAAAAATGTCCTTCTTTTCATAAATCGAGACGTAAACAAAAGTTTCATCTACGCAGAAACTTTGACTGTAAATATACAAACAAACGATTTAACATCAGACATACATACATAAATAATAAAATGCCATTTGTTAAAAAAACACCCATTAAACGATTTTCCAGTTTTCCACAGCAACAAACAATCTGTTTTTTCTTCTATAAATCCAACAATTTTTGAGCAAAAAAAAAAAAAACAGAAAATCCCTGGCGCTGCTGTAGGAAAAAATTATCTCTCATATTTATCACCAAAAAAAACTTTTTCCAGACACGAAATAAATCTATATCCATTAAAAAAAAAAAGGAAATAAACTTCTTTCATTTTATTTCAAATGTGATTTTTATCACTTCGGTTCTTCTTTTTCTTCTTCTAACATTTGTCTAGTGCGGTGCGCATTTAAATCATTATGGGACTGTTAAAAATGTGATTAATGACGTCATTAATTAACTTTTCCATGACTCTCCTTAGTCATTTCCTTATCTTTATTGGAGAATTCTAAGAAATAGAAGTGAATAAACTCTACTTCTTCAACTATATCTATATATTTATTATTTCGATCTATTGAAGCTAAAGAACGGGTCAAATCAATTAATGAGCAGTCTGATGGGCTGCCTTTATTGTAATTCCACCTCCCACACTGCACACCTCCTAGCCGACAGGACGGCCTCATTCAAGGCTATCGCAGAAGCTTTTTTGAAAATCGAAACAATCATAAAGTGAACGAAATAAAAAATATACCACAAATTAAAAAAAAAAACGTTTTGTAAAAGGAAAAACAAAGAAGCCAAAGGAAGTCCTGCAAATAAGGACTAGATTTGGGACTGTGCAGGGACAAAAATGGAAATGAACACAAGTCACGCAAACCATCGGATGTTGGATTGGATTTGGCTGCCAGTAGTGGCGATTTCTAATGAAGTAGTGAAAAATAAGTGAGGTCATCGCTTAGTTATAGTTGAATATTTTTGTTTCTCAGTTTTTTTTTTATTTGGTTTTAGGCTTTTGAATTCCTTGAAAAAAAAAACAAAAATTTAGTGGGCTAGATTTTTTAAATTTTTGTTTTTTAGGAAATAAAATGTTTGTTTGGGGGATTTGTGGTTTGGTGGTTGGGTGGCTTAAGTTAATACTATTACTAATGCCTTATATGTGTTGACTGTTGATGTAAGTCTCATATTTCAATTGAACTGAAGCCATTTATTTTATGTGGGTTTTAAAAAAGGGAATCGTATTTAGGTAATATAGTTAGATAAATGAATTAATGAAAATGAGTCAACGTAAGAAATTTTGAAATCGATTTTTACTGTCAGTAAATATAAAAAAATAAAGTAAATAAAATAAAAAATATTTATGAAATTTCATCTTTCATTCAGTGTAAGGGTCAGTGTGAGAATTTAGTTTTCTGGGTTTTCTAAATTCAAAAGTTTTTGGAAAAATTTCGAAATAAAATCCAACTGCGCAACTATTATTCCATTATTCATTCTTTTGAGGTAATTTTTAACCAATTTTGGTTTTTAATGCATCTAGAGTTTGGAGATTATTCGCGTAGACACGGTCTTTTGCCTAGCCCCATAGAAAAAAATCCAACGATACCAAATCGCATGATCTTGGTGGCCAATTGAAGTGAAATTACGAGACCAGGAAACTTCTCAGGCAATAAGGCCATAATTGGTCGTGTTGTGTGGCAATTTGCCCCCTATTGTTGAAACCGCATATCGTCCAATGATCTCCAATCGCCAGCCATAGTAAGGTGTACAACACGTTCAACTGCTGCGAACGCGCGACGGGAAATCGATAAATTCAGATCATCAGCAACACTTGCACTTGCAGCAGCAATATTTTCGACTGAGCGTGCATTACGATGATGCACAAACCTTACGACATCAGTAACGCTTCCATTCTTTTCAAATTTTTTCGCAATTTTACCGATTGCTCATGCGTAGTCGGTCGATTATGACGACCATAATCATCGCATAATGCGTGAAAAGTGGCTACGTTTGAATCACCACTTTTGTAGTAAGTTTTAATAATTTTGCTGTTGTTCGATTGTTAAGCGATCCACTATCGTAAATGGCAAACATTCATCTAATTGTGTGATACTTCTAATGACATGTCGCACCCTTCATTTAATGGTTTCAAGTTGGTAGCGCTGGCATTTGACACATCGCACCCTTAGAATGAAAGTGACCTAACTAAAAAATTCGGCATCTTTTTTACCACCTGGTTTTAGGGTTCATTTCGCTTTTTAAGTTCAGTTTATTGAAAAATCAGAAGTTACAAAAATTTTGAGTTAAGTCACTTTCATTCTAAGGGTGCGAAGTGTCCAATTCCAGCGCTACCAACTTGAAACCATGAAATGAATGACCCGTCAAAAATCTGTCGCGAAGTGCTCTGAGGTGTCATACAATTCCGTTGATGTGTAGTTACACCAGATGCGATCTTATTTTTAACTTTAACTTTCAATAGTCAAAAATCTATCAAAATGAAAGTATGGGACTCTATATGTAATTGCCCTTCTACTATCGAAACATAGAGCGCAAAACCTTACAGCGCTATGGAAAGGGACATTTCCATAGCAACGCCCTCCATCTATTTAGATAATCACCTTTTGAAACGCTGTTAATTAATTAATTAATCGAGTGTTTTAACTCACCAAACTCTGAGTTAACACGGCATCTAAATTGACTGAAAAATATGTTAATCAAATTTTCGCGGGTTCTACTTCGGAATAATTTCGCATTGTAAAACTGGTCCTAATGTATCTTTGTTCGGTATCTGTAGGCTAGAAACTTTAGGCTATCGTCAACTCATCAACTTATGAGCTTAGCGGATATCAATTAATTTATTTAATAGTATAAAAGGGTGTTTGATTGAAGAATAAATTCAATTATTGGCATTCTAAATTCAAAAGTTGATGAAAAAATTTCGGAATACAAATTAACTGTACAACTATTACTCCAACCCTGAGATTGATTTCAAAAACGATAGTAGCGAAGTCGAAAAAATTGGGTCCCGCCATTCTGTCCTTTCGACTGCAGCCTAAACGGGTGGGTCGATTTTATTTAAACTTGGTATCTACTACCAAGACTTTGTTGAACATTCCCCCGACCCATTTTCTTCATTTGGATCAAAAACGACAGTAGCTGCCGTACAATTTTTTAACAAAAAATGAAAATCTCATTTTTCTCAAAAATGTGCCCACAACTTTTTTAAAAAAAACTTAAGTAATTTTTTTAAAGGCAATTATTTTATAAAACTGTCTGTTTATAAATAAATGTATAAATGTTTCCCGTAGAACCGTTTTTTTGATTTTTGATCAGAAACGGTTTAATTAATTTTGATAATTTTTTTTGTGAAGAATGAAAAAATTGAAAGAAAAAAGTTTCAATTTTTTTAACTTAATATTTTGAAAACAGTTTCTCAACATTATCTAGCAGATTTTAAATAAAAATTATTCTTATAACCAAAAATAACGGTACCTCTCATCCAAGTGCTCAAAAATCAAGAAGAAAAACCTCATATTTCTCGAAAACGACTCCTAAGATTTTGAATAAATTTTGTATGTCAGCTTATATCATTGGATACCATCTACCATATTTTTGGAAACAAAAATTTTATCTATCGATTAAAAATGGTATCTGAATCGATTTTAACGAAATTTTTTTCAAAAGAGCTTCTAAAAGTATTTTGAACCGATTTTAACGAATTTTTTACAAAAGAGCTTCTAAAAAGTTCGATTAATATTGCAAATCAAAATTTAAAAATACAAAATTTAATTTGGATTTAAAAATAAATTAAAATTTTTTTTTTGAAAAATCGATATTTCGAAAATGGGTCTATGATTTTTTTCAAAATTATTTTTTTTAATTCCGCATTAATAAATATTAAAAAATTGAATACCAATTTTTGTTTTCTTAAAAATTTTATCAAAATTTTATATAAACAGTGTTTTTTTTGGACGTGTGGTTTTCAAGAAGAAATAAAACTTCTCGGGCTTATCTCCGAAGACAAGCGACTTCACATAACCCCATAAAAAATATTCCAACGATGTCAAATCGCACGATCTTGGAGGCCATGACTCTGCTGGGTGATTATGTCCACCGAATATTGGACGCAGCGTGCGATGCGTCGCGCAAACCAAACCATTATTTTGGTAATAAATTTGCACGATTTGCAAACGTTGTTCAGGAGTAAGTCTATTCATTATGAAATGGCAAATCAAACTGAACAAAAAGCAAGTGACAGCTGTCAAAAAGACCAACTCCGAAAAAAGTATTGCCAGATTGAAAACCACACGTCTAAAAAAAACAAGCGTTATAAAAATTAAGTTTTTAAAAAACTGCTCCAACGATTTTCAAAATTTTGTTCTCATAAATTGAAATTTTTTTTAAGAAATCAGATGGCGTACATAGCGGTGGTGTCAAAACAATTTCTGAGGTTGTTTCACCAATTTATTTCTATAATTTTATTGATTTTTTAACAATTCCTCATTCTAAACTGTAAGTTCCAGGCACACATGGTGCTATATTGTTCATATTAATATGAAATAAAAATATCAAACAAAACTACGCTTTTGGCAGGTGGCATAAAATAAGGGCTCTCATAACTAATTTATTTCTTTTATCGGATGTATAGTTTTTAAAATATTTTAAGATTTTCAAACCACATTGTGATCGACCACGACGATCGCATATAAGAGAAAGTTCGTGCGACCCTGTCGTGCATTTTATTTTATTTGTATTTCTTCATATCATGCCCACTCTACAATAAACAGTTATGCTAATAATTTGCATTTCGTACTGAGTTTTTGGGGAATTTTCCTTTAATAGAGATTATTTCTTCGTATGAAACTTGGCTAATTGATTCATCAGTTTTATATAGGAATTTAAATAATAATAAATTTTACTTTCTAAGCTTTTCAAAATTAACATTTAAAATTTATAAGAAGGTTTTTTTAATAATACAAATTCTATATACTATCTACTGAAATACATCAGCCAAGAAGAAGGCTTAGCACTATTTTATTTGGACTTGTTGAATTATTGATTCAAAATAGCTTTTAACGGCCTTTAGTCCTACAAAAATTTGGCGTTTCGTCCCGGCGATCTCACCTGGACTTATCAGTTGACTAGTGAGGGCCTTTGTCAATACGCAATTTTTTGTTAAGTTCAGTTCATCATACATATAGATTTCGTGACGAATATCTAGTGTGAACTATATCCAACAAGACTAGAATTCCTAATCATTAAATTGGGACGAAACGCCAAATTTTTGTAGGACTAAAGGCCGTTAAAAGCTATTTTGAAATTAAAATTTACAATGAAAGCTATAACTGGTATTTCTCAAAACGTAATTAAAAATTATTATACATTTGTCACATTGTTTTTTTTTAACAACAAGAGCAAGTTCGTGTGATCCAGTCAAGCATTTTATAGCTATTAGCTCTCCCTTTATAACTTTTCATGATGTCACTCCTCTTTTATGCTTCTCATCAGGTGTGGTCAATCTTCCCACACAAGTCTTTAAACTTTTTTCTTTACAAAACCTGGACTAGGATGTTTCGTATATTGCGTGAAAATATGCAAAAAAAAAAAAACAAACAATTCTAAATTCAGCCTAAAAATGCAAACAAAAATGTTGAAGATAAAAATATAAAGGAACATTTTTCTTTTTAGTTTGTATCACTGTCTCCAATAAACCAAATTGTATTTTTATAAATAACGATAAACTAAAAAAAACTGTAACAACAAAGTTTGAAAAAAAAAATCATAGACCAAAAATAAAACCTTTCAACTTATACCCCACTTAGTTTAATGTGATTCTATTAACCCCTAATTGCAGGTCTCTCCAGCTATGTTGTTCATGTGACAAATTAATTGACTTCACAACAACCTATTGAACTTCCTTGCAGGTAAAGTCTCAGAAGTTGAATAGAATTCACAACAACAATGTGGGTTTTAGTTCAACGGCACCTCTGATTTTCATTCCCTATAATACTTAAACCTATTCTCGTATACTCGTACCTACGACGACGTTTTGACTTGAAAAATAAAATGAAACGAATAATGAACTCTATTGCGGAATAATAATTTGTAGTGAGGTACCTACATTTTTACATAATCAATGTGTATATATTTGCAAATGAAGAAGGCTCTTCCTCCCTCGGGTGACTCTGGTAGATGGCGATGGGTTTTGAAATTTATAACTCAATTCATTTAAAATGTCAAGAACACACATCAGGTGCCTGCTTCACTTCACTTCACTTCACTTCACTTCACACAGCATCTGCCCAGGCAGAGTTTTGATTGGAATTATTAAGAGCTTGCTTGAGGGTTTTTTTTTCTCGCTGTAGAAAGTTATTTTTCATTCTTCAACAAAACGAATAAGGATCCTTAATTAATAGCCAACAACGATAATAAAAAAAAAGAGAAAATAGTGAATGTGACAGAGTATATAAAATCAATTCAATCAACGTTGGTTTGCTAACAAGCCCCCACCTTGATTGCATGTTATGAAAAGATATCCTATCCTATAGCTTATACTCAGTGTGGGATTTCAAAAGTAATTGAAGTAACTGCCTCAATGGCCCTTGTATTTAAGGGAAATTATTGGAAATTATTTTCCGGTTGCTTCTTTTTTTTAATAACAATTCTTCTTGTGAACCAAAAATTACCAATTAATTAAAGAAAGTCTTTAGGAATTTAGGCAACACTACTCTCATGATTGAGTCAATATTTAGGGACAATTCAAGAGCTAGGGAGCTTACATCTTACAACTGGAAATGACGATACTGAAAAGTTCTCCGATGAAAAATAGGGCCCCCTGACTTGTATTGCTTAAGGATTCTTCTATTCATGTCTTCAGTCCAGCCCTGGATCCCAGTCCGATATAACAAAGTTGAACTAGGCGTTTCAGATTTTCACTTGAGGATATACAATACACATTTTTTTTTTTTTACTGTGATCGATGTTGGAAAGGGCGGAGATTGGGGATGAAAAAGAAAACTGCTATAGCTGCCTTCCTGCCATGCCTGCGACGTGTTAGCTATAAATTGATTATCATTTTCCATTTTTGGAGAGAGCTCTGGAGGAAAATTCGATAACAATCCTAATGGAGTTTAAAATTAACGATGATGATGACGATGAAAGGTGTTCATTGTTCAAGGATGGATTGTGGTGTTGTTCATATACAATCTGATTAGTTTCACTTTGATGATTGATTTTATAGATAAAATAATAATTTTGAATCTACGTTTGTTTTTTTTTTCAAGTAAAACTTGCAAAGTTGATCTTTAATGTGATAAAGACTTTATTGGTAGAAAATTATACTCAAACTTTCAAACAGTTATCAGCAATTATTCTTTTCACAATCTACACTATCCAACTCTCTCTTAAAACTTACTAACAATTTTCTTTGTATTATTTTAAATGATTCTCTGAAATATACAGAGTGTTCCGAAATCACCGCCTCAGAAGAAAACCATGAGTTCCTGAGGTCATTTCAAGTCGAAAACTTAAGAGGTAATTTTTTCGTTTTGGCTTCGTTTTCGACTGTTAACGTTTTTAATGATTTTTATTCTTTTTCCCTTTGACTGGCTCTAACTTTACCAAACTACAACCGATTTTTGAATTTTTAAACAAGAACAGTAAGACATTTGTATCTACTATACAACTTTTTTCTGTGTGGATGATGGTTTTCCGGAAAATTATTTTCAAACACATTTTTTAAGCATTTTTATGTTGTTTATTTTGATTTCGATATGATTTTTTTCACAAAAACAGGTTATTAAGTATAATTTTTTTTATTATTATGATAGCCCAATATGTGTTCTTAAAAATAATAAACATTTTTTACCTAAAAATTGATACAAAATTATTAAAAAAAATAAGAAACAAAAAATAAAGGAAAATCAAGAGTATATGAATATTGGATGGCTATATTTTCACAACCAAGGCTCGATTGGGTTAAAGATATTTCGATTTTAAAAATACTTACTCCACAATGTCGATTGTTATAATCTTGAGACAAAATAATTGGATTGGTTAAAAGACCCTCTGATCAAAAAATCGAAAACTGGATCGATTTTTTAAAATTTTGTTTTTCAAAATATCGACAGTGATCGACATTTTAAGAATCGAAATATCAACAGTGGGCATTTTGATCAGTAATTTTTAATTTCCATATACCCAGTAATGAGTTCGGAGGATTTTAACTCTTTCTTTGTCTTTTCTTTCCCACCCACGCAAGTCCTTTCCTCCGCTCAGTTTATGTTCCTTTAACAGACCAGGTTCCAATGTCAACCATTTTTCTTAACAAACAGTACCTTAGGTTAAATGAAGATAAAATATGTGTTTTTTCTATAAATTTTCTTGGGAAAATAAATATCAACAAGTCAATATTTGTCTCCATTTTTTTTTAATTCACGGCAGTCGACTTTTTCTCAAGTCAAGATTTTTTTTTAAGTCCGACAAAAAATTTTGGGATCTAAATAAAAATCATTTTGAAATTTCTAAAAAGTCGATATATGTACATAAATTGACATTTTCACCTGCAGTCGATATGTTTTTGTCTATCTTTTAAGAGGTTGCTGCAGTTTCTGTTAGTGAACAGAGATCTCAACAATCTCAGAAATATGAACGTAATTCCTCAGAAAGATTCCTCACTTTTGCATGTCAAAAAGCTGAGACTGATATTTTTTTTGGATTCGCTTGTTCAGTTATTTTTTATCGCAGTTGATCAATTTATAAAAAAGAGCTGATGTAGAGTGGTTTTGACTTCTAAAATAGACATCTTGTTCAGGTTTCTGAGGCTGACAAAAGTTTGCTCAGTGAGATCTCAGAAACGTGAACTGGCTAAATACAAATTTCCTCAAGAAACAATGTTTTCAGTTTCTGGGAGAAAAATTTTGAGTTCGCTTGCCCACTTTCTAACAAAGCGAAACTCTGAGGTCTAACGAGATGTTTACGTATATAGAAATGAAAAAGGTTATAATCGAGTTTCAATATATTGAAGTTACAAATTCGAGTTAAAATGATTCAAATTCTTTTTTATAACAAGAAGTGAAAAACAATTACACTTGGAAAATCCTGTAATAACAAAATCAATACGATCAAAATTAAATTAAATTGGTTAAACAACCTCTGAAGGCGACGTTTCTGATTTCTTAAACAAATTTTAATTTATGAGAAAAAAAATTAAAAATCGTTGAAGTAGTTTTTTTTTTTTTAATATTTACCCCTATTTTTGTTCGTAAAAGACTTGTCTGGGGAATGTCCAAAAATCGCTAGGTACCAAGTTTAAAGAAAATCAAAGCACCCATTTAGGCTGCAGCCGAAAGGACAGGCCGAAAAACAAAATTACGAATCCATAACTTGTTATTATATAGTATATACCTATTAAGTTTATAATTCATGAGCATTAAATATTTGACTTGCCATCAAAACTGAGAAATTTTTGCTGAAGAATTGTATTTTGTTCTGAGAACCTTTTTGAAGTCTCAGAAATATTAAATGTAGCTGATCAGTTTATATTTATGAGACTTCAAAAAAGTAATAGCCTAGTTCTTTTACTTTGAAACTCTGTGCATTTCTGTGAATTTCTGCACCAAAGTCTGTCAAAGTTCATATAAAAAAAAATAAAATGACGTAGAAATTCACAGAAATGCACAGATTTTTAAAGTAAAGGAACACACTTCATCATTCTCAGAAAAAAACAAAACAGCAAACAATTTAAATTAATTTTTTTTTTTTATTAATTTTTTTTTTCAATAAATTAAATCATAGAATATTTTCTATAAAAAATTTAAAAAAATTTGGAATGGGGGCAACATCAAACCACCTGGCTTGGTATGCAGGGCTTCAAGCAAATATGCCAAGGCTTTTAATTCCTTCATCGACTTCCTCCTTGGCCCAGCAAGCGTTGAAAGCTCCTCCCATACAATATTCTGGAGCTCCTGGAACTCCCAGCACCTTTTTGACAGCTCCTCCATCCACTTCTGAACTTCTTCATTCAAGTTGATGTCATTTATTTCAGAATTGTTTTGATATGGGGAATAGGTGTGGTACTCATATTTAGTTATAGTTTCATTGAACTCTGGATCTTGGAAAATGGTTAAACATAGTTTTTTTTTTTTTAATATGAATCCCAAGGATGACAAAAAATTTGTATTATCTTTTGTAAAACGCGATTGATTGTTTTATTTTGAACGTAATAATCGAAACGTGGAATTTGGGTTCTAAAGGTAAACTTTGCGTTCTGAACGTGATTTTTTGCGTTCTATTCGTGATTTTTGTGATCTCTGAGCAGCTGAGCCGCAAAGCCTCTGAGCCGCCGAGTCGCTAGACCGCCAAAACGATGAGCCGCCAAGCCGCTAAACCGCTAAGCCCCTGATCCGCCAAGCCGCTGAGCCACCAAGCCGCTAGGACGTCAAAATAATTAGCCGCCAGGCCACTGAGCCGCTATAGCTATAGCTGTTTGCCAGAACCCTCTAATCCCTACTACTGTCAATATCTCCGATACTTTTGGTTTTAGCGGGAAACAACATCAAAGTTGACGGCAGTACAAACCTTATGTATCTATGTATATTTTTTTTTCGCGGACAGTATTTTTAAAATTATTGATTTTAAAATTTATTTTATTTATTTATTGAAAATATTTAAGGAAATATGAAATTACAGCAAATAGGAAAAAAATATGTTAGCACTATAAACAACGAAGCCATCAGGCTTATTGTTTTGTTTAATTTTTCAAAGAATTAAAGTTAAATTTCGAAAAGCAAAAATTGTTGATTGCATTTAATTACCTACAAATTGCGAAAAGTTTTCACTCGATTTAGTTTTTCGTACAATTTTACAGGGAAATATTTTATCAACTACTGCCGTAGTTGAGGGGACCAGCAGGAAAAGGAAACAGTCATTCATTTCCTCTGTAAATGCCCCCCTTTGGCCAGAATAAGAGCTCAATCACTTGGTAGAGCTTTTTTCAGTGACCTAAACGAACTTTCTGAGATGAATATCAAAGATTTGATCTCTTTTCTCAACGAAACGCACTGGCTCTAGGATTTTTCTCAGTAGCTACTGTACAGCTTTCCTAGATAATCATACTAAAGGGTCAAACCTCTTACGTCTCTGAGCCATTCTGAGACATTCCAAACCATTTTCATCCACAGATCCAATGAGTTATGGTAACAAAACGGCACACTATAGCGCTTATTGGGTCAACGAGCTAGGTTGTGCCATTTACCAAGAAGAGGCTTCTGCCACGTATGAAACCCATTCGGTTAGCTGGCGAAGTAATCGACATCCAGAGGGAGGTTAAATATCTAGGAATTACACTGGATAGTAAACTACTCTGGAACAAACATGTCGAATTAACTGTCGCGAAAGCCATAAAGGCCCTCATGATATGCAAGAGGATTGCAGGTAAATCATGTGGCTATAAACCCCACATATTAAGGTGGATGTACACCATAATGGTAAGACCCATCCTTACCTATGGTGCGATCGCATGGCACAAAAGAACCGAACTAACTACAACTAGGAAATCACTAGAAAAAGTTCAAAGGCTCGCATGCATATGCATAACAGGAGCAATGAGAACATGCCCTACAGCAGCAATGGAGGTAATCCTTCACTTGACTCCATTGCATGTAGTCATAGAAAGTGCTGCTACGGGAGCCATCATGAGATTTGTCATGGAGGGGACTGGGACAGGTAAATGCATTGGTCTCAGAGAGAGAAACTCGATTTGCAAGTCCACAGTAACGAACCTCCTTGACATCCCAGGAGATGGTATGATTAAAAAATATAACTTGGTAAAAAACTTCCAAACGGAGTTAAGTAGCAAGAAAGAGTGGGTAGGCGAAACGGTGAACTACACTCTCAAGGAAAACACCATCAAGTGGTACACTGATGGATCGAGAACAATAGAGGGGACTGGGGCAGGTATCTTTGGGCCTAGAACCAAAATCTCCCTGCCGATGGGTCAGTCCACCAGCATTTTCCAAGCGGAAGTTAACGCTATAGGTAAATGTGCAGAACAAAATCTCGAAAAGAAATACCGAAATCAAAACATTGCCATAATGTCAGACAGCCAAGCCGCACTCAAAGCGCTAAATTCATACACAATCAGTTCTTAACTGGTATGGGAGTGTGTGGGCAAATTAAATGAACAAGGCAAGAATAATAATGTAACACTTCATTGGGTACCAGGCCATGTTGGTGTCCAGGGCAATGAAGAGGCAGACTCCTTAGCAAAAATAGGGGCAAGTACACCCTTAACGGGTCGAGAGCCCTTTTGTGGAATAGGAGAAAACGTGATTAAAAACAAAATCAAAACAATAGAGGAGACCAAAAGAAAAAGAATTTGGAATGAACTCCCCAGGCTGAGACAGGCAAAACTGCTACTTGGGAATTACCACCAAGAACGGTTTACATTCGGCATAAGTTTAAGTAGAAACAACTTAAGGAAAATAACGGGTCTCCTCACTGGCCATTGCAAACTTAAGAGACACCTCAACGTCCTCGGCTTGGTGAGCAATGCCATTTGCAGATTCTGCAATACCCAAGAGGAGACACCAGACCACATCTTAGGAAGTTGTGAAGCACTTGTGCATCAAAGACATAGATATCTGGGACGTCACCAGATAGAACAGAGCGAATTACCTTCTCTCAAAATACCCCAAATACTAAAGTTCCTCAAAGGAACTAATTTGGAGGAAGAGCTATAAATGAGCACTCTCATCTAACTCTTAAAGGGGGGCACAATATATCTTAAGGTCGCAGTGCAAATATTACCCCAAATATTCATTCATTCATTCATTCATAGGTTGTTCGTGACCGCCATTTCTACCTACCTAACTAAGGTGTCATCAACTTTCCAAAAAAAAAAAAAAAAAACACCCACATACCTACACAATTTTTATGTTAGCGTATTTTTGTATAAAATTTTAACAGTTGGGCCATTTCTGCATGATGTTGCATCATTTTTAATAATTATATCAAAATGTTAGAAATTCCTTGCTTTACAATTTTTAAGATGGAAACAATGGAAACAATTTACGTAAACTTCTCAAGGAACGCAAAACAAAATTAAAAAGAAAAATATATAAAAATAAAATCACACAAGCTCGAAAAAACTTACATTCAAATAAAATGAAATCTTCCTTCCAGAATTTGTGTCCTGAAAATTTTCCCACTAAAAAGAATGGTTTGGGAGATATTGATCAATTCGCATTTTTAAAATGGTGAATTTTTACATTGTCATGTCATCCCGAAAACCTGAACTTAAACTATTCTCAGGTCTCTTTAAGTCTTGAAAAAAAACATCCATCCTATATTTTGATCCACATAAACGAGTAGGTATTTTTTTTTTTTTACTAATTTTCCAATTAAAACGATGATAACAATATCGATTCATTACCTAAAATTTTTTTTAAGCTATACACAAAAAAAGTGGAACAGGAAACACAGCAATAAAGCAATAATAATAGACTAAAAAAATGGTATCATCTAACACTATTTACAATATTTATTTTAAAGCCGAAGGATAGGTACTCGTAAATTAAATAATTTCGTTTCTATAAAATATGCAATATTTCGCTTATAAACAAAATGGCAGTTAGGGCTCGATATTTTAATTAAATAAATCAACGATAAACACGAGCAATTCAAAAATGTTACATAAAGCTAACAAATTTGTGTCGGAGTAGTCAGTAAATTTTATTGCTGCGCCATCAACCATCAATCTCAATTACAAAATTCACTAAACTCTGCGATGCATTACATATAATTAAATTTCCACCCTTAACATGTCCTATTCAATTTTAATTGAACGCAATTTTTCATCAGTGCTATACATACATCACCTATTCACATTTTTGTACATATATATCTGTAGTTTTCAATGTAAGCATTTATTTTAAGCTCTCTCACAAAACAGTCATTAAAAAAAAGCCAGCTTTGACATCACAAGTTGCAAATGCAGCAGCACCAGCAGCAACTCTTCATATATGCATGCAGCACATCAGTATATATTTGCATCAAAAAACATCAACATCAATCTACGGCTATAACCTATCATCAGCATATAAACAGTTTTAGCATCAACATCACAATAATTATCCTTGTGATATCCTGCTGCACTCAATTCACGATATAAAGATATATGTATACAGGTATATGTATATTATGTAGATGTATATTTTTGTTTGAATGTGAAAGGAAATCTAATACGTCACACTTTTGTGCGAGTGTATGGCAGAGGATTAAAGTTTGTTTTCCGGTTCAAGAAAAAACATAATGAAAATGAAAATAAAAATAAAATTTGAAAAGAAAAAAAAAATACAACATAAAACGGTACTTCTGCTACAGCAGTTCTTCCTGCTGACTTAACAGGGTGTTCGTACAATTTTTTTTAGATATGAAAAATCAAACAGACATTGGCCTACTTTTATGATTTACTTTTACTTAAGTGCGTTTTTTTGCAAGCCCGGGGGGAACTGGATGAACAAATCGACGCGTCGGTGCCAAACAATTTACATGTTATATGTAACAACGACAAATCCCCTCGGGGCTTAACTTAAGCGCGCCGAAAAACTGTTTTACAGACTTGGATTACATACTTGTTATCGATAGTTTGAATGAAAACTCAATTTTGTTTCTATCTCTAATCCCCGGTTGTCATTTTTAATTACTTAACGATTTTTTCGACCGCAAAGAAAAGAGTCCTTGCCCAAGACGCGGCAGCTTGCCATCATTTTTCTAGTCCCAAATGGCTTTGAATTTAATAATTTAGAAAAATGAGATCTCAAAGAATTCTCACTCAAAAAGTGAACAAGCGACTCCAAGATTTTTTTCCTCCTGTTCAAGTAACTGAGATTGCTGAGATCTCCGAGATCTCATTTTCCTGAACATGCCTAATCAGAGGTTCCATCATACTTGTTGCATCGTTTTTACGTTTTCTTGCCATATGCATACCAAAACACTTTAAACCGATGTGGTGTTTTTTAAGCCGTAAGTCGGAAATTGTATCTCGTGTGGTGTGTTGCTATCGTTTTCATGTATTTCCTATGCATATAGAGCCATATTTGTCTTGTGTGGTGTGTTGTGTCGGACGGAATCAATCAATTTTCTATTGCATCATACAATGCTGTGTAGGAGACACATTTTTCTGTGGGAAAAAGAAAACAGTTATCGAGGAGGAAAATAGATAAATATCTAAAAAAAAATACAGTTTGGAACAGAAAACACGAATTATTACACAGTAGGCACAGTAGGCGGCACAAAACGTCATCACTACACAACTCACCACTCGGGATAGGTGTGTCTTCGGATTTAAAGTTCTGGTATTGTGAATAACTTTTATTTCAGTTGGAACTTGGAAGAACTGCCCATTTCATAAAAAAGGAATGACGATTTGTCCTCGTGACGGTTTTTGATCTAATTTAAATTTTGAAGTGTTAATTTGACAACCACCCTGTTAAGTTAGACAGGTTAGAGTTGCACAGAAAAGAAAAAAAAAAAAAAAAACAATACACAAAATCTACCTCGACAAAGTTTTTCTTCATAAATACAAAAGGAGCTCTGCCGCCGAGCCGCATCAACGGAACCGTACTCTTGGGGGTATATACATACTGTGAGTTCAGAATTTATATCTCGAGAAAACGTTTTTATGCCAGAGTGGTGCCAAGAGAACAGGCTAGTATTATCGGGTTTGAAGAGGTCGGTCGGTTGGTTGGTTGGTTGGTTGGATATATGGAATGGAAGGTTATATAGAGGAGGCGAGGTCAGGCAGGACTTATTTTTCCAATTCACGGCATCTATGATGTTCAGGGTGGATTGGTGGTTCGTCGTTCATTTTGTTGGGTCGTGCTTCTTTTTTTTTATATCAAGGTGCTGTCGGAGGATGGTCGTTCATGGTAGTCAGTTCGGTATAGGTATATATCCCCGCCTATTTCAATGGATATAATTACGGTCTATATTTGCATAGGTAATCATAATTTTTTTTTTTTCTTTCTTTGCTTTTTTTATCCACAAGTTGTTGTTGTGATTAAATAAAAAAAAAATAAGAAGAAGAAAAAATATTTTATGGAGAAAATAATGAAAGAAGGTCAAGTGGAACAGGTGATGAAAAAGTTAACCCACAACGGTAGATATACCTATATCACTACCTGGACACCACACCTGATGCTGCAGATTAATAAATTTTCTGGATTTTTTTTTTCATTGTTTTGTTTTGTTGTCGTTCCTTATGAAGTGAAGAGCTTAGATTTAAATAAGTGGATGACAATTTTGTTTTACAAGTACTTTCCTACCTAGCTAAATATTTCAAGATTTTATATATTATTTCTATTTTCTTTAGGAAGCGATGAGTTTCGTTTGACCATAAAGAAACGGCAAGATTCAGTGATATATATTAGAATGGACTTATATCTTTAGGTTTGCCATGCCTAGTACTATGAATTTTGAGTCATGATTTTTTTTTTATTTCGAAAAGATTCAGCCTATTTACCCATGACTCATTGGGCTGCTGTTTTATCTTCTTTCTCCTTCACATTAATTAGATATAGGTATGCTTCGAAAAGAGTCATGACTCAAAAGTCGTCATAATAG
The DNA here is from genome assembly GCA_929447395.1 of Epistrophe grossulariae. NCBI lineage: Eukaryota > Metazoa > Arthropoda > Insecta > Diptera > Syrphidae > Epistrophe > Epistrophe grossulariae. Next base: position 34,129,865 of record OV839569.1, on the reverse strand, counting down.
AAGATTTAGGAGGGAGCAGCTGGCGCGACGGTTGTATTAAAACATTTTCCTGGAGAAGCTAGTTTTTTTTTTCTATACCTATACTTGACCCATTCCACCTGACTCCTTCCACCTTGCTTGTTAAGATTAATTTTGTAAATCTTTCCCTACACTCACCGTTCATGCATCAGCAAAGCTCAGCTTAAGAATATTGTTCTGAAATTTTTCCAGAAAAATGCAGAAATGAAAACCTCTCATTGTAGGTTGCCATACCTATATAAAATTTGACAGCTTTTCTTTGATTTCTGAAAAAAAACCCAAAAATGACTTAGGCGCCAGTTATAGCGATCAGAAAAACCCATCCGAAAACCTTGAAACAGTATGAAATTGATTCTTTTTTCTGATGGTTGTTTATAGCAATCAGAAAAAATGTGTCAGAAAAAGTGAAGCAAACCGAAAACAAACAAACAGCCGCCAAGATTTTTTCTGATTGAAATGTCAGAAAAAAATTTTCGGATGGAATCCTTTCAGTGGAACAGAAAAAAATTGAAACACAAATCAATGGAACGATTTGTTCCCTTTTCTGTCAAAAAGCAATCAGGTGATACGAAAAATGAAATTTCATCCGAAAAACAAGTAAATCCATTTAAAAGATAAAACTATAATGTTTTGGCAATTTTTTTTCGCGAAAAAATTCTACGCTGAATTACTCGTCAATTGATATATTATTTGGCTATCAAATCGAATTGAAAAGTAATAAAAACTTCAATCGATTTTTTTTTCGGATGATTTTTTCTGATCGCTATAACTGGCGCCTTACGAGGTTTTTGCACTTTAATTCCATTTATATCTGCTCCTGGATTTGCTGAGAAAGATATTCTGGGAAAAAAACTATCCCTCTGGTTTGGTTTCCCAATCCATTTTCCATTTTGGTTTGATTGCAAAATTTTGTTTTCGATTTTAAATTCTCTATGCTGATTTTTCAGCGCAGGACATAAAGCCCAGGGTAATAAAGCCCAATTTTAATTTTTTGGGGCTTACGTCCCACTTGATTGAGACATAAAGCCCAAATTGAATTTGGGCCTTAAGTCCCACCCAAATGAGACCCAAGCCCAAAATATTTTTTATTTTACTATAGAATTTGGGGTAGGTGCGAGGTTGGGTGTATGCAAAGTTTCTTTTTATCATTTGGTAGTTTTTATTTAGTGGGACATAACTCCCAACATTTTTATTTGGGGATTGGGTCTTATTTGGGTCGAACTTAAGCTACGCGCAAACCAACGCGATGGCGGTGGCGTTCACGATAAAAATGTGGATGCCTCAAATAAAAATCAAAGGAGAGGCACTCTTCAATCACGTAGATGTGTGCCCCTCCTTTGATTTATATGTGCGGCATCCAAAATTTTTATCGTGATCGCCACCGCCATCGCGTTGGTATGTGGGAAACTTTAAGGTCCAAATTCATTTTGGGCTTTATGTCTCACTCAAGTGGGACGTCAACACCAAAAATAAAAAATTGGGCTTTATGTCCCTGCTCCGATTTTTTATCGTTCTTGGAAAAGGCGCATATTGAAGACCCTTTTGAATTGTTCGTTGAACACGTTGCTTTCTCCTCGTCGAAGGACTTCTCAAAAAGAAAGTAAACATTTTCAAAGCTTACATCAGTTTCTCACGTTTCAAAGTCTTTCGTTTACATCGTTGATATTATATACCGGCTGAGTGAATAACGTACGTTTAAAGACAGAGTTCTAAGCAAATTGAAGATTTTATTTTTTTTTTTCTGAATAAGATGCCAGTTATAGCTTTCATTGAAATTCATCATTGAAAATTTTAATTTCTTATTTTAAGACACTTAAAAAGCAAAATCAGTAATTATTTTGATGCCAATAAAAAGTTGATGACTCGATTATCATTTCTAGTCAAAAAAATATTTCATTTTGGCCCAATCTTTCACATAAAACGATTTCTAAGATTTCAATGATCAATGATAAGGTAGTTCAATCATTGAAATAAACAAATTCATTTACTGGGATAGGCTGGGCCAAAATGAAATATTTTTTTGACTAGCAATAATAATTGAGTTATCAGCTTTTTATTTGCATTAAAATAATCACTGATTTCACTTTTTAAGTGACTCAAAATTAACAATTAAAATTTTCAATGAAAGATATAACTGGCCCCTAATCAATGTTTTCCAATTCTTGATAATTGAATTTCAGACCTCCCTGTACTTCCTCGAGATTTAATACCTTTTTTTCATTTCATTTCACTTTGACTTAAATTTCATTTGGGATTCTAAGTATATAAGGAGTATATTTGAGTAAACACAAACTTACTCATGAACCGCCCCCCTCTGAATCAAAAGTCCATATAAGATTCTCCCCATAAGGACTTATACTTCATATAATCCTACACTGAAATTTAATGAACCTTTTGATAATATAATCTCTTTTATCCCCATCTAAGCTATTCAAGCTTAAGAGAAAGTCTCCTCCGGATATATACCCATCAATAATTCACTGCATTGCACCAATTAATTATTCATCATTTAGCTGGAAATGTCATGCAGACTTTCAAAGAGAAATAATTCCTCATTTTGAAATCAACTGCATTTCCGGAAACCACAACATCATCACCATACTTGGATATTCGTATAATTCTGCTGCTCCAGGACACTAAAACTTAAACTCGTATCTTTTGCTGTTTTTTTTTTTTATTTATTTTTGCAAAAAAAAGAAAACTTTGCCACTCTTCAAATTTCAAAAGAACTTTAGCGTCTAAGACTATAAATAATATAAATCCTCGTGTCTGTTAAGTTGTACGTACTTTAAACTTTTCACATCCTACAATTGCAGTTTTGTGTTGGCTTCCTTTTATATGTACCTACCTAACTTAACTATATACATAAAGCCCCTCTGGATTCCTAACTATACCATGTTTATATTCTGTTCCAAACGCGCTATTAATTTCAATTTGCATAAATTTAAAATAAAAATACATGACCGACAAGGACTACACACGGCGGCGGTGTATGTTGTGATGGCGATAAGGACGCATACGGGGAGGAGTGCCAGTGGTCAAAGGAAAGGTATTTTTTTTCCACCATATAAAGTAGCCTGGGTTAAAAGTGGTTGAACATTTACGCGAACATTTTAAATATTTTTATAGGAAACGTAACGACACCGACCGATGGTCAATGTGAATAGGTAGGTAGGTGTTCAACCTTACTTGCTGTAGGTAGGTAGTTGGTTAACTATATAGCAGCAAACCTTGTATCCTGTGAGTCTGCACAGGTGTCCATTAACATGCGTTTTTCGTGTCGTAATTTGATTCATACAGGGTGTTTTTACATTTGAATAATCACAGAAGTGTGTTTTGTGAAATACCATACTTCTTCTACCAAGGTACTGAGGTTCTAATGAGGCCCAGTTTGAGGTTCTAAGCAGACTCGGATCTTAAGGGAGATACAATTAAAAAATTGAAATTCAATTTTTCCCTTAAAGGATATTTATGAGGCACCCTGTTTGTTTTCTCCTGACCAACTCCTTTTCTCGACCTAAAATCTCGTCCCGTTTTTCTTTTTTTATTTTATCAATGAACAAGGAGCTCTATACAGTCAGCCATACACTTTGTTGTTTTGTTACTTTACCGAGTAGAACTTTTGTTGTTGTAAGGACTTATGCAGGAGATGGAGTGGTTTGAAAAGGTGATTGTGCATGCATATCGGTCGTCTGTTTTTTTTTTTCGATGTTATAGACGTCATTATGGTATTAAAGCACGCGAGGTCCTGGAACTCTGCACTACCATTACAACCAATAGAACAAGACTTCGTATAATGGACGCACTTTTGTTTTGATTGTTATTGCAGTTGCAATTAGGAGTGGAAGTCACATTTATAGAGTGAGGAGGACTCTCGAGAGAATATATAATAATTATGGAAATGGCATGTGGAAGTGGAAGTATTTTGTGACAGCCTGTCAAATGGCCATTGTGGATGCAGAGCAGCCAGCCAGCAGCACCCAGCAAAGTGCTTGTTTGCTGTTTTTGTGAAATGTCGATCTATTTTTACGATGTCTGGGTATTAGAAGTATGTGGACGCGAGGCAAGACGAGGACATGCAAAATGATGATGATGATTCAGATTGCAGCAATTTGTTGAGGAATTTTTTTTTTTAAGTGTCCACATCAAATGGTGTGCGGAATGCTTGTTTATATATAATTAAGCGGATTAAAACTGTGATAGAAGAATTGCAACTTTGTTGGCGAAATTTAATTGAAAACATATCAATAAAACAAAAATCCTTCGAAATAGTAATTCTAATGTTTTTCTTGGAGTTGGGGATTTGGATGAATAATTTGCCGGATATGAGAATTTTTTTTATAACACGAATATGAGTTAGAACAGAACGTTGTTGTCCTCTTTAAAAACAAAAAAAAAAAACAAAACAACCTTTTAATCAACTATTATCCACTCTTCATTTCTGAAAAAACACGTTTTCATTCAAGAAGTTCCAAGAATTTTCAAGAATTCATTAAACCTATGGGCCATTTTCTTTCTTCTTTACACACTAATACCCCAGAGCAAGGTCCACACTACACAATTCATATCATTTGCTTATACAAAAAATTACACTCCAAAATTAAAAAAAAAAAAAAAAAAAAAATACAACCTTAGTCACGCTACATAGGTACACTACATAATATATACCGGGAAAAAAAATCAGAAATATAATTTCCCTTAAGTTACTATAAGGACTTTGATGTAGAAAGTAGAATTATACGCCAAAGGACACAAAAAAATAACTATACCTACTCTTAGAATGCTCCTTCTCTCTTATAGGAATTCAAAAAAAAACAAAAAAATAACAACATGCTTGGTATGGTAACCTTGATGAAGGTAAGGTTTATTGCGTGGGATAAAAAACAAGAACATTTTAAGAGTACCAAACGGTGGTGTGGCCAAAGACTTGCCACTATGTTTACCTTGGGTTTTTTTTAATATTATGCAAGACTAAAAAAAAAACAAAAAAAAAAAACAACAACAACTGGCGGGTAATCTCAAAAATGTGCCAATTAGAGTAATGTTATAATTGTTGTAATAGTTTCTTTGTTATAACAGTTTAGTTTGCTGCGAGGAATGTCCTTCATATAGCCAGCATGAACACACAACGGAAGCACCTCCTCTTTTATATAGCAACCACCTCCTTTGCTTCATATAGTAAGGATTTTAATGAGAAAAACTTGATTTTTTATTTGACTACGGATGTGGGCTTCAACTAATAGTCGCATGCAATTTTTTCATTTTTATTTATGGTCGTAAACATAGTAATTTTTAATTGAAAAAAAGCGAACATAAACGTTGAGCAAAAAGAAAAAAAAAACAAGGATGCCTACCTATGAAGCTTTACAGTGAACAATTATTACGATACAGTTTTAAAAAACACGACTAAATAAATCCTTTCATCAAACATTCCACTCAACTCAAGTGCACTCTGATTTTTTTTTTATAACTATAATCAACAACATCATTTTCTATTTTTAAAATCCTTTATCCTTCAAATAAATAAAAGTTGTAGGTACGAACAAAAAAAAAAAAAAAAACTGTAACCATTTCCACACGAATCTCAAGTGCATAAATATATTTTATTTTCAAAAAAAAAAAACATGGATTAGATTTCCTTTTGTGTGTGCATCCGTGTGCAGCAAATTTTGCATTGAATAAATTCCACCAACATGCTTCCTTTTTTATATATGTATACCTCTCACCGGAAATGACAGATACAATGAATTTATACCCCAGAGACATCCTTTGTATTATATCATGGTCGGTGGTGCTGCGCGCGATGATGATGATGATGTTGGTGGCTCTATACTCGTCCTGTGTTATGAATTCTATTGTGTGTTGTTATAAAGCGAACGGATTTTCGACATAGTATAATATACCTCGGCCACAAAAACACAATACAATTTCTGACGTCCCATGTCGCCTTATCGAACACAAAATACCTAACGTGTTTCATGTTATATTCGTCGTATCTAATATAGACGAAGCGAATATACTATTTTTTTAATAATAATTTCACCCAAAATGCAACGAGCTGTCAATTTAGCAATGGATTAAGATAGGAGGTTTATATATTTTTTTTTTTTTGTATTGGAAAATATTATTTGTAGCTATTTTAAGTCGGATTATTTAAACGAAAAAAAAAATTGTGCAAAATAAATTTGAATGTCAATCAAAATATTACAATATTTAGCATTGAGAGGAAAGTTCGGTTGAATTTTTGTTTTTATTATTTCATAAGCTCTGACCCTGGATCAATTATATGAGTATTTTTATATCTTTAACGTAAGTTTGTATGTTATTAAAACTGCATCCAAAATAAATGTATAAATTTCAATCTTTGCGTGCAAAAGGCTTCGAAAGGTTATATCGTATTTTTACTTGCGATTATGTACATATGAAAAAATAAATAAATAAATTGGGACCTACAATTTTCTGCCAAATCCGAACAGCTAACAATATATATGTAGATATTCTTTGAGGATTTGTAAATTCTTTGCAAGAGGCACTGGCCCGTGAAAAAACATTTCTGTTTTAAGTGGCATATAGGCTGGGAATCGAACCAAAGACTTTCGGCGTAACATTCCTAAGCACTAACCATTACGCCACGGGCTATAGGCAGGGCCGGACCAACCATATGTGCAAAATATGCAAATGCACAGGGCGCAAATTTCTAGGGGCGCATTAGCAGGAGCAAGAAAATGTAATCTGATCTTTGGCAAACCTATACCGTTTGCATTTTAACCACAAAACTTGTTCAAATAATCCCAAAATAACATCCATCACAAATGTGCTAAGTTATTTCCTGCACACTAACTAACATCACTTTCATTGTTCCATTCAAGGAGGATTTAACTCAGATCTAGAACTATATCCCACTAGACCTATGCAAGGCCAATCTTACCTACCTAATCTCAAAATATTCCACCCTGTTCGTACAAAATAAAAAAAAAATTTTAAATCTCAACACAAAAAAGTTTCTCGTCACCTCATCTGTGCAAGTTTTATTTCAAACACACATGAGTCCCAAAATTAACATGACAAAGAAAAAACTTCAAATACTGAATCAGTGAGCTATAACGTGTAGGTTTTTGTATGGGACTTCTCATCTACAGAAAAAAAAAGTTTTCGAAAAAGGCCCATGGAAATTCTAAAAATTCATTGAGGAATAACCTGCTTTTCCTTGAGGAAAGGGAACAAAAGCGGTTGCAGTTCTCTTTCCTCAAGGAATAGCAGGTTATTCCTCAATGAATTTTTAGAAATTTCGCACATATTTCAAAAACTTTTTTTTTTTTTTTTTTTTCGGATTACATTTAGGAATTTAACATGGGCATGTCATTGGCGGGATGCACATACCATTTTCTCGATGAAAATTTCACAACTAAATCACTACTTCCTTGGAAGTTTCTTATTCACCAGTTGGAATGAGGACTCCCATGAAAATAATGATGAATATTCAACGAAGAAATCACTAAACAAAAGTAACTTGCTTATACATCAGATCATTAATTTTTGTGGAAAAATATGAAGAAAATTTTGACTTTATTTTTCATTACCTCAATATTTGCCGATGAAAAATATGATGAATTTTCAACAAAGAAATCACTAAATGAGTGTTATGTAGTTGGTTATTGATCAGCTCAATATTTTCGATGAAATTTTAGTAGTGAAATCACTAGGGAATTGGGGGCTGCTTAATCACTACCTCTCCCATTTATAAATTAGAAAAATACTTCTGCTAGTTGGAGCGACTGAATATCATTCAATTAAAAATTCAAGTTCAAAATGCGTCTCATAAGAAGCAAACTATGGTAGATGTTTACCGACTCTTATAAAAACCACAGCATGAACATACTGTGACTTTTATTTTTTCTAAGGGAATTTGTTTAAATTCAGACACTTTTAATGCTCAGCTGAATGTAGGATAAAAGTCGTTAATTGATGAAAGGATATGTCATTTCATTACCTTCACAGAAATCCTCATATATCTATCGTTTCAGATGAAGAAAAGCGAAGTTCTTATCTCTTCTTTTGCACGCGGTAATGTGGAAAAGTCTAATGTATGTGTATCAGTGTATGTATGTGTGCAAATATTAAAAAGGGGCGCTTTCTACAAATCTTGCACAGGGCGCAAGTTTGGCTGAGGCCGGCCCTGGCTATAGGTACACTTTATAAAGTGGCCCAATATCTTAAAATCATGTTCATATAATATTCCAACAATGAACAAAATTATATGCTTTTATCACAATTATACACAATTTTGTTAACTAATTGTCGCTCCAACATATAGAAAAGTAAAACCCTTAACTCTACCCATTGGTTTATTTCGAAAACTGTAATTTTTATGAAGAAAAGTGTGAATGTGTTTTTTGTAGAAAATTTTCTAAGCTATTACTCTCTGACATTTGTTATTTACAACTAACCATTTGTGAGATATTCCTGAAAAAACATTTTGAAGGGCCTTTAACCTCCAGTAAAATTGATAGTGGCACTCATATCGATGGGGACTTTTGACAATTTCTTAAGAACACCATGAGGAGGCCATATACGAAAATCCAGCTTTCCAGAGTGGCGTTTATTTCCTAATTGGGCTGTTTTTATGGGGTTAGGCTTCGGATTTGTAAAAAAAATCGAACTGAAATTTTTAATCTGACCTATTATTTGTAGTACCCGTGGTGTAATGGAAAGTGCGTTAGACTGAAATGCAACTGGTCATAGATATTGAATTGAGGAAATTTCCTTCTTAAAAAAAATTAAATAAACAAAATTTTTTTAAGCGTACTGCCCTTGTGAGGAAAAGCATCTCTATCAGGGAAATCTCCCTCTCATCTTAACCTTTCGGATTCAATATAAAATTGTAGGTCCACTCCATTTGTGCCCTTAGTTTTCCCCTACAGCTGTTACGCAACCAATTTATCTGTGTATAATAGGTCTGCTTGGTAACGAGAAATTTCTTGCAAATTTTCACAATTTCCCATCAAAACCCATAGGAAAAAAAAGGAAGTTTTGGGAAATTTGTTGAAATAAAAAGTGACCAAACAAGCATAATATTTATAACGATGGCAGAGAATGCAAAAAAATAGAATCTGTCTGTATCTATCTATCCCTCGACTTACAGCCTAAACCACTGACCAATTTTTCAAATTCAGGACTTTTACATTTTGAAAAAAAAATTTAGATGATTTTTAATTTCCGAACTTTTCGTTAATGTTGAATGAATGAATGAATGAATGAATAGTATATTGAGGTATAATACACTGCGAACTGACGATCTTTTGTGCCCCCATCTAGAGCTGGAATATCATGCTCCTCTTATAGCTCCTCCTCCAAATTTATTCCTTTGAAATATCGGAGTATTTGGAGTATCTTAAGAGAAGGCGGTTCGCTCTCTTCGACCTGGTATTTTCCCAGGTATTTTGTTCTTTGATGCATAAGTGCATCGTATCGTCCTAGTACGTGGTTCGGCGTCTTGTCTTGAGTATTGCAGAATTTGCAAAGAGGGTTGTTTTCCAGGCCCAGAAGATTCAGGTGGCCTTCTTAGTTTGAAGTGGCCAGTGAGCCTGTGAGGCGACCAGTAACAAGTCTAAGGTTGTTTCTGCTTAAATTGATGCAGTTCTTGAAACGATCCTGGTTGTAGTTTCCAAGCAATATAGTTTTGCCTGCCTCAACTTGGGGAGTTCTTTCCAATTTTTGGATCTTGTGTCCTTCTCCTCTTTTTTGATTTTGCTTTTATTCACATTTTCTCCTATTCCGCAATACAGTTCCGGCCCTGCTAGGGTGGTCACTGGTCATTGCACCTATTTTTGCTAAGGAGTCTGCCTCCTCATTACCCTGAATGCCACATGGCTAGGTACCCAATGGTACGAAATGAGACAGTATTGTTCTTGTCAAGTTCGTTTAGCCTATTCACACATTCCCACACTAGTTTTGAGGTGGTGGCGTATATGAACTCATTGATTTGAGTGCGGCTTGACTATCTGACATAATGACTTAATGTTTTGGTTGCGATATTTTCGTTCGAGATTTCGATTTGCACATTTTTCTAAGGCGTGGACTTCCGCCTGGAAAATACTAGTGGACTGTCCCATCGGTACGGAAATTTTGGTTCTTGGTTTGTAGTTCACTGTTTCACTTATACCCACTTTTTCTTGCTACTTAGGTCAGTTTTAAAGTTTTTAACGAATTTTTCGTTAATGTTAAAGGGTACCTACATCGATTTCGATCAAAATTTTTATAAAGGAGCATATCATATACAAGGATTAAAGGATATCAAAATTAAAAATTGAAATGTTTTTTCTTATGAAAAATCAAAACGCTAGGACGTATAGGTTGATAACGAAAATCTTTTGAAAAAGAAGATCTTTTTATTGGTTGGATGGACTGATAGATCTGTATGTACCAAAAGATTTAAAGTTCTTGTATCTCTTTTTGAAAAGTCAATGAATTTATTAACTTATTTAACACCAAAAATTATTTCAGAATTATTTATGTGGTTGGAAAAATATATTTGTGTAAGTTATTTAATTGAATATGCAAAGTGTAGCCAAGGAAAAGTGTACCAACAAAAAGAACAATCTTATGAAAAAATCCAAGTGAAAATTTTTAAAACCAAATGTGTATTAGTATTCTGGCATAGGTAGGACCAAAAAAAAAAAAACATGAGGCATGTTCAGGAAAATGAGATCACGGTGATCTCAGCAATCTCAATTACATAAACAGGATTGCTCACTAAAACTTCTCAGCTTTTCTGTCAAAATTCGTAGGAAAAATATTCTTAGATTCGCTCACTTTTTGAGTGAAAAAAATCTCTGAGAACTCATTTTTATAAACGCGTCATTTTGTAAAAAATACAAATACAATAAATAAAATATTTTGTGTTAATTTATTCTTAAAAAATGTCTTTTCTTTATTTATTTATTTTCCAAAATTTATAAAATAAGAATTTCTGTTATTAAATGTAAATCTGCGACGTGGAAAATTTACAATTTGTATACAAACTAAATATTCCATAAAAAAACCATTAAAAAAAAAGGAGACAAGCCGAAAATGGATTCAATGTGGAGGAAAATTCTGTCTACCCATATACTTATGTTAAGCAACAGGAAAGTGATGGAAAAATTTGGAAAATTCAAAGGTGCATTATATAAGCACCCAACCCACTCAATAAAAATAATAAAATTTCTAAGAATTTGTTTTATTGAATTAAGTTCTTTAAAATTTCTAACCTCTTTTTTTGTTAAAACATTTTGTTTATATCAAATCATGTGTCAAAAAGAAGATTTTGGAAGCACTGTTTGACGCCATTACTCGTAGATTACATTCTCTGAGGATTTATGTAAAGTTGCAAGTCTACGTTGAAGCCAACTTTCGGTCAAAAATAATAATTCTGAAGGATGGTCATTTAAGATAATGGGCCCTTCCATAAGCAAAATTTAGAGACGACTTAAATATTTAAGTAGACCCTAAATAATGAATATTACATGGTACGAACTTTTAAATATAAAACATGTGATGTATGGTTCATTATTTATAGTCCATACCATTATGGTTCATTTTACTTGAATATTTAAATCGTCTTTAAATTTGGTTGTTGGTAAGGCCCAATGTGTTTTCCACAATTTTTTTTTTAATTTTGCAATTAAATTAAAAATATAGAGAAAAAATTATTGTATTTTGTATTGTATTGTGTTGTATTGTATCCCCTAAGGGTTACAAGTCTTCCATCCGTCCCTCCTTACTCCTTCTCGCAACCTCTAGTGCCTTATCCATTCTTCCCCCCTCCCTCCTTCGTCCATTATATCCATTAGTTTTTCCCCTATTGATCTCCCTTCATCTCCACCTGATCTGCATCTTTCTATCATATGTTCCCACGTCTCTGGCTCACCTTCACACACTCTGCACATTCTCTCTTCTCCTTGTTTCCAGTACCATCTTTCTCTCGCCTAATTCCCTAGCCTGACTCTCGCTATTCTCTTTGTTCTGTCTGCCTTCTATCTCGCTTTTAGATATTGCGGAATCCCTCAGGTCATTACTTGCTTATACCACCTGTTATATCTGGATTCCATTATTAAATCCCGTCTTTCCTTCTCCTGCTCTCTTCTGTCCTCCCATTCTACTCTCACGTATCCTGTCATACTGTCTCCTCTTCCTTCCCTTCCTCTCATTCCCATTCTCCCTTGTTCCCATAGTGATTCTCTGTCATTTCCATCTCTCTCTCTCTGTCTCATCTCCTCTAAACATTCCCTCGCTATCTCACTTTCTTTTCCACCTGTTAATTTCTCTTTAGAGAAAAAAATTAAAAAAACTAATTGGATTTTTTTTTTCAAAAATCAAAAAATAATAATTTTAGAGGTGACCAATCGAGAATATTAATCAAATTAAAAAAAAATCGATTTTTTTGGAGCAGCGTTTTTTTTTTGGCCTCCCATTTCTCAAAATCGACTTATTCTGTAACTGTGGATGGTCAAAAAAAGTAAATGGAGTTCAAAAGTGTTCATTTAATTTGTCATCTTTTACAAAAAAAAAAAAAAACCGACACTTTTGGGGCCAAGTTAACACAGCTTCTTTTCGAAAGTTTTTACCGATTTTCGAATTTGATCTTTAATATCATTTTATGTGCACAAAATTTGCAATGGACTTTTATGCAGTTTTTCTTATGTGATATGCCAATGAAATACAAACATTTTTGTTCAATAAAAACTCTACAAACATTATAAATCATTAACAGAATTTTAATATCTACGTATACGAAACTCTAAATTTGAAGAATTTTGGAGAACATTGAAATAGATTGTCAGAATGATCGAATACGGAATCAATGCATATATTACAGAAATTTTAAAGACATAATACAAAAAATATGGATGACTATATCGCACAAACTCTTGTAGTTAACAATAACAAACCTATTGGGTTAGCAAAATATGGAGAAAAAAAATTCAAAAGTACTATAAAAATATTTTTTTTTTTTAATTTTATTTATTATTCTCAAAATTTTTAAATGCAATATTGTTTTAAATATTCAGAAGTACCATTTTACTAAAATTGTAATAAAATTGATCCAAATGATTAGAACACAAATAGCCCAGCAGTCGCTATGAATAAAAAAGACCTGACTTGGAAAAAATTTAATTGTACACTTTTCTTTCACAATTGGTTAGGAGGTAATGAGGAGCATTTTGGTCCTGGATTTTCTAAAAAATTGACTTGAAGTAGAAAAAAATACTAAAAAAAACAACGGCAACACTTACAATGTCATCTTATATGTTTTATAAAGCTTGAAATTTATTCCTCAAATTCTGTTTTTAAATCAAATTATTTAAATAAATAGCTTTTGAAAATTTAATTTTCAAACTCAAAATTTTGAAATAAACTAAATTTAAAAACAATTTTTGAAATAAATTTTTTTCAAAAATTTAACGTTATTGTTTTCTGAAAAATTGACTTAAAATAGAAGAAAAATAAATAAAAAAAAACACACAATTTGCATAAATCAAATTATTGAATACTTTTTGAAAAATTAATTTTCAAATTCAAATTTTTAAAAGAAAAAATTTAAAATAAAATTATTGGCGCAAAATTTTAAACGATTTAGTAAAATGTTAAAGCCATTTTAGTAATTTACTAAGTTAAAAAGAAGATTTTGGTATTTTTAAACGATTTTAGCAATTTACTAACTCTTAACATTTTACTAAAGTTAAAATCAGAAAATGGCTACTTTAAATTTTAGTAATTTGCTAAATCCATATGAAATCTGTCATTGTCCTCGAAAATAATTTCTTGGCAATTTTATTTGAAAGATTTAAAATGTGTTTTTTTTCGTGTGCTAATTCTTTTCAAAGTAAATTTCCATGTGTATTCACTTATTTAACCAACTTTTCCACACTGTTTTGAACTAAAGATCTCCATGTTGGCATCTTTAAATGGTTAGCTGCATGGCTATAGTGAACCTATTTAATTTTTAAGTTATATTAAAAGATTTCTTTGGTTTGACTATGACAACTTTACAATATCTTACTTTATCATTACCACTTGCAGAATTGATTGCTGTCGCCAAAACTTAAAATTCGTTTTAATAAATCCTCAGACATTCTTTCTTCCCGTGAGTTTAAACTTAAAAAAAAACTATTAAATCTTCCCAACGATGGGAAAAGCACATAAACAAAATAAAATAAGAAAATAGTTTTCACAAATAAAAAAATAACTAAATAAATTGTAGGTTGTCACTTTGACTGCTGACATTCCAAATATTAGGTCCGTTCCCTAAGTTTAGGTTTGTTTGCTTTGTTTTTCTTTATGAACTGTCATTGTTTGGACGTGTTTAGATGCCCCTATTTTAATAAAAGGGAATTAGTAATTTACTAGTTAGTAAAACGAAAAAAAGGATTAAAATTTTGGAAGAGCTAGTAAATTACTAAATAATTTAGCAATTTGCTAACTAGTAAAATGTTAAGCCCTTAACAATAGGTTGTTTAAAATTTTGCGCCATTTTTTTTTTCAATATTTTACTTTATTAAGTAGTATTTTTACTAGCGTTAAAAACCATATGCTAAAATGTCTTCTAGTTTTTGAAACTTAACTGCTGAATCCGGCCCCATTCAATAAAAGAAATCGGTTTTTATTAAAAATGTTTGATTTCTTGAAAGTGTTCGAAAAAGAATTAGCAGCCCAATACAACGTAATATAAGTAAAGCTCGAATTGATAAAGAACTTAGTGTTTACCAATTACAAATAGGATTTAGTAGCAATAGGTATAGTGTAAAAGTTCGAAACGTTCATAGATATTCCATTCCAAACTTTTACAATGTCTATAACGTCTACTTCAGTGTAATTGTAAGGACGTAGAGATTGTAGGTACCTTTATCTAATACCTTTTTCCAGTGCTGTCAAAAAAATTATAGTATGGGCAAAAGTATTAGTCAAGGTAAGATATATTTGGAAAATTAAAATTAAAATATGGGACAAGAGAAGATCAATTTTGTATGTGAAAATAATTGACTATTGACTTTAATTTAATTTCAATCAAAAATACTCACTTTTCATATTTTCCATAGCTCTTTAAGTTTTGATACTATATCTCTTTTAATTTTTTTACTTGTTTTATTCTTATTTAATATTTTCTTATTACACGGAATACTTAAAACAATATTCTTTACAAAATTAGGTTGACACAACTATTCCTTAACATTTTATTTCCATTGCTCATAATTTAAAATATGTACGTTCAAAAAACAAAATATTACAAAAATCACAGTTAGTACAAATTTTCCGCTAACAAACCATTTTGTATTGGCTTAACATTCAATCGAATCGATCGAATTATCTCAAAAATTTATTTTATTTTATAAAATAGCGTTTAAATTGACAAATTTTCCCAAAGAATTAATTTGATGAATAATAACGAGAAATGTATCTATCCTTCCCAATACAATTTTACAGAAAAATTAAATAAAATACTGATAAAAAAAGTTGTGTCTTCCTAATTTTCCAAACGATATGACTTCGAAGATCTTCCCGGTGTACTATATAAATAACAATCTTTAACCAACTTAAATATATACATAATGACATAATATTTAACACAACCTTTTTTCTTCTTTTTTTTTTTTTGCACACAAATTCATGATTTTCGCAATACCACCTACCTAATCAAAATCCCAGTCAGCTATTTTCCAACGAAAAATTCCACACCCAATTCTGTTGAATAATAATATTCATCCAACCAAAAATTATGTCGTCCACACTTTTTTCTGCTTACAGAGAGGTTCATTCACATTCTGAGTGCAAAGGACGATCTAGTTAAATTATTTGCTTCTACATTCTTTTCGTGGCTATTTTGTTGAGCTAGAAAAAAAAAAAAACTCCTTCCCCCAGGACTTTATCAATGTAGAGTGGCATCAGAATTCTTACATTCGCATACTCAAACATACATTCTCTTAACATATTTCTCTAAATTGTATATACATAAGTAGTAGGTACTAAAAATAATAATATAATTCATCAGGCTTTTGTGTTGTCAAGCGGCATAGTTTCAACAGAAAAAAAATAAAATAAAATCTTGCTCTTTTCATTTCGAGAGTAGAGAGTGTGATGGTGTTGCCTTCTTGCATATCAACACACCATATTCATTGTAGGCGAGCATGTTTGTCACGTGCGACGAGGTGCGTTCTTACCGAACGGAGACTCCTCCCGGGTGCTTAAGTAGAACTTGCCACGCAATCTGTAATAATTGAAATGAAAGTATGTTGTAAATTATCATGTTGTGACAGTAAAATGAGGAAATTTGCAGGGAAATGTGAATATAAAAATTTTAAAATTAAATTTCATAAGAATCATCAGAAATATTTATATACTTCAGAGAAGAAGATCCTGAAAATCCTGGAAATATCAAAACAAATTTTAAAAGTCAACCCTATAACCTCCTAGGCTGTTAACCTAAAAAATTATCCTTCACCACCAGCAGACTTAAGGCTTGAAAATATACAAAACGATGAGGTCCTTGTTCTAAGATTAGACCAATTAACCTCACAGTTTGAAAGAGCAAAAAGTATAATATGAGGTCATAAAGTGTTACAACTTTTTCGATTTTATAAAGATGGAGAAGGAAAATTCTTGAAAAATTTCATTAAAAAAAAAAAAGTATTGACTTCCGGTGTGCTCAATATAACAATCACCATGTATTAATGATTATCACATTTTTTCTTAGACTCAATAATTTTGATTTAATTAACTTCCATTAACTTTTGATTGTCTGTGACAGGATAACAAATATTTAAATGGGCGTGGAGTTACTGACTGTATATAAAATTAGGTATAATATGCCTAGAATTAATTTTGTTTTGTCATATAATTTTAATGAGGATTGCGTGAGATTAGAGAATTTATTAAAAAAACCAAATGTTGCCATGAAACATATTATATTCACGGTGAAATTAAATTTCTTTTGGACAATACAATTTCTGAAAAAAAAAAAAAAAACAAGACATAACTATAGGTACTCTTTAAGAAACACACTATTACATCCGTAGATTGTATTACACGCATTTAATTTTAAAACTCTATATTATTTCTTCAAGAGGTCAGGACTGTAGCCAAAGTGGGCGCTAAAGTCCACGACGAATTCAACCAATTCCATCACGTCTTACAGATGAAATTGAAAATACAATAAAAAAGTTATCTTATAAATTTATATTAAGATTAAAAGTTTTACTAAAGAATTCATTTGATTTATGGCTAAAAATTTGATTTAAAAATATATTTAGTTTTATAAAACTTAGACCAACCCAGGAGCGACACGACATGATGAAACCCACTTTTTTCTGACTTTTTAAGTAAAAACATTAAAATTATGAAATAAACAACTTGAAAGTTCTGTTTATATGCTTAAGTGCATT
Organism: Epistrophe grossulariae; assembly: GCA_929447395.1. NCBI lineage: Eukaryota > Metazoa > Arthropoda > Insecta > Diptera > Syrphidae > Epistrophe > Epistrophe grossulariae. The sequence goes on along the minus strand of OV839569.1, from coordinate 34,112,430 downwards.
CCTAAAAAAATATCGTTTGTGTAAAACTTGTTAAACTTTTATGGTAGCAGCGCTACAGCTGTGGAATTGTTTTCTCTGTATTGTCAAGTAACAAAGAAAAATTAGATTTTGATGGCTTTTGAAAAATTTTTGACGAAGCTTTATTAAAGAGTAGAGCTTTTCTTTGACGTCTTAAGTACAATTTGATTTTGTAGTGTGAAAGTAGTAAAATTCAGTTTTTTTTTCCAAAAAATCTAGAAAACTAACAGTTTTTTTTAGGGAAATGAGAAACTGGAAATATCGAAACCCTTAAACTTGGGTATATTAATGAGTGAATCAATCTCTTGAATTTTAGTTTTATATTTCTTCGTTTTTCTCAAAATCTATTGCTTTAAGGTTTTCGTATAATAAACTGCCATAATATTTTTTGTGTAGAAATTTTATAATCTTCCTAGACATTTCTTTTTTTCTAAGGAAATGACAGTTCGAGCAATTTAAAAAAAAAATAAGTTTTGCTACTTTCACACCAAAACATCAAAAGCCCTGGTCCAAATTTAGGTTCCTTTTTAGGAAATAATCAACAGATTAAAATCAAAGGGCACGGTAGATGCCCTGCCAAGTTTTGGCGACTGGCACTACATCCTTTTTACAGGAACAAACTCTGGCGATTTTCGACCCCCCTCTAACTTCAGTACCAATAAAGGCAGAAATCTAAAATTCGGAATATTTGTTAGGCTAATTAAGGACATCATATTTCAACCCCCTAGCATAAGTGGTTCCTGAGATATAGGTCTTCACAAATCGCAAAAACCGTAACTGACTGACCATCAAAATTATGAAGCACTTCCCGACATTGCAAAATCTTGTAATTTCGCACAGCTGTAGATTTTGTGCTGCAATCAAAGGAAAAAATCGAAAATTTGAGATTTTCCATTCAGGGGGTGTGGTATCCCCCCACTTTCCCAAAATTGTTATCAATTATATGGAGTACGTTCGAATGCGCTAGAATGATGAAGTTTGTGAGTGTGGTAGGATTTTAAATAAATACGAAACAAAAAATTAAATATCTGAGGTTTTCTATTCAGGGGGCGTGGTATCAGCCTACTTACTCAGAATTGCGATCAATTAAATGGAGCACTTCCGATTCTTGTAGAATAATGAAATTTGATAGAGCGGTAGGTCTTGAAGTATATACAAAGAAAAAATAGCAAATTTGAGGTTTTTCATCCCACAGGCATGGTATATGCCCACTTTCTCAGAACTGTAATTAATTATATGGAGCACTTCTCATTCCTTTAGAATGATGAAATTTGGTAGAGCAGTGTTGCTTGAGGTGCATATACAAAGCAAACGTAGAAAATTTGAGATTTTCCATTCATAGGGCGTGGTATCCGCCAACTTTCTCAGAATTGCGATTACTTAAATGAAGCACTTCCAATTGCTGTAGAATTATAAAATTTGGTAGTGTGGTTGGGCTTGAAGGGCTTACCAAGAAAAAAATATAAAGTTTGATGTTCTCTATTTAGGGGCCGTGGTATCCGCCCACTTTCAAAGAATTCGATCAATTAAATGGAGCAATTCCAATTTTTGTAGAATAAATACTACACTTCTAGCTTCACTAGTATATCTTCCCAGATTTTGACCTGGGAAAAAATAAAAATCTTTCCAAAAAGGAGTGAGATCAGAACAAACACAAAAATGTTAAAAAGTAAGCCAAGTTCTTCTATGTAAAAACGTGTATGTAACAAATCAGCCGTGAAAAGTAGTGAGATCTAAAAGTACTCAAAGTTCTTTTAAAAGTAGAGTAATATTAAAACAACTCCAAATGATAAGACAAATTTATTATTTAATGATCAAAATTTGGCGGTTTACTTGGCAAGTTTTCTTTTTATTACTCACAATTTAAAACGTTTTGAAAACTTGACCATTCAACCGCCAAATTTTGGTCATTAAATAATAAATTTGTCTCATCATTTGCAGTAATATTACTCTACTTTTAATAAAAACTTCGCGTACTTTTAGATCTCACTACTTTTCACGGCTGATTTTTTACATACACATTTTTATACAGAAGAACTTGGCTTACTTTTTAACATTCATTTTTTTGTTCTGATAAGTATATCTTAATATTTCACCTTTATTTAGAGATCTTAACCTTAAAAATGCAACTGCAGTCAAAAGTCAAGTTGAAATTCTTATAAGCCAATCATATCGGTTGATTTTGAAAGTTTTGCATAAAATAACAGTATTCTGCCTCTGTATGGTCTTAACGTCATATTAAATAAAAATCCCTAGTTCAATTTTTCTATATAGCAGCAATTTCCATAAGTACTAGCAATATGTATCGCAATTTAAAAAAATCTGAATAAAAATATTAAAACTAACAACCTCTACAGGGACTTACAAATAATGTACATAACATAACACTTAAAAAAAATTCTTACCGTTTATCCGCTCCCATTCCCATAAACGCTTTCATATCCGTTCGGCAGAATGCTTCATTGTCAAATTGCTTCGTTGAATTCTCACAACTTTCAGATGGAAATGACTCAGCAGAGGCCACAGATTCAACAAAATACTGCCAAGCTCTTTGGTGGCTGCATCCAACTGACATGAAAAACAAAAATACAATCTCATAAATAAATTTACAACGAACCATTAAGAACAAAAAAAAAACAACAACAAAAACAACTGGAACTGGAGTATAAAGTCCATAGTCAGAAGACAGTGCAAAAAAAAATAAAAAAATATGAACTCACTTATAATGTTCAGCCAGCGATTATTGGCTATCTCCTGCCTGGCACATCCTGGCTGTAATGGTACTCCATTATTCGGATAGAAATCAGCATGTCCCAGTGGCTCCGGATTGCCCAGAACTCCTCCATCCGTGTGAATGACATCGACAAAGTGTGCGTCTTTTGGGCCAAGTCTCTGGTTGGAACTTTGTCCATTGAAAAGTGGAAATGCCGGATCCAAACCTAAATATTTTATTTCAAAACAAAATTAGTTCATTACAAAAATGTCGGTTCAACAAAAATAATAATAATTCCAAAAATAAATACTTATATGTAAATAATATTTATTAACGTAGATTAGTTATACTGCAAGGAAATTTAGAAGAAAAAAAAAAGAAAATTTATTTTCATTTCAACACCTCCGAAAGACGATTAAAAGGTCAGACAGTATTTTGGTGTCAAGATTTTATTAAGCAACTCCGGAAAAGGATGTGGAAAACCATTTTACTTATTCAGGGATATAATTTTGTTTCTTTCCCAAAGTCCCTGACTTCGTTTTTCATTTAGAGAACTGAGAGAGGGCGTACGGACTGTATGTACAAATATACAAGGGGTTTGCGGTTGTTGTGTTTTTTTTCTGTTTGTTAGACATCTGGACGTGGCCTGGCCTGGCGGTCGTGGGCGTGGGTGGATTGACTTGAAACATGCTCTCTGAATTGATTTTTGAAATTGTTTGCATAAATTATGTGGTCGATGGTATATATGGCTATTTAGTTATTTTTTTTGTAAATGGAAATGATGTAATATATATATGTAACTGAACGATATCAAGCAAAGAAAATCCTTGCAGGCCAATAGAATGGAAAATTTTAAAGGAAAACACTATTCATAGTTAAATTTTGGCAGACGACTAAAAAGATTTATTGGTGTTTTTAATAGAAACAAACCTCGGTACACTAGGTTGTTTTTTTTTTGCAGCTCGTAGTTTAGAGAATTCAATAGTAAAATGTTACTTTTTAAGTTGTTTTCATGTATTTTTACATTGATTTCTATACTTGAATTAATTTTTGTATTTAATTAAATCTTAAAATTGGTAAAACCTAATTTCTGTTTTTTAAGGGTTTTTTAAACTTTTTACTAACTCACTCTACGGATTGGTAAAATTTTATTTCCAGTTGACGTACACTTGTAACCCAATTATATTTAAACTTCAAATTTTGTATATTTGAATATGTGGTTTATCACCGAATAAGTGGTTTATCGTATGCCAGTTTTAAGAACTAATTATCAAGAAAAAAATAATACAAATCAATTTTTTAGAATACAAATCATTATTTTTAAATTTGTATGAGCATATTGCAAGTAATTCTTTTAATTGCTAATTCAACTCCTAAAATAGTCTTACAAATAATTTGTATTAGAGGTACTCGGCCGAGTACCGAATACCGAATATTCGGCCACATTCGTCGGCCGAATACCGAATATTAGGCAGCCAAACATTCGGCCAACGATGTGTATCTATCTCCCACGTGACTTTTGACTTTTGACAAGCTGGAATTGTTTACGAAAATAGACGTAATTGTTTGATACCAACGAATGCCGAAAAAGTAGTTTTTATTCACCAAAACTTACCATTAGTAGATTTTCAATACTAAAATACAAATTTTTGAAAAAAGAAAACATTTATTGTATGATAATAAGCCTTTTTTATTCTCCATTTGTTATTCGGTATTCGGCCGAATGTTGGGAACTATTCGGCCGAATACCGAATATCAAAAATATATGCCGAATAGGCTGAATGCCGAATAGTGGCCGAATATTCGCGGCATCTCTAATTTGTATACATAAAATTTCCTCTGTATTAAAAAAAAAATGAAATATTTACTGAATAACTTAATTTTACAAAATTCTTCAAACTGTTTTTGAAATTCTGAATTTACACAAAATATTTGAATTTTTTTGTTAAAGCCCGAAGAAATTGTTTATTAAACGTTTTTTGATATGCAATATATATTTTAAATTTTAACTTTTAAGTGAAATTTGTTTAGTCGTTTAACGAAAAAATCAATAAAAAAAAATGTTTACTTAATGAGTTTTGCTGCATCAAATTGGGTTGTTTTGAAATTAAGTAAATTAGTTTTTAAGGGAAAAATTAATGCTTTAGTTTTTAGAAAAATATAATCTGTTGTTGTGGCATAAACTAAAAAACATTAAAATATTAATTTGAACTTTTAGAATAAAATATCTCAAAAATTTAAACCAATTCTGCAACGAATTTGAGATCAGGACCTTGAAATTCTACGACAAAATTTTTTGTGGTAACAGAATTTGCATTTACCTGTTTAATATTGTGAAACAAATTTTTCTTAACGAAATTCAATTTTTTACAAAATTTTATATTACGTAAAAAAATACGCGGTGGAATTACACCCGAGAATAAGAAGCTTTTTAATTTATTCATATTTTATACAAAATTTTTCTAAAACGTAGTCCCTTCTAAGGTAAATAATTCTGTAAAATTACAATATAACTTTCTATAAATATTAAATATAAATTTGCATCAATTCATGTCACTTTGTTCTGTTTTACAATAGCTTAATTAATCGTCATTTGAAAATTAAAAACCAGCAGAAATATAGCTACCGGACAAAATCGGTCATGTTTTTATGTCCAAGGGGCAAAGGCCCACAGAAAAAAAATTTTATTCAATGCCTCGTATAATCTTAAGTCGGCGCTGATACAGAGCCAAAATTTTATGAAAATCGTTGAAGCCGTTTTTGAGACAAATAAAATTTTTACTTAAGATTTTTTTTTAAATTGTATATCTACGTATTTTATTAAAAAAAATTATCTATTTTAAATTCCAAAGATATTTATTTTTAAATATTGGTGTGTAGGAAGAGTCAACATTATTTAAACGTTTTTTAAGCGTCTGCATACGAAATTTAATCTAAATCCTTTGAACCGTTTTCGAGAAAAATAAAATATTAATTAAATAAAATTATTATTTATTAAATTATTACTATGTAATGACAAAAGATTAGGAAAAAGTAAAAAAAAAAAAAAATATATTTTCAATCCACATGGATCCTTTTTAGTATATTTGTATTTAATCACAAGAAATTATTCAACGTCAGTTTCCATATGCATACATTTATGTAGTAGCTACATACAACATGGGATAGAGTTAGAATTCTGAGTTTCAAAATGTTGTATAACAAAAATTCAGTTTTTTTTTCTTGTTAGATCCTGCAAGACCAAAATTCTGTAATTCTGAATTATTCAATTATTTACCCATCCAATTATCTGTACATCCAAAATTCTATTTTCCAAAATGCTGCTTGTGCCCAAATTCTATATTTTGAAGAAGAATTTTCATATTACTTTCGTCACTATTAACGTTTATATTCAATTTTTATAAAACAAGTCTAATTCTTAATACTATTTTTGGTGAAAAAAGTAAATTTTGTTAAGATTTTTTAAACAATTTTTTGGAAACGGGTCGTTATTCTGTATTTCAAAATTCTGTATGACCAAAGTTCTGTAAATTGAAAATTCTGTATAAACATATAATTCTGTATTTCATTATTCTGTAAATCTATTATTCTGTATTTCAAAATTCTGTAAATCCAGAATTCTGTAAATCAAAAATTCTGGAATTTTGGTTTTACGGAATTTTCAACTGTATCGAAAATTACTGGAAAATGACTTTTGGTTTTCAATAAATCAGTTTTTATCACATCGAACTAAAAATTTATCAATTTTATTTCCCACATGGTATACGTCACTGTATTGTAATTTAACTGTAAATTCAGAACATAAATAAAAGGAAATACAGGGGAAATCAAATTAAAAATTGTGAAAATAAAAGAATTTCAAGGTTCTTTATATAATTTCGTTTAAAACCTCCATATGCGACTCTAAAGTATTTAATTTATAAAACATAAATTTTGTTTTTAAATTATATTGGAAATTATGTTAAAAATTTTAACTCATCTACATTGAGTTATCGAAAGGAAATAGAAAAAACAACAAATCCGTATGTGCAATCAATATTAAAGTGAATTCTGAAATTTTATCAGCTGTGAAAAAGAATAAAAAACTTGAGATGAATACACTTTTTCTTAAAATTTTGAAATAAATATATTTGGACTCTAATGAAAGCTTAATAGGTATAAACAATTTTTTTTATTCTTAACTTTTACAAAATTTTGAAAAACAGAATTTTGGATTTTCAGAATTTTGAAATACAGAATTTTATAATAAAGAATTTTGGAAACCGAATTTTGGCAATTACAATAGGTAATTGGCAATAATGACTTCAACCCCAATTTTTTTTAAGTAAAGAATTTTGATATACAAAATTTTGTGTAATTACAATTTTGAATTAAAGTATTTTGAAATACAAGACATATTTTGAAAACAGAACTTTCATAATACAATATATTCCAAATAAAAATATTGTGTTGGATACGAATTGTCGATTTCAAAAAATCTAACGAAAAATTTCTATTGGACTGATTAAAATGCCGATTTCTAAAAAGTCAATTTTTTTAATTTTCGATTTCTATATCGATTTGCTAAATAATATCACAATCAAATTAACGATGTCAAATTGTTCAATCCAAAATGTGTGCCAATATAAATTGTTTCCAATTAACGATAGGAATATACCTATACCACGTTTTTAAAACGATTTAAAAATTATTTAAAAATTTGACGTAGCCCTATACATTTAATACGAAAAACGTTGTCGCTTACGAAAGATAAAGTTTTCGTTTTAAATGGATCAGCATCATCCGTTATTTACGTTAATTTGTACTGTTTAACCAATTTTAAAATAGCGGTTTATTATTTTTATAAATAAAATAATAAATTTAATTTTATTTTTAATTTGTAAATAATTTATTTTAATAAATAAAATAATAAATAGCCCGTGGCATAATGATGTATTCGTAGGACTGTCACGGCTTAAGACCTAAAAACAAAAATTGTTATTTTTCACTTTACTACAGAAAATTATAGGCAGAGATGAGAAATAACTTAAAACCTTTATTTTCAATTGGTTTATCTCTGATGAGGGTTACTACATTCCTTTAAAAAGATTTCGGCTTCGGTTGAGATTTATTTTTTATTTTTAAAAATATCTCTTCATGATTGAGTTTTTTCAACGTCAACCTTTAACCTTTTTCTCTGAAAATAAATCAAAAATTGTTAATGCAAAGGAAAATGTCTAATTTGTCGAGAATGCGTTTTAATTTTTCAAAAATATTATGTTTAATTTTATAAATTTAAATATGAACCGTTTTAACTTCATCGCACAAAATCACTCAAAATTTACCTACAAGTATTTAGCGATGACTAAAAAGCCTAATTTACTGCATTCCGCTTACATGGTGCTTACAAAATACTAATGGTCATACCACGGTCATGATAATTTTATAGATGAGATTTTTTTTTCTCTCACTGGTTGTTGACCGAAACATAAAAAACAAAAAATACAGGTTTCACTCAGACCTTGACCAAAAACATTTATTTTTTAGTATAAAGGTTATTGGGTGACTTTTATTATAAATGACAACAAATAAGATTTATTAAAGAACCTTTTAAAAGATTGAGATTTATTCTGATCTCTGATTGTAGATCCTCTCGATTCCTGCTGATTAAAAACCACCCGCATTTTTATTAAAGTCCTAACTGTTAGTCACTAGTCTCCAGTTCTTCATTTCGTGTAATTTTTTTTAATAATAATTTCCTGTTATTGAGTGGATGTGAAACACATTTTAATAAGATTATGACAGAGACATCATGTGTAAAATTTCAGATTTATTTTGCAATTCATTTTCTTTTTAGATGATTTTTGAGCTATTTTTTTAAAATGTCAAGGCATCTAGCTCATCGGAAAGTTATTTTAAAATTGAGTGTAAAGTTTGTACCAAACAGACGAACAAAGAGATAGAGTGTTAGTAAACTTGTACAAAATAAACAAACAAATCATCAATCAAAAAGTATGTGTTTAACAAAGCTTGACCAGAAAAAAAATGTATGAATAATCAATAAGAACTCCCAGTAACGGAACTAAAACTATAAAAAGATACAATTTTTTCACTGCCTTTTTTATTCAAAACATGTTTGTTTATTTTATTTAGATATCGTCACGTGAGTTCTTATTTGTCCTACAGACCATTTTGGCCGAAAATGAGTTATGAATGCCATCTTATATTTTCGACCACGCTCTTTCGATTGGTGTAATCAGAATTGTCCTATCTCTTTAGTTTTCGAGATAAAAAATGTGATTTTGTTCTATAGACCAATTTTTTTCGATGAATTTTGTGCTTATTCGTTCTATATACATTTTTTGTATACAGTAGGACAAATTTTATACTGGCATTGGAATTTGGAATTATGTAAAATTTGAGCTTGAATGTCCTATATCCAATGAAGTATAGAATATAGGAAGAATATAGGACAAAATGTCTGTGGTAATTTTAAGATTTTCAAGTTTGTGCTTGTTTGTTCTACGTCAAAGGGCTGAAGGAGATTTTTCATACAAATTCACGTACTTTTTTAAAAAAAACTTAATTTAATCAATGTTCCAAAAACATAAACTGCAAATTGCTAAATGTGTTGGTGGCTAAGTACTCAAACTTTCAAAAAATATAAAAATCCCAGTGATCACGCACAAAAAAATAAGTAAAATATGGTTTTAAAGTTAAAAAACACTCTTCTGAAAAGTTATGTTTTTGGCGTATAGGACAAATAAGAACTCACGTGACGATATTTAGATTTAGATTTATTCAAAATTCGATTTATTAAATGAGTCAGTGCTTTTCATACTGTAACAACCCAATACTTTTTTATAATAAGAATTTATTCTAAGGGGTTGCTATAAAAATTGTCTATTAATACAATCAGACTATATTATGAATGTATAATATATTGTGGGGTATATAGCACTGAATCAGACTATAACATCAACGTCACTCCAAAGTATAATTAAATTACACGTCATCAAAATATACCATAAGACATGGCTGAGCGATGCAATCGATGTCTATAGCAAAATGCAGTCGATGATTAAAAACCTTTTTTATTTAGCAATGATTCGGTTAAGTTAACACACCAATAAACCAACAAACAAAGAATAAGTACTCCAAACTATCAAATTACTCAATTTATTGTAGTCAATATCTAGATAGATATGTGAGTAGAGTATAAGTGATTGTGCTCTAAAGTTAAATAAATACTCAACTATAAGTATAATATTCTTCCAAGGTATACCTACAGTGAAGCTGTTAAAGTTTTAAACAAACAGAACGAAGTGATGAGTTAAATATTTTGTTTGCCTATGCAATCTTTAGTGAGAAAAGAGAACTTGTCTCAAAATTATGTTGAATTACTAGAATTAATGTTTGTTAAAGATGTAAAAGACACATAGCTTTGGTTTAGTCTATTGATTTTGAAGAATTATAAACTAAAAGCATTTTTAAATGTCATTTTCAATCAACTACGTAACTACGTGCAATTTTAAGTTATTCTTAAATACACTTATTGGTTTCATAAGACTTAATGGATGTATTTTATAAGATAAATGTCACAAACTCATAGTTTTTGTAGCTCAAATGGTATAGAATAATATTTGTTTGAATAAAATAAACACAGTGGTGGTCCATTATAACGAATGACATAAGGTACCAAGTGTATTCCTTATATCGAATATTTTGTTCTTATACAAAAATTTAGATAAATTGAAAATTATAAAAATAAAAATGTTGTCTTTTGAACTATTTTTCGTTTACTCATTAAAAGGAGTTTACGAGACATTTTATAAAGAAGATCGGAATTATAAATACAAGAAAATATGCAGTCCGTAATATTTGGATAGCCTTTGCGCACATAGTCTATTTTACAATTAACTGTTTTTGGTGCTTCTTTGAAGTCTAATTTGTATTGAGTTAGTAAGGTAGAACATGTTTACTTAGTACTAAGAGAGAATTTTCTGAACTAATTTTGTTTGCAGTCACTAAAATGCGTATTATTTTATGTAACATTAGACTAGCCTCACAGTAATTAAATAGTAGAAGTAGAAACCAATTGATTAAGTTCTTGACAGAAAATGATTAGTATTTATTTTCTGTAGTTAACATAATATTATAGACAACCCCACATATTTTTAATGAGAGTACGGTGGTCAGGATATACGCTGTTTATTTAAGGTTTACCACGTTTTAATAAAATCTGTGTAAATTGGCGCATTGTCCTAAAATACACTGAAACTGAGGCAAGAATGTTTCCAATAAGGTATTGTATTATTTCGCTGTTATTTAACAGTCTAAAAAAACTAAATCAACAATGCCATAAAATAAAAGCCATCCCTCACGCCTAAAGATAGCAAATAGCACAAATTTTCATTTCTTAAATCAATGGAAGTATAAGTATATCCGCATCCTGTGCATTTAAGAACATTTTTTTTCAACTTAAAAGATATTTTTTTGCCAATCGTTTGAATGGATGCTGCCTTGAGCATTCCATCATCCATATGGCATTCGGTATCTTGTTAAATTAAGCTGGGGACCGATTCTGGTTCTGTGAAAAAGTGAATCGAATAAATAGTTTTCATATTCGCTCTCATGCATTTCTTTTACTTTTCCGATTCATTTGGTGCTAATAAGTGATTCTCGTTCCGGGAATAATATTCTCCCACGAACTATATTACCGATTCCGAACCTCCTTATCATTTCCCCTGAGGCGAATGCGCAGTCAGTGCAATTCTCTCATTTTTCTTATTTTTTAAAGAGACAAGAGACACGCATGAAATAAAAAGTTTTGTGTCTTCATGAATAGGACAGAGAAGGAGATGTGGTATTAAACCACATTTGTTTGTTCGTATTCTTTCTATTCACAGATTCACTTCCAAATTCCGACGTGAAAGCAAATTATTCATATGAACGTTTTTGATGTTAGGTTTCGCAGAACGAGAATCGGATTTAGTGTGAAAGAAATTCAAAGTGTGAGGCTATTTAAATGTTACGGACTGTATTATGTATATTTCAGTAGGTATTGCGGTACAGTGGCATGGGAAATTTGTTTTGCTTCCGTCATTAAATGTAAGTGTATAAGTCTAGGTACCTTATATATTCCAGTCAAAATAAAATTACACAAAAAAATTAACAGTGAATACTAAAAAAAAAAAATTACGTGGACAGAAAAATTCTTCTCGTGATTCCTGATAGGATATCTCATCCCCATCCAGTAATTTTTTTACGAAATTTTTTTTTTCAATTTGTGTTTGTAAAACAAAATAAGCTTTTTGTACGAATACAAAAGACAAAAAATTCATTATTTCTACGTTATATAAATAGAGTTCCTAATGGACTTGAAAAATGTTCGTTATATGTACTTATATTTCTTAACATCTGGATTTTTAGTATTAGACCACTTATGATAATGATATATGGGTGTTTCTCTGCCAACTGTGAGTTTTTCAATCAAAATTTTGCTAAAATCATGAATCATTGAAAATTAATTTTTTTATTTTATTTGTCTTTAAATGGACATGGTATTAAATCTGTAAGAGCATTTTATTACAATTTTCAAGGAACAAAAAACAAGATATCAGTTTAGCGGGAAATCTTTTGAATTCAAAAATAAAATGAAATCCGGAGACACTATTCAATTATTATTATTTAATTCGAGAGCAAATATTTTGTCTTGATATTGTCAAAATTTAATCAAGCAAATATTGTACTCAAATTTTCATAAGAATAATATTTTTATTCAATGATGTATTTTAATAGAAAATAGTAGATTTATGGAACATGTCACGGTACTGATATTTTAAGTATACTTTTTCGGGGAAAAGGTAGCAAATGTTTAAACAATCTGTAATGTAAAATGTAGTACAAACTTATCTCCACAATTCCAACCAGAAATTCATGAGAAAATTTTACATTAAGTTACATATAAAGCCCTGGACACAAAGAATCAAAGTTGGCAGAGAATCACCTGTATGGTATTTATAGTTGACTTAGCAAACTTATTTTAATTTAAACAGTATTTTCCCTTTAACAAACCCCGTATTATTGAAAAAAAAATTTACTATACAGAATTTCAAATGATGATTTCTCCATGATTAATTCAACTCTCTTCGTCAGTGAATGCCCCAGCTTATAGGCCAAACTAGAAAATTTGGTCAAGGAAAATTTTGTTTTACAAACTGGGGGATTACTTGATTTTTCCAGCTAGGAACGCTTAAAAATTCATTCAGGACGCTTCGGGGAGGCACCCCGTTACTAATCTTCTACTTACCCTCTTCTTGTTGTCTCCTATTTTGTCTATCTCACTTGCATATTGTGGAACATAAAGGATCTATTGAAGACGCAATATGGCTGGCTTCTCCTAACCTAACCTAATTATGGTTTTCCCTGAGAACAATTTTTGGCAATCGAATATCATCGCATTTTAATTTAAACTTTGGAAAGGGCCGAAAGGGTATGTAAATAAACTCAAAGTTATACAACATCTAACATAATATCCGAGAAAAAACGAAAGAAATATGATCTGAAATTCAAATTCAAGGGATATGAAAGATGGTCTGAATAGATTATGACAGGTCGAAGCTAACATTGGGCCCCATTTTCTATAAAATAATTTAATTATTTTTTTTTCAAAACTTCCAACTAAATTTTAACAAATATAAAAATTTGTAATTTAATAAAAAAGGAATTATGTAATCATTCATTCAACCCAAAAGCTAAATATATGTACTCTGTTCAAAAAAAATCGAATCTGAACAAAACCTTTTGGGTAGAATTTTGTATCGAAATTCGCTGGCCACCACGAGAATGTTGTAGGTAAAAATTCTGCTTATTTTTATAAAATTTGTTTAAACCAATACCGTATCGTTTAGCGACAAAACCGTTATTTAGTTCAAAGTTGAAATGTTTTGAAAGTCATAATAGTCTTCTGAATAACAAAGCCGCAAAATTTTAAACAGCCTGATGTTAAGATAACAGCATGATACTACTTAACAATTTACTAATTTCAAACCTCTTTACTAAAATGTTTTTAGTTGTTAACTCTTTTTAACTAGTATCATACTAAACCTATTTTCTTAATTAACTTCAGCTGAACACGCCTAAAAAGTGACAGTTCGTGCAAACAACTAAGCAATCGTACTATTTTCACATTTTAAACTGTCAAAGTGACATTTGGAGTTAAAACAGACATTTGGTGATTTTAACTTTAACAAAATTTTAAAAAGAAAGCACGATGCTAACTGGCTTAAAATTTGCAAAATCGTGTTTTTAACCTAGCATCATACTAAAAGTGCTTTAACATCGTACTTAAATATCTTAAATTTTGAGCCAAATATTTATATTTTTTTTTTTAAGCCCAGGATAACATTTTGGTTACTGACTTTAGCTATATTGCCTGTAAATCGAAATTCACACAGAACTGAAAGTACCTCCAATTTTCGTTTTTTCATTGTGATGTCATATTTTTTGTTAAAAATCACAAGTTCGATTTTATTTCCACAAATTTCCAAAAATTGCTCTATATGACGCTCCTATATCCATATTTCAGATACAAAGAAGAAGAACAGATACAAAAAAATAACGTTTGTGTGCTCAATTCATTATCTGCTCGTAAGTGTCTTGTGTTTGTTCATCATCAGCAAACGTCTATAACCATCTGTCCGACCGACACTAATTTATTTTGTCGCTATAACGTTTGTATATAAAATTTGCACCAAACTTTATGTATACATACCTTCTTATACATTACATTTGAACCAACACATCAATCAAACTACCAAAAATGTATCACATCCATGTATTGTGACCTTGGCAAGTTAAAAGGTTTTTCTTTTTTGTATAAATTTCCTGAAAATTCAAACTTACAATTCAATTTATCGCACACACAAACCTGTTATTCTTGACAGCACAACTCCCCATTCTTGAATTTGTTGCCCAGCAAAGCCTGCAACTTCGGCACCCAAACTAAAGCCAATCACATGAATTTGTGCCCTAGGGAAGCCAGTGCCGATGAGGTAGCGCAAGAATCGAGCAATATAACGTCCAGCTATAGGTATGTTATCCACTGAATTTGTGTACCATGGCATTGCTGTAAGTGGACTCCAATCAACCAGGATAACGTTGTAATTTCCGGCCTTGAGAAAAGCTACAGTACACAGTTTGTGTTTCATGTGCATTGGGGAAAACGAAAAAAAAGAAGTATATAATGAAAATGGAACAAACAAATTGAATTAAGTTTCACATCACATCTCTGATGATGGAGATGCCAAAAGCTAGGATCTAGTGATAGAGAAAGAGAGAGATAGACCATAAGAAAATGTGATTAGTGAAGTTATACCATCCTTAATTTGTTGACTACTTTGTTGTTCATCACCAGATGATGATTCTGAGAATCCATGCAGGTATATCACCAGAGGATTTGACTTATTTAAATTACTTTGCTGCAACTGTTGGTCATTGCTGAGATACAGTTGATAAGGGTTGGTTGGGTTTTGACTATAATAATATATATTTTGTAGATGATGAGAAAGATAACATTTTTAATTTATTCCTTTATGGAAATTGGTATAGTAGGTTTTTTTTGGTCTCACTTTGTGTAGAGGAAGAACTTGACATCTTGGACTTCTCTGATCGGGCAGCAACTATCACAAGTGCCACGCGGAGCAGGACTGTAGATGAGTGGAGTTCCAGCTGAAAATACAAAAAATAAAAATTAAATAATGAATACATAATATGTAGATATTGTTGCTGATAAGAGAGTATTATCATCATTCATCAGAGACTACTATAAAATTTAGCACTTTTAGGAGGTTAATATTGACTTTCAAGTCATCAATCTTCTGATCATTTTACATACCCCAACAGAAAATTGAAAATATTGACTACAGTTTAGGCTGGGAGGGTCGATTTTCTGTAAACTTGGTAGCTGATTTTTTTTTTGGGCATTCTTCCGACAGATTTTTTTAAAATAACGGTACTTGCCGCACAAATTTTGTTAGAAAAAAAAAAAGAAAATCTTATTTTTCTCAAAAACTTAAAAAAAAAATTCTGTAATTTTTTACCTCCCATAGAACCATTTTATAATTTTTGATTTTTCCAAAAATGGTTCAACTGAGTTTAATAAAATTTTTTATGGCGAATGTTTCAAAAAGTTTTAAAAGAATTGAATACGAAATTTTTTTTTTTTTGATTTTTAAAGGAAGTTTCAATTTTTCTGAAAACTTTATACCTAATTCAAAAACGACTTGGTAGATTTTTATTAAACTTAACACGCACCAGGTTTTTAATATTATCTAGCTGATTTTACTATTGGATATTCTTATAACCAAAAAAAAACTGTACCTCCCATACAAGTGTTTAAAAACCGGTAAGGAAAATTAAATTTTTCTCAAAAACGACTCCTACAATTGTGATCAATAAGTTTTTTGAGAGCTTAAATCAGTTCAGTACTATCTATCATATTATTATTGTAACAAATTTCACTATAATTCATTTTTAACGGTAGAACCATTTTTTTTTTGGTTTTCGACTATTTCGTTATCTGTTAAACCGATTTTAATGAAATTTTTTACAGAAGAGTCATAAGTGTAAATAATAATAATACAATAATATTGCATACAAAAATTATAAAATTTTGGATTTAAAAAAAAATTCAAAATTCTCGATATTTCAAACACTTTTTAACTTTTTAACTACGCGTTAATAAAAACTTAAAAATTACGTACACAATTGTTTTCTTAAAAAATGTTTACAAATTTTTATATGTAAAAAATATTTTTTTTTTAAATGGCTCCGAAGATTTTTAAATTCTTTTTCTCATAAATAATAAATTATTGAAAAAATTCTGATGGTGTACATCGCTTTGGTGTCAGAACAATTTTAAAAGTCTTTTAATCAATATTCCTAACTATATTGAATTTTTAACAATTTTGCGGTTTAAAGTGTATAAGTTAACCATTTCTATGCATACATGTGTACAACACCGTGCTATATTATTCATTTTGGTGTAGTCACATAAATTCTACCTTAAACTAAAAAACACATAAGATAAAGCCTCCCGTAACTTATTTATTTCTTTTAAAATCAGATGAATATAGATATAAATTGATTTGATATTGGAGATTTTCAACGTGTTTTTAATGAAATAAATAAAAGATATTATTTTAAATAACTTAAAAACTCTATTTTTGTATAGATCTAAACTATTAAGACTTTCAAACCACACTGATCGCACATATACGAGCAAGTTCGTGCGACTCAGTCGCGCAAACGTTTAATTTTCAAGCCCAAAAATGATCTTTCCTTGGGTACGTTTTTTTATCCGCAAATTTTAAAATATTTTTATTTTATTTTTGCCACAGCACTGTCATCATTGAGAGATCACATGTGTGTCGAATATGAAGTATGGAATTAAATGAATATTTCAACATTTACATTTCACTGACTTAATCAATTGCAGGTTTTTACTTTTTTTAATTTCAAAAAAATTCATTATACGCAAAAAGATGAGTTCAAGATTACTCACTATTCTGAGATCTTTCCTAAAGGAATCGTGATATAATGTATTCACGTTTAATAGTTGGAAACAGAAAAGTAGACGTTTAAAAAATAATTTGCAAAAAATCAGGATGGTTTTTGGTGAAATTTTAATTTTAATTTAAAAATTTAAATTTTTACAAAATTTATCCATATTTGAAGAATTTTTGGTTTGTGTATTATTTAAGATTAAATTAGTTTTTTGCTAATAAGATCCGCGTTTTTTTGGATATGACATAGAGTTCTACAAATTTTGAAAACGAGTTATAATGAATTAAAAAAAAAAATTACTACTGGTGTAAGATTATATTGTTATTTAAAAGTTTGAATATTTTAAACTTATTCATCTAATTTTAGAAGAATTAATTGCCAATGGAAAAAAATTGTTCTTAGTATTTCAGAATATCAAATTTTCGAAAAATGACTTTGATTTTTTTTTGTAAAAATCAAAATATTTTGAAATGCTGTATTTTTAAAAGCTTTTGTTAAACCAATTTAACTCAACACGGTTTAATAAATAATGAGATATTCGCAACTCAAAATAAAATCGTTCTATAAGAGGTTAGCATTAATAATGGATAAATGTAAAATTTGAACCAATAAAATGGTCGATCGTACTAAAATTAGCACATTCAAAATATTTTATCAAAATCGTAGGATTCGTTTTCGAGAAAAATTATATTTTCCTTTACGGTTTTTAAACACTTGTAAGTTGTATGGAAGGTATTGTTATCTTTGGTTAACGAATAATTTATGAACGGGTCGTTATTATGTATTCCAAAATTCTATGTGATTAAAATTCTGTAAATGAATTAAAAAAAATTCAAAAATTCTAAATTTCTGTAAACTACCCATAAATAAAATTGATTGATAATGAAGAAAGATTTGCACTTTTTTTCATTATCAAAACAATCAAATGAAATCAAAAGGAATACAAATCAAATTTTTCAGCTGGAAGAAACCAAGAAACTAAAAGAAAATAGTCGGAATTTGTATTTATGTATAATTTATAAAGTTGAACAATAAAAACGCTAATAAATTAGAAAACTCAAATAAAACAAAAGTAGTTAAATAGGTGTGGCAGTGGGTGGATATACAAACGTATATTTTGTGCTCTCTAAAAGCTACCACTTTGAACACATCAACTGACGAGACGATTGCAATTTTAAAAGCGAGATTAATCAGAAACTAAGCTCTTGTTAATTGTAAACAACTTTGCATTAAAAACAACAACAAAACGATTTTAGTGGCCGATTAGGTGGCCCCGGTACAGTGGAAGTAGTGCGTGACTGCTTACTTAGATTTGTGGGTTCGTCTCGATCCCCAGTCTAGGTAGCATTTTTTTCTATATTCCCTCAACTGAACGACTCCCATGGGATTAATTGAGATAATCAAAACCTAATTTCTCAATCCACTGCCAACAAAAATCTATCCTATCCTTCTATTCCTTCTAACATTGCCTAATTTATAAGACCCTAGGTCTTACTGGCATACATATATTTGTGTTGTTATTTTTTTTTTAGTTTATTTTACCTGTGTGTGGCGGCTTAAGCTCCAGCCCGATCTTCCAGAAAAACTACACGAATTATCCTTATAACCCCCTCTAACGAATAATGAAAGAAAATCGTACAATTAAATTTGTTTCCGGTTTAATGTTAATTCCGACTGGGCTATCTTTAATCTTTAATCTTTAACATTATATAAAGACGAAACGATTATTTAGTTTGTCACGCGAAATCTCAGAAACTATTTACCCGATTAACTTGATTTTTGTTTTACAATATTCTTAATGTTAAGAAGATTGTAAATAGCAATTTTTTGTTTATCTAATTCGTTTGTTTATTACGAAAATTAATTTTTTTTAAATTTTTGGTCAACTTTTTTCTTGATATTGACCCACATATTCACTTATAAATACGAAACTAATTGATACTTAAAAAAAACAAAAATTTCCTAAAGTCAATTTTTGTATGCAAATTTTAAGACCTAAATCTTTTCTTAATTATGCATACAACCTGAGAAATTAATATAAACAAATGTCTAAGTCATTAACTTTTTCTATTTTTTTAAATCCAGAAATTTAATTCAATCGCATTCACCAGGTCGCTGCTTTGTTTCATTTCATATCATTTCCACCCTCTTGCATTTTCTCTACCTCCCTTAAGTTTTTTTTATTTTTGTTGTGCAGGTTTCTCTTTGTTTACTCTTTTTCCACTCAATTTTTTTCTTACATTCTTTTTTCGCAAAATGAATTGAGAAAGAAAAACGGAACATTTTGAGTATAACGTTGCAGGCAGGGATGGCCGAAATAACGCTTTTTGGAATAAACTACATTTTTTACATTTGCTACGTAGTTTATGTAGTAAACTTTGAAGATTGAATTTAAGTTGAAATGCTCACTTTTTATTGAAATTTTATTATTCACCTAGATTTACTATGTATGTAGCAAACGTAACATTTTGTAGTAAATAAGGCGTGTAGTTTATTAAATTAACTCATACGCGTAGTTAATCATGTATAAAATGAAGTGTAGTTAATTCGGGCAATCCTGGTTGCAGGAAGTCAGGCAAGAAGAAGATGTTTACTTGGGTGCGAAGTATTATATGTATATTTGTTTATGAATTTTAATGAAACAAAATATTATGTTTTTGTTTTAGATAACCACTTATTTTATTTTTTTTTACAACAAACAAAATATTATGTTTTTGTTTTAGATAACCACTTATTTTATTTACAACCAAATAAAAAAAAAAAAAAAATAAAATAAGTGGTTATCTAAAACAAAAACATAATATTTTGTTTCATTAAAATTAATAAATGGATCTCCATCAAGTAATAGCCAACAAAATGAAACAATATTTGTATATGCCTATAATATGTAAGAAATTATAATAAGGGCACTTTAATGGATTCATCAAACGTGAGACGAAGAACATGAAAAGGTGGGTGTTGATTTGTGTGTATCTGTGAATCGACTTCAGATAATAAAAAAATAATTATTAGTTAGGAATATAAATGAGCCTGAGTGAAGGATAAAGGTAGATACTTTCCCCCTCCCATATTTTGTTCCTTTTTTTTTGCTAAACTTCTTGATTGTGCAGTGGGTTGGGTAGCTATTTATTTGTTTTATTTCTTCTTCTGCATATCTACATTGGTAGGTACCTAACGTACTGAAGAACTATGAGGCCAATTCATGATTTGTAAGAAAATCATCGGGAGATAAAGATTCTGTTTATGTGTTTATGTGTTACACATGAACCTACTTAACATACAAATTAAATACAAACAGGTAAACCATTTTTTAAGACCTCACATTTATCAAAACGTAATTGTATAATGTATTTCCTTTTTGTTAATAAGATGAAATAGAAATTAGGTACGGGTAGCGGTAGCCCTATTTAGTACTATCGGTATATATGTATGTTAATATCAATTCTTAAATTTTTACGAAGCAAGGCGAGCACGGGTCTACTAGTATTTAATAAAGTATGTAAAACCAAATTGAAACAAAAAAAATCCTGGGATACTTTTTGATAATTTAATACAAAATATAATAAAAAGAAGTGTAAACTCTTATTCAAAATAATGTAAATTATTTGTAAAATGATAAGAATATTAAATAAAATCAATATAAACCTTAATAATATTGTCACGTTTTTTTTGTTAAAAATATATTTAATTTGATCCCGAACTTAAAATTAAAATATTAACAACTTCTGAATTAGTTCGTTATGAAATAAAATGTTTCACCATCTTTCTTTGATATGCAAATTTTAATATCACACTCCATATACTGAAAAAGTACCTTTATAACACCGTTTTGATTGTTAAAGACACAATTGGCAAAATCAAAAATGAGCTTTTACATAATTCAAGTAGAATTTATTTTTAAATTATACATAAGAGATTAGTTATTCATCACTCTTTCTATATAAATTCTATCGAAATAATCATATGTCTTAAGTACATTTACACTATGTGTAACTTAATTGAAGCTACTCTTTATAACTTTTTTTTTGCTCTGTTTACAATCAATTCTTCCTTAAGCCGCACTACACGCATGAGGAATGTTTTACTTGATTCAGTTATTTCCTCCGATTGCGATATTCAGATATTTTCAAAAGACTTCATGGCGTGAAAAATATAAAAAAAAACAAAGTTATTGAAGGGTTAGTGGGAAAATCCATCGAAATTTGCTGAGTTCAGTTGATGAACTCCCAAAAACGGATATAAATAGTTGCGATACTTGATTGAAGCCACTTAAAAACCTTATAAGAAAATGGACAAAAATTAAATAAATTTTAAGTTTTAACTTTTTTGTTTTTAAACACACACAAGTGACACGCAGTGTATATACATATTTTATTAGTATCTGTCATCTGAAATAATAGTCACGTTCTTAAAGGTGTTTACAAAAAATATGATAATGAACGGTTCTTTTATTAGTAGACTTTTATTATGATTCATTTGTTTTCAATACAAATAAAATTAATTCTCATCTATTTCTATTTTAAATCAATAAATTTCAATTGGTTTTTGAGAATAATAAAAACCAAATAACTATAAATAAGATCACGAAAATTCTTTACTGGTTTGACTTTAAATTTAATCGTTCGTCATATTTTTAAGCACAAAAAAAATTGGCTTACTGCCGTCTGTTGATTTTGAAGTTTTTAATTATTTAATTATTCTACTTTCGAATAGAATGACTAAATTTTTAAAATAGATATTCCTATTCAATTAGCATATAAATACTTCATTGAATATTGAAACATCCGAACTTTAACAGTAAGTATCCAGCTTACAGAACTCCATTTGATTATACAGTCAGAGCATTCTTTTGATTTAATAACAAGATTGTGTCACCTTTAATTGTAAATAGTAATATGATCCATTCAACAATTAAAAATAACATATTTTCAAATTTGAAGTTTGCACGCCAACTCTTTTGTTTATTCAAATTAATTATTAGTAAAATAAAACTTGCATTTATTAAAATTTGGGATTTTTCAATATTTGCCAAAAAAAACACCTTAATTACTTTGAAAAACATTGTAATTAATTATTTCTTTGTTTTTTGTTTATTTCTCTTCTCGAATTTATTAGAATTTCTCTGAGCTAATAATTCTATGATTAAAATGGGTTTTTTTCCAAGTGAATTAAAATTCATATAATTACCAAATAAAAAATGCAAACAAATTTTATTATTTCCAAATTTCAATAATATTTGTCTGTAGGTATAATTAGGCATTTAATTTAATTACGATAATTTGAATTTTAATATTTTGCAAAAAAAATACTTAAAAAAAAATAAAAAAAAAACAATTTTGTTCTTATAATTGAATATTCATATAAATTATAATGGATTTGAGAAGAAAAATGAATCAGAAAACAACAAAATAAGGAAGAAATTATTAAACAAATATTTTTTTTTCAAATGAAGTCAAATGGTTTTATTTTGAATATTTAAAATCCCAAAACTTAAAATATAAAATTAAGAAAACAATAACAGAATAATTCTTAAATTTTGAAACAAACAAACTAACACACGATTTTTGAATTAAAATTGGTATAAATTAATTTTAAACATAAAATTTAATAGCTTTTTAAATATATCTGATGATGTGAGTCACGTTTTGGAGAGGTGTTTATAAAAACAAGCAATAAATTGAAAAGTTTTTTACGATTTATTTTTTATTAGACATTTATTATCAAGGATTGGCCGTGGAAAATTTGTACCAAATGTTTGTTTATTAGATCTAGCTTAAGCAAATCAAATATTCTTAAAGAGTTGAATAAAATTAAATAAAACTTTTATATAAATTCTTGAAACCTTTCACATACAATTTTTATGATTCTAAGAAAAATAAAAAGTTTATTGCATCAAACAACTCAAATATGCGAAAAGCGTTATGCTCTAGCGTTTTTATTGAATTTTTATTAAGACGAAATTTAAAAACATTTTTATAATTCACATTTTATTTTAAAGTAGATTATAAAAGAAACAACTGATCAAATTTTTCAATAACACAGTGTTAATAATAAAAAAGGTCAACATTTCAAAAGGCAAGTTTAAAAGTCTGATTATGGTGATATTTTCGATGCTCTTATACGGTCATATTTTTCGACCTAACGTGAGTTATAAAAAGTTTTATACCTTTTAAGAAACAACAGAACTATTGAAAGCTTTCGAAAGTAAACAAATTTATTGAATGGTAGAATATTTATATATAATTCTATCACACGATTCAGTTACAAATTAATTTTGACCACCATTATCTATTATCGATTTATTTGTACAGCTAAATGGTGAAGGTAGTGACAAATATTTCATTATAAAATGTTCGTCTAACTATTAATCAGTGTTAATAAAAAAAATTGTAAGAAAATAAAAATCAGTTTTTGACAGAGTGACCCAAAAATTAAATCAAAGTAGAAGTTTTCTTTTAATAAAAATAAAATTAATAACTCGAAAACCGCTAAAATTTAGTATTGAAATATTACAGGTTATGAAATTCGTAAGAAAATAATTTTAAAAAATTCATTTTGACGCACCCTGTGCAGTATGATATGAGTTATTTCTACAAAACGTTCAATGTTTTTTTTTTTAATATTGTTTAAACAAGTTTAAGCAAGAAATTAACTTTATGGTAGGTTCTTTGATCACTTAAATGGGGTTTCGGTGTAACTAGACGTAATTTGAAGTCAAAGGCAAATGAAAACATATTTTTGGTCCGTCTGGTGCATGCAAGTGGTAGGGGACCTCAAGTTACTTGGCGTGCGAAACTGGAGACAGTAGCTGGGGACCGAGCTGGCTGGAAGAAGCTAATTGAGGCCCTGGACCCATGTTCTGTAACTCGGCGATAACTTTTCGCGGCGAGAAACGGCGAAAAATGGAACAGAAATGGAACAAAACTCATAGGAATCCTATGGGTTTTGTTCCATTTTTCGCCGTTTCTCGCCGTGAAAAGTTATCGCCGATTTACAGAACATGGGTCCTGGTCTACTCTTATTGACTTGTTTTCGGCTATACAATTTCAAGGTTACTACATTTTCTTAATTTTGAGCCCAAAATCGTCTCTCTAAACCAAATAGTGTCCGATATATAGTTTTTGATAATGTATCAATTTTGTCTGAACTCAAACATTGTAAGCAATATTTTTTTTTAAATTTTGAGTTTCAAAGTAAAATTTTCAAATCCTGTTGATTAAAATAACTGTATATTCAAAATGAATATTCACGAATGGATTTCATGGCTTTAAGAATAGCTATAGGGTTTTGATGCAGTTTGTGCCGTTATTTTTGTATGGTTGTTTTTCTATTTTAATTTTTTTTTTTTTTTTTTTTTTCGAAAATTGCCCCTTTCATCTAAACGGGTGTATATAGACACCCCTCCTATACTATTTTTGTTCTTCTTTGGACACAACTTACATTAAGATTGTTAACCATAAGAGGAAGTCTCTGCAATTTATTCGTGCATGCATATTTTTTTAATTAAAATTGTTTTTCTGTCGAATTGAATTCAATAAAAGCAAACAAACTGATTCTTCACTCGGCAAAATTGTATATAAAAATGGAATCTTTTTATTTCTCCTCAATTTTTACTTAACCTAGAAGTCGGACAGAATGAACTCAACTTATAGAAGCTTCTTAACAGAAGTAAATATATTAACTTTTTTCTAAGATTTTGAACAAAAAATAACGCTTTTCTGTCGACTGATACTGGTAACCAATCAAGCAGACACTTTTTTTGATTTAAGCAAATTTTTTTTAATCTTTGGTGTGACGTCAATTTTGTGAAGGTACTTCCGTGTCAGTCAACTGACTCTATATACTTACTTCCAACCACAAACCAAACTCCAACGGACCAACAACACCACCACTGACTTTTTTCAATGCAAATATAATAAAATAATTTACAGGGTGTGGAGAATGTTATTTCATCTAAGGATTTTACAACATTCTCTTCTTACTTCATGCTTTTTTTTCACCTAAAAACTGAAAGTTGCAGAAAATTCAGTTTCATCGGGTGGAAGGGGACTAAGGGCCAGTTTGTTCACAGTGGGTTATCGGAACGATGACTATCACATCTTCTAACTAAATGGCGCCAATCAACAAAAATCGTCTGATTATCGAGTTCCATGATAAACAACTTATAAATTATGGATTCCTTGAAAAAGAATTTGATTACCATGCACATTCAATGATTTACCAGTTGCAATAATCCTTGATTATAGATGATCAGCTGTGAACAAACTGGCCAGAAGTATGAAATCAAGACTCATAAGTTAACGAAATTTAAAAAGGAAATAAAAAAAAACGGAACTAAATCTTTTTTTAAGAAATTGATTTATATAAATTATTTTCAGAATAAGGGTAATTAAAATAAATTCTAAGCTACGATACAATATTTCATTGAATTCAAATTAACACAACTTTTCTTGTTCTGGCATTGATATTGCTATGTTAGCTGTCAATATATTCACCGGTTAAAAAATAAAAAAAAATAAAACAATCAAGGCCATATAAAGTATTCATCTACACATTGTATGAAAAAATCGACACAATTAATTAAAAGTTGGCACAATGTTTATGAATTTATTATTATAAAATAAAACCTCATTGTTGGACCCATCATCATCATTTAAAATAATCTAAAATTTTTAAAACGACTAAAGTCTTTATATACAGCGAGATATACATACATGTCACTCACGATAGTAATTATAAACGTTTACTTTCAAAGCTTTGATAATAAATTGATATGAGAGAGAGTTAAACGGAAAGTGTCATTGCATTCGTTTAATTGTCCCCCTCCCCTCCTCGCTCACCCCATTACTAAACTCACACACCCTCTCATATTAAGAAAAGGGCTTGTCACACATTATAAATTTTTTTAAATGGCATGGAAAATGTTGTGTATGTGCGTTTGTGTGGCATGTGGTTGTGGTGTGGTATAATTACAGTTCTTGAGACTGAGTAAATGAATGCGTATCAAATTTTCACTATAACAGTGTACCATAATTGTTAAGAGGTATATGATTTTATGAAGGACTTACATATGAATTAAGGAGCATACAAATATTTGGAAAATTGAAAGGAATACAATTTGCTTATTTATGTAAGTATAATCTTTAGGAGATGGTATGTATTTTTTCAGATGGATGTAGAAAAAGTTGACAGAAAATTGTCAAAAATATTTATTTCTTGATTCATCTTCCAAATTAAGATAAAAGAAAAAAAATCTTTTTTTCATTTTTCTAAAACTCTATATAAATCAAGGGAAAATTATAAATCCCAATTCTAAACGAATATGGAAATGTTTCCCCGGGAATAAATTTTTGTTTCTACAATTTGATTTATGCTTCGAATACTGCAAAACAGCGGTTCAAAACATTCAGATCACTCATTTTCGCTTTAGAAAGGAAAAATATTCTTCAGGAGAAATCGGAATAGAAGTATTTCTAGAGAATTTTTCCCTGTGAATTTTTAGAATTCAATTAGGCTGATAAAGTATACCTCACCTTAATGTGATTGAGTTCTTTGGGGGGGGGGGGGGGGGGGGGGGGTGATGGAGATATCAAGAACTGGGTATTTTATGCTATGCTTATAAACTTTTAGGAATAACCAAATTAAAAATCCAAACTTTTTTGATCAAAAATTTCGATCATAAAACGTCAAA
This sequence comes from Epistrophe grossulariae, assembly GCA_929447395.1. Lineage (NCBI taxonomy): Eukaryota > Metazoa > Arthropoda > Insecta > Diptera > Syrphidae > Epistrophe > Epistrophe grossulariae. The sequence goes on along the minus strand of OV839569.1, from coordinate 34,085,461 downwards.
TGAACAAATTTTGAACAATTTGTACACTTGTACACCTATACAAGGGATGAGAAATCAAAATTAATGTATTCTTTAATTCACAATTAGAATTAATTATTACAATAATTTTGATACAGCGTACATTACTGGTCAAGTACATATATATGTACACATAAACATGCTATACAAGCTATAAAAACTTAAGTGCAATTTAATTGAAACTAAAATGCATGGCTATAGATTATACGAGCATCTACTTTTTCGTCGGTCGTAGCTTGGAATCTTAATTATACTTCATACATTTAGAAAAATATGCCTCTGATTCGCACGTTATTTTGTTTTTTTTTCTTCCTCTTCCGCTTAAGAGCTGCCAAACTTGCACTTTTTAACGTTTTACTGCAAATTTTAGTCAAAAAATATACCGAAAGGCTTGCCGTAATGCAAGCAAATAATTATATATTAATATTTGGGCATTTGAAGATAAAAATGATTCTCGGAAGTTGGAATACATCTAGCACCTTAAAAGGTATCCTCCTGAACCACAGTTTGCCACTTATTGTTAAAAAACAACTTCTGAAATTGTTTTGAAACCAACGGAATGTATACATTATGGTACGCCAAATTTTAGCATTTCGTAACGTTGAGTTATAAAACCATTTTCAAAAACTGATTTCTTAATGAAAAATGTTAATATGCAATATTATTTAAATTTATAAAATAAAATTAATTAAAATCAGTTGAAGATGATTAAAAATAAAAAATGATTCTATTAGTGGTATTGTTAATAATAGGCTTTTTTTTATTTACAAGCCCGGGGGTAATTGGTTGAAAAAACGACAACGGGGATTAGCGATGCCATCACAGAAACAAAATGGAGTTTTCATACAAACTATCGATAACAAGATTCTAATTCACGCCGGTACCTAATACAGTTTTTCTGTGCGCTTAAGTTAATCCTCGAGAATTCTCTGGGATTATCTACGGCCGCAGGGGATAAGTTGTTGTTGCATTTTACATGTACATTTTTTAGCACCGACGTCGTTTTTTTCATTCAATTCCCCCCGGGCTTGCAAAAAAATCACTCCTAATGTCTTGAATTAAAATTGGTTCCCATTAAGTGGTAGATTATAGTAAGTATATGTACTAATATTATAGCACATAGAGAAATTTTAATTAAAATTGTACGAGTCGTTTTCGAGAAAAATAAAATTTTCTTCAAAGGTTTTTAAACAGTAGTATGGAAGCTACCATAACTATCGCACCCACAAAAATAATTTTTTTAAAAATCCACGAAATATTTTTTGAAAATTTTGGTATACTTTTTGGTTAAGACTTTTTTTTTAAATTTGATCAAAATCAGTTAAACCGAAAATGAATAAAAAATGGTTCTATGGGTATTAATTACCATTTTTTCGGAATATTTGACCAAAAGTTTGCTTAGAGCTTGACTGATTTGTTTTTAATCTTTGAGTACTTTTTTTATAAAAGCTAGTTTTGTGTTTATTGTATAACAGGAACTGTTATTTTCGATCTTAAAAAAAATGAAAAAGTAAACGTGATGGGAGGAATGTTTAAAAAGCGTTAGGTACCAAGTTTGAATAAAATCCACTTTTCTGTTAAGGCTATAGGCGAACGGAACAGACACACAAAATTGCAAAACAATTTGTTTTTTGTCTTCCCTATCATCTCAATGTCGATTTTAAGGAGAATCTCAAGTTTTATTTTTGTTTAACTTAGTAAGTGTCCTCTTAGTATACAAAAATTTAAATAATGAAGTTTGAAAATTTAAGGTTATATTATTTGGAAAAAATGTTTTTAGCAATTTTTATTCGAAATTTAAAAACAACTAAAAAAACAAAAAATTACGAAAACCACTTCTTTCTTATTTTGAACATTGAAACCATAATTTTTGGTCAAGAGTGTGCCTAACAGTCTAAAGCAAAAAATACCCATTAAATAAACGACATAACAACTCTTCAACACGATTTGTATTTTCTCTAATGGGCAAGTATTGGTTTCGTGTGAAAAAAATAACGATTTAATTTTTCTTATTTCAAATTTAAAGATTTTTATTAAACTTCGTATCTTTAATAAATAAAATACACGACTGGGTCTTAGGTATAAGTTCCCACTGTGGTTTTAAAGTCTGAATAGTTTAGATCTATTCATCTGATAAATTAGTTATGGGAGCCTATATTTTATGTGACCTGCTTAAGTTTAAAATAGCATTACGTTAGTACATAAATATGAACGATTTAGCACCGTGTTGCAAATATGCATGAAAAATACAGTTAAGACTAAAAAATTGTTAAAAAATCAATATAATTAGAAATAAATTGATTTAACAACCTCTGAAATTAATTTTACACAAATGTGAAGTACATCATCTGATTTCTTAAGGAAATCTCAATTTATCTTAATTCTTAAAGAATTCTCAATTTATGAGAAAACAAATTAAATTTGAAAATCGTTAGAGCGCTTTTTTAAAATTTACCCGATTTGGCATTCCAGCATAGTTGAGGTACATTAGAAATGAAAAAAGCAATTATATATTTTAAAACTTTGAATAAATTCTTTTATAAATTTGCTCTTCTTCACATACAAATCTGGAAAGCCTACGAACAGGGTTGGCCGAATTAACTACACTACATTTTCTACATCATTAACTACGCGTAGTTAATTTAATAAACTACAAGTCTTATTTTCTACAAATTTTTACGTTTTCATATACATACAAAGTAAATTTAGAGAAATATTAAAATTTCAATAAAAATTTGAACATTTTAACTCAAAATTCATGCTTCAAAGTTACAACTGACAGATCATTTGATATTTGAATCTAAGTTTGCTACAATTTGTTTCATTAAATACATTAAACTACGTTTAACTACATAAACTACGTAGCAAATGTGAAAAATGTAGTGGCCATCCCTGCCTACGAACACTTCTCCTTTTTTTGGTGTCCGTTTTATCATCTTCTTCGTATTCTGTTTCCTCAGACCAGTAAGAACAGCATGAACGCAATAATTTTGTCTATTCCCCTGACGTTTCGCCCTCTTTCTCTACTCGGCGTTACACATTTTTGAAATTCTGTTGATTTTTTCACAATGTTAGTAGGTATGCCTCCGCTCAAACATTTCTAATGTTAAAAATTAATTTTATATATTTTGTATATTATATATACAAAATTTTGTCAACATTTTTAAGAAAAAATTGGTACGCATTTTTTTAGCATTTATTTATCTGCGGTCAAAAAATTTTAAAGAAAACCCCATTTTCATATTCGAAATATCGAATGTTCAAAAAATAATTTTGAAATTTTTTTTTTAAACCCATATTTTTTTTGTTGTAAATTCTAATATGCAAAATTATTCATACTTATAAGAAGCTCTTTTTTAAAAATTTCATTGAAATCAGTTCAATAGATAATGAGATAGTTTAAAACGAAAAAAAAATGGTTCTACGAGAGATATACCATTTTTAATCGATACTTATTTTGTTTTCAATAATATGGTAGATCGTATTGATATATTAGCACAAAAATTTCAATTAAAATCGTAGGAGTCGTTCTTAAGAAAAACGAGATTTTCCTTACCGATTTTAAACACTTGTATGGCAGGTATAGGTTCCGTTATTTTTGGTTTTAAGAAAAATTTGTATTTAAAATCTGTTAGATAATGTTAAAAAACTGCTGAGTTCCAAGTTTAAGTCGTTTTCGAATCATAAAATTCTCAAAAAAAAAAATTATTTTAGTACATACCTACATACATATGTATATATGTACAAAACTTTTAACTTTTTTTTAAGTATTCTTCATAAAAAAAATTGATCGAAATCGGTTGAACCGTTTTTAAGAAAATCGAAAATAAAAATAATTGTTCTATGGGAGATAAGTAGGTACCATTTATATAACCATTTCTAGGACATTTTTTAAAGTAAAATGGTAGCATTTAAAAAAATAATGATTTTTTTTTTAAGTTGTGGGCTAGTTTTTTAGAAAAATAAGATTTTTATTTTTTGCTTAAAAAAAATTGTACGGCGGTTAACTTTATTTTTGGTGCTAATAATGAAATGAAAAAAATGTGTCGGGGGAATGCCCAAACAGCGCTAGGTACCAAGGTTAAAGAAAATCGACCTACCCGTTTAGGCCGCATCCGAAAGGATAGGACAGACAGACAAGCAAAATTTCCACACCCATTTTTTTTTTACTTCGCTATCATCGTAATGTCATCGTAATTTTGATCGAAATCTCTAGTTCAATTTCTTTACGATTCTATATACATAACTACTATAGTACCTATAATATCGCAAGTATAAATATCTCTGGGTTTTGGTCCTAAAAATATAAAAAAAATGTATAAACAAGAGTGGCGACACCCATTTTTGTCTTCTTTCATTCTCCCTAACAAAATCAAAAGATCAAAATCTTGAGTATTTTTATTTACAAATTTTACTAATACATATGTACGCAAAAAAAAAACACTAACCAGTAATATTGTTTTAGAACCATATAAATCGATTCTTATAAATTTTAATTATTATTTTTTTCGTTTAATTTGTTTATTTAAACTGTTTTTGAAAATATCAACCAACACAAAACTAAAAAAAAAATAAAACTAAAAATAAGTTTTCATAATTTTACTTAACTAACAAAATATTTGGATTTCAACTTTTTAATGGTCTTATCAATCGAATTCTAAAAAACAAGCCAAAAAGTACAATTTAAAATGCATCAGGAAACAACTTTTTTCTTTAATGGAATTTTGAAGGTATTATGAAATTTTTCATCAAAATTTACACTATTAGACTTTGATTTAATTTTCAAACATCCTATAAAGTGTAAAGTGTCCATTCAATTTCCGTTTATCATCTCCCCCACTGTGCAAACAAATATTCTTTTCTAACCTTTTATCATCTTACAAGTGCTGTGCAATTAGACCTTTGGTCTTACAGGCATATAAGTAGCTAAAATTATTATGTATACTGCTTCCCAAAAAGTCGATTTAATTCAATAGAGATATGAACCACTCTTCCACATGATGTGGACATATTATGCAAAACATCAAAATGTTGTACTTATGTATGTACAATACGTAGATAAAAATAAAATTATTTCAAATTGTTTACAATCTAATCTAAGCACCCCCATTGCCCCATTTATGAAATTAAAAAAAAACAAATATGCCATCTGAATGGTCGGAAAATTATCCCAAAATGGTCATAAAACGACAACTAATTATTTCTATTTTCTTGATATTTGTTTTGTAGAAATTAAGCCTTCTTTCTGTACTATAAAGGTCTTGTCAAAATATGAAAATAAAGACATTTCTACCGGCGCAGGGTCATAAGTCCACAGGCCAAAAGTAAAAAAAAAAAAATGTTAACCCACTTTACATGTTAACAATGTTAACCCACGTTACAAGTCCACAAATCAATTGTGGCCTTATAACTCACCCTCATGAGCCAGAAGTCCACGAAAAGGTGGGTCAATATTCCATAATTTTATAAAGGATATGGGTCATAAGTCCACAAATTATTTCTGGAATTTTTTTAAATTACCAGAGGAACCGTTTATTAAGAAAACTTTTGACATTGGCGACTGGACATATAAAGCCCCCCAAAAAGGGAGTTAACATCCTTGAAACCCGCCAAGCGGGCCATTCAAGGTACTGCAACGGCATTGCGTGAGTGCAGTACAGAGGACCCAAAAATGGAGTTAAAATCCTTTGAACCCCCACTTGATATACCGGTTGTCCAAAAGAACGCGTATTTGTCCTATATGGAACCCTTAAAACTTAATAAACTGATTATTTTTGAAATCACTAAATAGAGTCAAAAATCCACAATCAATGCGCCAAAAGTCCACAAGAATTTCCTGTGGACTTCTGGCCCACCAAGGTGGGTCAAAAATCTTAAGTAGATTTGTGGACTTTTAACCCACCACAGTGGGTCAAAAATCCATTATAGACTTTTGCGCTTTGGACTTATGACCCTGCGCCTATCTACCTACTCGCACAAAGAATTTCTTTATAAAGACAAAATCTTTAAATAATTGCTCATCAATAGAACATTTTTTTTTCCAATTGTTTTTTAAAATTAAAATTCTTCCAATGACTTGCTTATATGAATGTATGTTTTTAATGACCTTGAAAGATATTTAAAATTTATAAACAAAATTTTATGACTGAACAATTAGTGAATACCTATGGATATAGCTAATATTATTCGTAAGACTTTTTTCTGACCTTTTAAATTGGATATTAGTTTTTTTTTCTAAATTTCCCAAATGAGGTTCTATAAGATCTCTGAAACTATTAAACGATTTAAAAAAAAACATAAAAAATAATAAATACTTACAAAACAGGTTAAAAGGCTTAACCCAAAGTTACACAAACATAAATGATATCATTCTTTATTAAAATAAAAAAAAATAAAAAGAATAAGAATTTTTTTGCTAGTTTAGAATTATTAAAAAAAAACAAACACACATCTCCGACTCGTTTTTTAAATTGACTTATTGATAATTAAAGGAAAAAAATAAAAAAAAAATGATTCTCACCAAAGAAAAATGTAAAGATTCGACATAAAGTCGACGTCGAAGGAAGTGTCATATTGGAATATTGATGAAGATGGATGTTCTGTCTATTTTGTCTGCCACCACCGGATACAATTTAGCAATTATTATTATTATTTTTTTTTTCTTCAAATATATAGAAGCTTGAAAATGCAATTTTTAATCACTTATCACCATGAACTTTGTTCTTGACTAATATTTTATTTTTTTTTTTATTTTTTTTATAGATAGTTTTGCAATTTTTATTTTATTTAGCACTCTCAGTTACCGTTATATTTGAAATACGCGCGCCGCACCGTCTCATCGGATATGCACAGAGTATAATTTGTATAATTATTATCATGCAGAAATCACTAAAAAAGTCTATTTCATATTTTCTTTTATACTTATAGATACAATATCTAAATATATGTAGATACTGTGTATAAACAAAACAAATAGGTAGGTAATTCAACTTGAACTACTCGAGGCTGGAGGAAGCTTTATTTTTGTTTTTTTTTTTTTTAATTTACTACTGCAACCGGTAAAAATCATCAACCCGCATAGAAAACTTATAAAATAAAATATAACAATTGGCAGCAAGTAACAGTATATCCGATTATTATGATAATGGTTAAGAAAACAAAAGAAATAATAGATACAAAGATACACAATAAAAACAAACAGACAACAAAATGTATGTATATATGCTATATAATGCTATCGATATACTGTTTTGTGTTATCGAAACTTCTCTGACCAACCGATGAGTGAACTAAACGTAACCGCCGACTGACTTAACTCAATTCAAGCCCTCGTCTAGTAGTGTCGGGCTTTAAGTAAAATATCTTAGCAGAAGTTTGCGATTGCGACGACGAACAAATTATATCTACACAGCCAGTTATAGACGAAAAAAAAAACACAGTAGTCGTATGTCGTTTTTGCCAGACATTGACTAAGGTCAGTGGGGATTGTGTATTTATTTTTTTTTTTTTATGAGAGGCGATAAAATACTTACTAAATACGTTCGAAATATTAATTGAAATTTGAATTCTCATAAATAAACGTGTGCCATAGCAGGTTATCATGTTCAATATATTATAAATCAGTCAGAATCCCCCTGGCAAGTTAAAAGTGCTTTTCGATAGAAATTTAAAAAAAAAAGTAAGTATCTATATACTTTTTTTTTTTTTTTGATAAATTTCCGCGATTGTTCTGATGAATACTAAAATCGTACCTACCTAGAGGGAGTACAAGTAATATTCACCAGTATTAAAGTTATATAGATGCGGAAGTTACATTTTAGAGCTGGGAATATTATATTCAGATTTTTTTGACCAAAAATGTTCTGAAGCAAAATGTAGATAAGGTAGATACTTTTTCACAACAAAGCCGGTGGCATTTTTGTTTTTTTTTAATATAATTTGTATTCTTAGAATGTTTTTTTGAAATATTTTAATTGGTCATGTTTCAAGAATACGTACATATATATTATATATATAACTGAAGCGCGTACGATTTATGTTAATTTATTATAAATAAGTAAGTTTGCTATTGTTTTGTGTTGGTTAAGTGCTTTTTATGAAGTGGGTGATGATTTTAAATTTGTTTTATTTTTGACACTATAGGAAACTCCCAAACAGGACTGACTTACTGATATGGTTTAACATAGTTAGGAATGGCCAAGCTATATGCTGCTAGAATTTTGATATTTGCGACGCTGATCTAAATTAAAACATTTCGATATATACTTTTTTGGCGAAATAAAGATTCAAGTGATGAATAATTTAGAAAGAATTATAGTTTTTTTGTTTTGAAAAAGAAAAAGTTTTATGGACAATTAACTTAGATGCCGATTATTCATACAAAATATTTCGATTGTGTTCTTAAAAATTAAAAAATTCGGTTTCGAAGAAATTGTATACAATACAAATTCTTATACAGAAAACAGACTATAATTTTCCAGTTTGTGGTTGGGATATCCTGCAACCGTATAAAATTAAAAGCCAAGTGAAGTAAATGTGGTTCTCTCGGTATATTTGGACATCCATATGACTGGAGGATGGACATGCAATGTGGTTGACGTTGGATTGATAAAAAGAGCATAAAAAATATTGAAAATAATTTTTCCCTAAGAACTTTATGTAAAAGTTCAAAGTCAAAAAGATTGCAATCATTTTTATTCCCATTTATTTTACTGCAATCAATTGAATGCAATCTTTTGGGAATTCATGCATTCTTTGCATTTTTTTGCATTTTTTGCATTCTTTTCATTCTTTGCATTACCATTTCCCTCCATAAACCCTACGTGATCTGGCGCCATTAAACTTTTTCCCCAGTTTCAACAGGGAAATGGCAATGCAAAGAATGCAAATGGAAGCAAAGAATGCAAAAGAATGCAAAGAATGCATGAATTCTCAAAAGATTGCATTCAATTGATTGCAGTAAAATGAATGGGAATAAAAATGATTGCAATCTTTTTGACTCAAGTGAATGGTAATGTATGTATAAAATCTGAAGTTTGAAGTCTCAAAGTGTATTTAAATGAAGGCAATCTTTAAGTTAATTCAGTGAATGATTTTTAAAGACTACATTCACAAAAGAATGCATTCTCTTACAAGCCTGTTCCCAGGTATCCGTCACTAATGCTGAACGATTTTTGTTTGTTTTATTTTAATGTTAAATTATAACCACTAACACCCCTAACAGTAAAAATTACTTAATTATCTTATAATTCACTGATTAACTTAAACGTTGATAAAAAATTAAATCACTAATTAAAATATTTTATTAATAAACAATCAATTACTCATTCATGTTAAGTAAGAAATATTAATGAAAATCATTCAACAAGAACTGTGTTGTTGTCATATGCACTTTCTCACAAAGTAGAGCTATGTAAATAACATAATAGCGTATATCAAAAATATCTTTAGTACATATTTTCAATTTAATTACTCGTTAATACAACTATAATCAATTATTGACTAAATGAGCCAATTAAAATTAATTATCTTCAATTTTGTTTATTGATTAAATTTTGTACTCATAAATCAAAGATTAAAGATAATTCATGTTTTATTTGAGTTAATTAATAGATGCATTAGATGTTATTATTAAATAAGAAATAATATGTTAAATTTCATGTGGAAAAAGTCGCTATTTTCAATTTAATTCAGGTTAATTTTTCAAATGTTAGATTTTGTTGAAAAATTAACCTCAACTATTTTGACAAGTTCTTAAAAATTGTATAATATGTGATATTTTTTTATATTTTGTGTATATTTAACGTGTAATAACCAATTTACAATTTCTGCGAAAGTATTAAAGAGAGAATATTTAACAAAACAAAAATCCAACCCATTTTGTCAATAAATGTTTATGACTCCTTTTTAAAAATTTTCGAACATAATTTTCATGTCAAAAATCAGAAGAAATTTAGATTTTCTGTGCTTAATGTATGTACAAATGTGGTGAATTCAAATTTTAGACCCAAAGTCCGAATACATAATTTCCATCATCATATGCTTTTAAACCCATACTCTTAAAATATTAAAAATATTAAACTATTAAAAATTGATATCGAAAAGTTTGTGATTTTCAAAGATTGTCTACGCACTAAAACACGTAAATCAAAAATTTCTCAAATATATTTTTTCTATTACTTTTCCAAAAAATATATAAAATTCATCACCGTACAATATATTATCCTGGTTAATGCCAAATTTTTTCTTAAACATCTATACTTACACGTTTTGACTAATAAACGTTCATGTCTCGATTCTTCATCTACGACTTTCTCATATTTTAAAAATCGATTTCATTGAAAAAAAAATATTTCTCTAACTCTCCCAATTTCAATAAAAATAGCAAAAAATCGAGTTCAATGCTCAAACCAAGATGGCGCACATAAAATCTCCAAAGGGTTGATGTTCGAAAATTTTATTTAAACAATGATAACCGCTTCCACATCTATAATCCAGCTCTAACCGGACTGCGTAGCTCATATATTACTCATACTCAACAACCGTTAAAAAGCGTCTGCACTATATTTTTAATTAATATTGTTGTGCATTAATTGAACCTTTTTCTTTATAATCAAGCTCTTCAAAAAGAACAATGCAATATTATTCAAAAGTAGATGTCCTTCATTTATTTATACTTATACCTTGTTCTACATTATTATCCTTGTCGACCTTGTCAGCATATGGAAAACCCCAAACTAAATTTAAGTAAGTTTCCATGTATATCTCTGCTTTAATGAAATAAAATATTAAATCTTCTCCAATCTCCGCATGTCAATAATAAATTTGGAGGAAAGATACCCTATCCATTCATCCATATTTTAAATAATTAAAGAATTTTGAAAATCATCCAATTTTAAAGTGATATACCTTATTTAATTAAGAGAACATAATTAAATTAATGTCAAGTTTATTCAAATAAGTAGTCGCTAATTAGATTAAATGTTATTTTTTTTGTTGATGTGAAATTACCATCAAAATTCGTATGTGTTTGTGATAAGCCCAAAATCTAAATATCGCACATAGGATACAAAGGTTTCTCAATTGGACTTAGAGTCTAAATAATATAAACAATACAATACCCTCAAACTATATGTATACTAATAATTTAGGTGATAAATTAAAAAAAAATTCCTTGATCTTGAAGCTTTTCAATTATACAGGAAATACAAAACTAACACTCGATTTTCACGTCATCATCATAACCACTTAAACAAATCGTTTACAACTCAATTGAATTTTTACGGTGCCAATTTAGGTTTATTTTTTTTTGTTTTGTTTCTTTAATTTAAAACTACTACGATCTACATAATTATTGTATACGAGTTTGTCTATCTTAGAGGAAAAATACTTCACAACATCGACATTGACTTTGACCGAATGTAAACTTTTGTTAAGCTAAATATTATGGAAATTAATCTTAAAGATTCGGTTACGTAAATGATTCACTATAGTATAGTTGTATAAATTGATGTTATGAGTTATGAACAGTGCTGTCGGAAGTACTACAAAGTTAGTATATGTATTATTATTAATACTTAAAAAAAAAAGATGACCTTTTATCAAATCAAATTGGATAATTTGTGAATTTAAACGTTTAATAAAGAACTTATTCGTCTTTTTTAAAAAGAAAAAGCGAAACAACAAATTTAAAAAAATCTAAATAAATGCATTCTAGTCCAGTTTACATATTTAGCCAAAATTCCAATTCAAAATTAATATTTAATTGGGAAATAAAGTTTGTGTTTCTCCATCGTGTATGGTGTAGTGTGCTATATAATTAAGTTTAAAATACGATTTTGTTTACCTCAAACAACAGGGTTACCGCGCCATCTTGATTTGAAGAGTGAACACGTTTTTGTTACATGGAAGGAGTTAGACAAAGATTTTTCTTTTGCTATCGATTGATTTTTTAAATTTAGGTATATGTACAAACAAAAACTTGAAAAAAATTTAAGAAACTAGCTATGAAAAATCTCTAACGGTGATAGTTGATGTTTTAGAGTTACCTTATAATATACACTAAGTTATAGAATGATGTAAAGGGTGTTTTTTAAGACGTGTTGTTTTCAATCTGGCAATACTTTTTTCGGAGTTGCTCTTTTTGACAGCTGTCACTTGATTTATACTCAGTTTGGTTTGCCATTTTATAATGAATAGACTTACTCCTGAACAACGTTTGCAAATCGTGCAAATTTATTACCAAAAAATGGTTCGGTTCCGCTGCGTCCATTATTCGGTTGACATAATCGCCCAGCAGAGTCGGTAATTCAACCAACCATTGGATCGGTTTCGCATCAAGTTTACTCTAGTGGATAATACGCATCCTCAGAGACGCCGTACAGTGCGCACCGAAGACGCTATTGCTGCTGCGGAGCAGAGTATCAAAGAAGACCCGAATGAGTCCATCTGCCATCGCGCGCAACAATTGGAGCTGTGGCCTCTTGGGTCACTCGGCTGGAATTTATTCGAGCCAGCCGTGGCGGCCACTTGCCCGAAATCATTTTTAAAATATAATGGCAAACCCTTATCTTTATAATAAAGCTAAATTCTTGGCCATAACATTAAATTATATGCGTTTTATTTCATCTTGAAAACCACACGTCTAAAAAAAAACACCCTTTATTAGTACAGGAAATATAGTCAAAACCAAACTTACAAGAAAATATTGATATTGCCTTGGATTTACTCTTATGTATATGTCTAACTGGGAAACAATGAAATAAAGCTGTAACTGTACCTAGTATAGAAGTTGAAATTTACTCAACTTCTACTAACAATATAATATTATGTACATAGCTTCATTTATTGCTAAAACAACAGCGTCAAATTGTTGTGCTGTTTATTATATTGGTACTTTTCAAATTTGACAGAACTTATACTATGGTCTATGAGCTATACAGATACCATAGTCTTCAGCGAAACATTTCAGTATATTTCATCATATTTGATAGAATTTTTATTTTTGCTTCATAAATTCATGATTTTTTTTATCAACCTTATCAAAATCCTATAGTCAATTATCTTCCAACCAAAAAATTCCACAATAATAATATTTATATTTATCCAACTAAGTTGTCATTCACATTTTTCTGCTTCAAGAATTTGTCTGGTATTTTTCTCCTTCGTGTGGCTATTTTGTTCAACAAAAAAAATGCTTCCCCATCTAAATATATTTTCCTAATTTTATTCATAGTATAGGTACATACATATAATAAATTAATTCGTCAGCCTTATGTTGTATTTACAAAATAAAAAAAAAACTTCTTCTTGTCAGTGTCAAGGGGTTTTCTCCTTTTCATCAAGACATCATCTTCATCATAATGTTCATCGTATATATGCGAGCATTCATGTTATGGTGCGTTCATTCCGAAAGGAGCCTGATAACGGGTGTTTAAGTAAAAGTTTCCACGCAATCTGTAATAATTGAAACAAAAGGCGGTAGACACATCAGTATGCGTTTGAAATTACATGTTTTAAGAATTAAAGAAACATTTACAGAGAAACTCGAGTAAAAAATTAAATTAATTAAATTAAAAATGTATTTAAATGAGAAATGTATAATTTATTTTGGTATGTGTCGTGCGATAAAGTCGTTCTGGAGATTTTCTTTAAGACTTGTGTTTTTTTTTGACATTTCTTATATGAATTTATTTTAAGTTAAGCTCCATAAAATCGCAATCAATGGATTCTAATAAGCCACCACTTAAAAGCTATTCCAACATACAATTCTAGATTTAAAATGAAAGACAAAATCTGTACGAGATTTTTTCAAACCCTGCTGAACTTTTAAAATTAATGTAACGTGCTTTTTTACAATCCCGGGGTCAGAAAACTGATAAGCGACGCCATCACAGAAACAAAATGGAGTTTACATAAACAGTATCGATAACAAGTATGTAATTCACGCCGGTAACACAGTTTTTTTTTGTGCCTTTAAGTTATGCCCCGAGAATTTTCTCGGATTAACTAAGTCTGCATGGGGATTAATTATTGTTGCAATTAACATATAAATGGTTTAGCATCGACGTGGTTTTTTTTCATCCAATTCTCCCTGAGCTTGCAAAAAAAAAAACACCTAATCTTACCGTTTATCAGCTGCCATTCCCATAAACGCTTTGACATCATTTTGACAATTTTCACAATATTCAGATGGATACGACTCTGGATAAGCTAAAGTTTCAATAAAATATTGCCAAGCTCTTAAGTGACTGCATCCAACTATATTGACAAATAAAAAAAAGAAAAAACAATCTTATAAATAAATTGACATCAAGGCAACAAGGCAATAGTCCAAAGCAATTGAAAAAACATCTACTCATTTTAATCCAGGTGAGACTTGCCAAATTGTACTTTACACGGGTGTGTAAACTTCTCTTTGCAAGTGGCTGTTTGTGGTTGTTAAATAAAGGCAGGCAGTGGAGGTTATGCGGGTGCAGAAAAAAATATGTGGCGCAACATTTTGTTGAGAATATTTTAGATATTTAATAATTAGATAGTAATTATTTAATGAAATATTTATATAGTCATGTTCAAATTAATTTAACAAATTTTGTACCCTTATTTGTTTGCGTATACAAATTTTGCTGATTTGCTATACACTTTCACCACAATACGGCTATTCTCAAAAACCATTTTTTCAGCGTTTCTATAGGTCACTCATTTTACGATATGTTACATGAGATCTCAGCAATCTTGGTCAGTTACATGAACAGGATTACCTAGCTAAATTTATCAGCTTTGCTGTCAAAATTCTAAGTAGGGCAGAAAACATACTAGAGCTGCGAGCAGAGCGGCGATGCGAGAGGTGAGCAGAGCGTTAAAAACAAACACATGCTTTCTTATGAGAACTGATACCTCGTTGCTAGATGCCTCAGTATAAGAGCTCTCATACTGAGTCGCTCTGCTCACTTTTCGCATCTCCGCTCTGCTCGCAGCTCCAGTATGTTTTCAGCCTATATATAAGACAAATCTCTGAGATCTAATTTTTCTGAACGCTCCAATTATTCTGAATTCTGAAGTTTCAGCCACTATAATCTGACAAACAAACTTGGCCCAGAGAGAGAGCGAGAGAGAGAGAAAGAGAAAGAGTATTTCCTTCCAAACAAAATGACTCACCTATAATGTATATCCAGTTGTAAGGTGCTTCCTCGTAACATCCTCGTTGTATTCCTACTCCATTATTTGGATAGAAATCAGCATGTCCCATTGGTTTCGGATTCCCCAAATTTCCACCGTCTGTGTGAATGACATCGACAAATTCGGCAAGTGAAGGACTTAGTTTTTGTGGTGACCAGTAAGAGGGTAAAAGTGGTAGTGCCGGATCCAAACCTATTTTTGTTTTTTTTCCCAATGCATTAATGAATTTCAATACTAGATATCAAAAAAGTTAAAATGTAGACCAATAAGAATGAAGTTCCTATGATCTGTTACAATCGCCTCGATAAAATTAGTCGAGAAACGATGAAAATATTAACAAATCATATAAGTTTTGTTCCATTTTCCAACACTAAATGCAGAAAATAAAAAAAAAAGGATTTGTCTCTTATTTCATGCTAACACTGCAGTGTTGTCATTTTGACTTGTTTCCAGTCCGATTTGACTGTTAAAGCCTTTCCACACTTTCCCACTGAGTATTAATACATGTCAAATTGAAAGTGGAAAGAATTCCATGCTACTGTCAAATTTATGGGAGAGAAATGCCCTTTCATTTTTTTACTACACAAAAGTTTCAATGAAAATGTGATGAAATGTGTGATAGAATTAGAACCATTTCTAAAAATTCTCATGTATTAACACATGTCAAATTGTGTAGGCTGGAATATCATGCTGTGTAAGATGGGCTGTCATATTTTTTCCACACTATCATACATGATTTGTTTCCCACTTTTTTGGCATGTGTTAATACTCAGTGGGATAGTCTGGAATGGCTTTAAGTAGGCATTGCAATGCAATCAACAAACACATCTATTTTGAAATCACTGTGATAATAATAGTTGACAACAACTTAAGCAAGCAGCCAAATTGACAGTTTGATATATCATATTCCATTTTGTTTGTCACTTTGCTGCTGGTTTTGATAAAATTCTCTGTATTCATAGTTAAAATTTAAAAATTAGCAAATGCCTTAACACCTGAACGATGGACATATTAGGTTTGTTCGATGTTCTCTATCCTAGGGCGATCTGGGGAATGTCAGTCAGTTGTCAAATTACTCAGGGCTGCTCGGGTTTTTATTTTACGTCGAACGCTTCAGTGCTACAAAATTCACCATCTGATTTTTGCGTTCATTTCACAGTTGTATATTTTGGCATTTCGTCTATAATTACGTGAAAACAAATAAATAACAAAAATTATCAACAAAATATCTTATATTTACTAAGAAATTTATCATCAACACTTGTTTTTGCAAGAGCTCGCCCCAAAAACACATCGAACACAGTGCAAATAACCTAGTAAGTTCAGGAGAACCCAGTGCGCCCCAGATCTGACATCGAACAAACCTATTATTTTTATTCTAAAGCCTGGTACGCTGCTGATGCGAAACGAAATTTTTCTGTGATCTCCAAACAGACAACGAAACGCTTGCGAAAACATATCTTTGGAGAGTTTCACTAATTCCAAAAACAAAATAAAACATAAACGCTAAAAATCAAAGAAACCAATAATGTAAGAAAATGATAAACAAAAAAAAAACACAAATAAAACTCAAATGTCATTTTTCCGCACACAATAAATAGTCTGTATAATTAATTCAGTGCGAAAAAGGAGCGGAGACTTCTCCAAATAATCTGCTACAATTATAAATTTCGCTCTTCAAACAGCGTACTGAAAAACGAAAAGCAGAACGAAATTTTCCGTCTATGATTTCGTTGTGTCATTTTTGTATGGGATTTTTCGTTTCGCATCAGCAGCGTACTAGGCTTAACGCTTACCTTTGCTTTGAAATTTTTGTAAAACTTTATGTATGCACCTAGTTTCGAAATTAATCTAATTTATCACACAAACAAACCTGTTATTCTTGGCAGCTTGAATCCCTTATCCCGCATTTTCTCACCAACAAAGCCTGAAACTTCGGCACCCAAACTAAAACCGATCACATGAATCTTGTCTTTAGGAAAACCTTTTCTGATAAGGTACAGCAAGAAATCAGCAATATACCGTCCCGTTAGATCTAAGTTTTGCACTGCATTTGCATACCATGGTGATGCTGAAAGTGGACTCCAATCAACAATTATAACATTATAATTTCCGGCATCGAGGAAAGCTTTTATTTTTTTTAAATAGTTTTATATGAGATGTCCATATTTGAGAAAATGTTAGAAGTTGTAGGTACATAGAATGAAAATGTAAGAGAAACATTGAATTATTAA
This sequence comes from Epistrophe grossulariae, assembly GCA_929447395.1. Lineage (NCBI taxonomy): Eukaryota > Metazoa > Arthropoda > Insecta > Diptera > Syrphidae > Epistrophe > Epistrophe grossulariae. The sequence continues at coordinate 34,068,032 of OV839569.1, read as the reverse complement.
GTTTTACCAAAAGAGGCTAAGGAGTATAAGACCATCAGTATACATAAGGTCTGTTCGCGTACTTGCCCGAAACTGCCAGATTTTACCAGATTCATTTTTTTTATATGAACTTTGATAGTCTTTCGGGCTAAAATTGGTAGGTTGGGCAAGTAAACGAACAAGGTTATAATATTATTAAAGGTTATAATCAATCACAGTATACACATATCTAAGGTAATATCATTAGTGTTTTCATTTTTGTTCAGTTCTGCGCATCTGTCAAAATCGATGTATATATGGTGAGACAATGGTGGATCCAGTGCCCCTTTACTTGTCTAATTTCAATATTTTGTTGTTGTTTAATTTTGATGATGCGCGTTGAGTTTGAGCCATTTTTAATTTTTTGACATTTTCAACTTTGTCAACCTGTTCAGTGTGTAATATATTAATCTCAGATTTGTGTATACTGTGAAGACAATATTTATATAAATGATTAAAGTAATGTTATACCATTTTTAACTCGTTTACAACTTTGTTTTCCACTGAACTTGTTTGACTCTGCAAATCCATGTATAAAAATCACCAACGGATCTGACATCTTAAAATTACTTTTCTCCAATCGATAGTCATCATTCAAATAGAGTTGATTGTAATAGTCAGGATTTTTCCTATATTTATTTATTTTAGTGATCGATGAAAAAATAAATTTGTTAATATATTTTCTCAAAAAGTTTTAGATTAGCCTCACTTTGTATAGAGATGAAAATTTATATCTTGTTTTTCGTTAATCTGGCAACAATGAAGGCAATTACCACGTGGTAGAACACTAGACATGATTGGAAATCCATCTGCAAAACATAAACACATAATATGTATTATGTTGTGATACCTTCTAATTAATCTATATAATATATAAAAATGAATCCTTCTTTCTCCTGGTCACTTGAGAACAACTTTACCATTTCATTCATTTTTTTTTTAAATGTTTTGTAATACTTTGTAAAAGTATTATTTTTGTGCTCCAAACTCGGCTGAACATCGTCCGATGTGCATGGAGATTTTTCGTTTTATTCGTATTTAACAAGCTACTCTAGAGTCATATGACACCGAAAATTGGAATTTTCGACTGGAAAAATATACTTTCAGGAGCAGATGGTTGCAACATCTGAAAATTCAATTTTGCGTGGGAAGAAGAAAATATTATGGCGCAAAATTTTAAACGGTTCTCGTTTAAGCCTAGTATACAGTTCCTCCTCGAAAAAAAACATACATGTACTTCTTATGGGAGTGATTTTATCGCAAAAAAAAGTTTTCGACGTTTAAAATTTTATTATATGTAGAACTGTGAACCAAACCTGTTGAAAAAAATTTATATTCACCACGGAAACTTTTTCGCGCAAAACAATGTTGGTGACATTGTTTTGTGGAAAAAAAGAGGACAACGAATACAATTTTTTATTTCAACTCAGATTTTTTTTCTTCCGAAAAAAAAAATTCTTACCACTTATGTTTTTTTTTTTGTTCAAAAGAACTGTATACTCGGCTTTAAGCAATAAACCCGACTCTAGTTAAAGTAGTCCTTTATTTAAAAATTCTTGTTTAAATTTTTCTTATTTTAAACACCTTTAACAACTCTTCTCACTTAAGAACCTGTTTAACAAAGACGCTGATTACACGAGTCTTTCTCTGTTTTTCGTTCGTTTCGCCTTTCGTCTTTTTGACAGCTTGGGTGAGGGGTGTAGAAATGTAGGAGCAATGAATTAACGAAAGCAGGAATGAAAATTTGAAGATTTTTTCTGATTGAACATTGACGTTTATGGTTTGACAACCGAATAGAGATGAGCGGTGAATAGATGTCAGCAAAAATTGTAGTTAATAGAAAAATGATCGATATTCAGGTATCGATTTTAAATTAAAATATGTAAATCGATTACAAAAAATAAAGAAAATGCAAATAAAAAATGTTTTTTGTAAATCGAATGCAAAGAATGAATACTTCACAAAAACGCCGATTGTTGTCTATGTGTTCTTTCTACAAAAAAACATAATTCTTTTTGATTTTATATACTTGTGAAATTATATTATTTTGGACTGAACAATGACTGGATGGATTCAAAAGAAATTTCACATAGAAATCGATTATTTCATGGAAAAGGAATATAAATATAATAATAATAAAGTGGTTTTGCCTTACGGTCCATTGATTTCTACGTCTGTGTCTACGTTTTGTACTCCCACATCGATAAAATTGGTCGAGAAACCTTAAAAAATGAAACAAAACTCATATGATTTCTTCGATTTTCAATTGACTTATGATTCCACTGAAAAAATTTTTTAATTTAAATACCTAAATATTGTGTCAGAATTCATACACGAAAGGTTTCAGCATTTACGTATATGAACAAATCATACATTAATGAAAGAGGATCACTCATTAATGAAAGAGGTATGAAGTATTTAGCTATTCATGAAAATGTGGAAATTGAAAACCACTTGTTCGATTTTGAATGATTCAATCGTTTCAAAGTCGATATCTTCAATAAAATTCAAGATCATCAAGATCTTCAAAAGGATGTTTACTTTCGGTTTTCTAAAAAGTTGAAAATCTTCAAAAATTATTGCAAAATCTTGTTCCTCAGGAAACATTTTTCTTATTCTTTAAATTATAAAATTACAAACGTCAATTGGATAAAGCATACCTACTTTAAAAAGAAAGAGAAGAGTTTTTCTGATTTTAAAGTTAGAAGACTTTATACCGTTTAAAATTTACAAATTAGATTTAGAGCCGCGAGAATGATTGACCGCCACCCAATTAATTTATTTTTATAACATTTAAATAATTTATCAGCATTTATTTAAAATATAAACTAAATGCTCACCAAAGAAAATAGGAAGTATTTGGCAAATCACCAATGATGAAGGCCATGGCATTGTAAAAGCTGTTTTTTTTCAAGTTTCAAATTCAATTTCCCAATTTCCCAATCACTTTAGGTTACTCAGGTACATATATCAGCACCAAAAATCTTTTTTAGCAACATATATTTTAAAACTTATATTGTATTTTTTTAAGCACTCAGGTTATCGATAGAATTATAATGTAATCGATGTAGTTTTATGTTACCGAAATTTCTTTGACTAAAACAATAAGTGAACACAACCGAACAACTAAAATAACTCAATTCAAAATTTCGTCTAACATTGCTTTAAATAAAGTTTCTTATCATAAGTTCTTAAAAGTATCTACGTATAGACAATAGAAAATATTGAATCTTATCATTTCTTCAGAAATGAACCGTCAGTAAAGATTGTTTTCAAATTGTGTTAACTTAAATTAAGTGCGCTTTTTTGCACATATAAATAAAATAAAATAACAACTTAAGTCCATATAATTTTCGGGACTCAGGTCTCAACTCTAGTCCCAATAAGAACTGTATTACTGACACGAATTATCATTAAGCAGTCGATACTTCGTATGCGGAAACGTCAAATAAACAGGGTGATTGGTATAAGGTGCACCAAAAACCTAGAGCGAGTAGGTTGGGTTAAGACAAGAAAATAATCGTATAGGACGGGACCCACCCGTTCCCCATATTAAAAAAAAAATATTGCAAATTTTTATCTCTATAATACCTTGCAAACATTTTTTGATGTGTAAACATCTATACTGGCGGTAGAGTGAAAAAGAACGTGACGTATCTTGTGAGTTGTGATTGTATGCCTGTTTGGTTACTTTTTTTTCAACTAATTTCCCAAAAACTTAGTTTTTTTTTCTATGGGTTTTGACAGCAAATTGTGAAATTTTGTGAAAATTTGTGAAAATTTGTGAAAATTTGTGAAAATTTGTGCAAATTCGCAAGAAATTTCAAGTTACCAAACAGACCATGTGATTCTGAGCCTCACGTTACGTTACTTATGTTTACACATCTCAACCGTGAGTCCCGTCACTCACACTTTTTTTAATTCTAATCACATTTGAATATTGTTCCAATTAGTAGGAAGATGGTTAAGGAAGTTTTTTTGGGGTTTTTCCTTATTGAACGCCTTTTTATAAAGTAAACAAATCTAATGGATGGCATATGTTGTTTTCCACTAACTGTCATCTTCTCTCATACATATTTCAATTTCCTTGATTAGGAGAAGCGGAGCGAAGCTCTGTCTCCCAGGTACTTACTTGTTAATTAAGTCATTTTTTATTACTTGCTAATAAAACTATTGCAGTATAAACAGGGTTTTGAAACACATTTTCCAAAGTTGGACAGTTGTCCAAAGTTAGACAACTTTTATAAATAAGACCATTGGTATTTATGAAAAGATAGAACAAACAAAAAAGTGGTTTTCTTGGAAAAAAGTGCTTTTCATGTTTTTTTAATTTCTCAAGAACTAAGATACATTTTAGCATCCGGTTTTCTGTTTTTTATTAAAAATTAATAATAGCATTGAATTTTGAAAAAAAAAAAATTTATGCTTAATTACATAAAATTTTCACAAAAAATTAGTTTGAAATGTTTTTTAAAAATTTTTGTTTTCAAAATTTTGAGTTTGAAAATTATTTTCAAAAACTATTCACTAAAACAACTTAATTTAAAATGAAAATTGAAGAAGAGATTTCTGGCTTTCCAAAAGGGTATACCATGGCATTGCAAGTTTAACCGTTGTTTTTTAATAATTTTTCGTTTTTTTTCAATTTTAAGTCAATTTTTTAGAAAATTGTCCCTCCCGCCTAAACGGCGGGAAATAGACCTCCCTCCGATACTATTTTTTTTCTTGTCTTAACCCAACCTACTCGCTTTAGCTTTTTGGTGACCCTATTATCCCAATCACCCTCGATAAGTCATCGAATAAAAAATTTTTTTATGAAAATAAAATGGAATTAATTTACTATTTTTTAATATTAGCTAATCAGCCTTTAGTTTATGGTTTGCTTGCACCACAAAGCTGAAAGGGTATAATGATAGCGTTTTTTATTAGTTATACATATGTGACGGCATCTACTTGATCACCTACTATATCTAACCGATTTAAAGGTTATCGATAATTTGCATGGACAAAATGTACGTACTTAAGGCTTAACTACATAAGCCAAAAAGTACTGAAGTACAAAAGTAAAAATATTTTTTTTACTGCTAGCGCCGTTGTTTTGTGAAAAAGAATACACAAATTTGTTTTTAAACCAAAATTTTAGCTTTCTGCATCATTTTTATAAGTTTTCTAGTCAGAAAAACTATCACAAAATCAATTTAAAAATTTTCACTTTTGCACTTTTTCACTTTTTTGGCTTATGTAGTTGAGGCTTTATACTCAAAGATTTTGAAATATAATATGAAAAAAATCCCTAAATAATTATGATAACCTCTAAATTCTTCATGTCTCAATTAGAAATTTAATCGAATATAAAATAAAAAACAAATAAATTTTTGTCAAATGATTGCAGTTAAATTGATAATTAAATTCTCTAGAATAAGCCATTAAATAAATAAAACATGAATAAATAAGTTTTAATCTTAAAAACAGGTCACCTAAAGTTAAATTGAAATTCATTTTTTTGTAATTTATTGTGCGGAAATTCCTCTTTACGATGTCGTAAAATCGTAAAGTTTCCAACACACGTTTCATGAACACATTAAAAAACATTTTGCGTAAATGTGGTAAACGATATGGTAAACAAATCAGCTGTTCGTTAAACGTCAAACAGCTTAAAATATTTAATTTAATTTTAACATTCGTATGTTAAACATTGTGCATGTTTGAATGCGTTTGTGTTTGTGTAACTCATACTATTTTGAAAAAAAAATCTCATTTTTCCTCGATGTGCCCGTTCCTCTATTTCTTCTTCTAAGGTTACAAGAGTTTACCATGTTTACGATGCTTACCATCTTCGTTTAACCCTTCAAGCAAACGAGTCCGCTTTGGATCCGCGCACGTAGTAAACAACGTATGGATGACTCCGTATACGGATCCAAACATAGATCCGCAAAACTGCGTTTGTCGGCTCAAATTAGTATGGAAATTAGAATCACCACGGACTCATTTTGTGCATGTATTGTGAGAGAGAGAGCTTCCCATTTCACCATACTCAGCGAGAACCGAAACCAAATGGTATCCAGAACGGATCCAAAAAAATGAACGAACGATACAGGCGTTTTGTAGTTGAAGAATATTATGCAATTTATTTTCTTCTATCGTTTGTATATAAATGAAACATCACGATTTATTTTGTATTTAATAATTAAATAATCAACTTTTGATTTTAAATTGATTTTCTTTCAGTAGGGAATTTTTATTAAACTGTTGCGCTGGGCACGAACGTGAACACATTGAAAAAAGTTAATTGTTTTTGTTGTCTTCTCCTTTGTTTTCAGTCCATAAAAAAAAACTCACCATTAGGGTATTGCATACATTCTCTCTTTCGCAATAAAAAAAAGTTCTCTCGATTTTCGTTCTTTTTTTGCATGCATATACACAAAATGTGCTTATGTGGGTATGACACTCCGTTTTGAAATGATCCAAGAAAGACCGACAAAGTTGGGTCAGTGAATTTGCTTGAAGGGAACACACGAATTTGTGTCTTAAAGTTTAAGATTTGTTTGAAAAGATATCCCATACAAATTTTGACAGTTCGTTTACGACGTCGTAAACTTTAAGACGTTTAACACGCTTACGATGCTTTTCCGACGTTGCATGAATTGAATATCCTTATTAATTTCTTGGAATGTTTATTTCTACAAAATTGATGATGGGAAGAATGATTCAATCTTATTTATGGCTCGGGGGCTAAAATAAACTAATATTAAGCAATATTAAGGGCCATATTATTCATTCCAGATTTAAGCTCGATTTAAGCTAATTTTAAATCTAGCTATTAGATCCGGATTCATTCACCCAAAGATATAAATCCACGTCTATGTTATTCACTGCAAAAAATGCATTAAATACAATAGATTTAAATTGTCTTAAATCCAGATGCTTTAATCCAAATGTAAATTTTGGGAAGTATCAAACTTCTTTTTACCTCTGGAGACCAGTTTAAATTCAATTGGATTTATCGTAATTGGTTTAAAAAAAAACTGGCTTAAAAAGTACATTTAACGAATGAATAAAACGGAATTGGGTTTAATTATTGGATTTAAATTAATTTACATCTGGATTTTTAGGTTTTAATCTGTATAATTTTGCTTTATTTTTCATTGAAGAATGCAAAACAGAAGGTTAATAATGTCAATTTTTTGTGATTATTTGCTATCAACATTTTGTCCATAAGTATCACCACCGCATAAACAGCACCTACATACCTTAAAAACACAAAAGTGTTATAAATTGAAATATCTTTATTTTTATTTCTGTTAAAATTTAATTAAACTCTTAGCCCCTTTTCACACTAGGAAATCGAGTTACCAGAAAATTTCCAGTTTTTAGATGAGAAGGGAATCAAATCAGAGAAGTGAAGGGTCTAGGATTGGTGGAGACCGGAAATTAAAAGAAAACGTCAAAAAATCTCCAGCTATGTATACTTGTTTTCTAGTGTGAAAGGGGACTTATTTACACTACTTTTATAACTTAAAAGTAGTGTAAGTACTACCCTTTACGAAAAAATTTACAATTTATAACAGTTATATAAGAGTTTTTCATCATTAAAGTAACTATGTATGCGTTATCACACATCTGGGTGCTCGAATTATGTACAACGACGAATAATATAAATATTTATTTACAAAACTGTTATATGACTTAAAAACAAAATCTGGGTACTCGAGTTATGCCCGCCGACGCGACGCACGGAGAACCATACACCTGCGGCTCGCATGAACAATATATATTTTATTAAAAAAAACTGTTACAATTTGACATGTCTTCTGTCATTTTTTTTTAGTTAACCAGTAACGGCTTTGCATTGGCTAAACTTTTAGTAGAGGAGGGATAATAATATCTTTGTAGTAATTCTTTTTGAAAATTTTAAATTTGCTATCAAATTTTTGACGTGTAAACATCTATACTGGCGGTAGAGTGGACAAAAAAAACGTGACGTATCTTTTGACTGTGATTCTGAGCCTCACGTTACGTTGCATATGTTTACAAATCTTAACCATGAGTCCCGGCACTCACACTTTTTTTGTATGTAGGAGTCCAAAAATCAAAAAATAATTATCTGACATCTTTTTTGTATTTCTATACTTACTTAACACGTTAACCTACAAGATACGACTATTATAAAGGCATTGAAAAGGAAGCATTTTACAAGCTTGTAAATGTTTAAAATTTGTTTGTGGCGAACTTATTGTCCAGCGACAACCCTGGGTGCTTGGTACCTAAATAAGAAAAGGTAGAAAGCTTTTTGCTAATGTTTTGTTTTTTTTTTTTTAAAGATTTGTTTAATGATGTTTCAGCTGACCTCGTGAATTTGAAAAATGGTTCAATGGAACAAAACTGATGAGATTCCTTAAAAAACAAAAAAAAAACAAAAAAAAAGTTGTACATATTTGCTTAAAGCTATAAATTATATAATCATTTCGATGAATGGGTATTTAACAGATGGGTGTTGGTAATGATTTTCCCATTCATTACCAACATAACAGACATTTTTTTTTAATTATATAAAATTATAGGTATACAATTAACATTCAATAAGGCATTTTTTTGCTTAATCAATCTTATTCAATAAACCTCCGTTTATTAAACTCTGTTGACCTAAAAGGTAAGGTCTGTTTTAGACTTTAGTTCCCATAAATCTTTATTTTTTAAAAGCTTGTTGGTTTGAGTGAATTTTTTTAATTTAAAAAAAAAATTTAAGACCACATATTTATTTTGTTTCTCAAAAAAGAAAGAATTATAATATAAATGTAATTATAATTATATATTTAATGTGTTTGGCTAAAATAATTTTTTCAAAATTCAGGGTGTCCTAAAATCACCGCTTCAGAAGAAAACCATGAGTTTCTGAGGTCATTTCAAGTCGAAAAACTTAAGAGGTAATTTTCTTGTTTTCGCTTCGTTTTAACGTATAACGGTTCTTATGATTTTTATTCTTTTTTCCTTTGACTGGCTCTAACTTTGCCAAACTACGACCGATTTTTTGAATTTTTTTTTATTAAAACAAAAACAAATTTAAAATTCTTTTTAAACAATTTGAATTTGAAAAAAAAAATAAAATGCGAAATTCAAAAATCGAAAATGAAGAAAATTATTCTCTCAATATTTATATACGACGCGAGGTTAGTGTTATTTCTAGATTAAAAGTCAGTTGAACTTGTAAGTTTTATGACGAATAAAATGGCAGACTTTAGACCATTACCCCGATATATTTATAAATCATAAATAAAATGGAAGAAATTACAAAATTTTGTGAGTGGTCTAAATCTGCTAGTAGTGTTTTCGCTGGGAAAAACATTTTGGTCATGTCTACTTATTCTATCTCCTACATTTAAATTTTATATTTTGACATTTAATAGAAGAAGAACGTCGTAGCTATTGTGTAATGGAAATTGACACTTTTACCCGACTGATAAGGGACGAATTTTTAACGGTTTATAGAGTATTTTGTTCCAAATGCCACTGCCATGCGGTCAATGCGAAATATAAAATATCAATTTTTTAGGGTGTTCCATTTACATCATAGCCATCCTGCGATAATAATTACAACTCTTACTTAGGGAACAAACTGCATAATTATCTTGCTTCTATTCAGTACATATTTAATGCGAACTAACAACTGAAAGTGCAAAAAGCATTTTCGATTCGACAGCCCTTCTTCTGAAAAGAATAGAAAATGCATCTAAATTAAATTGCCGAATCTAGAAACGTACACACGCTTACACAGATTTCATGTCAACGCAGCTATAGGAACAACACTGATTGTACTGATGATTTTTTGGCGTCAAGGAGTCAACGCATTGATTATTTACCCTGACCGTCTAACCGTAGCTTAAAATTCCAAACCAACACATTTTGGTTCTAATGAAACAAAGCATAAACGTTAAAAAATATCAAAGAACGCATCCTTGAATGCCAACCTTGAAAAAAAAATATTTTTCTGCAATCCTATTGATTGTCAAACTATTCCAGACACTCCAAAATTTTATTTCAACTATTGGGCTTTTCCATCATACGTCAGTGTCAAACGAGCAAAAAAAAATAGGACACAGCTGGTCTGAACTTGGAGAATGGTAAACAAACGCCAAATATTTTTACAATACAATGCTTGTTTGTTTTCCAATAAAAACGCATAAAACGATGGTTATAACGCCAATTTAATGATAAATCAATTTCAATAATTTATTAAGGTTATTTATGTTTATAAAAATCACAGAAAATATTAAAAATCCACATAGCATTGAAAAGAGCATTTGTTTACATTTCTCCAAGTTCAATTTCACGTGTATTGTTTTTGTTGTTTTGAACTGTCATAATTCGAAGGAGAAAAGACAAAGATAGTTTTCGGAAAAGTCCTATTATATTCACTATTTTTACAGACTTAGTAATCGGCACTAATCCTTTGTTGTTGATTAAAACTGTGTAAAATTTTACTGCGCTGCCTTAAGAATTGCCAATAAAAATGGCTTACAGTTTCTGGAAAAACTCAATTTAAAGGAGAAACCAAATGAAATCTCAAAATATGACTTGCAAATTTATGATGACAGATGGCTTTACAGAATTGAAACTGACATAACAAAAAATGTTTGTTTGACAGCTTGACGAATAAGGGTGTGTGGTGAGGGTTCTTAAATTTGGTATTCATTAGGCATAACAAAAGAACAATAAAAGTTGGATTTAACACGGTTAGTCTTATTTCCTAGATTTTTAAAGACATTTTGTTATAAAATAATATCTAATTTATGACATGTTAAGTGGCAATCATGATACTGTCAAAATTCAAAGGTCTACTACGGCTAAACTCTATCGTACTCGTATTCCGACAGTTATCTACCTTCATCAGATTTTTAAAATGACAAGAATTCAATACATAAAAACAATCACTGGATCTAGTCCCTTTTTTCCAATTTTTTTTTTCTTGTCCTGATCGGACTTACACTTTCTTATAGTCTTTTGTGGGCAGAATCACCCTGTGTATTAAAAATAATAAATAATAATCATATTCATCTTTGATAAAATTAAAATAAAATCCCTGTACCATATACCTAATTGATTTTCCCTCATTTTAATTATAAATTCATTAAATCCCTCGCCAAGCCACACGTGTTTGAAAAACGTTCACAAGACACATTCGTTATATATTTCAGCCAAAACACAACCCAGTTAAACAAACATACATTCGTACATGCCTACATATGGCTATAAGCCTCATCATCCAGAACTATAATCAACGAAAATCAAAACAAAATCTGCATATATATGTATCTAGTGATAGGTAACCCAAAAATTTGACCATGACCCAGCATAACATGAGCAGAGCCACCAATTAACCATATGCCAAAGCAAGGCGTATATATGGAACATAAACGTACGTGTGTTGTACGTGCGTCGTGACAGATGATAAATCTATATGGTAGGTCTGCATATTATGGTAGTTATGCTTTCTAACATTTTAGCATTAAATTATTAAATGACGTCACAACCAGCTCGAAGCTCTGCTGAGAGCATCAACACTAATTCCTCCAGATTTTCTTGTCTAAAGAGGCATGCGGTATGGCATCCAAAAATAATAAATGATAAACCTGCCTGGCCTTTAACCACTCGCTTCCCCCTTCCACACCATTTATATATTCAAATCTCACCTGGTACTTGCTGCGGAGGAAGTAGAACACTAAATGGAGAAACTGATTGGCCTAATCACGACAAAACCTTTTTGCGTGAAAATCTGTGTGTTATGCTTGGGATTTGGTGTAGACCTGCCCTTATTCCCAAAAAATAACACTCAAAGAAATCAATAAGGCAGGTAGGTAGCTTCACTGACGAAGTGTTTAACAAATTCTTGGCACAGAACAAGAGAGAAGAAGAAATTCAAAATAAACACAACAACATCCAACCCAGCCAAAAGGCCTTCACGTGATGTTATGACGGAAATTTTAAATATTCATAAATTTAGGAGTATACTTTTAGGCATTATTTAATATGACACAAACCTATACAGTCAAAGCTAGAGAAAAGTGACCACTTTACAAAAATGAATTTATTTATTAAAAACACAAAATTTATGTTTTTTTTTTTTTTCTTTTGCAGGATAAACTCTTAAGTAAACTCGAAGAAAGTGAACCAGAGCCACCCACATCACAAGAAGATGAATGCGTTATCTGTATCAATGCACGTGCCACAATGCAAACATCACCATGCGGCCATCGTGTGGTGTGTCGTCGATGTTTTGTGAAAACCATTCAAAGTGCGGTGGCACAACGTCTGCTGCCACTGCGATGTGTCATTTGTCGAGCTCGAGTGAATCGATTGACTTCGAGTTCGGGAACATGGCGAATTCAGGAATCGGCTAGTAGTTACTCAATGGGCGCCAAAAGTTGGTCTTCGGCGTCCGGTTGTATGCCACCATCGGCGAGTTCATATTCGATGGGCGATGCGCACAGTGGCCATCATCAGTTTCATGCGCATTCCGTTCAACACAATCGGGTCGCCCAGTCAGCCAGTTTGTATTCCATGAGTTCCGGCACCTCGTCGCTTTCTAGTGGTTCTAATCTGACAAGCTGTTCGAAAACGTCTTCCGCTTCGAGTGGCGTTGATTCGTCATTAAGTTCAGCGAGTTCAGCATCGAATCGACACTATTTGGCTCCACCACCCGCATCGGGTGGCGGTAAACCACATCATAACCACAATCATGCCACCTGCCCGAGTGGATGTTCTGGCGCGATACCTAGAAAACCACTTTCATCTTCATCATCATCATCATCACCAACTTCGAATGGCACGATAAATACCTATCCTGGCCGACGACTTGGCAAAGGTCGCATAGCTGACTTACAAAATCGCCTGCCCCCAATCAAGGAGTTTCGATCACCAGCCAAGGTGCCACACCCTTCTCCAGTTCACATAAGCAATCCTCGGTTTCGGTGAGTATATCTAGTGAATTTTACACCTCATTTTTTGTTTTTAAATGTTTTTCCTCCCCCTATATACCTAACCTAGTTACTCATCGTACACGAAATCAGCAACAAATCATCACGAAATGGTGCCACTCCTCGCCAAAGACCCCTCACCACCTCGCAGGTCATCGGCTGCCACAATGTTACTATCAAAACAATCCTCTGCCACATCATCGTTAGGTCTTTCGGCGAAAATTAGTCCAATTACATCAAAAAATTCAGTTCCCAAAAACGGCTTCATGATGACGACACCAGCACAATCAAAAAATTCAAAATACACCAATGGCAGTTTGAAGACCGTTGAAACAACCAAAATGGATGCAATCAATGTTGGCATTGGCAAAAAATTCGATTTGAATTTAAATAATAATTCAAGTTCTTCCAGTAAAACATTTCCATTGTTCGGTAATAAATTGACAAGCAACAATAGCCACAACAGCAATAATAACAGTAATACTCATACAAATCGTACTAATAGCAATCATATTATTAATTTAACTGTAAACTCTCGTAATCTTCATTTAGAGGAGAAAGCTGACAATAAAAAGAATGAATCGGTCGAGCGTAAAAAAAAGGAGGAAAAACTTAAATTAAAAGCAGAAAAAGAAGCGAGAAAGGTGAATAATAATAATAAATACATAATACAAAATGTTTAAAATGTATTATGTATGTACATATATATTTTTTTTTTATTTTTTTTATTTTGTAAAAAAAAATTAATTTTAAATTTTTCTCTAGGAAGAAAAACGCTTAGCAAAAGAAGAAGAACGTATGGCAAAATTAATTGCCAAAGAAGAAAAGAAAAAAGGTAAAAAAGAAGTTAAGGAATTGCTCCTTGCAAATGATGGCAATAATAAGAAATTATAAATTAAAAAAAAAATAAGAAGAAACAAAAAATTATTAAGTAGGTAATTTGCGATTATTCTATCAAAATACAAAATCAATTAATAAAATTTAAAATTATTTATACCAATTTGTTTAATAAAATAAAATTTAATTTATATTTATAAGAAAAGACGAACATATATTATTAAAATAATAATAATAATAAAAATCATTAAGTTAATAGATTTTTAAAAAGAAACATTTCATTTTGTAAAAATAAACGAATCTCTTGATTGCCAATTTTTTTGTTGATTTTTTTGTAAATTAATTCAGTAGATAAGTTAATTATTTAATTATAAAAAACTACATAAAAGAAATCGTATTTTAAATTAATATTTTTAAATGTCTTTTTTTATATATAATTTAATATTTATTATTTTTTATTATAATTTATGTTTAATGTAATCAAATTAAATTGTTTATAAAAATGCTTAACTATAACCAGGGCCAATAAAAATGTAAATAAAGATTATCAAAAATCAAAATCACTGTTTAATATTTATATTTATGTTTATGTCTGAGTTTTTGTTTGTAATTTCATTAAATTTAATTTCAAACGTCATTTCAGTGACGTATAACACTGCATTGTCTGCAGTAAACACATCTGGTTTCAGTTTTTATATTTCCTGTTTTTTTTTTTTAGTTGGAATCTTGGATATCTACTAAAAGGCAAGGTCAAGATATTGTGTACAGCGCAATTTTGTCAGACAGAATTTAGAAAAACAATAACGAAGGTGAAGAAAATTAGAAAACTACTTCTGTTTCAGTGGAGCGATTGAATATAATTCAATTAATAAGTTCAAGTGATCTGGGCGAAACGCAATCTTTGGAGTTGAGGTCACTTGAACTTATTAATTGAATAATATTTAGAAAAACTCAATTTCTTAGAATTTAATTTTTTTTCACTAATCTAAAAAAAAATTAAGAAAAGACACCAGAATCTGCGTCCTTTAGACGGTTTAATTGGACCCTTAAGATTCCACTAAACTAGAGATTGAGAACGCTTATATAAATATTAGCTGCGTTTTATTATCTGTTTTATTATTTGGAACTATGTTTCTATCGGGATTTGCTTCATGGAACCAGAAATAAGTTCTTACTCTGGCGGGTAGGCGGCTCTTCAGTCGGTAGAGAGTACAAACTGCAGTGCGAGGAAAAAAGACAGTATCTGCATGAAAAATAAACAAACATAAGACAAAAAGAGATGAGCATACAACTGTGTTTTCATTAGGATCCCTATCGTTTTATTATATCGGGGTAAACCATATGGGTTATTGGCGATAATAAAACGCGGCTATTAAAGATAAAGAACGCGTTGACACAGATAAACTTCAACACATTTTGGGAATACATTGACCGACTGGTGTCACTCGTGAGGTCTGTTTGGTAATGTGAAATTTCTTGCGAATTAGCAAAAATTTTCACAAATTTTCCCAATTTGCTGCCAAAAATCATAGGAATAAAATTCAGTTTTCTGAAAGTCTTTGCAAAAAAAAGTTACCAAACAGGCTCGGCAGATGTAAAAGCTGAAGCTGCTTTTCTTAATGTCATCATTAATTGGAGCCAAAAAAAATTGTTCTACAGTAAAACCCGCTTAAGAGCAAAACCCACTGATTTGAAACACTTTTTTCATCCGCGAATATTTGTCGACCAATTACTATCAAAACACTCCGCTTAAGCGAAAAACCCGGATACCTGAAACATATTTTCAGTGAAATTTTATATTTTTTATTAAAAAAAAACTCTCTTAAGTGAACACAAAATTGAACCGAAAAGAACAAAAAACTTGCTGAACGCTGTCACACCTTTTTTTATTTTCTCACCACGAAAATGACATTTGAATTTCTGATATGTCACAACCGTTTTTGGAAGTTTTAGATCCGCTTATCTGAAATTTCTTTTTAACTTATCCAGACTCCACTTAAGTGGATTTTTTTTTCACTGAAGCGAGGTTCGTTTAAGTGAAAAACCCGCTTAAGTTAAAGGAATACTGTCACATTTTGCCGTTCACTTAAGCGGGTTTTACTGTACGTTGTAGGGAATATATTTCTATCCAGTGTATAATAGTTAAAGAGAACAGTGGAATATCTTGGAAAACAAAACTGATTTGATCAGGATGCGTTGACAATGAAGTGTTTGGTTTACACTGCGGCACATGTGTGACGTATTTACACTCCGAAAATTTATTTATTTTTATACTGCGCATTTACACTAATTTTCAGTTTTTGTTTTATTTTTATTTTACTTTATATTAATTATTTCATCCACCGCAGTAATTTTGTTTGTACAAATAACAACAACTTATAGAAGCTTCACTTCTTGCACGTTTACACACTAAACTTATAAACTCACCCTTTTGTTTTATCATTTATGTATTTTATGCATTTCTAGGCTCTTGTCTTTACTTTATACGGATACCATTTGCAAATCTAAAGCCATCGACAGAGTAAGAACTAATATTTTAATATTTCACCAGATTCAATATTGTTTTTGTATAACATGTTAAAAATAACCCTCATCCAGATCTTTAAATAGTAAAACGTGGTTTATATATTATAAAACATAAAATAACAAAGTGCCCTTTCCTAAATAAACAGATAAAACAGTATAGTTTTTGGCTAGCACTGCAGTGATTTTTATTTTGAATTAAATTCGATAGACTTATCGAGGAAGTGATGAACATTTTTAAAGTGGATACTTGTCCGTTTTCGAAAACGTCAAATCAATGTCAATTTGACCGCCAGATATTGCTATCGTTAAATATGCAATTTTCTTGCTTGCGCCCCAAATGCTTTTATCAAAAATATGACTCAAGGAAACAGTTATCGAGTTTTTTTTTGTATTCAAATTGGCGTTTAAGAACATCATGCAATTGCATTTTTGACGCAGGTGACGTTTCAATGCTTGAGTTAACTCTGCGAGTTTGGTTTAAGGCGGAGTTATTTAAACCTTCGAGTTAACTCAGAAGCAATTTTTCAGTGTAGGATTAACTTAAAATTTCACTTTCAACTACCTTTGGATCCCAGCTCTTTGCCAATTCAAATCTTATATTCTGCTTTGTTCTCGGAATGAAAAGTGTTTATATTTATTTTTGATTTTATAAATTTATTAATATTATAAACTAACTGTAAATAAATGTATTTTTTTGTATTTTTATTTTTAAAACAAATTTTTGAACTTTAAACTTAAAGTTTTATTTTTTAATAACTTTTTGTTGTTTATCTATTTTCCATTTAAAAGTTATAGGTATGTGTTAAATATTTCATTTCAAAAAACAAAAATCCTATCTTTCAAACTCAACCACACACAAAAGACTCAAAAATGTACAAACAACAAACAAAAAATGTAAATAAAATCGACCACATATTATATTATTATCACATTGCATTGCAATACATAAATGGCTTTCAATTTTTTAAAAGAAAACAAATTTAAAAAATATATAATCAGCTAAGGCCACAATCGTTGAGTCTCACAAAGCTCTAAAAAAAAATAAAAGAAATATCTTTAAAATTTCAAACATTTACAATTCACGCCAGTGCTTTAATAACTCTGAAATATTAGCAGAGTTATAGTTAAAAGTGTTAATACCGGCACTAGCACTTTCTTTATATTCTCATTATACTTATTTTTTATTATTTATTTTATTTTTTCCTAAAGCCATTTTAATACATCTTAGTGAAAAGTGAAATTTTCAGATTAATATTTTTTTTCCCCAATCGTGAAATAAAATGAATCCAATCTTAAATAAATATGCGATGATTTTGTTTTGTCATTTAACGTGAATTCTATTTTACTTCGATTTAAATTTCACTTCACATCAATATTTAAATTTGGCTTAAGGAATATTGGAATTTTATGTTTTATTTTTATTAAATTAACAATTTTTAGAAAAATATTGTTCCTTAATTTGTATAATATTCTAAATTTTTATTCAATCAAAAACTATATCAAATGTTCAAAATTATTTGTTTCAAATTATTTTTTTAAGTTCTATTTAAATTCCTCTTATATATAAAAAAAAGCTATATACTTAAAGTTAAATCTGTTAACTAATATTAAAAATAATATTCTTATATATGAAAAAGTGTTTACCATTCTTACAACTATCTCCTATCTTCTATATCTTTCTCTCTCTCTCTCTCTTCTATCCCCAGTTAATCCAAATCTCTTTCAAATTATTACATTAAAACAAAAAAACAACAAAAATTACAAACTTTTAGATAAATATATATGAAAAAGAAAATTCAATAAAATGAAATACTAAATTAATTGATATTAATCATCACCCACTTTCAATTCAAAATTAGAGACTGGACTATAGAATTAAATACAAAAAAAAATAAAACAAAAAAACTTAATGAATTAAGAAAACAGTTTCACATTTTTTTTTATTTTTAAATTTAATAATTTATTTTTTAATTAAAAACAAAATTCTAAACAAAAAATCATAAAACATATAACATTATGAATTCAAAAATAAATTAAAAAAAAAACTTGAGGTTGTTGATATTTTAATATTTACATTAAATAACAGTTAAATTGTTTAAGATTTAATTATTTAGTAAAATAAAAAAAAGCAAACAAACAAACTTCTATAGTTAAAAAAAATAACAAGTTTGAGTGAATTCTTACTACTGTAATTATTATAATAAAAAAAAATAGTATTGGAATAATAATGTAGATACGTTTAATTGAATTGAATACATATTAAAAATATAAAAAATTAAAAATAAAACAAAAAGAATATTTATTTAAACAATAATAGTCTCTATGGTTTTATTTGGAATTTTAAAGGCAGTTCTCGAATGGCAGAAGGGACGGATCAGATTTCTAAGTTCTAATACCTATCGGAAATGTTGAATATATTGCTGATCAAGTTGTTATTTACTATTTAAATAATGTGAGGGTAGTCGTCCACGCAGCATGAAATAAATAAAATGCCATTTTATTTTATTGTATTTTATTTTATTTTATTTTATTTTATTTTATTTTATTTTATTTTATTTCATTTTCTTGTTCCTAAAGCCTGGAATGCACAAGAAGGGGATAACTTCATTATTCAAATAACAATATGTATATCCCTTTCTCGTTTATTCGAAAAAAAACTTCAACGTCTTTATTTTGTTGAAACTGACAAATTTTGTTTATTTATTTTTTGAAAATCAAAAAATTCCATAACAACCGCAATTTTTTTAATAAAAAAAAATAGTTTGACTTGATGGCTTAGATATTTTGACGTTTCCATACAAACTATCGATAACTATTCGTGTCAGCAAACAAATTTTTATGGGTACTAAAGTAAAGTCCGGAAAATTATTCGGACTAAGGTTGTTATTGTATTTACGTGTAAAACGCTTAGTTCCGATGCCGTTTTTCACACAAATTTATTTGGATATGCAAAAAAAACGAATAATATGCCTGTTTTTTTTGGTAACCTGGCTTTTTATTCACATTTAGTACGATTAATCAATTATAACTACTCCATGAACACATCTATCAATATACGATTCAATAATAATTAATCGTACGAACATCTAAGAACAAATCTAACAAAATCCAATTCGGAACTTTTATCGGTTTTAATCTTTGAAGAAGAAATAGAGGAACGGGCATGTCGAGGAAAAAGTGAAACATTTTTCAAAATGGTGTGAGTTACACAAACACAAATGCATTGACACAGGGAAGGCATGCAGTTAGACAGCCGACAGACATAATGGGGCGCCCAAAGGAATTGTTAGCTGTTTTTTTGAGGAATGCGTTTTAAGATTTTAAATCCTCAAAATAGAAATAAAAGCTAAGTAAATTAAATAAATAAGTGAAATAAAAGTAAATAAAGTGATTATATGCTAGTTTTCATTGGAATAAAAATAGGCGTGTTTTTTTGCAAGCCCGGGGGTAATTGGTTGAAAAAAATGACAGCGGGGATTAGCGACGCCATCACAGAAAAAAACATGGAGTTTTCATACAAACTATCGATAACATGTATGTAATTCATGCCGGTAACACAGTGTTTCTGTGCGCTTAAGTTAAGCCCCGAGAATTCTCTGGGATTAGCTAAGCCCGCAGGGGATTAGTTGTTGTTGCATTTTACATGTACATTTTTTAGCACCGACGTCGTTTTTTTCAGCCATTTCCCCCCTGGCTTGAAAAAAAACACGCCCAATATAAAACTACAAGCCGTGCTCCGTCAAATCCTGTAAAAAATCCTATAATAAGCAATGCAATTTTTGTTCATTTCACAGGTAAGCTGTGTCTCATATTCCACATAAAGAAAGTAAAATTACTCTGCACTACGGGCGCTCAACGCATTAGAGCGCCTTGCCATCACCAATGAAAGCTAATTCGATCCTGGGCGAGAATTTCAATTTTGACAGATAGGCACCTGACATATCACGTTTCAAAGTATATTTTGTATTTTCAACAAATTTGCCTTTTTTATAGAAAAATGCTATGAAATATCAAAGTTAAAGTATTCTGCGATAATGTATTTACATCAAAAAAAACATGTGAAATTTGAGACCCAATCAGCCCGTGAAATGAAAAAATTATTAACTCCATATTATAGGTGTTTTTACACAATTTAACACAGCACCACATGTTCTTTTATATTTTTTTTAATAAAGTATTGCAAGTTTTCACTTTTCTCACTTTTATTTAATTTTTGTATTTAGTTTAATTAACACTATCAAAACACTATCCTTTAGATCGGCAATATGACAGATGATAGGCACCTTTTTATTGTTTTTTTGGAAATTTAGTACTTCACTCACATATACACTGTATACATGTATGTATGATATACACCTCTTACTTATCTTCTTATCCTAAGGACTTAATACTACTGTTGTATGTATTTGTAATGCATGTAAAATCTTACTATACAAACGGATATAGCTTTACCATATTAAATAAAACACGCTTAATATCGATAGCAAGATTATTGTAACTTAAATTTGACTTTAAGAATCAAAATTGAGCACAACACTATTTTTGGTATGAGTGTATTTTTAATCAAATTCTTTAAACAGACGAATACAGACTTTGATAATAAAATGCTTAAAATTTAAATTCGATTCAACAAAAAAGTATGCAGTAAAAAGAGTTCTTATTGAAAAAGAGAACAAATAATATGCATGTACCTACTCCCAGAAGTGAATATTAATTTAATAATTTTTTTTTTCAATGCATACTCCTAGCAGATAATTTCTTTTTGAAGCATACTTACTTACACTGAAAAACATTTTAAAAATCCAGTTAAAATTGTCTTGAAAGTGAATTTTATTTATAATAAAACATACCGTTACGGTTATTTGGCTTAACCGATTTTGAATATTAGGTTGAATAGAATGAAAATGTTGAGCTAGTTACTGTGTGTCGTGCGATTCTGCATGTGAATTTGCATTTGAAAATTTGGCTTAATGTGAATTATTTCTTTATGTGTTCAACAAAACAGGCCTTATATTAATGAGTTTAATTTAATTTATTTCGCTTTTAATATATTTGTTTTAATTTATATTTTACTTCAGGAAACACTTAAAACCGATTTCAAAAATAATAAAATGAAATTCTAAGAACCTATATTAATTAAAAATTTTTTGATCTATTAAATTTTTAAAGAAACCGAAGATAATATATACATTTTTATAAAGGGTTGAAATTATAGCAATAAAAAGAAAAAGTGTTTTTAAATTTTAGGCTTAAATAAAAAATTAAGTAAGTATTTGTAAGAAAGAATGAAAACAAAACTTTAAAAAACAGTTAAGTTAAATTTTTTTAAATTTTATAAAAAAAATAAAAATTTTCCCCACAGTGGATGTATAAAATTAACGAACCAATTTTTGATGTTTTCAGCAAGTATTTAAACAGGTTTTTTTTCATTTTGAAAATATCTCAAAAAAATCTAGAAATCAAAAAAAAAATCTCGAATGCAAATATTTAAAAAAAAAATATTAATTTTTGAAACAATGGTTACAAAATACAAATCACGCGCTCAAATTGTAACCAATTGTTACAATAATTAAAATTTTTTTTAAATTGTCTCAAAAATTAATATATTTATTCTAGATTACCTACTTACTTTTTTTTGTTTTATTTTCTTAAATTTTTAACTTTAAAATCAAAAATTCGATTTCACAAAATTTAGAATTAAAAAAAAAATCTTGCAGAAGGAGAGCAGAAAAGTAGGATTACATGTATAATATTCACAGAGCTCAAAGCGTGACGCAACCATCTTCGACAGTTAAATCACAAGTGACGCTACAGTTAAATAAGTTAAAAAATATAGTCTTTCGAGATTTTTGGTCAATCGAGATTTTTTTCATTCTAGATCAAAAAATTTTTTTTTCAAGATTTTTTTATCATGAGCCAGCATATTATAAAAATTTTCATTTTGACGTAGTAGCTTGTAGTAGTTTTTCTTTGATTCCCTAGATGGCAGTGCATTTAAAATATGTGCAAGGATTATTTTAACTGCCACCCAAAGTACATAACTTATTTCTTTGGGGTATAGTGATAAAATTTTAATATTTCCTTTTTATTGGATCCAAAAAAAAAAAACCACGTACATAGTTAAATATTTCCTACAACTTTTTTATGGAGCAGGCATTAAAGAAATTAATCTCTTACTCCACCTTTTTGGTATTTTTGAGAATAACAAAATAAATCTTACTTTTTGCAAGTTTAAAAAAAAAAGAAAAAGGATTTAGAATTATAACTTTCTTTTTTGTCAACGTTTAATCCTATTTACCTACTTTGATTTCAAAAACTCTTTTAGTTTATTAGGAATTTATTGAAAAAAGGACGAGTAAGTGGGCGGATTATAAAAATTAGAATGTTCAATATAACAATCAGTAGTTTTGAAGGTTTGAAGGTACATAGTTTGTTTACAAGATTGTAAGTTCATATTTTAACACTATGCCATTTCGATAAAAAAGAGCCGCCCCTTTTATTACGATTAAGATTACAAAAAAATGTTTTATAATTTATATAAAAAGAAAATACTACTTTCTCAGCTCTTTTGAGAGACGAAATAACTCAAACATCCCAAAAGAAAATTTTCTTTTAAGGCTAAAATGTTGGAACATATTTTTTTTAAACAAATTACTTTATCTCAAAAAATTGCAAAAAGTTGCAGATGCAATTTTGCATATGGTTTTACAAATAATTAGCGAAAATATCCTATGGTAATTTTTCAGCGTAATGTAGCGAAATTTTTTTTGTAGCTCCTAAAAAACCCATAAAAAAGTATTTCTCTTTGTTTTATTTATAAAAATATAAATTTTTTTTAATTTGAAATTTAAATTAATTTACAAATATAAAACATAAGATTTTAATTGAATATGAAATAGTTGCAATACAAAAAGTAAATAAATTCGTTTTTTGGTATTTTTTTTTACTCAAGAATAAAATTAATAAACTTTGAAAAGCTTTAAAAAACCAACAAAATTTAAAAAAAATGTTTTATTTGCTGTCTAAATATAATATTAAAGTGGTATAATAAGAAAATTGTTACGTAAGTATTGAACAGATTTAAAATAAATAAATCCATAGCGACTTTAATTAATCCTTTACCTTTAATACAAAACTATAAAGCTCCCCTAAAGATGCATGACCACTTGAGACAGAAAAAAAAAAACCAGTTGCTCTTTCGGATGAAAAAATCATGAGATTAGGTCCGAAGGTTTAGAAAAATGTTCGAGAGTAAATTTTGAGAGTTTTCTACTAAAAGTGTATATACTCTTTACATTGGAGATGCAACTTTCAACTTCTATCCAACCTTATAATCAATCTATTCAAATTCGATATTTGAACAGATGTAAACCTCATCCCCAATCTGGTGAGTGGATTAAATGAGCACCCATAATCACGTAACAGTGACGATTAAAAAAAGCTCCAAAGCTGTAAATCTCCCAAGAACTTCTGGGGAAAAATTTTAATAACCCTTTACAAGAACTGACAACAAATTTTGAAGTGGATTTACATACATACATTATATTCTAAATTTAATGGGATTCGGCCTAAAGCCCTGGTAGCTGTAGTGCTGTTTCATAAAATTATACTGTACATTTATGTACAGCATAATGAATTATAATAATAATAATAATAATAATAATAATAATAATAATAATAATAATAATAATAATAATAATAATAATAATAATAATAATAATAATAATAAATTTAATGGTGTGAGCTTCACATCGTGATATCGGGTACAAAAGTCTTAAATAATAGGTTTATTTTCTGAGCCTTTGATGAAAAAAAAATATGAATTTTCCGAATTTTGTATCAGGGGTATAATCACTTCAAGTTTTTACTTTTTTTACTAGATTTCCATTTAATCTAAGATAAAAAACCTAAAACTAGATAATTCGATTAAAAGAACCCAAGGTATAAACCTCTTAAAGTCAACCATAGCGGCTTTTTTTTTTGAGATTAAAATTTTTTTTTTGATTTTAAGCTTTTTCAGATGTAACGTCAAAATTATCGACGATCTAGATCTTAGGGAACAGCATCATTTTCCATATTTAATATGCATACCTAAAATATTGAAGTTCTTATACCCCTGACACAAGAAAAAAAAACAAAAATCACTATTTTCAAACCCCCACCTTCACTCATCACAGGCTCAGAAAAAAAAAAAACCTGTCCGATTTTCGTATTCGATGCGATATCAAAACGCGTATAACTATACACCCGTGGGTGCCTTTTGTTAAACATCCACTCCCAAATTTGCTGTCAGCTCTTATTCTGTCAGTAACGTTCATACCGCGCTTCAAGTCAGACCCATTAAATTCGTGCGCTCCATTCGTGTTTTGTGTGTGTGTATCTCAAATAAAGAATATTAAAAATAAATCTCATAGAATATTTAAAAAAAAATAAATTAGTAATACAAAAATGAGTTCGAAAATTGTCTATACCGTTACTATTGCATCGTTGTTACTGCTCGGCTTAGCTATGCTAGCCAATAGCCAAGGTTTGTTTAATAATATTATTATAAAAATAATATATAAAAAATCACCAAAATCAATTGTGATATATAATCGATTTTGTATTTTCATTGACGGACACTTTATAAACAAATATATTTAGAAATTACGTGAGCTTCATTTGGTGTGACCATTTTTGCATAATGTTCGATCGTTCTCCTTCGTTTTAATTTATAGTCGTATGTACTTATCAGAAAATGCTAATTCGAGATATTAAATAAAAATTCAGTGATAAATTGTCTTTCGGATAAGAATTGCGGAGTTCCGCTTTGCAAAGTGGAGAATTTTAAAAAATCCAGTTAGATTAAAAGTAAAGAATATTTTTATTTTTTTTTATTTTTATTTTTATATAAACAAACAAGTTTTGTGTAGGTTTATCGTTATTCTTAATGACTGGTTTAGTTATACCAACTATAGAGAGATTATGATTTTTTTTTATTTGTTCTTTAGTATAACCAACCGTGCGTGATTAAAAAATTGAATAATTTAATTTATTGTTCTCAAAGAATATTAGATACTAAATACATAGGTTTAGGTATATATAGAGAACAAAAAGAGGTTAGATGCCTTGGAAAAACCACTTCTCGGAAAATCAAACAAAAGAAAATCTGAGTCAGGCATAATAAAAAACCATATGAAGGTATACTTATCTAAATATTGATGATTTTTTTAAGTTTAATTTAATATGGTATTCCCTATTTGTTCGTTAAATTAATTAGTTGGCCCTAATGGCTATCAGTAATTCTTTTGTGTACAAACAGTTAAAATGCAAAAAGACCATAAAAAAGGGTTCGTGTTGAATTTCAAGAGAGAATCATTGAAATACACTAAAGAAAAACCCCATTTGGTATACTATTAATACAGTAAAGATCACCTGCTTATAGGTGTCTTTCCAATTAAACAAAAAATTCAATATTTTCCTATATCACAGAATTTGGCAACAAAATTAAATTATTATAGTGATTGATGTTTCCGGTAACCTTGGTTCATTTAGGAAAAATAAAACAACATCAATTGCAGAAAGTATATGAAGATTAAGTTTTACAGGAAATTTTTAAAACTTTGAATTTACAACTTTTGCATTTATTTTGTACTTATAATATTACTGTCAAACTTAACAAACATTTTTACAAGTTTGATTTTGCTTTATATTTTTTCCTTATAATTTGTCTCACTTTCCACTTTTCTAAAAAAAAAACGAAATATTTCGATTACTATATTAATTGTAAGACAGAAAAAAATTGCAAGCAACATTAATGGTCAACTTTAAATTATGAACAATTTTTATCTCAGATCAAGCTCTTTGTATATGTACATAGATAGTGCGCAAGAAGATAGGAGAAAGCAAAGTTCCTAATTTTAAACAAATCTTACATTAAGATTATATAGAGAGGGTTCAGATTTTTGTCATACCAAACGTGCGTTGCGTCGTTGCTCTGTTTGTCTGTGCGTATAAAGTTAAAAAAATGCAGAGATTTTTTTTGCTATACCAAACGAATGTTATAGCTTCGTCTAAAGGTAGTCAAAACACTTGTACCTACTGCGTGCTAGTTATAATAAAAAAAAAAAAAAAATTGCGCCTGTGCTACCCTAACTCACTTTTAAGAGGCCCATAGACACCACACTTGTGTGCACACCGGTGTCGGTGTGCGGAAATGTGTGCTGTGTGTGGGCTGTTTTTGATTTTTGGTGTCGGTGTCTGTAGTCTGTACCATAGATCAAATGGTCTGTACGATTTGGTGTGGCGTGTGTGGCGGAAGGCCACACCAGTGTGTGCACACCGGTGTGCACACAAGTGTGGTGTCTATGGGCCTCTTTAAATAGTGAGTTAAGGTAAGAGAAGGGGGGACGCGAAGATACAAGTTTTATTTAACCTGAAATTTTCCAGGGAAAACCAAATAAAAATAATATTCATATATAAGTATGTAATCGAAAGTATAAGATGGATCAGACCATAGTTTAAAGTTGGCTGAATGAACAGTTTGGATAAGGCAATTATTATTCAATCTTCTAAATGGGGTCTTTTTAGAAACTTTACCAACAAAGTTTATTACGAAAAGGCCTTCTTTTCTAATCAATAGTTCCAAAAAATTTTATTATTGATGCATTTTGTCTTATAATGCAAAAAAGTAATAACTGCATTACATTGTTGAATACATTCAATTAACTAAAGGCCTAACTACATAATAGACTTAACCAAGCTTAAGCCAGCTAAAGCGGACGAGCCAAATACACAATCTTATATTTCTCCAACCATAATAGACGGTTTACTCAGTTTCGTTTAGTTTCGTTAACTTTCGCGAAATCAAGCAAAAGTCATTGAAATGGCTCGAAAGTAAGTAAATGTTAAATTTGAAACGCATTTCAACTCAACGCAGGTTAACATGTTGTGGTCTCTATTTAATAATTTCTGTCCCTTGTAAATTTTACTCGTGACGTTAGCTATAAGCAAATAAAAAGAAGAAAAATAATAATAATAACAAAAAAAAATCAATGGCAGCGTTTGACATTTGCTTGTTACCAGAATCCATTATGGTAACTATTTGTTTTAACGATAACTTTTGAAAACTGTTCGTTCAGTTTTGACGTAAGCTTAAGCTCGGTTAATTCTATTATAGTTGGGCCTTAAGAAATCTTATGTTTGGCTTACTAAATGACTTAAACTTTATAAGTACAGTCAGCAGTCATTTTAAATATTCCGATTTTTAAGCTACATAACTAAAGGTGTCAATTGACTTAAAATTAGTTGTATCAGTACTTTTTGACTATTACCAATTATGAGTCTTTTTTAAAGTCGTCTATTTGGAAAACACGTTGGCAATGGTCGCGTTCGAGTAAAATTTAAAAGTAATCTGGATTGGTTGTTGTTGTTGTAATCCTATAGGAAAAAACAACTGATGATAAGACCGCTGTTTTTCAAAATAAATCTGAAAGGTATCCTAAAATGTTTGGATTTTTGTGAAAAAAAACATCTGACATCTGGAATACGTGTAAGCTGATTTTCAGCGTCTAGATTCTCACTTTCTGTAGCAATGGATTAAAGAACACGCGTGATTTCTAGTTTGTGGTTTTTTTTTACATATAGATTTTGATTTTTACCGCACAAAATAAAACATAAAATATATATAAAATACAAAATAAATATAAAATATAAAATACCAGACAAACCTATCCAATCCGCGGTTTTGGTCGTTCGAAAACATATCCGATGCAAAACGATCTTAGATATACCCTATCGGCCTATCATTCGAACGCGGCCAATAAGTTTTTTGTACAGCTGTCTTTTCACTGAAAGTAAAATGGCTTCTATTTACTTCCCAAGATTTTATTAAGTTCTCAAAAAAAAACTTTTGAAACTTTTTTTAAAAATTCATAAAAAAATGGTTTTGAAAATTTTGGTATGCGAAACATTTTATATACAAAAAATTGATGAAATGAGTTGGACCGGTTTTGAGAAAATCGAAAATAAAATAAAAACATAGTTCTATAGGAGTTACCATTTACCAATTTTATAAAATGGTAGCTTTTCACACTCAAAAACTTTCGTGTGTAAATATTACTGCGTACATTCTACGAATTTTTCGTACTTTTAGGAAGAAAAGAAACAGACCTAATAAGTATACATATTTTGACTTCTGTCTTTTTTAACTCAAAGTAAATTGACTGCTTTTTTACTTTTCGAGTTTGAGAGGCTTTCGTCAACGAATTAGCTTTATTTGTCACTGAATATCCTCTGTCAGATTTAATTCATCATCTTATATTTCTGTATTTATTTAATTCATGTATACTTAATTTAAATGGGTGAAATACAGCCAATTGACTTATGTACATCAGACAAAAAAAATGCACCCAAAAAATTTTCCTATAGGTACTGACCGCCAAAAATTACCAACATTCATAGATGACTTTTAAGTGACTTTAAAGACTTTTCTTTGAATTTTGAACTTTTTGTGCATTGATCATACCCACTTTAGAATAGGTTTGAACAACCAATTGCAGTGTCTAAGTTAGACACTCGATGGAACATGATTATAAATCAGGTTTTGAAGTTGGAATGGGTTTATAAATAAGACTAATAGTTTTTAAATTAAGTTAGCAAGCCAAACTTTTTAAGTTTAATGAATTGTCTGACTTTATTAACTGAAGTCTTAGAGAAACTGCAATCATTATATGTTTCAAAATAAAATATAACAGTTTTCGCTCTAAGACGCTGATTACACGAGTCTTTTTTCGTTTGTTTCGTCTTTTTGACAGAGGGGTGTTGAAATGTAGGGGGAATGATCAATGAAGTAACGAAAGCAGTAATGAAAATTTGAGGATTTTTTCTGGTTGAACATTGACGTTTATGGTTTGACAATTGAATAGAGATGAGCGGTGAACAGATGTCAACAAAAATCGTAGTTGAGAGAAAAATAATCGATATTCAGGGTATCGATTTCAAAATAAAATAAATCGTTTACAAAAAATAACAAATATGCAAATAAAATGGTTTCTGTAAATCGAATGTAAAGAATGAAAATTCACAAAAATTTCCATTGTTGTCTTTGTGTTCTTTCTACAAAAAAAAACATAATTCTTTTGGATATAACACGTATGAAATTATATTATTTTGAATTGACTGGATGGATTCAAAGGAAATTTAACAAAGAAATGGATTATTTCATGGAAAAGGAATATAAATACCATAAATAACGGGTGATTTTTTAGCTGGTTTGGTTTTGGCAACACTGGTTTTGACAGCTGACGTGTGTTTAGTACCTTGTGTCACTGTCAAACAGCTTCAGTTTGGTTTGCAATTTAACCATGGATCGTCTTACAAATGAACAACGCTTGCAAATTATTGAATTTTACTATCAAAATTCGTGCTCGGTTCAAAATGTTCATCGCGCGCTGCTTCCATTTTATGGTCGGCATTCTCGACCTTCTGCGCAGTCTATTCGGAAGATTGTGACCAAATTTCGCACCAAATTTACTTTGTTGGACATTAAACCACCAACACGTTTACGTACTGTGCGACGTGCGTAGTGAAGAAAATATTGCGGCCGTATCAGCTAGTGTGACAGAAGACCGCGAAATGTCGATTCGGCGCCGTTCCCAGCAGTTAGGCCTTTGTTACAGCACTACGTGGAAAATTTTGCGGAAGGATTTGGGCGTAAAGCCTTTTAAGATACAGCTGGTGCAAAAACTAAAGCCAGCCGACCTACCACAACGCCGAATTTTTGGTGAATGGGCTCTTGGAAAGCTGGCCGAGGATCCGCTTTTTTATCGAAAAATTGTGTTCAGCGATGAGGCTCATTTTTGGTTGAATGGGTACGTAAATAAGCACAATTGCCGCATTTGGAGTGAAGATCAGCCAGAAGCATTGCAACAGCTACCAATGCATCCCGAAAAAGCCACTGTTTGGTGCGGTTTATGGGCCGGCGGCATTATTGGGCCATATTTCTTCAAAGATGATGCGAATCGCAGCGTTACTGTCAATGGTGAACGCTACCGAGCGATGATAACAAACTTTTTTTTCCCCGAAATGGAAGTTGTTGACTTGCATGATATGTGGTTTCAACAAGACGGTGCCACATGCCACACAGCACGCGAAACAATGGCGCAATTGCGAGGCGAGTTTGGTGAACAGTTAATTTCACGTTTCGGGCCGGTCAATTGGCCGCCTAGATCGTGCGATTTGACACCATTAGACTATTTTTTGTGGGGGTATGTCAAGGCTAATGTCTATAGGGACAAGCCCGCTTCGATTGACGCACTGGAAGCCAACATCCATGCATTCATTCGTGAGATACCGGCCGATATGTGTGAAAGAGTATGCCAAAATTGGACTCAGCGGATGGGCTACCTGAGACGCAGCCGCGGTCAACATTTGCATGAAATTATCTTTAAACATTAAATTGCAAGGTTCAAACTATCGATTCAAATAAATATTTCATTCATTTTTTCGAATTTTTTGTGTTTTTTTTTTAAAAAAAGTTCTAAACCTCTTAAAAATCACCCGTTTATAATAATAAGTGGTTTTTCCATTGGTCGAGAAACGCTAAAAAATGGAACAAAATTCATATGATTTGTTTTAATTTCAATCGTTTCTCGACTTTTTTTTATCGATGTGAGAAACAGTTTAAAGGTACAGATCATTTGAATGCAATTTTTTAGAGGAGAAAATCAAATATTTGTTTCAGGTTATAAGAAGAGGTATATGCCACAATAACAATTCAGTTTTGTTCTATTTTTCAACGTGTATCGACCAATTCTATCGATGCGAGAGTTAAAGAACATAGGCACTGATTTAGTCCTAGGACCAGTTTGTTCTCACCAAATCATCTTTGGTCAAGGATTATTGCAACTGGTAAATCTTCAAATCTCCAATCTATATTTTGAAACGTTAATCATCGAATTTGATAATCAATTTTTCACCGAATGTTTCAATTGCTCATCTCTAAAACCAAAGCATTTTATAAACTTTTAATTTCGTGTTGTAAAACAGTTTTTATACTTAAAAAGGCAACAAATATGAACAAAAAGTGATTAAAAAATATTTTTATTTATAACAACTGTTTATTTTCCAATAAATCCACCGCAAAATGTTTGTTCCTCAAAATAACGAAAGTCTTCACGAATGAGAAAAGAAACCACGTAATCACGACGATCTGTGCCTGTCAAAAAGACGAATGATGAAACGAACGAAAAAAAGACTCGTGTATAATCAGCGTCTAATTCAACACTTCGCCTAACGTATAAAGTAGTTTGTAGTTTTAGTTGAAATGATTTTTAAAATAAACGATAACTGTGTCGAAACAAACAAGTCTGACAAACAATTAACTAAGTCTTCAGAAATATTAAATTTAGGAGTGTTTTCTTGAGTTAGACCAGGGGCCTATTTCACCAAACACTTTTCACTTTTCACTTTGCAACTTTGCAAAAAAAAAATTCCTGCAAAGTAAAAGTGCAATGTGTTTCACAAAATTTGCAAAGTGCAAAGACTTTGGAAAGAGGAAAACTTTTCAGTTCAATAATTTCCTATTTGCAAATTTGCGTTTGGTGAAACAAACTTTGCAAAGTAAAAATGCAAAGTTGCAAAGTGAAAAGTGAAAAGTGTTTGGTGAAATAGGCCCCAGATTGACACTAAAGTGCCAAAAACGACACCAGTCTCGGATACGATAAAATATTCTTTACAATAAGAGAAGTGAGAGCGTATTCGGTTTCCGGTACCAATAAGATGGTGTGAATATACTCATAAGATTCTTGTTAAAGAATAATTGATCATATCAAGACTGCTATCGATATCGCCTCTATGGTGTCAATCTAGCCTTACTTCCACTATTTTACTTTATAGTGTTAATTGGTATAATGACTTTATTCAAATTTTGTTTAACCTTTTTTTAAGCTGTGTCATCGTTTATTTATTAATATCTCTTATCTAACAGTTAAACCCAGAATCCGCCTCTAGAAAAAAAATGGTGGTATTATTTTTTATTTTCTATAAATATTCTATTCATATATAAAATATACAAAATCTTAGAATTATTGTTTTATAAAATATGCTAATATAAGACTGGGTTAATAAATTCTAATAAAATTTTACATAAATACTTCTTCGTAATAGGTAAACAAAAACATTTAACAATATTTTGAAAAATTCTATTAAATTACTGTTATAGTCAATCAAAATAAACATAATTTACAGGTATTTAACAAATTATACATATGTTAATTATATTATTATGGGTTTACGGATCTTTAATAAAACTAACGAAAGGTTCCTGCACCCATTTAATAATAGACGTCGGTCGTCGTTGAAGTCGTTGCCGTTTTATATTTTATACCGGTTTATCTATAAGAAAATAAAAATCCCATCGCAAAGAATTCTATAAATTTATTATAAGTTTATGAATCATTATTTTGTTCAAGCTAAATGAACCTATGTATAGCTAGTGTCATGGCGGTACAATCGATTCTAGAATATTAGTATTGAAACTTGTAAAACCAGATTTAAGCTTTGATTAGCTTGTATATTAGCAGAGAAAATAATGTTTTTGTCATACACAACAAAAAAAAATAAAGAGGTATTTATACCTACGCAAATGTCTCGTTCAGTCAGCCATTAGTTTCCGGATAAAGTCGTGGGTTTATTGTTCGTTTTTTTTTTGTATTGTCAAGTTGCATCTAAGCTGAGTGGTTGAATGAAATATGATTAATAATTTAAAAAAAAAAAAATTTGACAGTTTTATATGGCAATAACCTTATAGCCATCTCAAGAAATTTATGGGCTACGTTTTGGAGACGAATTTAATAAAATATTCTTTTTGAACTCTTGAATGGAAAGTCCAAGAACCAGAAACCAAAAAAAAATGTGGTCAAATATGTATAATAAATGACTATTCTTGACATCCGTATATTATGGGTTTTTTTCATTCCGAAGTAAAAATTTCTAAATGATTGAAATTCAAACAATCTATTTAATCAATTGCGAGCAATGAACTATAATGATTATTTGGAAAAAAGTTTTGTTTAGTAGCAAACGTTTTTAATTGCGATTTAAGAGTGCTTAAATTCCTTAAATTCAGGTAATTTAAATTTTTTAAATTTCACGGAAAGTAAATTTAGTTGTATTTGACTTTTTTAAGTGAAGTTACATATTTCCACACTGGATTTTGGAAATAAATTAAGTTGTTTGAAGACAAATATTTTATTTATTGCAAGTGATGTCTTTATACACATTTGAAGTAAGAAATTTCGTCAGGAAAATTAAGGAAACAAAGGTCAAGTTTCAAAGAAAAAATTTCAGTATGGCTGAATATGAACCAATGAATTTGATTCAATTGTTTATATTAAATATCTCGGGAATTAATATCTTATTTTAATGCAACGTTGTAGCTTATAGGTTCCTAAAATCAATTCAAATAAGTTTATTTCAAAATAGATTTTTGTGGATAGCGTGCCTGTGCTCATGGTTGCGTGGAGAATTATTATTATTTAATTTTTGCTAGCGAAATTTTTGAATTTGTTTATAAATTTCATTCAAACAATTTTGCTTCGTCCATGAGTACAACTATGTTATGGTTAAGTGAAAGTCAAATTTTCTTGGACTAGTTATAATGTTGCACTTTTTCTCATGCAAGGAAGGGGGAAATATCTAAATAGATTTATTTTGTTATTGTGATTCATTCAAAATAGTTCGAATGCTTGCTCAGCTGGGCTACATTTAGATGAAGAATTTGATTATGGATTAAATCAATTTATCGAAAATTAAATCGAAACGTTTTAGTGCAAAGAAAAGTGGTATCCAATTTCGAAATGAATAGTTAAAGAAATAAAATTGAGAATACAAAAGCAGAAATAATTAGAACCCAATTTTGTGACTTCCATCTGGCAGTAAGACAGAGTAGCTTATGTTAAACAAAACAGTTCTCGAGAAACCCGCATTTTTGTCTACAATCTGTAATAGCAATGAATGTAAATTTTTTTTAGGAATTGTAGGATAGTTTTTCAACGGGTAATGATTTCGAATTGGGGATTGGACAGAAAAATAGCTCTTAAACAGTGGACTAAGTGGACTAAGAATCGAAAAACCGAAAAATCGCTTATGTCGACATAAGCTACTCTGTCTTATTGCCACAGAAATTGCCGCTCAAAAGTGAACTGACCCACTGAAAACCAATGCCTTACTTGACCACTCTAATCGAACACATGTCAAGGAATCAAATAATTAAATTAAATTATCCCACGCCTCTTTAACCCCCCCCCCCTTATACCGCACGTGCTGGGGTCTATTTTCACCGAGTACGACGGCAAGTGCGGTTGCAAGTCGTATCGCGGTACTTATTTCAGTTAACTGATGTTAATAATAAAATAAATTCAGTTATTTTGTTGTGTTGATAATAACATAGTCCATATAACTTTTATGGACGATAGGAACATCATTGGAAGTCAAGAGATGGGGTATCTGCTTAATGCAAGCAGTAAAAAATGTATAAAAAAAAATTTAATTTTTGAAGTAAAAATAAAAATAAAAATTGTTAATTTAAAAATAAAAAAGTAAAAAAAAAGTTTAAAATATCAGTTGAACTGTTTATATGAAAATCGAAAATCAAAAAAATGGTTCTATGGGAGGTACCCTTTTTAACCATTTTTCAGAATTTTTTTTATAAAATTTTGCCTTTTTGTA
Organism: Epistrophe grossulariae; assembly: GCA_929447395.1. Taxonomy (NCBI): domain Eukaryota; kingdom Metazoa; phylum Arthropoda; class Insecta; order Diptera; family Syrphidae; genus Epistrophe; species Epistrophe grossulariae. The sequence goes on along the minus strand of OV839569.1, from coordinate 34,032,972 downwards.
AAAAAAATTACAGATTTTTTTTTTTTTAAGTTGTGGGTACGAAAAAAAAATAAAATTTGTACGGCATGTACCGTTATTGTTGGTCTAAAAAAAAAAATGAAAAAAAGTGTGAGGGGAATGCCCAAAAAACGCTAGGAACCAACTTTGAAGAAAATCGACCCAGCCGTTTAGGCTGCAGCCGAAAAGACAAACAGACAGACGTACAGAATTGCGAGACACACTTTTTTCGAATTCGCTATCATCGTAATGTCAAGTTTGATCAAAATCCCGAGTTCAATTTTTTTATGAATCCATAACTTGCCATATATGTATGTATGTACATAGTACCAATATATCGCAAATAAAAATATGGGTTCAGCATTAATCTCCTTTATTTATATAACAGCCTAAACTGCCCCAAAATCCCCAATTTGTTAATCTTTCCAATATTTTCCAATATTAAACTGAATAAAAGGATTGGTTTGCCATTAAACGTCTTTTTATAGACAATCTGAGCAACACAATCAATCTTGTTGAAACAAAACTTTGACCAATTGTGATGTCCGTCGCATTGCGTCATTTTTATCTGGCTCAGACGTAGTATCACTGAGTTCCACCACTAACCCCGCACCCTAAACCACAAAGATAAAAACCTCGACCTTGTGTTGTTTATTGCTGTTGTTGTATTGCATGTAATTTAAATGCAAATTTAATCCTGATCATCAGAACGAAGGTGTAATAAAAAATTAAATTAATTTGAGCAGAAGGAACGTGTTGTTGAAGGCTATATCCATTCACGATGATTTTGCAAAACAGAATAAATAAATGACAGCCAATTTGACAGATGTAGCTTCAACAATATATGCGCTCAACAATCAACACTCAAAGTTCAGAAGTCCCTATTGGAAGCCCCATTACGGGCTTTTAATGTGGCTCCTTAAAATGACATAAGTTTATTTTAACAATAAAAAATTTAATCAAGAGGTTGCAATGATTCAATAACACACGCACAAATTTGCTATATTCACTGACTCAGAATGCAATCATTATAATAATCGATTGCATATTTTAAGGCCAGTATATACATACAATAATAAGTGACTTCATTCGGCAAACTGCCAGCTTACTGCTACCACCTTCAATTTCCTTATAAACAAAACACCATAAGGTCACATAAATATCATTTAAATAGCCTTCATCAATATAAAAATAAAAACCTTGTTCTTGAAATAAAATTTCTATGTACATATTAAATTTCAGTCATCCTTTTTTCTGTTTTTTTTTTTCTTTAAAAATACAAAAGCCCCTGTACACAACCTTATACTCATGTAATAGTTATATGAGTCGTTTTATTATTTTTTTTTTCTGTTTGTATTTAATTTAACTGGCGTTCCACAAAAAGTTCATTCAACTTTAATCCTCTTTGTAAGAAAAAAAAAAGCTTAGCATTGCCTAGACCATCATCATCATTGTCATCGCAATAAAATACGATACCAAACCTTTTTTTAAATTAATCACAACAAAATATAAATGCAAATGTGCGGATAATCCGAATAAGCTTTGTGGGTGTTGAACTAATTTGAATTCGACATGATTTTGAATTTATTCAAATTCTGTTCTACATTTTCATGCACAGCAAATTTATAGTTTGATTTTATTCTGTCATCAATTTGAAGCTTTATTTTAGATCTTGTTCAGTCTTTTTCAAAGACCTTCTCTGACGATGCATATAAGTTGAGAGTCAATGATCTCTCAATTTGCTTCCACTATTTCAACCATCACATGTGTATATTTAATTGATTATGCAAATATTTTATAGATGCGGCTTAAAATGATAATTATTGTATTAACCACAAAATGAACATGCCCTTGATTGAATATAGATATCCGAAAGCCTTTAAGTCTCATAGCTAGCTATATAACAGATTCCATTATAAGCCAGCTCCATGAAGGCAATTCAAGTTCATGACCGGTTATATATGTTCAGGTACACTCCCATGTTGTCCAACACTATTATAGCCCCCCATCATGATTAATGGAATATATGTGAATTATCTTTATGATTGCACTTCTTATAGCAAAACATTTTCATTTTATATTTTCTTTTGTATTTTCAGGGCCACTAGTAACAGACGTTTGCCTTGGATGCATTTGTGAAGCTATTAGCGGTTGTAACCAAACTAAAGTCTGTACTGGCGAAGTTTGTGGGCTTTTCCGTATAACCTGGCCTTACTGGTCTGATGGCGGTAAACTGACATTGAATGGTGAATCTCCACAATCTCAAACTGGTAATTTTTTTTAATATATACAATTCTTGGAAAGATTGTAATTTTACATTTCTTTTTTTAATTTTGTTCTACAGCTTATCAGAACTGCGTTACTGATCCTTATTGTGCAGCCAATACAATTCAAAATTATATGCAGAAATTCGGACAGGACTGCAATGGAGATAATCAAATTGATTGCTTCGATTATGCTGCCATTCATAAGTTGGGCGGTTATGGTTGCCAGAATGGTATTTCTGGATTATATGCAACAAAATTAAATCAATGCCTGCAAGCATTTAGTCCAAGTGGTTAAATAAAAATGATGCCGGATGAAGGAGGAGGAATTTTTGTCTGAGAAAATGTGTTTGCTTTGGGAACATGGTAGTGTTAAAATATTTTAAAATTTGATTTATTTAATGAAAAATTAAAAAAAGAAACGAAACAATTGGAATAGAATTGTGTTATTATTTTGCTTGATTCTTACCAACGACCCAGAATTGTTGTGGAAGAAGACCAACTTACACCGCCATTTTTTTTATTGTTGTAAAAAACCCTTGTGCTGATTTGTGTTCAACTTTTGCTGTCACGTAAATTCTTTGAAAAATTACGCAAATTTACAAATTTTAAAAATGAAATTTTTTCAAAATTAAGTTTTTTCTAAAAAACTTTAAGTTTTACTTTTTGGTGCTCAAAAAACTATGAACCGAAAAGATAAAAAAATTCGCATATTTGCAGCATTTAGAGCCAGCAATAAATTTTGTGATGCGTGAAATTAGCACCGACATTTTCGATTTTTAAAAAATAATGTGCAGTATTTCGGTCAACTTGAGCTGTGATTTGCCGTAAATATTTTTGAAAATTTCGCAAATTTGCAAGATTTAAGGATGAATTTTTTTTTTCAAAATTAGGTTTTTTTCTGAATAATTGTGCTGTATTCTGCTCATTTTGTGCCGCCACGTGCCGTAAATATTTGTTTTTTAATTCGTAACTTTGCAAATTTTACGCATGCATTTTTTTTGCAAAATTACAATATTCAAAAAAGTCAAAGTTGTGCTAAAATATGCTTGAAAAATGATAATAAGAACCGAAGAGATAAACAAAAAATATTCGCATATTTGCAGCTTTTAGATCCAAAAATAAATTCAGCGTGTTTAATTAAGTTTATAGGGAGACTTCAAATTCGTGCAAAAAACAAATTTGGATTTTATCCTTTTTTAGATTTTGGGAGCTCCCTATTTTGAGATAACTTTAAACTTGAATATTTAATTATATTTTTTTAAATTTTGTCCACTAACTTCCGTTTCAAATGATCTTAAATCTTAAAATGCAAATAAAAAATTATCTATAAAAGCTACAAAATTAATTCTTTCACAGCAAATGAGCATATAAAAAGGTACAATTATCGTATTTTCGTATTTTCATCCGCTAACTTCAGACTTATTTTAGCGGAAACTTGAATATAAAATAAACTATTTGAGCTACAAAATCCAGGTTTTCGCAACTAAAGAGCATTTAGGGAGGTTTGCTGATACTACACATAACGATTTAAGTTGAAATTAATTTCTTAAGTAGCACTTTATGACATGGAAAAAGTACCCCTTAAGAATTTAAGTTCAACTTAAATCGTTATGTGTAGTATCAGCAAACGGGCCTTAAAAATCTATACAAATTTGGGTGTCAATCAAATTTAAAAATTCATATTATTTTAGATTTTGGCCACTAAATTTAAACTTTAGACTTAAGACGCACAAAACCATAATTTTTAAACTAAATTTTAAAAATTTGGTAACGTTGTTGAAGCGTGTCTACCTCATTACAATTAAATTAACTATTGAATAAAGATAACATTGACAGTTTAAAATCTGACAATTGTTTTGACAGATATAAAAGGTCTTCCAATAGGGACTTCCACGAATTTTGACATTTGATATCGCCCATATTGTTGTAGCTACAACTGTCAAATTGGCTGTCATTTATTCAGTTTGTTTTGCCAATTCACCATGGACGGATATAGCGTTCAACAACACGTGCAAATAATAAAATTGTTTTCTCAAAATTGGTGTTCTGTTCGGACAACGTTCGGCGAGCTTCGTTCATTTTGCGGTCACCATAATCATCTCGTCCTACTGAAAGGTGGATAAATTTGAGTCCACTGGTTCAGTAAACGATCACCCAAAACCCGTACGTGAACGAAACGCAAGATCTGCCTTAAACATCGCTGTCCGTGAAAGTGTGCCAGGAGAATCCAAAGCAGTCGATTTCACGTCACTCACAAGAAGTCGGACTTTCGTGCGACAACAACTTGACGATTTAAGCGTCACGTCGTGACTTGGACTTGCACCCGTACAAAATTCAACTGACCCAGGAGCCTAAGGTAAAAGAACATAGACAACGACGTGCGTTCGCTGAATGGGCCCTGGAGCAGTTATTAACTGACCCTAATTTTCATCGAAAAATCATCTTCAGTGTGATGTGAGGCCCATTTCTGGATGAATTGGTACTTCAACAAACAAAAATTGTTGAATTTGGGACAATACCAATCCACATGAGACCCAAGACCGTACAAAGCATCCTGAAAAAGCCACTGTTTGATGTGGATTTTGGGCTGGCGACTTCGTGGCTCACGCCACATTAGAAATTCTGCACGAGCGATTCGAGGGCATGGTCATTTCACGTATGTTAACAGGCTGTTTTTTTTTTTTTTTTTTTTTTTAGAGGATGTAAACGGGGTTGAAATATAGTTTTTCGTAATAACATATCTTGAAAACCATCAATTCTTTGAAAAAATTATGAAATAAACTTTAGCTTGTACATTTCTACACAAAAAGACATAAAACGTCTTTTTATATTTTAATGTAGGAACTTATTTCCCCATCACCGCGGGTAAGGTTTTTTCGCATGTTGTTCTCAAAATGTTCGTATCCTGCAGAAAAAAGTGTTGAAAGCTTTTTTTTGTATAATTGCATAAGCTATAAATTTTTTGACGTGTATGAAAAATCTGATTTTTTTTTTTCTGTGGCTAATACGTTCCAAATTTTTAAGAAATTTGTTTTAACCCTCTACCGCATACGAAGCCAAATATGGCTTTCCACAGTTATGTCCCTTTTTTTCCTGACTTCAATAAAAAAAAAATGATCAAAACACAACACGATCCTTTTCTGTGCATTTCTAAGAACAAATAGCTGTGTCTTTGTACGCACGTGCACCAAACAATAAGGAAGATATTCATGTTTGCAGGTCAGTCGGTTACTTGTTGTCATTGAAAACGGAAGTGTGAAAAATTTTCTTATTTCAAATATGTAATAATAACTTTTGTGTTAGGTGAGTTAAGTGGTCATAAAAATATATTTCGTATTGTGTCTAATTCTCTTTGAAATTAATACATTTTTATAAAAAAAATTTTTATCTTGCTCGTTTGAGAGGTAAATGTGTAAAAGCTATATTTGGCTTCGTATGCAGTAAGGGGTTGAAAATGTATATATTTGGTTGAGTTTTTTATATTTAAAAATTTTGTTTTTGTTTTTAATAAAACACGTCTTAAAACAACCTAAATAAGTCATTTTAAACGTGTTTTATTTCATTCCTATTTAAACAATAGTTAATTCATGAAGTAGGGGGTTAATAAACAACAATTTTTTTTTTTTACTAATTTTTCAATTACTGTTCTTTAAATAAATTTGAACAGATGATCTCTGTTTTTATTACTTCACAAGACGTGTTCATTCACAATTAGTTATCCACGCTTAACCTCCGAGTTTTTTGTATAACTCTGCAAGTTTTGTATACAACTTATTTTTTATACAACTTATTTTTTTCTTTTTTTATACTATTATTTAAAACCATAAACCATTATTCAGTAACAAGATAATATTATCATAACTCTATGGAAATTTTGCGGTTACAACCAAATTTAAAATAACCCATGTTGTTAAAAAAGTACTCATACGCCTGAGTGTACAAATTCTCTTGAATATTTATTTAAAATCAATTACACAAAATAAAATGCAAAAAAAATGCCTAATTTAATCCATACATAAATATAGAAATAATAATTAACGTGCCAATCGCATATTCCAGTTTGTCTGCTTTTGAACTGGAACTGGGATCTATAGGGTTTTTATATGCCAAAACTCTAAGTCAAAGGCGAAGGAAAAAAATAAAAGAGTGAAAGAAAATCTCCGGGAAATCAACAACATCTTTTCTGGTGAAATCTATCGACATATAAAGTATTCAAAACTACAACTTTTCACTTTTTGAGATTGGCCTAACAACTTTTCATTTCAGCTTACGGCAACACCGACATATAATGCTGAATGTTGATTGTGACAAGTGATCCGAAGAGAAAACAAATAATAATATTACATACATATGCTTGCAATTGATAGTGTTATAAAAAAAAAAAAAAAAAACAAATGCAATAAAAGCTCTTAAGCAATTTATTCTTTTCCGCAGAATTTCTGAGTTGAAGTTTAGTAACATCCAAACCGTGCTTTAGTTTAAATCCTATTTAATAAGTGCGCTCTGTTCGCGTGTGTGCATCGTGCATCTAAGAAATAGTACCAACATAATATTTTTAAAAAAAATTGCTTTAAAAATGAATTCAAAAATAGTCTACGCGGTTGTTCTTGTATCGCTCATGCTGCTTAACTTAACCATGCTAGCCAATTGCCAGGGTAGGTTTAAATTATTAAAAAAATAATAATAAAAGTAATTTTTAATGGCTTTTCTTATTATTTAACCAATAATTTCACTTGCATTTGATCAATTGTTTATTTAAATTGTGAATTCTGATTTTATCCAAAATAATAACGGACACTAAATATCTTTTGATATTTTACGTGAACCTAAGCTTCGTCTTTATAAAATTCTCCTTAGATCGTGACTATTATTTATTTATCCATAGAAAATCTGAATATTAATTTGAGGTTTTAAGATAAAATTCAGTGATATGAAATATTATTGTTTTTTTTTCGGGTAAGATGCTAAGTTTTGTTCAGTTCCGCTTTGCAAATGAGAATCTCGGAAAATCCAGTTAGATTATATGTTACTTAAGAGTATTTTTTTTTTAAATATAATCATACGAGTTGAGTTGGTATATTTTTGATGACTATAGTTTCCAATTATTATAATTTGTTTTATTCTTAAAGCAACGTTCTCACTTTAAATTAATTGATTTTACGTGAGTTTACAAATTGACAAATAAAAATAATAAAAAAAATAGACTTTTTCAGAAAAATGAAATCTCGGAGATCTCAGAAATATCAGTTACATGAACAAGATTCCTTAGCAGATTTGCTTCCTCAGCTTTGCTGTCAAAATGCCGAGGAAAAAAAAATCATGGATTCGCTTGCTCACTTTTTGAGTGAGCAAAATCTCAGATTTTTCTGTACGCGCCAATATCATATCGAAGTCAAAAAAACAACTTAAAAATGCTTAAAAATGTGTTTGATAATAAATTGTGGGAAAACCATTATCCAACAACGGAGATACAAATTTCTAACTGCTTTTGTTAACAGAAAAAGAAAATTTTAAAAATCGTATGTAGTTTGGCAAAGTTAGAGCCAGGCAAAGGAAAAAAGAATAAAAATCATAAAAAAACTTTATAAGCCGAAAAAGAAGCGAAAACGAGAAAACTACCTTTTGAATTTTTCGACTTGAAATAACCTCAGGAACTCATGGTTTTCTTCCGAGGTGGTGATTTCGGGACACCCTGTATAAGCAGTTCCAATCTTTGGATTTATTTAGGATATCGCAAATTACATATTTTCCAACAAAACTATTTCCAATGTGAAGTCTTCTTATTTCTTGAAGCTTTAGGCATTTCGCTATGCATGTTGCATAGTCCACATATTTCGGACAAATTTTTCTTATATGGAATAAAATTTTAGTTAGTAACTTCTGTTCTTAATGGAAATATTAAGTTCATTTTAATGATACTCATCTTATATCCATGAAATAATTATTTTCGCCTAACTGATGGCACAAGTTTTTTATAAGTCATTCTTGTGTTTGGTGAGATTGCCAAATTTAAATTTTTTTGTTACAGATTTTCGTGGACTTACGCGATTACCCCATAGAAAGTATCTCGCCCCGCTATTCTTCATGATTTTGTTATAGACTTAAATTGAAATCATGGGATCTAGCTTGTTCGTTCCAATCCTTGAAAATTCCCAATGTTCTGTTCGAAAATGTTCTGAATGAGTGCAGTATTGTTAGTTAATCTTCTTTATTGTTTTGATGATGTAGTCACTTCTAGATTACAGATTTTTTAAATAAATGTTTGGCAACCCTGTTCTTACATGAGTTGCATACTTTGCGGTCGGTGTTGTTTCTGATAATCTAAACAGGCGTTTAAAGAATTATCGTTGCAGTTTTTTTTTTAATTCTTCCACGTAGGTACAACCGAACATATAGACACGAGTTAATGGTGGCATTAAAGACCATATATTTGCAGAGGTACATATTTCTTGTTTATCGTAAAATTATTTCCGTATATGGAGTTAATAGCTATGTTCGTGCAGTGCAGCAGTACATTTAGCTTTTACGTGCTTATTAAGATTCAAGTTTGATGTGAAAATAGACCCCAAATACTTGGACTCGTCCACTACTTGAAGAACTTCATTATTCAAAGTCCGTCTTTGCGTTTCTCTCCAGCTAGAGTTGCCAGGAAAAATCAGTACCTTTAACTTGGAAATATTAATAATACCAGATCCTATAATGAATAAATAACCAAATCGTTGGCATAAAGGAGAACTTTTACAAGTATCCCTGCATATCTCACTCCGGGAAGTAAGTTTTGAATCATTTCATTAATAAATAACAGCGAACATAATTGGGCTTAAGACTCATCCCTGAGGTACACCTGATGAAGTATGAAGTATAGGTATATTCTTATAAATTTATATGAAATTCCTAATATTGATAATTTATAAGACTGTTCCTGTTTATTTTATCAAATGCTGCCTTAAAGTCAACAAACAGACAATATATTTTTTTCTTTTTTTCAACAAAATGGCACGCGATATTTCATACATTATTTGGGCAAATATTTTTCGATTTGTGTTAGAAGAAGAATATACTTTTAAGAAGTCAGACAATTTGCAAAAAAAAAAAGTAAATATCTAATAAATTAATTAATTGCGTGACAGCTTGTGGAAAACTCACATGGATAATTAATTTTGCGCCACCTTGTATATCTTTTGCATGCGCCCAATTTGTTTGTATTTAAATTTAAGAGGCTAAAAAAATAATTGTATACTTTTTAGTTATTTTAAAATAGTTTTTATATATATTGATATTATTGTTTTAATGGTTAAATTTATTACTGAAGAAATTCTATCATTTTGAATTAAAATAGATTTTATTTATTGCGTCAAATGGATTGATAGTTAATATGGCATTGGTTTTGTTTTTTTTTATATATTGCAATGCAAAAATCTTGAAAATAATAGGAAATCCTTGATTCAAGATAATAACCTTATCTGCCATTATCACATTTTGTATTCATATTTTCTTAGAAAAATTATTTAGAATTTCCCGAACTTAATCTTTTTCAATAAAAACAAAAAAAAAAGAAAGCTCTTCCCTATTATTGCGGTCAAATCGATAAGACTTTCTAGAACGAGTCGTAAAATCAATAAATATGATTGGTTTTAATCTCAAATAAATAAATATAGAGGTTAAGGTTAAAAATTGTTTGTTTTTAATTTGCTGAAATTCCCAAAGTTTATTTTTTGCGAGATAGGATTTCCAATTATTATGTATTATTTAATTTTCACCCCTGCCTTGTTTTTTGTTTTTTTTTTTTTTTTTTTGATAAGGCAAGTTTTGGATTTGTAAAAAAAAAAATTACTCTAAGATTTTAATCAAACTTGACATTTTGATTAAATGGAACATGAATCAAGTGGGTCTCGTTATTCTGTCTGTTTGTCTGTTACTCAACCAAAAGCATATAAACTGCGCTAGAGCGACTTTTTTCGAACTTATGGTACTAAGGTTAAAACGTAGTTCCCTAGAAATGTTTTAGTTTATTTTAAGGAAGTTGTGAGCTTAATTGCGCTTAAAGTGTTTCATCTTAAGTAAGATTAAAAATAAAAAAAAAAACTACAAAAAATATAATAAGGGTATTCATGCAATGATGTAAAACACTTAAAAAGTTTACTATTTGGTTAAGTTTACACATTTGGTTAATGAACTGTCAAATTTTGAATTAATAATTATTTACACAATTTGGTAAATACATATTTCTTTAAGGATTATGCTGCAGAAAATTAACTAAACTTTTTTTGATAAATTAATCATAAAAGGGCGTTCATGCAAACATTTGTGTATACTTATCATTTTTTTCACAATTTGTAAACTTACGACTTTTTGTATATGGATAGGGATATCCTTAACAGCGTTAGAAACTTACTCCAATCGGGTGAATTAACCCCAATTTTAAGAAATAAAATAAATCTACTCCGCCACTCTGCTTTTTTTCCAGATTGAAAAATTTAAAAATTCTGTAGCTAATCCACATGAAAGGAAATGACAGCATTGGTGTTATTCAAAATTCTAACTAACTCTGGCTTTGAATTTTTGAATTTAATATTTTACTATAGGCCTGTTGACGTACGTGCCCGAAACTGCTGGGTTCTACCAGTTTTATAATTTGTATACAAACTTTGATAGTCTTTCGGGCTATGGTATAGAAATAAGTAGGTTTGGGAAGTAAACGAACAAGCGGTTATTCTGTTCTAAAATGGAATTTGTGTATGTGACACGTATGATACCTGATTTGATCGATAACTTCCTCCGTCGACGTGTGAGCCAGTCGTGCATTTTTTTTTTATAAATATTAAAAAAAAAGATTTAAATATTTGCATACAAAATCTACAATTACAAATTCAATTAGTTGATAATGATAATAATAATTGATTGCATCATCATATTATTTAAACAAAATATTATAGTAAAATGAGGTCAATGTTTTAAGAATTAATTTAACTCCGACTCAAACTAAATCTAAGCTTGATTCACCGAATGCGACGAGAAAACGAGACATCAGCGTATCGAATATACTTCGTAGTTGTTATCTCTTAAAAAACCAGTTTTAAACAATGAAATTTTTCGAAGAATATACGTGACGAGACAATGAGAAATGTAGGTACCTATTTATTTTCATTATTTTAAACTAGTTTTAAACGACAGATAACTACGAAGAGATCTCGTCACTTTGACATGACATCTCATTTTCTCGTCGCATTGTAAAACAGGCTTAAGTTTATCTTAGATTCTGGATTAAGTAATTAATTATTAATTCATCAAGAAGAATTTATTAGTGAAAGTTCTAACACGGTTGGTAATGATTTTATTTGGTATCACTGTAAAATAACGATTTAGTTGTCAAAAACTATCGAAATGAAATAAAAATATCGAATTGATATTAGGTCTGTTTGCTTACTTGCCCAAGAATGCCAAATTCTACCAGTTAGTTTTCTATATATTAACTTTGACAGTTTTTTGGGCTAAAAATGCTAGAAATATGTAGGTTTGGGAAGTAAAACAAACAAGATCAATAATTCTGTTCGTTCACTTCCCAAAATTGCCAATTTCTATCAATTTTAGTAAATTTTTTTTTATTTTTACTATATGAACGTTGATAGAACTTTGGACTAAAATTGGTATAAAAGTTGGCAATTTTAGGAAGTAAACGAACAGAAATAATATTTTGCATTATGTTCTCTTAAGACTTTTTAACTGATGCTATATTCCCAGTAGGTAGTCAGGAGAAGTATTTGTCATTAATCTCTTTAGGAATTAACAGACATTTATAATTATTTTTTAAGATGGCTAAATTATATCTTATCCCGTGGGGAATAGAATAGAATACCTACTTCTATTATTTTAAGAATTTCCGAAGTTTTACGTTTCGGATTGTTATAGATTGTTCTATTGTTAATAAGCTTTGGATTGATTTGCATTTACTTGAACTTTGAACTTCCGTTTCAGAAAGAGAAAATATGGGTTTTTTTTTTTTAATAGGCCTGTTTGGTAACGTGAAATTTCTTGTGAATTTGGACAAATTTTCACTATTTGCATTCGAATGCCTTTGGAAAAGTGTTTCCGGCATGAATATTTAAAAAAAAACTAAAATTGAACAAAATACCACTTAATTCATTGTTTTCGAAATTAAAACTTGAAATTTTTATTGGCGAAGACTTTAAATACTAAAGAAGCACAACTTTCTATATTTTTTTTATAAAATTAACTCAAAAAACAAAAAAATTAAATTTTTTCAACCGGAGAGCGCTTGTCAGCACGATAAATAATAACAAACTGAGGAGCTAGATGGGCGCTTTTTTTATACACTCAGCAGCACGGAATCTTGGCCACTCTTGCTTTTTGTTGTACCTCGCCCTCAAATATTTTTTTTTAAGATTTTCCTTCTGTTTGTCAACTTAAATCCACAAAATTAAGCCATGTCCCAAGCATTATTTTCAGGATATCCACATTTTTGGTTAATTGAAAAAATTGTCTAAATAGACGATTACATCTGTAGCGACCGCAAATTTTCAAGTTCACCTTCTATACAGGAATATTATTTTGAAGTGTTAAATCTATACTTATAGGAGGTATGTAAATTCAATAGCTTCTGTCATGACTATTTTTTTTTCTTTAAGTTTATTTTAACTCATAAGCCGTCGTTGTGTCATCGTTTATTTATTAATATATATTATCCAACAAATAATCCCCCATAGTCCGCTTGGAGAAAAAAGTGTGTTATTCTGTTGAACTTATTTAAATATTCTATTCTTAAAATAAAATCATTTAATTTAGCTAAAAATTGTTGTTTTATAAATTGTTATATACCTATACCTAATAAATTTTACATAAACTCTTCAAAGGAAAACAAAAACATTCAAACAAACATTCTTACAAAATGCTAAAATAAAAAATAACCGTTGAGTACAAAACAAAATAAACGTCATGAATATGCTCAACAAATTAGGCACATTTATTAATTTCTTATGGATTTGAGGATCTTTAAGAACATCTATTGGAAGCTTCCTGCACCCATTTAAAAACAGATGTATTTTTTTTTTTCTTTTATATACCAGTTTATATTATCTTAGAAAGCTATTAAAACAAGATCTCATCATAACAAGGAATTCCATATTTTATTGAAAGGTTATGAATCATTTGTGTTCAAATATTGACTGTGACACAAGTACAAATTAACTCTATAGAATATAAATATTGAAACTTGCAAAACCAGATTTAAGTTTTGATTATATTAGCTTGTATAATATAAATAGAGAAAATGATGTTTGTCTATAAGTTAGAAAAAAAAAATATTTATACCTGCGCATTTCTTGATCAGTAAGCGATTATTTTAATTTTTAAATTGTCAAGTCGCATCTGATCGAAGATAATTGTTCGATGAAATAGGAAACAAAATAAAAAAAGATTGACACTTTTTATTGCAATAACATTGCAAAACAAACTAATTGACTTCTTGAATGAAAAATTCTAAAAAACCATTCAAAAGGCAAAGTGGTTTAAGTCACTTGGCCAACTTATTTTTTTAAATTAAAAAAAAATTAAAAATAATGTACCCATATTTTTTGTGTAATCGGCCTGTTTCCAGACACCTTGAAGACTCATTTTAGTTTTGTTAAAAAGACCTAATTCAATGGCAATCAAAAATCTGCTGATAAGAATTATTTTCCTTGGAAAATGCTTAAAACCGAGTTAATTCACTTTACTTTTTGAGTAAAGAATTTTTTTTTTAATATGTTTCTGTAAATTTAAACTCATTAAGATTTAAACACACAAAGATATAAACAAGAAGATTTACTCATTTATGTCTGGATTATCGACAGCTTCGTAAACAACGAATCCGAATCCAAGAAAATTGATCAAACTGATTTTATTGTAGTAAGAAAAATAATGTTTATTTGACGATCAAATTGTTGACTTTAAAAAAAAAGAAATAAATTTGTATGAAAAATCTTCGAAATTTTATAAAGTTGTGTAATTCTAATTAAATCTCGGTTCAAGGATGAATGTATATATTTATTTTGTATTCTTCAAACAAGATTAATTTGTTAAAAAAGAATCAAGGTAGTACACTTTTTTTATTATTATTATTAAAATTTTATTTAAAGTAATATAAAATTACAGAAAATAAGGAAAAAAGCATTAGCATTTGTAGCCATCAGTTCTACTTTTTTTTAACTCAATATGATTTGTTATCCCTGATGCCGTCTAAGAACAGAAATGTTTTTCACTGGTTACTGCCCCATGCGAGGAATTTACAAATCCTTCAAGAGTATCTCTTGTCATGAAAGGGCAGAAAATTGTAGGTCCCATCTATTCCTGCCAGTAACACGTACATATGAGTGGTTGAGTATTGTAAGTTATTAAGATAAAAAAGAAAAGAAAATGTATAAAAATTTTTGTTTAACTTTTTAAAAAATAATTAAAATTTATTTATTTATTTATTTAATAATATCACAACATATATTTCGAAATGAATTTCGGCTTACAACTCAAGCAAGTCAATAAATCAAAGCGCGATGATGATCCCTGAGATCGAAACGCGTCGCTAAGTCAAATAAAAAAAATGTATTGTGTGATATTAATAAATAAATAATTAAATAAATTTAAATTATTTTTTAAAAAGTTAAACAAAAATTTGTATACATTTTATTTTATTTTTTATCAAAATTTACACAACATGGAGACTACACCACAATTAAATAGTTATTAAGCCCTGGTTCTATACGAGCTGTCGCGCCACTCAATTTATTATATATCTGTGCCGGTATTGGTTCACATTCTGGAATTTGTAGTAGATTCAAAGAAAGTGTGAGTATTTGTTAACGAGAATGTTTATTATTAGTAGGATTCTGTTTAAGCTCCGTACCGTAACCTTGCATGCTAGTAATACTTGACATTAGTGCTTGATAATTATTGGTAAGGCCCATTGTCTTTTTTTTTTTAAACTATAATCACTTTTTTCGGAACCTGCGATCAATTAACATTATATTATTTGAGGTGTCTAACTTTTAGCTTCATTTTGGCTTCCGTTAAATAATTCATATAAATTAAAATTTTAGTCGAAGAAAAAAAACTAAACAACAAGCTAAATAAAAATTGATAATCTTTAGGGCCAGTTTCACAGTAAAGTAAGTGTCACTTAAGTGCCAGATATGGAAAACTAATGCCCAATTTCCCAGTGTAAACTTATCGGAATAAGTGACACTTAAGTCTCCCATATTGGCCACTTAAGTTCCACTTACTCAGACAGTAAAACTACGTCTAAAGTCGCATGAATGGGAAAATTAAGTGCCACTTATTTTGTTAGTGTGTACTGTGAAACTGGCCCTTAAAAAACAAACCAAACAAAAACTTAATACAAATTGCGAAATGAAAAATGAGAAAAATGACGAGTTTGTCAAATCATTTAAATAACAAAATTATTTTTATTCACATTAGAAAAGAAAATAAAAATAGAGCTCATTATTAAAAATTAAAAAAAACATAGTACATTATTTTCCAAATGTTGAATGCGAAACAACGACACAAAAAATGCAAAACAACAGACGGCGAAATGAACTCCGGCGTATTGTCATGACGCGTCATTTCGACAAAAAAAAAATTCGGCGAAACATTATACCATATCCCCAAATTTTATGAGTATAGCGAATGAGGAAATCAAACTTAGGAAACCTTAAATGTCTAATAAACATCCGTAAAAGGTGTGGAAACGAGTTTGAAAACTTAGACTTGTATAAAAAGTATTAAATTGATGTTAATATTTTGTACCGTTATTTATGAGCACGAGTTGACTTTTAGTGCACTTTGCTTCTTTTTTTTTTTCTTACCTTCTTTTAAAATTAAGTACTGTTATATAGTCTCCTACACATCGCATACCATTTTTTACTATGCAAATATTTGATAGATGCAGCTTAAGATATAATTATTTTTATTCATTACTAACCACAAAATTAACTTGCCTTGATTGAATATTTCAAGCCATATGAGTCTTAGCTATTCCATTTCAAAGTCATGGTTCCAAGTTCCATATAATATACATAATTAAAGGAATGTAAATTATCTTTGATTTCTTCTTTTATCTATAGTAAAACATCCTTTATTTTTTTTTTTTTTTTATTTCATAGGACCACTAGTCACAGACGTTTGCCTACGATGCATTTGCGAGGCAAGTAGCGACTGTAATCAAGCCAAAGGCTGTAATGGCGATGTTTGTGGGCTTTTCCGTATTACCAGACCCTACTGGATCGATGGTGGTAGGCTGACATTAAATGGTGAATCTCCAGAATCACAAGCTGGTAATATTTTTTTTTATTTTTTTGAATTCTTCGAAAGATGTAACAATTTTATATTTTTTTTTCTGCAGCTTTTGAAAATTGCGTTAATGATCCCTATTGTGCTGCTAATACAATTCAAAATTATATGCAGAAATTTGGACAGGATTGCAATAGAGATAACCAAATTGATTGTTACGATTATGCTGCCATTCACAAATTAGGGGGTAATGGTTGCCAGGCTGGTATTACTGGAATATATGGAACAAAATTTAATCAATGCTTGCAAGCCTTCAATTCAAATGGAAAATAAAATAAATTAAATTTTTTGTGTGTAATTTTTTTCCGGTTATTTTCTTTTTATTTATACTAACTTTGTATGTTAAGTCGCCGTGGTCGTACGACAGAGCAAATTATTATTAAAAAAATTTAAACTACAGAGCTATCTAAGTCGATCAAACGATCGTTTGACTAATTCTCACTTTATACAAAAATCTAACGAAATGATACGTCGCGGTCGTGTTGATAAACATGTCGTTGAATGTGAACACCCCCTAAGGTGCTATTTATAGCTATCATTGAAACTCACCATTCAGAATATTTGTATTTATTATATTTTGAGATGCTTAAAAACGAAAATCGGTGGTTAGTTTGATGCCAATATATAATTTTTTCTCGAAAACATATAAACAAACATTTTGACGTATTTTCCTTCGATCGATTTTTCATAGGTATCCTTTGTTTGCATATATGTCCATATTATAAGAAGACTTGGATTCTATAATTTTCAGAGTAGGTATCTTATATCCGTATTGTAGTGTTTTATCATTTTATCTATTCTTTATTTAGTGAAGTAGATAGGTACTAAGTACCCATACACACTGCAAGATGCTCATGGATTCATTGCTTCTATCTAAAAGTTTAATCATTTATAAATTAAATATATTGATTTGAAAATTAATTCACGAAAATTTAAATACCTACCTAAAATAAAATTAATTTTTTAAATAATTATATCCGCGTGTATAATATAATACCCTCGGGTTAAATGAGTACTCACAATCTCGTCATAGACAGTTAACAAATGCAAAAAGCTCTTGATCAATTGTTTTCTGCAAAAAATTATACCTATTGTGTGATTCATTTTTCATATACATACAAATTAAATAAAACCTTCAGGGGAAAATATTTTAATAAACTTTTACAAGAATTGAAGTTAGTAACATTCAAACCGCGCTTCAGTTCAAATCCCATTCAATTCGCGCGCGCTTTCTTTTATCGTGTGTGCATATCTCAAAGACAGATAGTTTGATTAAAAAAAAATATCTTTAAAAATGAGTTCGAAAATCATATACACTGTTGCTATTGTATCAATGTTGTGGCTCGGCTTTGCCATCCTATCCAATAGTCAAGGTTTGTTTATGTTACTAAAATATGAAATCGAATTCGATTGTAGTTGAATCGATTTTTATTGTAACTGCTGATTCTATCATGGGGATGGACACTAATTAGAAAATATTTTTATATATTGAAATAATAATACTCGTACGTTTACGGGATGAACATTTTTGCATAAATTTTAATTTAACCATAGAATCAGAATGCTATTTCGAGACATTAAAAGATTAAATTCTGTAAGAGATTGTTATTCGAATAAGACTTCCAGAATTCAATTTTGCAAAGTGAGAATTTCGGAAAGTCCAGTTAGATTGAACTCGCCAACACAGTACTTTTTCCTAGATTCAGAATTTGATTTAGTTCGATTCCGGACTCGGAAAGAATTGCTGAATAATCTTTGATTTTTGAGATATATTTTCGGTATGTTTAAATTTATGATTGATAACGATATAAAAAAAACATTAATACTTATTTTACTCTTTAAAATTAATTTTAAATCTTTCCAATATTTTATTTCCTCACTTACACTTATAAATTGAGTTTATGTTGTCAATTAAAAAAAAATGTCCACATATCCTCTTTTCAAAATCCATCACATCGATTAAATTCTGAGAAATCCTTTGCTTAAATTTATGACTTATGAATTATTATTCTTCAAAAAAAACATGATGTATGCAATATAAGAGAAGACGAACAGCTAATTAACAATTTCTCGAAGAAAGCAGGGAATGAAAAGATTAAAAATTAAGCTTAATCGAGTGTGAAACTAGGCCTTTCGTAACAAGAATAAAATTATTAAAAATTATAATTTTCAAGTTTAGTTGATTTCAAATAAGCTATAAGCACATTAGATTTCAATAATTATTGCAATCTTAATTTCTTTCTGTACTGAATATTTTAATTTTAAAACAACCAAAAAAGGGTTAGATTTGGGTTCCATTGAAGAATCACTTGATACACATTTAACAATAAACCAGAGCTTAGGTGCATTTTTAAATCTTTAAAATATAAAATTTTTTCTTTTAGAGAATTTTGCAATACTGCCACTATTTGATTATTTATTTTTTATTTATTGTATCGTAACACAAATAACATTTGTTATTAGGGTGATTAAAAAAACACCTTTATTGAAATTCAACCGGGACCGGGCGTAATTATTAATTCATGTTGGTTTTGTCAATTTGCGTCAATTTTTATATGTAAATAAAAGAAATAAAACTTTAAATTTATAAATAAATAAATTTATTAATTATATAACAACTTTGTTTTGTAAATTAATTTTACAACGCGTTTCGGAATCACTGTTCCATCAACAGGTTTCAATTTTGATTTTATTATCATGAATTATTATTTATTATTATAAAATCAAAATTGAAAGCTTGGATTGAACTTGGATAGAACGAAACGTTAAATCAATAAATAATAAGTCAATTTTGAAGATTGAAGTTCATCTTATTTTTTTAGTTCGCTTAAATTTCTAGAGATAATTTTTGTGAGATAGGATTATAATTATTATTATTTTATTTTGTAACCCCTGTTTTAAATTAAATTTACAAAATATATATAGCTGGTACCCTTCCGATTCGTTGCACCCCTCCCCCACCCGCGCTTTTAAATTTACAGTACCACAAAAAGTAATTTATCACCAAATTACTTATATCTATTTATTATATGTATTGTGTGTAAAGATTATTAATAACAATAACGATTGGTTGCTACAGAGGCGGAGTGAGTCACCGGGCAACCGGAATTTCACCCGATAGGTCCCTGGGAGAACAAAAAGTGCATAAATACTTTCTGTTCTTTAAAAGAAAACTTTCTCATAAGATTGGATTTCTAAGGACTTAAAATTAAATATAGGAGAGACCGGGGACAAAAGTAACACATCATGAGCCCATTCACAGCCTCAATAAATGTGCTGAAGCATTTTCTTGGATGCAGTTTTATAAACAACCAATATCTTCTCTTTACTATGCCAGTTGCTGTCGATTGGTCGTGAGATGGGCAAGTGCCACATTAAAAAGAAAGAAAAAGTACAAAGTAAATGTTTATTTGAAAGTTATCATATTATGTTTTTCGTAATAATAATTCTCATGTAGAACTATTAAGAAACGATTGACAAATCTATTTATAAACACGTTTATATTTAAACAATAAGTCAAAGGCTCCTCTTTCAGCTTTTACTACTGTGAATCAACGATTCCCTGGTCAAAATAAAGTGAAAAATTAGTGTTACCTTCGTGTTACTTTCGTCCTGGACATATAGGACGAAAGTAACAAGAGAAGTGTCTTAGAAAAATTGTAACAACTATGTGAATTCATCAATTTATTAAAACTTTACTTCATCACTTTCTAGATCTCAAATTTTTCTAGATCGAATTCTTTTTCGGCGCAGGGACATAAGGCCCAGTGACATAGAGCCCAAATTTTATTTTCATTTGGGCCTTAAGTCCCACCCAAGTGGGACCCAAGCCCCAAATATTTTTTGTTAACAATGGGACATATGTCTTATGGAGTGCTAGCACCCAGAATTACGGCAGATAAATAATGAGGTATGTATGGGGGGGGGGGGAGCATGCTGACCCCCTGCAACCCCCCTACTTGGGAACACTATAGGATTTGGGGTAGGTGTGAGGTTGGGTGTATGCAAAGATTCTTTTTATCATTTGGTATAGTTTTTATAGTTGGTATAGTTTTTATTTAGTGAGACATAACCCGCAACATTTTTATTTGGGGCTTACGTCCCACTTGAGTGGGACTTAAGGCCCAAATTAAATTTGGGCTTTATGTCCCACTCAAGTGGGGCGTAAGCCCCAAAAATAAAATTTGGTCTTTATGTCCCTGGGCCTTATGCCCCTGTGCCTTTTTTTCACTGCTTCTACTCATTTTACTAATTTGTGGCAATTTTCCCGGCCTCTTGAATCCCAGTCCGCCCCTGTGTTCCTACACCAACTTAATATTACAGACGTTGCACTTTTTTTTGGATACCAGTTTATCTAAGAAAGCTATTAAAACAAGATCTCATAGCAAGGAATTCTATTTCTATTCTATTTTGTAAAAGTATTGACTGTGTCAGGTATAATCGACACTCAAATATGAAAATTGAAACTTGAAACTTTCAAAACCAGATTTAAGCTTTGATTATAGATCATATAAGCATCAGATGAAATTATATTTAAATGTTTTTAAAACTAAAAGAAAATATTTATACCTACAGAAATGTCTAGCTCCTATGTACCTACCTAATAAGCTTATATAAAGTCATTTAGACATTTTTTAGTAACAATTACGCATAAAGTTGAAAACTCTAAAAACTTGCAAACCTTATAAAAATAAATACTCATCCAAATAGTTAAGACCCCAATGAATGGGTCGGTAGTCCACAGGAATTTCATATGTGGACCTCTGAACTCTACCAGTTTGGATAACAAGTTCACAATTAGTTTCTTCATTCTAGAGAGTCTTTTCCAAGACCTTAAAATAGTGCATTAGTTGAGAGTCAATGACTTTTCATTTTGTTTCCACATTCAAACGAACCTAAATCTCCTCATGTCATAACATCAGCTACATACCCAATTGGATTATGTTAAAATTTTATAGATACCGCACAAAATGAACTTGGTCTTGATTTCTTGAATATTTAACAGCAAATAAGTCACCTCCAAAACCAATTCAAGTTCAGGGCTGGTTATATTTATACAGGTCCGCTCTCATCTCAGTGCCAACTATAGCCCAAAAATTAATAGCATATGAGTTTTATCTTTGATTTGATGTCACAGTACACTGTTTTTTTTCACAGACTTACCAGTCACAGACGTTTGTCTTCAATGCATTTGCGAGGCGACAAGTGGCTGTAATCAGACAAGAGCCTGTAATCACGATGTTTGTGGGATTTTCCGTATCACCTGGGCCTACTGGTCTGACGGCGGTAGGCTGACATTGAATGGCGAACCTCAAGAATCCCAAACTGGTATAATATAATTTTTGTTTTTGTTTTTAATAGCCACAATTCTTCGAAAGATTGTAATTTAATTTTGTTTGTTCTGCAGCTTTTGAAAATTGTGTTAATGATCCCTATTGTGCGGCTAATACAATCCAAAATTATATGTTGAAATTTGGACAAGACTGCAATGGAGATAACCAAATTGATTGCTACGATTACGCTGCCATTCACAAGTTGGGGGGTTATGGTTGCAATGCGGGTCTTTATGGAATATATGCATCAAAATTATACCAATGCTTCCAAGCCTTTAATATATAAAAATACTTGTTTGAGAATATTTTTAATAAATTTGATTTATTTAATAAAATAATTAGAAAAATATGAAACAATTATGGAAGAGTTTTGCATTTTTTTTGTCAAGAATGATCGCTTCACAACCTTAGAGGATATTATATTACATATGCGGAGTGCTCGTTTCCATTCCATTGGATCCAAAGCATTTTCGTTTGGTCTATACCGGAAGCGTCCAGAAGCATTCCGAATAGATACTTCTGAAATCGTTCGTTTGGTACGACAATTCTTCTTCTGAAAAGAAAAGAAATTCGATTCTGGATTTGAAGAAGGAATAAAAACCAGAAGCACGCACACATGCGCACAATTAAAAAAAATAAATTAATTAAATAAAATCGTGAAATTTTATTTTTTTGTTATTTAATTGATGAATTTTGATAATGATTTCGATTTATACTGAAAATTTAAACTAAAAACAAGCAAAGTAAAAAAATCAATTGATAATTCATCATCATCGTCATCTTCAAGTGATGATGATGAACTTGTAGTGAAATTTTTGTTTTATCAAAGAAAAAATTTTCGTTCGTTAAACTTTACCCAATTTTTTCTGGACAACTTAAAAAAAAATGTTTTCTTCGGTTTTCAAAAAACGCTAAAGGGCTTTAAATTGTGTTGTTGACATTAAACGCAAGAAACAAGAATCTATGTATGTGCTCAGTAATAATTATTTAAGAAAATGAATTGAAACAACATCAAGCGTTTTCCTTTTCTATTTCTATTTCTTATCTTTCAATTTTTCTTTTAATTTCTATTTCAAAAATAAGCTATTAACTACACAAACAAGCAAATCCAAAATAATTGCCTCACAACTCATGTCACTTTGGCAGTTTATTCGTTACCTCAACTCGCCACAGCAGAAAACCTAGTTCTACTTCAGGGCGAGTTCAGGGCGACCCAAGGCATTGTATATTTTATATATACATATATATATATTATATGCAATTCCCCAGATCTCAAAAAACACAGAATTTGATTGTCAAACAAACTTCAGAATAAGAAAAAAAGTGTTGCAACGTTTGGCATTTCGGATCGGAGAGTTCCGGACATTCTTCCGGAAGACCAAACGTAAACGCTATTAGAAATTTTTTGACAGCCGGCAGCCGATCATTTATCAAGATGTAATATTCAATGGAACCTTTTCCGTGGGCAGAATGGCACAACTTTCAGCACAAGTCTTTTGAAACAATAAAAAAATAATCATGTCTATTATGGAACACGCAAACCTGGACCCGCAGTGATTCTCAGTACAGTGTACTCTTTTCTTTTTATGACAATTGGGTAAAGAGATATAAGAGGGCATTGCATTGCGAATTACTGCGGATCCAGTATTTCGGATTCCATAATCTACAGCAATAGGGGGCGCAAAATATAAGAAAATAATGACTGACAGTTGAACTTTAAGTTTTCACTGAAAGTGGTAACAACGCCCCCTATCACTGCTTCAGGCACTTCAGTGCATTATAGGTTAGATATAATATGTAGGTACAAGCACTCCTATTATATAGAGAAATATGCTCTTAGATAACAACGCAACGTTTTGTCTAAAAATTTTTTTTTAAATCAAAGGTATCGGTGAGATATACTGACTTTGATGTACCTACCTAACAGCGTGCGTTTTCCATCGTCATGATGCAAAAATAAGGACATTGCTCTGTTATTTCGTCTCCATAGAAATAGAAAATGTGAATATTTAGTCGATAAAGGACTTTCTTGGCCATAACAGCCACACTGATATGGAACCATCAATTTGGAGAAGAATGGCTTGAGGTGTTCACAATACAGCATCAGAGAAGATCTTGTAACTTGATAATGTTAAGGACATTGCTGGCTCTCTATATAGTTGGAAAAAAAGAAGGAAATGCCAAAGAGTAGAAGAAGAGATTAATTTCCCTTGAATAGCACGATAAAATATTGTATTATCATTATTATTATTTTTACCATTCGTCACACTGCAACGTTTGCATAATCTTTGATTAATGATTAAATCATATACCTAGAAGTTAAAGCTTTCTGTCGTTGCAGGCAATAACAAATACAAAAAAAGCTCTTAATCAAATCTTCTCCAAAGAATTTATCTTGTGTAGTTCTCTTTTACTATTATAATTATGCAAGTGAAATGCAATAAAATGAATTCACTTATGGGAAAATATTAAAAAAAAGTGTGAGTGCCGGGACTCACGGTTAAGATGTATAAACATACGTAACGTAACGTGAATCACAATCACAGAATCACAATCACGATCACAAGATACGTTACATTTTTGTTCACCCTACCGCCAATATAGAAGTTTACACATCAAAAACTTTAACATATTTTGTCTGAGTCGACGTTAGTAACGTTTAAACCAAGCTTGAGTTCGAACCTCATTCAATTTGTGCGCTCTGTTATCTTAAGTGTTATATTAAAAAAAAAAAAAAAAAATCTTTTCCAATGTGTTCGAAAATCGCTTGCATCGTTGTTATTGCATCGTTAGTGTGGATCGGCTTAGTCATGCTAGCTAATAGCCAACAAGGTTTGTTTAAATTTTATTTTACAAAATCAAAGGTGATTTTAATCTAATCGATTTTCTATTTTTATTATGAATAAACTAAACAAATGTGGGTATATATCTGTGGCAATAAGACAGAGTAGCTTATGTCGACAATAAGCGTTTTTTCGATTGTTAGTAGTCTACAGTTTGAGAGCTACTTTTCTGTCCAAACCCCATCTTGAAATCATTACCCGTTAAAAAGTTATCTTGTAATTCCTAAATAAAAATTTACATTAATTCTTATTACAGATTGAAGACAAAAGTGCGTTTTTCTCGAAACCTGTCTTTTTAACTAAGCTACTCTGTCGTATTGCCACAGATATGTATATGTACATTTTAAAGGGTTGATTCATTTAGACTTAAAACGTACATATTTTTTTTCAAAAATAAAAAAAAATAATCGGTTAATCTTTATATTATTATACAAAAGAAACATTCTTAAAGTTTATTTCTTTTAAATGTTGACTGTAACTGCGACTAACATGCAGTCCATTATGTAGTTTGAAAAAAAAAACAAATTGAGGTATGGTATAGCTCCTTCTTTTAGATTAGCTAAAACAAAAATTCGAATTTCCCCTTTAGGAAATCACAAACAATTAATGTTATAGGTATCTTCAATTAAATGTGTTCAAAAAATTTGTTTGTATGACAATATTTCTGCAATCGAGGCTCGTAACTGGATGCAAATTTCAAAAATGGATATTCTTTCAAGTGGTTACGTTCCTAAACACATAAAAGCTCAAAAAAATGATCAAACACTGTTATTATAAAAAAAAGGTATAGTAAACAAAATGTGATGCGATCACAGGAAATCTATAGAATTCCATATCGTTGATTGCTTAAAGCCCTTCCACACTATCCCACTGAGTAGTAATACAATGTGTCAAATTGAAAGAATTTCATGCTACTGCCAAATTTGTGGTAGAGAAATGGTTTTTCATATTTTTACCACACACAACAGTTTAATTTAACCTCAATAAATATGTGACGAAGTGTGTGATAGAATTAGAACCATTTTTAAAAATGTTCTTGTATTAACACACATCGTGTAGGCTGGAATATCATGCCAAAGATTATATTATATACTATATTATCTTTGGTAAATCTACTGCTAAAGGAGTAGGGTGGCAGTACTGTTCACAATTGTAAGGAATGTGTTTTTCAGTGGATTTTATTACGGAGCTTTTGTAATTTGAAGCTTTTGAGACCAAATTTATGAAGTTGGGTATGTTGTCCTTTTGCTTTTTTTTAATTTTTTTTTCTGGAGTAAAGCTAAGTACAGACGACTGTCAGATCTTACAATATTGTCAGAACTGTCAATGGTCTGACAATAGCTAACAATGAGCTAACAATTGACATATTTCTTACAATGAAAAATTGTCCGTTCACACGGTTGAAGATGAAGAAACTGTCAGCAATTGTAAGATGTTTTCAATAAAAACATCTGACAATGACCAATGAGTCTGACAATGTCCTAATCGGCTGACAATGATAAAAATTGTGTGTTCAGACGATTGTAAGATACCTGAAAATTTTTTGTCAGATTGTCGTCTGACAATATTGTCAGACAAAATTGTGTGTTCAGACGATTGTAAGACATTTGGAACAGTTTTTTCGATGACAGATCTGAATTTCGTATTCGTCGGTATTAAAATAACAGACGGTAGTTCTACGCACTTTTCTCATACATTTGCCACGATTTATAATTTATACCTTGTGAGAGCTTTAAAAAGAGACAGGTTTATGCAAGCCAATGCAACCAGAATGAGAGGCAAACGTCTTATCTTCCCTGTGCTGACAATTGCTGTCGAACATAGTATAGTCCCATTAATATAGGAATCTGAAATATTTGATTTGAGGTAACACTTCTTCTTTTTTTTTGTATTTGCAGCGGAACCAATCTCACAAGTCTGCCTAGGATGCATTTGCGAGGCGACTACCGGGTGTAATCAGTCGAAAAGCTGTACTGGGGTAGCTTGTGGACTTTTCCATATCACCTATGACTACTGGTCTGAGGCTGGCATGCTGACATTGGATGGCGAATCTAAAACATCTGATACTGGTAATATTTTCTGAATTATTTTATTTTTCGGAAGATACCTATTATTTTTGTTTATTTTGCTTTTTTTGTTCTGCAGCTTATCCAAACTGCGTTTACGATGCCAAATGTGCAGCAAATACAATAACAGATTTTATGGATAAATTCGGACGGGACTGCAATGAAGACAACAAAATTGATTGCTACGATTACGCTTCTATTCACCAGTTGGGCCCTTATGGTTGCACGGCTGGAATTCATGGAAAATATTTAAAAGACTTGAATCAATGCTTGGATTACTATGGATATGAAAATGAAACTGGAAAAATATGGATCTGAATAAATTAAAAAAGGCTTATAAGACAATTTTTTTGTCTAAGAATATGAACATAGTGCTCAAATATTTTATTATAGTTTGCTTATAGAAACAGTCAATAGGCCATAGGGGCGTTCACATGTCTTATCATGTCTATTGTCTTTATATTTTTGTAATGTAACCTGTCGAATGACCGTTGTCGATCTAGCTAGCTTTGTAGATCAAATTGTTTGATAATTTGCTCTGTCGAATGTTAACCCCAGTCAGACGGCCGAAAACTTAATTTTATATCTTCTTTCTATTTTGTTCGTAAGACTAAAAAGTAAAAGAGAATAGGTGAAATGAAAATATAGAATAATAAGAACGAGGGTGGAAACCAAAGATACTAAATTATAAATAAATATAGCAGCCATTTTAATTTTTCTACAAACTACAACTGTCAGATTGCGGATAAAAATGAGATAGCATGCGTCGAATTACTAAAAAACTTCACACATATAGACAGACAATAGGGATCCACATTCCACACACCCACTTTTATATTGTTGTTGGATTTCAAATCTATTCAAAGAAACGAAATAAAATTACAAATACAAAAATGTAAACAAATGGATTTTGGAGGGTGAAACGAACTAAAGATTTATATACATGTAATTCAGTAGGTATATTTGGTGTAAACAAATGAAATTAATGCCCAAGTATCAGTGTAAATAATGGAAATTCTTACCATGTTCACACTCTGAAACAACGACAGTAATTGTTGAATGTGCATGTTACCAAAACGATTGGAGTCGGGTGAAATGTCGTTGAATGTGAAATCCTTACTTACAGTAACAGTTCACATTTACTACAGCGGTCGTGGTCGTACGACAGAGCAAATTATTAAAAAAAAATTGAACTACAGACTCAGTGTTACCTTCGGGACTCTTTAGAGTCACTTTGACTCTTTTTTTAATGCTCCAGGACTCATCTTTTTGAAATTTGACTCCTTTTTAAAATTTGGACTTTTTTTTGTAAATGCACCAAAAAAATATATAATTGAATACTTTGGAAACGAATTCGTTCAACATTTTTCTTAAAACGTCATTCTTACCGTTCCCTTTCAAGTTTTTTTTTTATTTTTCATTTCTGTGATCTGTTCAGCAGCGTTATACTACGTTTTCACCGACCGCTAAACCGAGATTTAAGTAGGTTTACCCTAAATCCCCTTCAAATTTCAAAGATTTACCATAAAATTTAATCTTCAAATCAATTGAAGATTAGAAATTAATCTTGTTAAATCTTCATAGGGCCAATAATTTCACAAATCGAACCCACCTATTCCCCTATCACATTCACAATATTTAGTACAATATTCGAGAATCGAGCGAACATTTTCGAGAATCAATTTTTTTCATCGTTTGATACAACAAAATTTGCAATTTGAAAAGTACTGTCAAAGTTAAATTCCTTTTAAATCTTTTTGTGCGTTGAAAACACTTCCTATGATTTATTAAATCTTAACGAGATTAACTTTTGGTGAAAACGTAGTATTACCTTCGGGACGACTCCTTAAAGTCATATTCCAGGACTCATCTTTTTGAAAAAAATTAAATTTGATTAAGCATTTAAAAGGGGGGAATTTTTGTAAACCAACAAATAACATATATAAAGTGAATACACCTATACTTTCGAAATGAATTCGTTCAACCCTTTTCTTATAACGCCATTTTTATACGGTGCCATTTCAAATATTCTATGAAAGTTTACTTTTTGGATCTATCACAGAGACCATAATATTCACATCCGTAACACACACCGACTATTTCTTTTATTGATTCAAAATAGCTCTCAACCATTTCTTTTATTATTCTACTGTAACTTTTCTGCTTGTGTTGCGGTGTAAGCTGTCCATTATTCTTTACCACGAATGATAAACTTAACGAATTGAACTATTTTTTGCATTTGACATTTCTCATGTTTCCTTACATTCATTTTCATTTATTTGCAATTTCTCATTTCTTACCATTGATCATTGAAATTTTAGAAATCGTTTTATGTGAAAGGTAGGGCCAAAACGAAATATTTTTTTGACTAGAAATAATAATCGAGTCATCGAGTTTTTATTGGCATCAAAATAATCACTGATATCGCTTTTTTAGGGCCTCAAAAATGAAAATTAAAATGTTCAATGATGAGTTTCGATGAAAGCTATAACTGGCCCTATAAAGTTAAAAACTAATTTTCTTTGAATTATAGAGTTTATATCTAATTATTGGTGTTTTATTTGAAGTTTAAAGAGGACTCCTTTTTTCACCCAGGACTCCTTTTTTGACTCCTCTTTAAAATATTCAGAGGTAACCCTATACAGACTACAGAGCTATCGATCGTTTGACTGATTTTCACATTATACAAAAATCTAACGACACTAACGTCGTTGAATGTAAACGCCCTCTAATGTGCTAGTTATAGCTTTCATTGAAAATTTGTATTTATTATATTTTGAGACGCTGAAAAAAGAAAATCGATGGTTATTTTGATGCCAATATAAATATTTTATGTGTGTAGTATGTTCTTCGAATTCGAAAACAAACGTTGTGGCGTATTTTCTCCGAACGATTTTTCATATCCTTTGTTTGCATATACATACATACATAAATATTATAAGAAGACTTGGATTCTAGGATTTTCAGAGTAGGTGTCTTATATCCGTATTGTACTGTATTATCATTTTTATAATTCTTTATTTAGTGAAGTAGGTATAAGGTTCACTGCAAGATGCACATAGATTCATTGCTTCTATCTAAAAGTGTAATCATTTATAAATTAAATATATTGAATTGTAAATTTAATTCACAAAAATTTAAATAAAATATGTAAAATAAAATAAATTTTTAAATAATTATATCCGCTGATTATTTTCAAAAATTAATTTTCTAACTAAATATTCAAAAACTACATGAAATTACGAACAATCCCTGAAAATTTCATGCTTTTTCAACAAGACTCGAAAAGTTATGCAGCTTTTAACATTTTAGAATAATTCCGATTTTCAAAGATTCTCAAGCAAAGTTATTGAAAAAACTTTGGTAGCGACCTCTAAATGGTGTTCGATTTTTTTGTTTCAATCTTAGCTTCATAATTTCGCTCGGTCCCGTTTTTTTTTAATCAGCCTAATTAGGTGGCTATGTGTCATTTTAAGTTAAAATATTTTTCGTTTCTCTATAATTGTATCTAAGCAAGTGAATTGTACTGTAAAGATTATGACGCAAATGCAAAAATCGTTAAAATAATGGAGCATCCTATAAAGATAACCTCTGATTAAATCTAATTTTCTTAACACACAAAGCATGTGCTTTAAAATTTTCTTAGAATAATTTATACTTTGAATTTCCCGAAGGTTAATTTTCAATTTTTTTTTTTTTTTTTAAAAAAAGCTCCAATGAATGTGATTGAATTGATATGATTTCCTAGAATGAGACGTTAAATCAATAAATAATAAGTCAATTATGAAGATTGAAGTTCATCTAATTTTTTAGTTCGCTTAAATTTCTAGAGATAATTTTTGTAAGAGAGGATTTCAAATAATTATTATTATTTTATTTTGTGTAACCTTTGTTTTTGATTTAACTTAAAAAAATATAAGTAGTTGACTGCAGCCAGAAGTACTTGGCAGTAGATGCTGCAGCCCAAAGGAACACGCCTACCACAAAACGAAGTGATTTATCACCAATTTATATCTATTTATTTAATAGTGTTTAAAGATTATTAATAACAATAACAAAAACGATTGGTTCCTGCAGAGGCGGACTGGGTAACCGGGCAACCGGAATTTCACCCGATAGGTCCCTGGGAGAACAAAAAGTGCATAAATACTTTCTGTTCTTTAAAAGAAAACTTTCTCATAAAATTGGATTTCTAAGGACTTAAGGAAGCCCACAGGGCACAGGGCAGAAGCAGAAAACATACATCAATTATAAAATTTTCATTATTGCAGTAGTTTTTTCAAAAATCAAGTTATACCTATTTTTTGTTACCTCAAATATCTACATAAAAGAAATTTCGGAACCGACTATTTACGGCTTCAATTACAGAACATTAAAATTTTTGTTATCTTCTTTTTCAGAGCTAATTCTTTTTCACTGCTTCTAATAATTTTACTATTTTGTGGGACTTTTTTATAAGTCCCGGAAAGTCTCTGGACTCCCATCAGACCGCCCCTGTGTTCCTACACCAACTTGCATTTTTTTATACCAGTTTATCTAAGAAAGCTACTAAACAAAATCTCATCACAAGGAATTCTATTTTTAAATTTTATGAGAGATTTGTAAAAGTATCGACACTCATTTATATGAAAATTGTAACTTGCAAAACCAGATTTAAGCTTTGATTAGATTATATAAGCATCTGAGGAAATAATATTTAATTGTTTTTAAAACTAAAAGAAAATTATATTTAATTGTACTTAAAACTAAAAGAAAATATTTTACTCACAGAATTGTCTTGCTCTTATGTAGGTATTAGGTACATACCTAATAAGCTTAACTGAGTTAACAATAAAAGACCAAGCAACCACTAAAAGGAGTCCGATGATTGGCCTGGGAGTCATGACTCATGAAATAGCTATAACTGCAGCTTATAAAAAACTTGGTGGTAGCTCATCCAAGTGTTGTTGTTCTATTCAAAACCTTTTTTTTTTTGTTGAGTAGCCACAATTGAAAGATTTTGCATTAATGATCCCTATTGTGCGGCTAATACAATCCAAAATTATATGTTGAAATTTGGACAAGACTGCAATGAAAGCCCTTTAATGTTTTTTATAAATTTGATTTTTTTAATAAAATAATTAGAAAAAGATCAAACAATTATGGGGATGATTATTTTCCAATTTTTCAATTTGAATTTCCTTTTACAAGAGGTTAAGGAAAATTTGTATTCTTGACAAAGGATAAGATATGGAGATGTCCTCACCACCATGGTAAATAGTACCTATGATTTTTACATACATATTCCAAATTTGAAACTGCGCTCTGTTGTCTTCAGTGCATCTCAGAGAGAATATTTAAAAAAATAAACAAGCTTTAATCCTCTTTGTAGAAGCTAAGCATTGGCTAAACCGTCATAGCAAATGGCCCTAGTTACTACTTATACACATCTTTAAAAAAAAATGCAAATGGTTACGTTCCTCGAACAACCTTACATCAAACCTCAAACACTTTCATTATAACAACAAAAATGCAAAGTACCTACCTATCTTTCTGTATAGTAAACAAAATGTGATGCGATCACAAGAAATGTATTGAATTGCATATCATTAATTTCTTAATTTTTCCAATAAATATTGGAATCTGAAATAACTTCTTACAATCAGACATGTTTTTTTTTTTTGTATTTGCATGTCCACTAGTCACAAACATCTGCCTTCGATGCATTTGCGAGGCGCTTACCGAATGTAATCGGTGGAAACCTGTACTGGGGTAGCTTGTGGACATTTCCGTATCACCTATGACTGCTGGTGCCTGGTCTGAGGCTTGCAAGCAGACAGTGGGTGGCGAATCTAAAACATCTGAAACTGGTAAATTTTTTTTTTTAAGATATTATTTTTGTTTATTTTGCTTTTTTTTGTTCTGCAACTTATCCAAACTGCGCTTGCGATCCCTTCTGTGCAGGAAAGACAAATCGTAGAATTTATGAAGAAATTCGAATGGGACTGCAATGAAGACAACAGAATTGATTGTTACGCATTACGCTTCTATGCACCAGTTGGGCCCTTATGGTTGCACGGCTGGTATTCATGGAACATATTTGAGAGACTTTTATCAATGCTTGCTATCATTCAGAAAAAAAAATATTTACGCGGTTCTGTCCAATGAAGAATTTTTTTTGGTGTCTGATAATTATGGAACATGGTACCGCTGAAATATCTATTTTATAATTTTAATTCCATTTGATTAATTTGTCTTAATACTTGGTTAGAACTGCTCTAAAAATCTTATTTCCAATAAAAAAGTAGTACAATTAATAAGTTCAAGTGTCCTCAACTCCAAAGATTGCGTTTCGCCCAGGTTCGACAGTTGGGCTCATCAGTTAGATGCTGTTGTACCCTTCTAAGACGCAAATTATGGTCGATGATTATTTACTCTTATAAAACTCTAACTAAATTATATTCAATCGCTCCACCTCCACCTAAACAGAAGAAGTTTTCTAATTTTCTTCACCTTCGTTATTAAAAAAGTAGTACAGTACATTTTGTTTGTTTTTTTTTTAATTCTCTCAAAATTCAAAAAATACTTGACAATTTATCATCTGGTTTTTAGTGTTTGAGTTAAGCCTTAATACATTGGCCAAAAAAGTGAAAAAGTACAAAAGTGAAAATTTTCAAACTTATTTTGTGATAAGTTTTCCGACTTGAAAACTTACAAAAATGATGCCGAAAGCTTAAATTTTGGTTTAAAAAACAATTTGTATACTCTTTCATAATACAACTAGGCTAGCGGGAACAAAAATATTTGTTTAAATTTGGGCATAGAAAGTTGAAGTTTTTTTCAATTAAAATTAAACAAAGACCAAGCACCCCACTAATAGGAGTCCGACTGCCTGGCAGTCGTGAAATAGCTCCAGCCTATAAAAACTTGGTGGTAGCTCACCCAAGTGTTGTTGTTAAATGTCTATGGCTATGTCTATCGTCGCAGACAACAAATGCAAAAAAGCTCTTAACCAAATCTTCTCCAAAGAACTTATTTTGTGTTATTCTCTATACCTATAATTATTAATTATGAAGTGAAATGAAATGAACACTTATGGGAAAATATTATAAAAAAAACTTTTGCATTTTTTCTGAGTCGAAGTTAGTAACGTTCAAACCAAGCTTGCGTTCGAACCCCATTTAATTTGTGCGCTCTGTTGTCTTAAGTGCATGCATCTCAGTGGGAATATTAAAAAAAAAAAAACAAGCTTTACCAATGTGTTCGAAAATCGTTTACACTGTTGCTATTGCATCGTTAATGTGGTTCGGCTTAGTGATGCTAGCTAATAGCAATCAAGGTTTGTTTATATTTATTTTATAAAATGAAATGTGATTATAATCTAATCGATTTTCTATTTTTTTGTGAATAAACTCAACAAATATGGATATATATGTAGGTACATACATATACGTATATGTACATATAAAATGGATGATATATAAATCTCTATAATTCGAAATTTTGGATTCTGAAGTGCTATAGTTATGTCGACTTTAAAGAAAGATTATGTAAAGAATATGTTTTTTTCAGTAGATTTGCATCATTATCTCAAAAAATCGAATTATGAATTTTATGAAATTCATCAAAATTATTGCAGTAAAAAGTTGTTCTTCAGATATTTTTTTTAATCTTTTCTACTAGAAAAATGCAATTAAAAACTATATTTAACTCGTGTAACAGTCATTTAAGTTCTTTGTTTGCATTTAATTTAACTTTCGTTCCACAAAAAGTACATTCAACTTTAATCCTCTTTGTAGAAGCTAAGCATTGGCTGAACCACCATAACAATAAAATCCGATGCCTACCAAAAGTCTTAATTATTAATCTCAACAAAATATAAATGCAAACGGGGATAATTTAAAGCTTCGTGGGTGTCATTATTATTGATTTGAATTTGAATTGACATGGTTTTTAATTTATTCAAATTCTGCTCTCTTTTCCTGCAGCAATTTTAGTTTGTCTTTTTTCTCTCATCAATCAGAAGATATTTTGTATATCTTGTTAATTTGTATTTATTTTTATTTTTATTTCTTTGATTCCACCCTTAAATGGGCCTAGTTACTACTTATACACATCTTTAAAAAAAATGCAAATGGTTACGTTCCGCGAACAACCTTACAACAAACCTCAAACACTGTCATTATAACAACAAAAATGCAAAGTACCTATCTTTCTGTCTAGTAAACAAAATGTGATGCGATCACAAAAAATGTATTGAATTGCATATCATTAATTTCTTAATTTTTCCAATATATATTGGAATCTGAAATAACTTCTTACAATCAGAAATGTTTTTTTTTTTTGTATTTGCATGTCCACTAGTCACAGACATCTGCCTTCGATGCATTTGCGAGGCGCTTACCGGATGTAATCTGACGAAAATCTGTCAGGGGGTAGCTTGTGGACTTTTCCATATCACCTATGACTACTGGTCTGAAGCTGGCAAGCTGACAGTGGGTGGCGAATCTAAAGAATCTTATTCTGGTAATTGTTTTTGTGAATCATTTTTTCGAGAGATTTTATTTTGCTTCTATTTTTTGTTCTACAGCTTATTCAAACTGCGCTAACGATCCCTTCTGTGCAGGAGATACAGTCAAAGAATATATGAAGAATTTCGGACGGGACTGCAATGCAGACAACCAAATTGATTGCTACGATTACGCATCTATTCACAAGTTGGGCCCTTATGGTTGCACGGCTGGTATTTATGGACCATATTTGACAGACTTGAATCAATGCTTGCAAGCTTTAAATCCTAACGGAAAATAAAATATTTACACGGTGATGGCCAATACAGAATTTTTTTTTGTCGTCTGATAATTGTGGAACATGATAATTTTAATTTCATTCGATTAATTTGCCTTCCATACTTGGTTAAAATTGCTCTAAAAGTTTTCCACTGAAAAAAAGTAGTACAGTGCATTTTTTTTTTAATTTTCTCAAAAACAAGGTGACAATTGTTTATCATCTTGTTTTTAGCGTTTGAGTTAAGCCTTGTGGTGGATTTATATTCATCTGCAAATATCAAGAAAACTAGAGCCGGACAGATTCATGCCGAAAATACGAATGTGTGAAAGTGTACCTATATAAAGATGAATATGTTCATCAATTAAAATTGAACAAAGACCAAGCACAACTAAAAAGAGTCTGATGATCGACCTGGCACTCGTGAAATAGCTCCAACTCCAGCCTATAAAAACTTGTTGGTAGCTCACTCAAGTGTGTTCATTCAAACCTTCAATATTAATACGATTATGCGAAAGCTTGGGCGCCTAAGTGAAGTGTGTTATCACACAAAAGCCCCTTATTATTTGTACTTACTGGCCAATGTAGTTAAGACTTTAGAATTGATAAAAGCATTGAATATTAGAAATAAAGACTTCTCAATAACGTAAAATTTTGAAAAAATTTGTTTTACATTTTTTTTTAAATTTTGTTTTTCGAAAACTTGAGTTTGAAGATTAATTTTTCAAAATTATTTATTTAAATAATTTGATTTAAAAACAGAATTGAAGAATGGATTTCTGGCTTTAAAAAAGATATAACAAGACAATGTAAGTCTTGTCGTTTTTTTATTTTTTTTATTTAAGTAAATTTTTTAGAAAATTCAAGATGGTGGCTCTAGACTTTTCCAAGTCAGTCTTTTTTTCGTACATAGCGACTGGGTTATTACTTATTAGTAAGTATTGAGGTCAGGTTTATACAACCTCCTCCATGAAAGATTCCCGGGTACCACATAGAGCAAATTTTATAACACAGCCATAAAGTCGGAAGGCTGATAACACCTGATCACAACTCTCAACGTCCAATGGAAGATTTAAAAAAAAAACAATTCATGAGTATAAAATAGTTTTTTTTTTAATCAAGGCATTTTTCTGTTAATTTTCTTTTTAACTGAATTGAACACAAAGTTCAAGGGCAAACAATCAAGTTGATTCAAGATCTAATTCGATGATGTTGGTTGTTGTTGGTTGGTTGATTGTTTAGATCTTGTTGAAAGCTGCAATATCAACAGATTGGACAAAGTCCTCGAACTCCTGGATCTTTTCTGTCAACAAGTCAATTGAAACCTTCTCATCCTCGATGACGCACATGATTTGCAACTTGTTGATGCCATAGCCGACTGGAACGAGTTTGGACGCACCCCACAATAGACCGTCCATCTCGATGGTGCGGACGTTTGTTTCCATTTCTTTCATGTCGGTTTCATCGTCCCAGGGCTTCACGTCAAGCAGGACGGATGATTTGGCAATGAGGGCGGGTTTCTTGGATTTCTTGGCAGAGTAAGCAGCCACACGTTCCTCACGGATACGTGCTGCCTCGGCATCTTCCTCTTCGTCGTCTGATCCGAATAGATCAACATCTATTTTTGGTAAACAAAGACATTTTTTTTATTTCGATGCACATTTGCAACACGAGTGCAATTCGAACTTACCATCATCGTCTTCGGCTACTGTGGGCTTGGCGCCAGCAGTCTGTGGAAGTGCCTGACCACCCCATGCGGCTCTTTCGGCGGAGGTAAAGGACGCAATATGTCGGTACCAGCGTTGGACGTGAACACCACTGGCTGGGGCCTTTCCAAGTGTTTCAAACACTGAGAGGTCGGCCTTTGATGGCGTGTAACTAAAAATAGAAATTGTGATATTATATATATAAAAAACTACCAAAGACGACGTGTCAACTCAAAAAAAGAATTGAATTCGGTTTAACCTCATTTATGACTCGGCTAATGAATTTTTTTTTTTTTAAGTTTTTATGCTTACCCACTGATGTAACTGTTGTTAGCCAAGAAGTTGTTCAATTCTTCAAGACCTTTTGGAGTTTTAACATCACCGAAAGCCATTTTTATTGTGTTTTTTGATATAAATTACGACCGCCGTGCAAAATGTGCTGCAACTTTCAATCAGTTTGACAACCGGAAGAGATATATTCAGCGCCAAAGAGCATTGCCATAACTTTATTGGAAATTTGTATGGATATTGGGAAGTGATGCCAAGAATTTGTATTTTTCAAAGTAACGAACGAAATTAAAAAGTATAAAAATTCGAACTTATTTCAATTCGATTATATTTCAAAAAAAGAAATTGATATTTTTGTATTTGAAAGGAAAATCTTGATCAATAATTCTTCTGCTTATCCAAACTAAATAGAATAATGTGAAATGAATTTTTCATACAGAAAATAACTTATTCCCCCAGTTGAGTGAAATATAACATATGTATGGAATCCGCAATTTGAATACCCATTAATTCGCAGTGGATTGCTCTCTTTTCTCTTTACCCATTTGTCGTGAAAAGAAATCGGGAAAACCATTTTAATTTTGACATTTCCTAATCACATTAAAATTATAAAAATGGATCGAATTGTAATTGACGAAGATATAATAAGAAGAAAATCTTGAAAGAAAAAGAAATTGGTTGCATGATATTTCAAATTCTCGTTGGGAAGATAGGGGCATATCATACACTTTTACCGCAGCTCAAAAATGGTCCCCAAAGATTTCTTTCTTATTTTCATATATCCTCCATTTTAAAAATCAATAATTCCGGATATTCCAAAATCAGTGAAATTAATTTTCGTTGAAATCCAATTTTTTTATTTTACCTACCTAAAATTTACACCGAGCACAGAAAAAACAACAAACAAATGACATATAATAACTACGTTTTGCAACGCACTTCCAGCAACGGAACTGAACGGTCATGTCACAACAAAGTTGGTCAGAATCAACTTTGCCGCATAGTACGTGCCGTGAAGTTCAGTGCGATATCATACAATTTCATACAAATAATAGGGGTATTCCCGATCCGATGCAAACTGGTCTTGCATCATTGCAAAAGTGCAAAGTTATTTTTTTACAATGGGGTTAGGGTATAGCAATTTTACACTTTTGCAATGATACAAGACCAGTTGCATCGGATCGGGAATACCCCTAATATTTTGCCGCGTCGTGAAGTTCAGTTCCGCTGA
The DNA here is from genome assembly GCA_929447395.1 of Epistrophe grossulariae. Taxonomy (NCBI): domain Eukaryota; kingdom Metazoa; phylum Arthropoda; class Insecta; order Diptera; family Syrphidae; genus Epistrophe; species Epistrophe grossulariae. Next base: position 33,994,135 of record OV839569.1, on the reverse strand, counting down.
CGCACAGTTCCGTCAAGTGCTTATGTCTCCATTTCTCGAATAATAAGAAAAAGCACTCGGCGGAACTGCACTTCAGCGGAACTGAACTTCACGACTTATTTGTATGAAATTGTATGAACTATATCGCACTAAGCGACAACTGCACTACACGGCGCCACACTATGCGACAAAGTTGATAATCTGACCAACTATAGGCGTTTTTCTTTTTAAGCCCCGAGCGTGGCACTGAGCTGTCAAAAAGAAAACTATAGGGGTATTCCCGATCCGATGCAACTGGTCTTGCATCATTGCAAAAATACAAAAGTGTAAAATTGCTATATCCTAACCCCATTGTAAAAAAAAAAACTTTTGCACTTTTGCAATGATGCAAGACCTGTTTGCATCGGATCAGGAATACCACTTATGCTACTTTTTAACTCGGAGTGCTCTGAGCTCTCAACTTGCATTTCTTTTTTAGCTCAGAGCTCAACCGGGACTCGCTCGATGAGTTCGAAAAAAAATTACCAAGCACAAAGCTGAGCGCGGCTAAAGGCTTAATTACATAAGCCAAAAAGTACTGAAGTACAAAAGTAAAAATATTTTGTTTACCGCTAGCGCCGTTGTTTTGTGAAAAAGAATACACAAATTTGTTTTTAAACCAAAATTTAAGCTTTCTGCATCATTTTTATAAGTTTTCCAGTCAGAAACACTATCCTAAAATGAGTTTGAAAATTTTCACTTTTTTACTTTTTCACTTTTTTGGCTTATGTGCCTTAACTTCACACAATTTTTATGTAATTTGACTGATTACTAAGGTCCAGTTGTGGTTCAGCCTCGGTTCAAGATTTTAACTCACCGATTTCGGCGGATTAACTAAGGTTCAACGCTGGTTCAAGTATGTTATTGGTTATTATCACACACTTGAACAGTAAACCATTGTTGAAACTCAATTAATCCGCCGGAATCGGTGGATAAAAATTGCTGAACCACGGTTTAAATATTTGTAAAGGCCAGTTGTACAATAGTGGTTCAGCCTCGGTTCAATATTTTAACTCACCGATTTCGGCGGATTAACTAGCGTTCACCGCTGGTTCAAGTATGTTAATTGGTAGAAAATCTAATAGATACGGCTGAGTTTAAAAAATCAGTGATTTTACAATTTTCTAATTTTGCATATTGGCATCACTAACTTTTAAAGTGACACATCAAACCTACCAACTTACAAACACAAATGACACAAAACCAGAAATGACTTAACATATCCAGTCATCTTTTTCACACTCATTTGATCCCTATTTATTCGAAAATGTTATATATACATAAAAAAGAAGTTGTGCGCTAGCTTAGAAGAAGGATCCGAAGTGTTTCATCCTGTGAAAAAATTCCAATTTTCCTTCATTAAAATTGTAATTCCATTGAAAATTCTAATTGCAATACCCTCCCCAAATACGTAAATCCATTTTTCATTATTTTTTCTCTCCTTCACGACGCTATTTTGAGTGCGAAAATAAAAAAAAAAAAACAAAAATAGACAACGTCTCGACGACGACATCGTCCAACGAAAAATCAACTAACGAAAGTGATGCTGATGATTTTTCTTTTTTCATATTATTTTATTCTAAAACTTTTTTCCTAATTATTTAGATGATAAAGAATCAATCAAGCGGGATTACAAATAAGTTATGAAAAAATAAATCAATTAATGACGTTTTCTGAATGAAAGTGCTCCTGCAATTTGTGATCTAAAAAATAAAACTGGTGACGATGGTGCAAACATTCTCATCATCACCCCGGGACACTTCTCTTCATAGTTTTAAAAGGATTTTTCTATTTTTTTTTGTCTTTCAATCTTTGCTGCTTCCCCTTTCCCTCCTTAAATCTTTTTCTAGCTTTTCATCCAACCGGTTGTAATGTAACATAAAAAAAAAATAACCAACTGAGAAATTGAGGTCTTCGGTTATGATATAAAATCCAACAAATATTATGGAAAAATAAAGTTATTTAATAAAATAAATAATAAATAACAATGATGTGATCTGAACGGAAAACAAAATAAGAATAATAATATTAATTATAAATTGAGACAAGTATCGAACAATAAATAAAAGGTTGCTTTTTGATTCGAATTAAATTACTCTAACTGACACCGCCTCTTAATTTCATAAGAATATCAAACATTAATTAATAACATTGAGCAAACAAAATAAAAAATCAAATTAAACTTAAATACGGTCGTAGCTTTTCGAATTGAATTCGACCGAGTCCTTTCGTCATTATATCAGCAGCTTGTTCACCAGTTGGTATATATTTCAATTTAACAAGCCCCTTTTCGATTGTATCACGAACAACATGATATTTTACTGCTACGTGCTTCAATCGTTTATGATTCTTCGGATTTTCTGCTGCATTAATACATGATTGGTTATCTTCGTAAATAACCGTTGGTTCATTTGGTTCGATACTCAACTCACGAAGTAATCCTTTGATCCATTCAGCTTCATTCATTGCTTCAACTACTGCTGCATATTCGGCTTCTGTCGATGATTGACTAATCGTACCTTGTTTGTGTGTCGACCAAGTCACTGTGTTACCAAATAGCTTGAAAACAAATCCTGAAGTTGATTTACAATCATTTTTGTCTCCGGCCCAATCTGAATCAGCATATCCGATTAATGTATCAGCATTTTCATTTTTACGATACTCCAATTTCAAATTCAATGTACCTTGTATGTAACGCAAGATCCGTTTTGCATGTGCAAAATGTTCATGGGTATAGCAACTTTGGAATCTACTGAAGTAATTTGTTGTTGCACATAAATCCGGTCTTGTTGTCAATGTTGCATATGTTAAACAACCAATTAATTCACGGTATGGTATATTTGAATCACTGATTTGTTCACCTCCTTCTAATTGTAAACCCTTTTCAATGGGGGTTGAAACTGTTTTGCACTCGTTCATACCAAATTTCCCCACGACATTTTTCAAATATTGTGCTTGACTCAATTTAATGATTCCATTTTCTTGATCATGTTCAATATGCATTCCAAGAAACGACTCAACCTTTCCAATATCTGTCATTTCAAATTCTTTAGCAAGTAAAGTCTTCACAATAGCAATCATATCGATGCTTTCACAAATAATCAACAAGTCATCCACGTACAAAAGTATGCAACATCGAATACCTTTATCGAATTTTGTGTACAAACAATAGTCCGATGAGCAACGCTTGAATCCGATGCGTGTAATGAACTTATTGAATTTCTCGTTCCACATGCGCGATGCTTGTTTAAGACCGTAAAGTGATTTATTCAATTTGCACACTTTTGAGTCTTTTGCAAAACCATCTGGCTGTTTCATGTAAATTTCTTCTTTCAATTCGCCATTGAGAAATGCTCCCTTAACATCCATTTGGTGTATGTGCATATTGAACTGTACAGCCATTGCAAATAAAATGCGTAACGTTGGCAATTTTGCTACTGGTGCGTATGTTTCATTATAATCGAAACCTTCTTTCTGAGAACATCCTTTGGCAACCAATCTGGCCTTGTATTTGTCAACTTCACCATTGGCTTTACGCTTGAGCTTAAAAACCCACTTGTTCGGAATAGCTTTGCGATTTTTCGGTAGTTCACATAATGTCCATGTTTCGTTCTTAAGTAATGATTTATACTCACATTCTATTGCCAATTTCCATTCCTGCCAATCATCACGTGTTCTTGCTTCTTCAATCGATTTTGGGTCATTTTCAACGTAATCTTGTGCAGACAGTGCAAATTTCTCATCAATGCCCACTGAATCCGCAAGTAAATTTAGTCGATTTGGTTTTCTACGCTCTCGTTCACTTTTTCGAATTTGTGTTTCTGGGTTCTCGATGTTACCAATGTTATCCATTTTAACACTGTCGATGCCCGTATCATCATCCCCAAGTTCTATATTATTTTTCGATGATTCCCCGGCAATGGATAAATTGTGATCGTTGCAATCGTTGTCAAAATTGATAACCGCCTCTGAATTCGAAAAAACATTGATTTTTGCCCGATTCAAAATTGATTTTTCATTAAATGTAACATTTCTTCCAATAATCAGCTTATCGTTATCAATATCCCATAGTCTGTAAGAATTGTTCGAAGCGTAGCCAACCAAAAAACATTTCTTTGCCTTTGGTTCTAATTTCTTTCGCTTTTCAGATGGAATATGATTGTAGCAAATTGAACCAAAAATGCGTATGTTGGAAATGTTTGGCCGTTGACCATACCAGAGTTCAGCTGGTGTCTTGTTTATGAATTGTTTCCCAAATGCGCTCGTCGGACATCGATTCTTGATGTAATTCGCCGCAAGAACAGCTTCATTCCAAAATTTTCGTTCTAAACCACTTGCCATCAACATTGCAAGTGCCTTCTCTTGAAGATTTCGATTTAACCGCTCAGCAATGCCATTCATTTCAGGATTGTACGCAACAGTGTATGAAATCTGAATCCCCTTCGACTTACAGTAGTCTTTAAAATCTTTAACAATGTACTCACCACCGTTATCAGCACGAACTTTTGAAACTTTACTATTGTGCATTGTTTCCACCATTTTGAGATACTCTTTAAATTTGCTGAAGACTTCGCTCTTATTCATCATGAAATAAATCATCGATGCTCGTGTAAAATCATCAGTAAATGTCACAAAATACAGGGACCCATCGTATGCAGGTTTTGAAAAAGGCCCACAAACGTCAGTGTGTATTAATTGTAATACTCTTGTCGATCGTATGTTACCCCTTTTGTCGAACGGTAATCGTGTTTGCTTGCTCAAAACGCACGATTCACAGAATTTGTTTTCTGTATTTACATTAATTTTGTCAATGCCATCAACCATGGTATGCTTAATTAATTTCTTCATGTCAAATACATTCAAATGGCTCAATCGATAATGCCATAAATCCTGAGAAACAGATTTTAAATTGTCCTCACCTGCGATACCAGCGAACATATTGCGTTCCAAGTAAAATGTCACCTCATACAGTTGTCCACTTGCATATGCAACAAATTGTGTAATACCATTTTTCAATGCATACGCATAGTCACCATCAAACACAATTTTGTAACCTCTCTTCGTCAGTTTTCGGATCGACAGGAGATTGCATTTTAAATCTGGAACATACAACACATTAGGAATTTTTCTTACTGAAGAGTCACCCTTGTAGAAAGTTTTGATCAAAATATCGCCTTGTTGATTTGCTGTGATTTTCTCATTCTTCTTGGCAACAGAAATATTTATTTCTTCGATGTCAAACAAATCATTAAAAAATTGTTTATCCTTACACAAATCGTCCGTTGCTCCAGAATCTAATGTAAACGTGATTTCTAATGCGTCATTGCGTTTCGCTGATAATACTTCTTTTTGTTCACTTCTTGTGTCTGCTGCGAGCATATTATCTCTATGAACATCTTGAATCGCAGATAAAATTGAATGTCCATTCGAATTGTTGTGTGTTGCACTATTAGCACTTGATTCATTCTTCGATAAAGTTCCCTTCCAATTTTTGCCTTTGGCTCTGCACCTGGATTTAATGTGACCTTTTTTACCACATTTGAAACAAACGATGTTTGGATTTTTCGCTTGCATTGCACAAGCATCAATCGTTTTGCTTTGTTTTGTACTACTATTTTGTTTAGCAAACACATCCAGTAATCGACTTTTAGCATAGTCCAATGTTAATTTTGATTCATCCATTCCGTTGAGCGATTCAATCAATGCATCATATTTCTCATTCAACGTGAGAAATAAACTAACTATGAGATCCTGTTCCTCTGGTTTGGCTCCCGCCAAACGTAAATCACGAACAATATTATCAAATTTTGCAAAATGTTTCTGCATATCATTGCCATAAAATTTCATAGACATTAGTTGTTTGCGCAACACTAGTTGACTAGTAATACTTTTTCGCTGAAACATACTCAATAGTCCATCATACATTTCTTTTGCATTTGGCTTATCCATTATGTAAGTGAGCTGCTCGTCATTGACCGTTTGTGCAATCAAGCTTCGGCATTTTGCATCTTTGGCCACCAGTTGATCCTTATCGATTTCGGTTTTTGCTCCTTGTTTAAAGAAGTTCAGATCACGGTCGACAAATTTCTTTAAAGATTTTTCTTCCAATAACAAATCAAGTCGAAATTTCCATTGACTAAAATTTGTTCCGTCGAACTTAGGAATAGAAATCTTTTCAACGTCAGCCATTATTATTTTCCAGGAGAGATAGTTCTCGAAAATTATTTTTCACTAATAACCCAATTTGCTGAAAAATTTATATTTTTATTCTGGGCCCATAACCTGAGAAATTGAGGTCTTCGGTTATGATATAAAATCCAACAAATATTATGGAAAAATAAAGTTATTTAATAAAATAAATAATAAATAACAATGATGTGATCTGAACGGAAAACAAAATAAGAATAATAATATTAATTATAAATTGAGACAAGTATCGAACAATAAATAAAAGGTTGCTTTTTGATTCGAATTAAATTACTCTAACTGACACCAACTTCCCATTTCTTCATCTCGTTTTAGGAAAATTTTCCGAAGTTCCGTGCGTTTTTAAAGAAATAAAAATAAATATCGACAGAAAATTTATAAAAGCAAATAAAAAAAAGTTAAGAAAAAAAATAAACAATAATTCGATTGTGAAATTTGTAAAATATATAAATCCATCAAAATACACAAAAATATGAAGAGACGAAATGCCGATTGTGGCAAAATACGGCGACCGATAAAGCGCAATAAAATTACGGAAGGAATGTACGGCAGGTGAGTTGTTGATTTCCTCTGAGTCTGGTTCTGGAATTCCTATTCCCTTCCTTGTCTCTTTGTTTTTTGGGGAAACTAACTGTGTAACAGAAGAGGGATATTTTTTACAGCCATATTCATATTATCGTGTGTACTCGGTCCTTGGGACACGGGACTACAACTATATGATTGTTGCTAGGATGACAGTATTATTCAGTCCTCTTCGTCATCCTCACCATCATCGTCGTCACGTTTTGTTGTTCCTTTTTTAGGATAATTTACAATTTTATGTGTACATCGAGTAGGTTGTCCATGGTTGCGCCCGCCGGGTGGCGTAGGGGGTTTAACTAATGTTGACCTCCCACACAAACATATCTACCTCTCCTACCCGAAATGGCCACTGTTGAATTTCCGGGATACGTTGCCATTGCTATGGAATGTAATCACATTGAGTAAGAGCGGCTGATGAAAATGATGAACAGGAAGAAGAAGAGGAGTCCGATTTGAAGGAAATTGAAACTCAGTCTCTGGGGGATGAGATGTAAATGGATTAATGAGGTTTTGTCTGGAATATACTCGCACTATGTATTCTGTGGAGCAAGGCACCTTACCTATATAAGTTGTGTAACAACATCGTTCATTTAATGCGCGTATAAATTCATAAATACAAAGGTATTTTTTGCAATAATTTGAAAAGAGATTAAAAACTGTTTTCCCAATTGCCTTTTTATACTTTAGTCTTATTTTATTGATGTTACAGAAATAAATCTTGGAAAAATATGCTCTTTATTCTTACTTTAGTGCAAACATGTATTATTTTACTTTAATGAAGAAACTTGTCTTAACTTGCTCTTCTTGTATGGAGTATTTTTTTTGAAAATTGTTTATTTCATTCATATCACACACGTGTTTGTTTTCAATTAAGTTCTTTATTCTTCATTTATTCATCTTCCTATCTATCTATTTTTAGATAATTTGGAAGTAAATAATTAGGGAAATTCAATATGAAAGGTGATAATTGTTGTAAATAAAAAAAATATATTTTCATGACTAAAGCTTTTGAGATCTTTAAAAAGCTACAATAGGATGTTTCTTACTTGCGAAACTTGCGTAGTAGGTATGAAGGTAATAAAGGGCTAGTTTAATGTTTGTAAAAAAAAAGTCAAACTCGAAATTCTAAACAAACACGAAATATCTTGCTTTGATGAAGTCCATTCCTAAGCCAGTAAAGTATGACTGGGATTAAAAAGATCCTAAATGCTCACCTAATAGTAGAAAGTGGGGTAATGGTTAGTGTCTCGGACTGTTGCACCGAAGGTCTTGGGTTCGATTCCCAGCCATTGCCACCTTGAAAAAAAAAAATTATTTTCACGGGCTACTGCCTCTGGCAAGGAATTGACAAATCCTCCAAGAGTATCACTGATCATGAAAAAGTGCTTCTCACCTTAGTCCTCCGGATTTGGCAGAAAATTGTAGGTTCCTCTACACACAAAGGAATGGTTGAGAGGTGTAAGGCGCCACCCAATTTATTTTTATTTATAAATACTTACCTTGTTAGGAAAGTAGAAGAAAAAACAATTGACATGATTTATTCTTCACTTGATTTCTGCACTGATGTTGTGATCAGGTCTTAATGCGGAGCTCAGGTATACACAATGTTCAGTAATAATTAATTATAAAATACCCTTATATAAAAAATTTGATCAAAGTTAAGTTTATCTTCTTATTTAAAAAAAAATGTATATTCCTTAAGGCAATGTTTTTTTTCGATTAATTAAGTTAAAATTACTTATTTTTTACAGCACTACAGTTCTGTACATGAAATTCCTCGTACTCTGGGCCATTGTGATAACAGCCGACTTTATGTTTATGTTTCGATTTGAATTTTTATGGCCTTTTTGGCTTCTTCTGCGGTCAGTTCACGACTCTTTTAAATACAAAGGATTGGTATGCAGCACAGGATATATTTTTTAGTTGTTTGTTTAACTAATTTGTGACCTTATTTAATTTAGGCTTTTTCAGTGTTGTTTGTATGCATAGCAATCACATCTGATTTGGTGTGTTTATTTTTCATCCCAGTGCATTGGCTTCTATTTGCTGCTAGCACATATGTCTGGGTTCAATATGTGTGGCACACGGGTGAGTTTGATAATTTATTTAAATAAAACCTTAAAAATAAATGTTATTGTTTTTTTTTTTTCAAAAGATAAAGGAATATGTCTGCCAACAATTATACTTTGGATGTTATTTGTTTACCTGGAAGCAGGAATTCGATGGAAGGATAGCAGACATATGCCACACTTAGATTTATGTCGACCTTTTGCTGCACATTGGTATGTCTCGGTGAATCTTTAAATTTTTGGTTGAATTATTTAATATTAAATTCTTATGAATAGTATTGGTTATCCGGTTGTAACACTGGGCTTTGGCTTCAAAAGCTACGTTGGCTATAGAATGCGCCAACGCAAGCAACGCGAAGTATCTAAAGAAAATGAATTTTATATGCAGCTGCTGCAACAAGCTCTTCCACAAGAAGAAAATCAAGATGACACAGCAGTCATAACGACTGCGGGTGGCTCGGCGACGGCATCGCTATCCATGCCTTCATCGACAACGGCAGCTCTGACAAATGCCCAAAATAACACCTCTACACATAATGGAGCAGTGGCGTCTATAGTACAGAATAATACTGACCCACAGCAACATAATCACAGTCACCACAACAATCAGTTGGCGGCGTCAACGTCTCTGACGGCGTCAACATCCTCATCTTCGTCCGCTTCGTCATCGGCGTCGTCAGCGACAGCGACGAGCAATGATGACAAGAGCTATGTTCAAATAGCGGGCCAATTTCAACAACAAAGTGGCAACAATAATAGCAGCAACAATAGTAGTGTTCATCATCAGCAACATATTAATCTAAATAACAGTAACTCTAGTTCTAATTCAAATAAAAACGCTCAAACAAGTAATCGCTCTGAATTTTTCAAGAGACCCTTTAAACTTCTAACTTCAATTTGTTTGATAGGATCATCCACGAATAGTGGGAGCTCCGGCGGCAACAGTGCCGGCTCCACTTCCACCACCACCACTACCACAAACAACTCCAACAATTCCGCGTCTTCCACATCAAATGGACATGTGGGTGGGAGCGGCAGTAGTGGAGGTGGTGGTGGCGGTAGCGGTGGCGGTAATAGCAGCAAAAATAACCGCCGAAGTGTTGATAAAGATAACAACAATGCGACATCCAGCAGTCGCAGCAATGCCAGTACATCTGGCAATGCTAATCAGAAAGATCATTCTACTATATCAGGTAAAATGAATAATGGCAATAATAGCTATCACATTAGTGAAGTGAATTGCAATAACAAAGATTGGGATAATGCTGGAGCTGGTGGCAGTGGAAATTATACATCTGCTACATCTGCATCCCAAAAAGAAAAGCATAGCAATAACTATGATAGTTCACATGCAACAAATTGTCAGCAGCAGCAGCAGCCACAACATCAGCATAGCACAGCTGCAGCTGATTCTGGCTATGGAGGTTTTGGATCAGCGAAAAAATCCACGACATCGTCATCTTCTGGAGGTGGTGGCGGAAATCATAGCAATGGGAATATAATACAATACGAGGTGGAGGAAGTGGTTGAACCAGTTGAGAAAGTCAAAGGTAAGTACTTTTTTAAATTAACTGTGGATTTTAACTTTATGAATGGTATTTATTGTATGAGGTTCATCCTAATTAGCCTAACTACTTATATATTGAAATTCCTAAGTTTTCGGTTTAAGCGAAACATTATTCACGGGATCACATTTCTTTTTTTTTCTGCTGCTCGAAAATTGTATACATATTTTTACTGATGCGTGCAAGTTGCTGAAATATGCTCTAGGTTTTTGGTTTAATTCATTTGTGATATTGTCTGTATTGATACAGAATTGACTTACTTAAGTAGGAAAAAAACTCTGGAGCGAAGCTTCAAATTCAAATTAAAAAAGTATATAAATCATTTGAAGCTGAACCTCTCTCCGACTTTACCCGCTTTTTGTAGATTCTACGTGACTTTCTTTTCGATCGTTTACTCAGCGCGGACTCAACTGATCGATTCAGTTGTAACTTAACTTTTAAAGCTGAAAAAGTGACCCAGTTTGTGAGACTTGGAAGAAAACTTAAAGCTACTATTTCAAGTACATTATTAAAAGTGCTAAACCTTGAAGTTTAGCAAAAATATTGTTATTTTTAGTTTGGACATACTAATTTTGAACTCCATAAGCTTCTCTCATCGTTATAGAAGTCCATGTTCGTATGTGACAGAGAGTGGTTTATTCATTGACATTTCGGTTTCCATTTCTAGTTTCTAGAGCTGCACTTTTAATAACACTTAAAAAATGACTTTCATATATATAAAGCTAATTATCATTGTACCAATTTAATTTATCACAGGACGTCGGAATCGCTCAAAAAAGGACACATCTTCCAAGGACAATCATCAAAACCACCACACAAACAGCTCAAATAACAACAACACCAATGCATCCAGTCACTCAAACTCAAATCATACTCATCACAATAGTAATCATCATCATCATCATAACCACAACAGTAATAATAATAATAACAACAACAACAACAACTCAAATCATAGCCACAGTGCTAAAGACTCCAATTCGGATACTTCGAGTATATCATCATCGGCATCGGTAGCCTCTTCAACATCAACAATTGCCAATTTAGCATCACAAGTTGTAGCGAAAATATGCGAAAGTTGCCTTAAATTAGAGGCTGATGTTAAAAAATATCGCACTGAAATTAGCCATATGAAACAAATCGAAAATGAATTGCGACAAAAATTGGAAGCAAATCTAACCACAAAAAGCTGTTTGCAGGCCAAACAGAAAGAATGTGATGATTTGGAGAAGAGAATTCAAGAGCTTACTAGTTTGCGTCAGCATGATATGATAACACTTCAAAACACCGAACGACGTCTTACGGAGGAAAGACGTCAAAAGCAATCAATTGAAGCACAACTAAATAATGAAAAGAAAGCCCGAAAAATTGCAGAGGATAAAGCAAGTCGACCGGAATGCAGTGATGCTTGCAAGCAGCGAAAACAACAGATTGATGTTGAATTGAAGCAGTTGCGACGTGATTTGAAATCAGCCGAAGAATCAAAAGAAATGGCTCAACAACAGGGAAGACAGTTTGAACAAGAGGTAAAAAGATTGATAATGTTTTTAGGAATTAATTTTATTAGTGTTTTTTTTTTAAGCTACGAATGTTTGAAGCGGAAATACGAAGCCGTGATTCTCAACCGGGCACTGAAATGTTGATGACAGCCCTAGCAGCAATGCAGGATAAGAATTGTACACTTGAGAAGAATCTATCAGCCGAAACGAGAGTTAAGCTGGACTTATTCTCCGCACTAGGCGAGGCTAAGCGACAGCTCGAAATAAAAGAGAGTGAGTATGGTTTTACATGAAAATTATCTTCAAAGTTCTTAAAATTATAAAAATGGTTTAAAACATAACAGACTTGGAAAATAACCACTAATTTTTGGATAATAATACAAATAATCGTGTCTTTTTAGGTCTTTATCGCTCCAAAAAGGACGAAGTTCATGATTTGAAAGCTAAAATTGCTCAACTTCTTGCTGTAATGCCCACAGATAGTCTTTGTTTACCAACTTGCAGTAATACAGGAAGTTCGATGCTACGCATGAATGATACTCCCCCACTGCAAGGTCCTTCAAGTCCGATGATGGGTATGGGGCCACAGGCACAACATCAGCAAATCTTAAGTGGCCATCAACTTAATCAGAGGGTCTCAAATGCGGGTGTTAACACAAATCAGCAACAACAAATGCAGCAGCAACAACTACAGCAACAACAGCAGCAGTTGCAACAGCAGCAGCAGCAACAACAGCAGCAGCAGCAACAACAACAACAGCAGCAGAAACAACAGCACCAACAGCAGCAACAACAGCAACAACAACAACAGCAGCAACAACAACAACAACAGCAGCAGCAGCAACAACAACAACAGCAGCAACAACAACAGCAGCAGCAGCAGCAACAACAACAACAGCAGCAACAACAGCAGCAGCAAAACGTGGTAGTGTCACAATCATCAGTTGTTGGCGTAGTCGGTGTGCCTGTCTCACAATCGGGTACTTCGAACTTAGACCCGAACGCTAGCGTTTATACACCCAAGAATCCGAATTCAATTGTCGGTGCCAATGGCAACCAAAATACCGATGCCTGACATAAACGTCGTCAAGTTTGAGACTATCATTTCCATCGTAGAAACTAAATGCGCCACAGGGACAGGATATAATAATTCAAAATACTAAAGGATTTTTTTAAAAAGAAAAATAAAAACAAGTAAGAGAAAAAGAGAGTGGGAATTATAATAACCGACTGGAGAAAGTGAGCGAACATTTTAATTTGTTTAGTTTTATTTATAATTTAATTAGAAGAAATAATAATATTTACTCAATGTTACATGTAGTAGCGCGCTCCTTTTCCATAATTGACTCCCAAGAGAAGGTAGAAAAAAAAACATTATTTTTGATAATGGCCCCACCCATATTGAAAATTAAGCCCCTGAAACAGAAACAATGAATTAGAATTTATTTAATTTTTTTTAAATATGTTAATTAAATATTGTCAATTTTACTTATAAAAAGATACTTTATTTGTTTATTTTTATTTAAAAATTAATTATTCAAAAAAATATTTTTTTTTCAATTTCTTAAAGGAGAATTTTGGATTTTATTTTTTATATAACTTGGGTTTAATTTGTGAACTTATCTGAAAAACTTATTTAATTTAACATAACCAACATTAACAAATTATATTTGATAAACAAACACTAATGATAACGTTTCTCACTAATGACAGCTTTGATTTTTTGGTTTGCATGTCGTTATTTTGGTATTTATCGTGTGACCTGCAGAATGCCTTATAACAACGTTGACTACTACTTTTGACTTTAACATCCCACTTTTAATAACAGAAAACGGCAAAAATGCAATACTTTTCGACTAAAAACTGTGACTTACAAATTTCATATTCTGAAAACTTATTCACGGACAAAGCAGAATTATACTCGATTCTATTGCATTTCAATAAATCAAAAATGGATAAATTATTTTATAATATTGGTATAAACATCATTTCCAATATAACTAACATATTTGTCAGATGTGAACTGTTTGGCTGAATTTTGCTTTAGCAATTTTTTAAAATTATATTTCTTTAGGCTTGAAATTATATTTTGTAACGAAAATAGACATTATGAAGATTACGTGCAATTCAGATTAAAACAAAGATGACTTCCGTTGTTTGCATTGCATTTATATGAAGTTTCATCCCAGTAAAACACCTAAGGTGCGTTAATTAACGTTTTATTATTATTATTGAACCGTAGCTACTTATACTTTAAAAAATTATAATAATTTTTAGCTAGTTTCAGATAATCAAGTATATGATAGATTAAGGATTAATATTTTGACTGGTGGACTTAATTTTGAATGAACATATTCAAATCATTTCCATGACTGTATTTGTATTTTTTCTTGAAAAGTTTAAAGCAAAGTAATTATCTTCTATTGTGCGAAATTAAATTTGTCGGTTTCAATATAAGAAAAATATTTTATTAAGTTACATAATAATATATACCCCGGAATGGAAAAAAAAATGTGTTGAAGTTGAGAGCTTGTCAATAAAATTAAATCGGTCGACTCTCTGAAAAATTATCAACTTTTACTTGACATTGAGACTTATTTAGTCAAAAGATTTTTTTCAAACTGTTGCTTGACTTGAGAGAATTCAGAACTTTACTCAGACATTATATACAGACCCTTAAAAATTAAAGTTTATTTATTAATATTTATAAAAATCGTAAAATATCTTTCTTTGCTCTCTAGCTTCTTTATATTACTTTGAAAGAGATCTCTTTTTATAACTTTTTTTTAATATGCAACTTTTGCACATATTATTTAATTAGTTAACCTGGTTCTAAGCTAAGTCTCTCAAGTTATTCTGGCCCTTAACTATCTGCTTTCATTTGCGCACACCAATTTAATTTAGGTCCCTTTTTATTTTTATGTGCTCCATAAGGTCAGATTCTTCTCTGCTTGAAGACATATTATATTTCTGGACTGTGAAAAGGTTAATCATGTTGAGTCCATTTTTAACCTTTTTCAGGAGACCAAAAAAACTCTTAAAAGAAGCTTTCCATAAAACCTTTTATACATTGACTTATTACAATAAACTTTATTTATTTAAGTTTATTGTAACAAATTTATTTATAAAGAGTTTTTTGAAAAGCTTCTTTTAATAGTTTTTTTGCTCTCCTGAAAAGTGTTAAAAATGGACTAAAGATGATTTACCTTTTCACAGTCGAGAATTGTTTATTATTGTTTCTTTTGGTATACTTACATTATTATAATCTGCTAAATGAAAACAAATTTAAATCTCCAAATCTCAATGCTTTCTCCAACGTTTGTACTTAATTCTTTCTATTACACAGTTTTGTAGTTTACTTTGCGTAAATCATCATTTTAAACGGTTGACTTTCTTTGAAAAGAAGTGAGATAGAACAGACAAAAAAAACCGAGTTTATTTATAAATAAAAAAAAAACACACTCTCTTTATTTCTTTTGATTTCCCTCTCTTTAATATTATAGAATATATAAATTAAAAACAAAAAATCTCTTAACTCATTTCCTAAAATAATTTTTGTTGTGATTATTTAAGTTTTTTTTGTTAAATTTTCTTATTTAATTTCTTATTAATATTAATATTATTATTATAATTATTAAACGATATGAAGAAAACGACTGATTTTGTAATTTAATTTTTGCACATTAATTTCCCTTTTTTTTACGAATTTATATTTAAAAAACAAAACAACAAAAAATCTTAAGTTCTTTCTATTGTTTTCTATTATTTTCGTCAATGATTATTTACTTTAAGTTAAAATAATTACCAACAAAAAAAAACAAATAGGAAAAGAAAGCCATCTCTTTAAAAAAAAAAATACATTTTAATCATAAGGTTGTTCTAATTCCTTCTTCGAATATAGTTTTATTAAAGCGTTTGATTTTATTTTTTTAGATTGATTTTTTTTAAATAATATTCAGCCAAAACGAGAGTAAACAATTTATATTTATTATAAAAAAAAAAGAATAAGCTTATTATTAATTTAAAATATTGAAAGAACACTTTCAAAACAAAGATCACATTATTGAGTCTTAGTTTTTTGTCTATGAAAAGTAAAAGGTTTTAAAAGTAAACAAAAACACAAAAATAATTATATTTAATGAAGAACGAAAAAAAAGAACACAAAACAAAATTTATTGAAATATGTGTTAACTTAAAAAAGTATAACAATTAAACTGCGATTCACACATCCTCCCATTTTAATTAATTATTATTAATTAATTACTATAAATTAATTTAATGAAATAATAATAAAAACAAAAAAACTAATTAACAAAATATGTAAAAGATTCGCAAACTAAGCAAACAAAACATTAAAAACCAACTACCAACTGATGATTGAAATACTCAAACAAATATAAACTGTCTTTTTATTTTATGCAGCTGTTTTTTTGTGTTTGTATTGCAATGGATTTCAGATGTTGGTGTCTAAGTCTTTAGAAGAAAACTATTGAAACCAATGTTTTTGAAGGAAAGGCCTTTGGAAACTGGAAGTTATTATTGTTTTGATATTTTTACTTGAGATATATAATCAGCCCATCATGAATTCCATCGTAATCGGAAAATTTTCCAAATACCGAAAAAAAACTATCCGAATCTGTTCGTAATGACTGTTTGTATGAGATTTTCCACTACGATGGAATCTGTGATAGTTTTTTTCGGGATTCGTATCAAGTTTCCGATTACGATGGAATTCGGGATATGGCGAATATGTAGGTACTATATGGCAAGTTATAGATTCGGAAAAAAAATCGAACTCGAGATTTTGATCAAACTTTACATTACGATAATAGCCGCGTTTTATTATCTACGGATCTGGATTTTTTAACACGTAGTTCATCCTGCTTCGTGTCTGTATCTATTTTAAAGATCCGAAATTAAGTTTTACTCTGGTAGGTAGACGGCTCTTCAGTCGGTAGAAAAGACAGTATCTATATACAAAATAAACAAACATAGGAAAAAAAGAGATGGGCATACAACAGTGCTGTCATTAGGATCCTTATCGTTTTATTCGATTCCGTAGATAATAGAACAGCGACGTCGAAATACTGTCCACCTATTTGTCCTCCAGATAAACGGTTGGTTAGATTTTCATTAAATTTGTTTATGGGCCAGTCCCCCGACACGTTTTTTTAAATATTTTTTTAGGACCAAAAATAACGAATACCATCCGTACACATTTTTGAGCAAATAATGAAAATTTTATTTTTCTCAAAAACGTGCCCACAACTTTTTTAAAAAATAAATCAGTAATTTTTTTTTACAAAAAGGCTACCATTTTATAAAAAAATTTCGGAAAAATAACCATAAAAGGTACTTTCCATAGAATCATTTTTTTGATTTTCGATTTTCTCAAAAACAGTTCAACTCGACTGATTTTGATCAATGTTTTTATGATGAATGTTTCAAAAACTCTTAAAAGAATTGTGTAACAAAATTATCAATTTTTTTTTGAAAACTTAATAATTCGAAACCTACTTATTATATTTATTTTTTAAGATTCATGTCTGTCAAGTTAGCAGACAAAAGTCAGCATAACCAATTTTTTGTAACATCATCATTTTGCGCTTATGAAGTGCTAATTAAGTACCCAACAACAAAATTAAGTGCTTTAGTACTTTTCTTGTAAATTAATGCAGTTAGCAATTACCGGAAAAAGTATAAAACGTAAGGAAAAAAGTTTATGTCTGGTATTTAGGAGCTCATTAAGAGCTCTAGGAATCCGAAGAAAAATTTCAAAAAAAAGAAAACATTTAGGGCTTATTTCACAATTTCTGAGTAGTTACTTGACACGAAAATATTGGAGCAGGGTCATAAGTCCACAATACAAATAAAATTACTTTGCATTTACAACCTAAAGGCAACCTAAAGAGAAAGATAAAAGACAATTTGTTAGTTTTTCTCTTGTGAAATTATGACCCTGTGTCAATATTTAATGTGTAGAGTAACTAATCAGAACTTACTCAGCCATTGTGAAACAGGCCCTTAATCATCTAGTTTTCAGTGATCGAATAAAAATTAATATTATTGAATAATAAAGATAAACAGGAACTTAATAAAATAACATACATTTTTTAAGAAAAAAAAAAAAACTACGTGAAAAATTTTTTTTTTGTTTTTAATTTCGAGTTTGAAAATGAATGTTAAAAGTTTTCAAAAAACTTGTATTATATTGTAAGTTTTAACCTTTAAGTTGTTGTTGTTGTTGTTCAGAAATTCAATGAAATTGACGGAATAAAGAATGGTCAAGTCTAATAAACTGACATTCAAGTATGAATAATACAATAAATAATAATAATAACTTAATAGTCTGGTCTGTTGCCGATCTTCCAACCTCTCCCCCTTTGATACGTACTACGAATTGTAGTCTATTGAAATAAGGTATGGAGAAAAATGAAGGCGGAACAAGACAGCATACTTGAAGGCGCTTAGAAAAATGCTGATGCTCCAAATGCATTTGATAAACAAACGATACAAATCTCGACCTGTGACGTCAGTGGTCTAAAGTAGTGGAATGCGTAGTGCATACGACTTCTAAGACTGAGCAAATCTGATATGCGTGGGTTCGAATCTCATGGTGTGCAGAAAGTTTTTCAAAATAAAATTGGATTAAAGCTGAGCACCACTAATAAGGAGACTGATGATAGGGCTTGGCACCCCTTGAAATAGCTATATCTCCAGCCAAATAATTAATTAAAACGAATTATAAATTAATCCGTATACCATTGGTGGTAGCACCCTTAAGTTGTTGTTGTTGTTCAGAAATTCAATGAAATTGACGGAATAAAGAATGGTCAAGTCTAATAAACTGACATTCAAGTATGAATAATACAATAAATAATAATAATAAAAAAAATATTTCAATTCGAGCTAGAGAATCGAGATTCGATTCGAAAATATTCGCAATCTGAAAAAAAAATAATCCGTAAGTGAATACAATTTTTGTCCCTTCGAAAGTTTTACATAGTACCAATTCAGAATCAGGACGAAAAAACATTTTCGAATAGGATTGACTTCGAAACGAAATACAGAGCATGGTCCCTGACTAAATAAAGCTTCCGTGTACAAAAACATTATTAACTTTCATTCTTAGTATGGCTTACTTTCATTCCACCAAAAATTTACCTCTATGAATATGAACAAAACCCTCTTAAGTTTCGCACTTTTTGGATTTGACTATTTTTTCTACATAACTTTTTTGCCAACGTTAAGTATTTAATGTGTTATTTATTTCGCTCCGTAAGATCGTGTGTAAATTTACTTTTTCCAAGTTAAACTCTCTGTAAAATCTTGACTTTATCCTCAAAAAATAACTACCCCTTATTCGAAATTCCCACTTTATCGACTAAAAGATATTCACTTCGTAAAAATTTATAGCATTTCATCCACCTAAACCAAGAGGTATATTTTAATTTAAAAAATCAATATATCAATTTGTGTTCCACATGTTGACTGAAAAACAAAAATAACCAAATTATTTTGAATAAAAACAAATAAATTGAACTTAAACGTTCTTAAAAAAACACTTTTATTACTTAAATAAAATGTAGAACTCTTTGAAAAAACAAACATCTTTTCTTAATTAAAACTTAAACAAACTATACCATTCGCCGAAGAAATAAATATCACTTCGTTCGACTCCATTTAATAACAAATTCTCTCAAACTACAAAGTGCAATCATTGAGGCTTCCTCTGTTTTGTCAGCTGCTATGGTCCGACAATACTTTTCATTACTTTCTGCACCGTCAGCTCCGTTCTCTTTTATGCTTACCACAAAATTGAATAATTCCTCGCCATACAATTTCTGTGCACAACTAATCAATCTGTCCAATTGAATTTCACTTAGAATCTGACGAGTATCGATTTCGCTTGTTGTTTTGTTTAAAATATTCATTAATTTTGCAAAATTTTTCATTGATATCCGTCCAGATAAGTTAGGCAATAATCTCAGAACCAAACGATTCACATCCGATTGAATGTGTTTGAAATTATGAAAATTCTTTTCATTGGCTTTAATTGCATACCATAAATTGTTGATTATACTGATTATACCCTCAATTATGTCGAAGTGATAGAACTCGACAGCAGTGAGTATGCCATTTAGCCAAGGAATTATACCCACATGCTCAATCATTATCTTCGATGAGCTAGGAATCTTTACACACGTTGAAAGTACGGACAAAATTTGCAAATTAATGTCCAACGTGGACATGCTACTTGAATAGAATCCCATTAAGGCCTTGAACGTACTTGTGGTCACCAGAAGAAATAGATCAGAGCTGCTTCGAACGCCATTCCGAATGATCTCAACTATAAACTGCCGGAAGGTGTGATGCTCGACTTCTGGGCTATGGAAAAGCACATTGAATTCAGGAACACAAAGGAAATTAAAGGTCTCTTTGAGTCGCAGGAACATTGTGAGCTGTTTGTAGAGTTTGTTTGTTGGATCGGTGGTTACATTAATGGTTTTCGATAAAAAGAGCCCCGAAATACATGGAACCCTAGGTATTCCTCCATTTTTTTTGTGCTTCAACCAATCGTTTCGTAAGGCATTCAATCCACTTTGTATGTTATCATACGCTTGATGCCACAATGGTTTCTCGAAGAATTTACCATTTTCAAAATGTGTTCGATATCTCAGATGAACACAACCAGCTGCCATTCGCATTTCTTTGTCCTGGCTAGAGAGAGCGGCAAACACCACAGACAACAAACCATTCTGGACTGGTCTCACCGGGTGTGTATAGATCTCTGGGGCAAAACACATGGACATCAGTGGAACAATGAAAGCTGGATCATAACACTCATGGTAATGGTTATCTCGCTTGGGACACAGTCGTAGCTCTGATTCTTCGAAGTCACAGTCACCCTGTTCTATGCATCTTTCGAGAAAATTCGTTCCAAACGATGCCAAATGAAGAAGTTCTGGGTCTTCAAATCTAATATTTGGAAGTTGACTGCTAGGATCTAGCTTGCGCCAAATGGGGAAATTGTCAAGGGTGTGCTCAGAAACCTGTCGATCGACAAGTGACATCACTTGAGCAACTGATGTTTCCTGATGCTGCAAATTACTTTTCTCTTGTTGATCCTCGTACAGGGAATAAAATGCTATCGCTGATTCACCCCAGATAAAGGGTCTATACTCATGCAGCCCAATGTCGGCTTCTTCGTATAACTGCAATAGAGCCAAAGTATATCGATCAGAATCAGATAATTTGGCTTGATAAGCCGCTAAGATCACTGGAATTTGCTTTGTTTCAAGCACACCAGGACATTTTTTCGCCAGTACAAACAGTAAATGCATTATTTGAGTCTTAACGGCAGTTGGATGGATTTGTAGAACAATGCTTAAGAATTTAGAATGTGAACAGATCATTTCAAAAAGTACCTGTGCTTCTTGACTCTCCTCTTTGTCTTCATAGACTTTATCAATGAGAAAAGCTAGTAACTTGAGCAGTTCCCCATTTAAATGATCCACTTCGAATTGGTTCTCTTCAGTTTCACTAATGTACATGCCTGATTTGAGAGCAGCCTTACAGAAATTTATCCAATTTTGGGATTTTAAAATTTTTTCATAGTCAATTTGCTGATTGGAATCAAAACCACTCATCCACTTAAACAAAGCGAATCCCATTAATTTAATTTTTTCTTCATCCAGAGCATCTTTTTTCAACACAAATGTAAGCATTTGGATGGAAAGATTCACAAATTGAACAAAGACCTTTGGAAAGACTTCACTATTCTCACGATCTTCAATGGAATCGAGGGCTTTTTGGAAAATCGCTCGAATAATCTTCACTTGAAATACTTCTACCGAATCGAATTTAATATTCTTGTTGCAAAAATCAATACACTCCGACTTTGGCATACATGCTTTGATCAGATAAATCGATGCATCGACATTTTCCTTATAGATTACTCCAGCTTTCTGTGGTTTTTCAATTGTCTTCATAAAACCATTTTTATATTCTTGATAAATTGCACTTAACATCGATTCTTCCAGAGTAATTCCATTGCTAAAAGCAATATTGAGCAGGGGATAAGAGAGTTCCTTTTTGGCGATGTTCTGAGGAAGCATCTTAATAAATTCATCTTGCAGAATGGACGAATTTCTTTCGAGCAATAAACAAGCTAAACGAATTGTATATTTGGTTAGTTTCCTGTGGGAGAAAATCGACGTAAACATCTCTGTTGGCAGTTTTGATATGTTCTGATGGCAAATAATGAGAAACTCATAAAGAACATCTTCCAGGCGTTCTAAATTAATCTCGCCGTCGGATTTGATTACCAAATCGATGTAAATTTGTGCGATATTCGATATACTTTGATCACATTTAACAGATTGCTTCAACTCAGCGATCCTTTCAAGGATAGTTATCAGAATATCAAGGAATATATACTTCTGTCCAGCTTTTCCTGCGAAGTCCTCATAAGAGAGTGTGGTAATATTTTCAAGAATATCCAAACAATTTTCGATAGACAACTGGAACGCTTTGATTAAACCAATAACCGATTGTAGCTCTTCGGAGTGTTTCTTCAATATCTGCTTATCATCGGTTGAAGCGATTTTTATGGATTTAACAATTTTTTGTCGGAAATTTGTGGTAAATTCGGAGAAGTTACCAACTTGGAAGGTATTCACGCATTCAGTTATTTCCTGAAGGAAGTATAGATAGTTCAGATTGCTCGTATTGTTATTGAAGAGGTTCGAGGTTTGAATCATACCCAGGCGAATGTTGAATATATATTTTAAAGTCTTTTCCGAATAGTTTAGTTGAATTTCATCCTTATCTTCTTCCAATGAGAATGAAACAACTGTATTCTCTGAATTATTAAGGGCTTGAATGACTTTCAAAAAATTCACCATAAAATTTGCGGCTGATTTTGATTGTTCCAATGTGAGGCTCTCGCTTCTTGTGAGGTGCGAGATAACAGACATAACCTCCTGTATATATATCATGACTAAACGATCATTTTGAAGAATTGAATCAAACTGTAATTCTTTGCCATCAACTAGAGTTAATGTAAAATTATTTTTAGATCGCGTGAACATTTCTTCGAATATTAGTTGGCCTTTGAGTACAGCACTTTGTATTTCAATCAAATTCGGCACCATGGCAGCAACTTTGTTGCCTTTTAATGGCTCATTAGTGCTATTATCCACGAAGTGATTAATTAACAAACGAACCAGCTGCATATAGAGTCCTAGCTCATCGCCTATTTCGACACCTTTAACAATCAGTGGATACAACTTGCTCATAGTTGGAGTTTCAATATAACCTTGGACAGATAGTCCTTTCTCAATGTTAGTGAACAGTTTGGAAAGGTGTTTCTCTTCCATTATGGCTTGTTTTTCCGTTCCCTCCAAGGAACCTACATCTGCTTTTGTTACTTGTAGAACTTCAATGAAAACCGCCGCCACAATATTAACAGTTGCCGGATCAACAAAACGTAAAGCTTCCAGCCATAAGTCGACCTCCATCTCAGAAGAATCGAAAATACCTGTGTTCAGAAATATTCCTCGCAGTAGATCACCTGCTTCACGTCGAATCTCAGCATCGCCTTGAACAAATGCGTTAATGAAACTTTTCATAACATTTCCAAATAATTCTTCTTGTGGCTCAAGAGCCTTCGGAAAGAGAAACAGAATTGTCTTTATAGCCTTCATTTCAAGTTTGATGTTACCCTGCCCTTCCTCGCTGGCGTACAGTGGCCTCAAGAGCTTCAAATAGTCCATGATTGTTGCAGTTTTGTTGACAAATGAACGATTCTGTTTGCATATGATGAGGACAAGATCCAAAGTGACCTCTAAGTGCTCCAGAACATCAACACCATCTTGATCTTGGGTTTTAATGGTTTCAAAGAGCGAGAGTAAAATATCTTCGACAGTTGGGAAATTAACAAAAATATGATTGAGTAGATCGAATTTAAATCGACGTAGGTTGTTTTTCTTTTGTTGCTCACGTTCAATGATTACAGCCATGTAATTGCAGTACTGACGGAACATAGTCAGAAGCAAACGATTGGCAGATAATCGGATTTTAAAATCTAAATTCTTTAATGCTCGACCTTGTGTTAAATGAGTTAACATTTCAATTGGCAGACAAATATCCTTAATCCAATGTGAGAAATCGGTCAGAGTTATCTTATCCAAGGCACCCTTCAGCAACGTAGGATGAAGCTCGTTGATGAGTTTTGTAACGAAATCACACCTGACAACCCAAATCGTTGTACAATTTAGTATTTTATTGATCAGGAATCCAAAGTAGCGCACTGTATTACGAGCGATATCGGGACAAGCTCGTACAGTCTTCAGAACCAAGTCGGTTTTCTTCTCGCACAGCCATGGTTTATCCAGAAAACCGATTATTTTTCCCTGCAACTTGTTATGACGCTGTTGATAGTAAGACATTGCATCGAAGGTGATACCATGTTTGCGGGATGTGAGCAACATTAGGAGAAATTCATGAAGTACTTCAGTGACTGCCTGCTTTTCATTTGGATCAACGTGTTGTTTAAGTTTTGGAAAATTTATCGCTGAAGATTCATTTTTCTCTGAGAGCTTTGCAGCAAGAGCATTAGGTCCTAGCCAATCATATAGCCTTGCAAACGACTTAACACAATCTACATCAAAGACGTTAACTTTCTTAGACTTGGAGATTTCAGGACATTCTAAAACGAATTGTTTCAAAGTGCTTATTACGACACAAACTGTAAGATGATCATCGAAAATCAAACCAGATACTAGAGCTTTTATTAGAATACCCTTATCGAGAATGTTTCTTATTAACAAAGTGTTTCCATCGACAAGATATGCCAGGATAAAATGAATATAGCACTTTCGAACTGTTTCACTTTCATGCAGCTCATATTTGGAATGTGAAAGAAAATTCTCGATGTCTCTAACATTGGTAAGAATATCAAACGAAGATAGTAGTTGTCTACCTAGTTGTGGTTCCGCACAGACTATTGCTGTTAAGAGTTTTAATGCACATTTACGATGATTCAGATTGTTGGACTTCAAGAGACTCTCAATAACACTGCCATGATTTTTGAGGAAGTAACGACAAGTATTAATAGCTGATTCCAAATGGCTTTTCTGATTGCTAAGAATTTCCATGATGACTAAATGTAATGCTTCACATAAGTAAGATACATGGAAAATATTTGTTTTATCGACACGTTCTAGGGCTTCGGATATTTCGATAGGTTTTCCGCGTTTTTCAATGTATTTTGCAATAATTTGTGGCTTTACTGCAGCAAGATGTAAAAAATGACGAAGTTCTAGAAAGATAAAAAGAACATTTATGTTATAATTTAAACTTCATAGCATGTATTGGAGGAAGATAGAAATGATAAGTAATAACTGTCATAAATTACAAAGATTTATTGGTGAAATGGGAATTATGTTTGATTTTTTACTTTATCAGAAACAATGATGATTATAAATGTTCCCAAATGGAATTATGCTAGATTTGATACATGTTCAGACAAAATGATTATTATAAATTTACTCAAAAGGTGTTGAAAGCTTTTGTGAATCAATATCATTTTTTTTAATTTTTTATAATTTTTTATAAAAATAACAAATTCTGACCCTAATCAAAGTTTTCCGGCTTTAATTTTGTTGGATATAGGAATTTTTATGACCAGTTTCGCGTACGCGAAACTATAGCATTGGGGGTAGGTGCGATTTTGGCTTTAAATCCCCTGATTCTTTAAATGCAAAAGTAACTGCATACACCCAACCTCGCACCTACCCCAAATCCTATAGTGTGCCCAAGCAGGGGGGCAGCATGCCCCACATACATACCTCACTGTTTATGCGCCGTAATGATGGGTGCTAGCACTGTATTTATGTAAGCAAGCGAAAAAAACATTGAAGTGAGAATCACTTAATTTCGCGTACGCGAAATAATTTTTGCGTACGCGCTGTCAGGTCTTTAGACAGACTCTAACTAACAAGGTGTCCCATTGCTCAACTGATGCTTCCAAGAAAGAAATATAGAAGCATTCAACAAAGGTACATAGTAAGTTGCAGAGCAAAATAATTTAACGTTTTACGGAAAGCTATTCTACTTTCGCTCATGCCTCTAACTTGATTTGGGACAACGGCTTGTGTACATATGTGGAGAGTTAAATGAAATACTAAAATCCTTTATTTAAGGTCGAATGTAAATATTGAAGAACAAACGAAACTATAAAAAACTCACCCGTGATAAAATCGTGCCCCCTCAATTTTGTACGGAAATTAAGCATTTTGAAATCTCTTGAAAAATTCATTTCTTCTTCTTCCGGCTCAAACCCAGAATCATTTGTGTTTTCTTCTAATGGTGCCGCCGCAGCCGCCACCTTCACCAACGATTCGGTTGATTTCGTTGGTTCTTCTTCATTCAGCAATTCTACTGGAGCTTCTGAATTATCTTCATTTTTTGCTTTTTTCTTCGGAACCCCATTTGATTCATTTTTAAGTTTACGTTTTCTTTTATTTGTTTCAACAGCCATTGTGTTATTTCGAAAATCAATTGAAAGTAAAAACGTGTGCACAAAAATTTATAAAAAGTTGAAAAGAAAAGAGGACATGTGCTTGGTTTTTTTTGCCCTAGCGTTGACAGTTCATCAAAAAACTTGACAGCTATGTCAAAACATGAATCAGCTGTTGAGGCGTCGTTTCGAGAATCGACCTAAGCGTTGTTCAAATGTATGATGGTTCTTAGTCCCCTTTCACACGAGGAACATGTTGCTGGAAATTTTTTGACGTTTTCTTTTAATTTTCAATTCCCACCAATCGTAGACCGTTCAATCCTCTTGATTGGTGCCCTTCTGACCCAAAAACTGAAAGTTGCTGGAAACTCAGTTTCCTCGTGTGAAAGGGGACTAACACCCCGTATAAAATGAAAAAAAATTTAGATTTTTGAAAATGTTCTCTCGATTCTCGAATGATGTACTCAACGCAAGAGAGAAATTGGTTTGTTCGATCTGTTCGACTATTGGCCCTATGAAAATTTAACAAGATTAATTTCTAATCTACTAGATTTGAGGATCAAATTTGTATGGTAAATCTTGTAATTCTATAAAGTGTTTTCACCGCATAAAAAGATTAAAAAGTAGATTAAAAGAACAAACAGAAGTGCCATTGGCCGCGTTCATGTTTGTATCCAAAGCGATCTGGATAGCTTTGTGTTGTTTTAATCCCTTGTAAAATCACAGCTGATGACAAAGCAGCTGTTGGCGAAAAAAAATCTCAAGCTATCCTAAAAATTCTGGGATACTCATCTATCCTATGGGAAATGTCAACAACAGCTGATTAGCGTTCAGAAACATACTGGATACTCGAGTATCTTAGATAGGCTATCCTAGTGCAACCTGAACGTGGCCATTGGTCACGTTCTAGTAAAATTTAAAAGGAATCCGGATTGGTTGGTGTTGTTGCAATCCTAAAGGAAAAAACAAAACAAACCAGCAAAATAAATCTGAAAGGTATCCTAAAATTTTTCGGATTTTTGTGGAAGAAAAAACAGCTGACTTCTGATATACGTGTCTAGTCTCACTTTTAGTGGCAATAGGCGTTTTTCTTTTCTTTTTTTTTTCTGAGATTGGGAACTAGCAGTCCATATATAATAAACAGAAAAATTCCAAAATTTTCCAATTTTTTTATCCCAAAAGACTGACAAAGTTCATATAAAAAAAATAAAACTGGTAGAACTTGGCAGTTGAGCGAAAATTAGGGTAGAACTAGAATAGGCGGTAGCTGTCCAAAACGTCAAATTCATAAGTCACCCATAATGCACTTGAGTGGTTGGAAGTTTTTTTTTTTATTTTTGAAGCTAGCTGTCCACTTACGAAAGAGCGGTCGATGAGCGCTCTCACGTCCGACGACAAAAGTTAACGAAAATTAACGAAAAGTTCCACATCGCAATTATGTGTTTTAGCTCGGTTTCGTACGACCACGTACGTTGGCTTCCGCCTATTCTAGTTCTACCTTCACAAGTACGCGAACAGACCTACTGTCATCATCAAAACTGACAGGTTTTAGTTTGTACTTTGTTGGGACTGATGGATATAAAATTGGATAGTTGGTATAAAAGCGGTTTTTAAAGAAGTTTATGCTTAATTCTGTTAATTGTTATAACTTCAATAACACTAATTTTGTTGTTTATTCTAAAACCATTTGAAAAATTAACATTCATCACAAAAATTTATATACTCATACAAGTATTCAAGAAAAAATTACCTCAAGTATACATACGATTAATGCAAACAAAATTGTGACTTTGAATTAAAATACCTACATTCTTGTTTAAATAAAAAACCTGTGTGTTTTTTTTAATACAATTAAAAATGCCAGTTTACTGTTGCGTCCGTTCGTGTAATAACAATACGACTTACAACTCTGACCTTAAGTTCTTTGAGATTCCGAAAGTTTGGAAAAGAACTCCCAAACTAAAGAAACTATCTGAGCTACGGATTAAGAAGTGGCGTGCAGCCATAAATAGAAAATCTTTAAATACAAGAACAGGTCGAGTTTGTTCAATACATTTTTCTTCAGGCATGTTTTATAAGCATATGTATCTCATTTCAAAAATGATCTCTTTTTTAATAAACAAATATTCTTTTTCTAGGGAAATGTGCCCGATTAACAGATTTTTTAAATCCAGACTGGGTACCTACTTTGAACTTAGGTCGATCTAAAAGAGCTAAGCCGAGTGAAGTAGAGCCTTCCACTATAACCAGCATAACCTCCATAACATTATTGAGTTCTGATGGTAAGAAAATTACTATTTAAATTTTGTTCATTATATTTATCGCTATTTTTCCGACAACCTTCTGACTTGTGCGTTCGCTGTGCTTTTTGGCTAGTATGTCAAAGTCTCTATATTTTGGATCATTTTTGCTGTCTGAGGTCAGACATTTCCTAATTTCATTGCACTTCCATAAACTTGGAGAAACGTAATTTTGTTCTGTCAAGATTTTTCAATCGTATTTATCTCAGCTGATATTTCATTTTTTTAAGTCCTGAATAATAGCAACCGTAAAAGAGATTGAGTGCCCGACCCACCTAACACTTTCTTTCAGATAAGGGAGTAGTTTTTATCCAATTTGCGAATCTTGAGATTCTTGCTATTGGTTTGTTAATTTTCGTACATGACCATACATATATAATCTTCTAATAATAGGCGTGTTTTGGTGAAAAACTGCGTGTTTTGGTGAGAGACTGCAACCCAGCCAGTCAAAATTTATTTAGAGATACAACAAAAAAAAATCTACTGGCATTTAGGTACACTAACTTTTTTCTCCAGTCAAATTTTACTGGATAAAAGTAGTTTCTCTTACTCAAACTCATTGGGAACTGTGGATCGTTTTCTTGATTTTTTTTACTTCACTGAGCTATATTCTCACCAAAACACGGCTAATTGAACCAAATGTAAATGTTTTAAATGAAAGAGGGTGCACTGGAAGTTACCTTCAAATAGTAATAATAGTTTTATGAAAAGTAGGTTTTATTATTTTAAATAATGTGGCAGATAATGTACATACATTATATATTTTTTTTGCTTGCTTACATAAATACAGTGCTATATAGCACCTAGCATAGCGTATAAACAGTGAGGTATGTATGGGGGACATGGTGCCCCCCTGCAACCCCCCCCCCTGCTTGGGAACACTAGGATTTGGGGTAGGTGCGAGGTTGGGTGTGTGCACAATTTCTTTTGCATTTAAAGAATCTGGATTTAGAACAAACCTCGATCCTACCCCAAATCCTATAGTTTCGCGTACGCGCTGTCGAGTCTTTAGACAGATTCTTAAATTAAATGGGTTTTAGTGAAATACGACTCCGTGAATTTAAATTGCGATTGAAAAATTGATCTAAATCGAGAATGAAAAAATATGTTGTATACCACGCGGGCTTAATTTAATTTAACCGCATTTGTAACAGTTTGACGGAATTTAACCGCGGCTGAAAACAATTAAAAAAAAATTTTAAACCGAAATTTGAATTATAAAACTAAAATTGAATTAGGTACAGTGTAATTTTATTTCAAAATGTAAATTACGACTTAAAAAAATTAAATATAATATTATCTCGAAATTTTAAAACAACTTTATAAATTTATGATAGAAATTTAAAAAATTTAAAAAAAAATGAAATAAGGCCTTGTGTAACTTCATTAAACAATCATTACCATATTATATTATCGTCGTTAAATCGAAATATAAATAAAAAAAAGTTCTTTTTAAAATGTATCCGCACCTTTGAGCCAAAGCCTTTTACGAGACTTCGTTCTCAAAATATTTCCATCCAAATTTACATTACTACATTTCGAGTCAATTTAAAAAAACAATCCTACAAAAATTGTTTATGCGGCAATATTTCGGCATTCGAGCTTCGTAAGTGGTTGTCATTTTAAAAAATTGTTTATAAGGTTTCAAGATCTTTCTAAATCTAAAAACCAAAAATTTTACCTAGCCTAGTTCCCAAAAGTGATAAAAAATGAATAAAATTATTCAAAAAATTATATTTCCGATATCGAGACTGGAAAGTGGTTGCAAATTTCAAAAAAAACTGTAAAAGCTTTTTAAGATCTTTCTAAAACTGAAGACCAAAAAATTTTGCGATGCCTGGTTCTCGAAATATTTTCATCCAAACTGATACTACTTAAATTCGACCCCATTCAAATTAAATTGTTTGGATGGCGATATTTCCGATATCGAGACTCGAAAGTGGTTGCAGTTTTAATTTAAATATTTCTACAAATTTTGACAAATTTTTGTTGACTTTTAAACCCATATTATTCACTCGATACATCCAGATTTAAGGTAGAACCGCACTAGGCGGAACTGCACTTCAGCGACACCCTGCGCACTTTCGCACGAAACTGAACGAAACTTCACGTCGCGACACAGTTGGTCAGATTACCAACTTTGTCGCATAGCGTCGCGCCGTGAAGTGTAGTTGTCGCTTAGTGCGATATAGCTCATACAATTTCATACAAATAAGTCGTGAAGTTCAGTTCCGCTGAAGTGCAGTTCCACCGAGTGCGGTCTTACCTTTAATCTTACATTGAATTTGTATACTTTACAACTGGATTTAAGTTTTAATCTGGATGTATCGAGTGAATAATATGGGCGTTAGGAAAATGAAGGAAATGAAATTTGTTCCAAAGTGATTTTTTCAAAAGGTGTGTTCCTTTGGGCCTTGCAAAGTACTTTTTAGTTTGTATTTTTTTTATTTTAAATTATAGAAAACTTCAACAACAATAATTTTGTAAGTAATTTCTTCTACTGAAGGTGTCGCTTTCTTGCGTGGATTCATTTCGTTACTACATTATTGAAGTGCTTTGAACTACTTTGACCATAGAGTAGAAGTAGTTGAAATCAGCCAGAAGTACTTGGAAGTAGATGCTGCAGCCCAAAGGAACACGCCTGAAAATGCTTCCACAAAACTTCGAAATATACATCAAAAGAAAGATCTTATCAAACTGTATCCGCATCTGTAAACCAAAAGCTTCTACGTATTCTGGTTCTCGAAATATTTCCATCCAAAGTGATATTACTTTATTTCGAACCAATTCAATTAAAATTGTTCAAAAAAATTGTTTGGATGGCGATATTTCATCATTTTTGCTTTTTGACCCTGTTTAGATTGTGACTGCTCACTACGTAGTGATGGCATTTTGTATGTGAAATCGGTGAAGTCAGAAAGAAAACATAAAGATTGTAGTGAGCAGTCATGTTCCATTTAATGCCATTTTTTTTTTTCATTTTTGGCATGTTCGTTGAAGGGTAAGTAGATGAGAATAAAAATTTAAAATGTGTTATTGCTTAACTACATAAGCCAAAAAGTACTGAAGTACAAAAGTAAAAATATTTTTTTTACCGCTAGCGCTTTTTTTTTTTGAAAAAGAATACACAAATTTGTTTTTAAACCAAAATTTAAGCTTTCTGCATCATTTTTATAAGTTTTCTAGTCAGAAAAACTATCACAAAATCAATTTAAAAATTTTCACTTTTGCACTTTTTCACTTTTTTGGCTTATGTAGTTGAGGCTTAGTCAAGCTTAGATGCAAAAAATGCTTATTGAATTGGTGGATTGATAATAGCAAAGATGCTGAAGCAGACATAATTATTAAAATTGCAATTACTGCTATATTTTGCCACTACATATTTATGTAATATTAAACTCATGGTTCACGGTGCTCAGAATCAAATGTTTCAATTCAGAGATATTCCATAAGAGTTCGGCGATACTCATGACTGAGGGCCAGTTGTACAAATAGTTAAACCGTGGTTCAGCAATTTTTATCCACTGATTTCGGCGGATTAATTGAGTTTCAACAGTGGTTTAGTGTTCAAGTGTGTGATAATAACCAATTACATACTTGAACCAGCGTTGAACGTTAGTTAATCCGCCGAAATCGGTGAATTAGGGCCAGTTGTACAAATAGTTGAACCGTGGTTCAGCAATTTTTATCTACCGATTTCGGCGGATTAATGAGTTTTAACAGTGGTTTACTGTTCAAGTGTGTGATAAAAACCAATTACATACTTGAACCAGCGTTGAACCTTTGTTAATCCGCCGAAATCGGTGAATTAAAATCTTGAACCGAGGCTGAACCACTATTGTACAACTGGCCATGAGAAATTTCGAGTGTAGGCACGACATGACTATTCACTACGTAGTGAGCATGTCACAATCTAAACAGGGTCTTTAGACTTTATTCTTGTAGTTCCGATTAAATGAACCCAAGATATAAGCTTTTAAATGAAGTCATAATCCTGGACCCATGTTCTGTAACTCGGCGATAACTTTTCGAGGCGATAAACGGCCAAAAATGGAACAAAACCCATAGGATTCCTATGAGTTTTGTTCCATGGGTCCTGGTTGGCATAATAATGTCTGATTTTGCATTCTAAAGGCTTAACTACATAAGCCAAAAAGTACTGAAGTACAAATGTAAAAATATTTTTTTACCGCTAGCGCCGTTGTTTTGTGAAAAAGAATACACAAATTTGTTTTTAAACCAAAATTTAAGCTTTCTGCATCATTTTTATAAGTTTTCTAGTCAGAAAAACTATCACAAAATCAATTTAAAAATTTTCACTTTTGCACTTTTTCACTTTTTTGGCTTATGTAGTTGAGGCTTAACCGAACCTAATTCAATTAAAAAATCACGTTACTGCAACTACAAAAAGCGTCTCAGCTTTTTGACAGCAAGAGTTAGGAACTTCACTAGGAATAACGTTCAAATTTCTGAGATTACTGAGATCTCAGAGATGTTAAGAACCCTGTGCCTACGTTCTGTAACTCTCGCATCGATAAAATTGGTCGAGAAACTTGAAAAAACTCATACGAATTGTATCAATTTTCACCGTTTCTCGACTAATTTTGTCGATGCGAAACTTACAGATCGTAGGCACTAAACTGGCTTATTACCACGTTAATCTGTCATCTTAACAACTCAACTCAAAATCGAGCTCTCAAATCGAATGAATGCGGGTCGAAAATCCAACTCAATCTCGTTACCCTGCATACAATTAATGAACTATTTTTGAACGTGCCGAATACTAGGTCTGTTTGCGTACTTGTCCGAAACTGCCAGATTCTACCAGTTTTATTTTTTTTATATGAACTTTGACAGTCTTTCGGGCTAAAAGTGGTAGAAATTGGTAGGTTTGGGAAGTAAACGAACAAGGTTAATATGTGGACCCCACGAATATGAACACGCCTTTTAAATCGAACAGATGTCAAAAAAATCGTACGAGTCTCGAGTGTGAAAAAGGTAAACAAGTATTTTGTTTGATTAAAATATAATTGAAAACTTATTTTTGAGTGCTAATCAATTGTTTTTTTAATGGTTTCAATATATTAAGGGCTTTTCTTAATATAAGTTTGAACGATACCTCAAACTGTAATAAGTAAAAATTCTAAATATCGTCCGAGAAAGTTTTTTGTGAAAATGCCTCATAGTTGTTGTGTTTCTGGTTGCAACAACGTTGGATTTAGTGGATTCTTTTTATTTCCACCAACTCGGACAAGGAGTCCATTATTGCAGAAACTGGCTAGTATTAGACGTAGTCGTTGGTTTGCAGCAATTAATAATAAGAAACTAAACACAAAAACTGCTCGTGTTTGTTCACGACATTTTATTTCTGGTAAGTAAACTAAACATTTGCATATGTGAGCAATATAGGAATTTGGTTATACAATTAACAGGTAAAAGTGCGGGTTTAAAAGATGACCTGAATCCAGACTGGGTTCCCACCTTAAATTTAAGACATCAAAGAAATTTGAATTCGTTACCTGCGAAGGCAAAGCTTAAGCGCCAAACAAAAATGGCGAAAAATGATAAACTGGAAGCCAGTCCAGTGAATCTTCAGTCTGTTGAGACAAACGGTAAGTTTAAACTGAAAAAAATATATACAATGCGTTTGTCATTGGATAGTTCTTCTTCAAAAGTCTGTGTACTTCGAAAATAGTTTACTCGGGTCCTTTGAACGTCGGCTCCAAGCACACCAAGTCAACAAAAACAAATATTAGTAGATAAACGATATTTTAGAGGAACTACCGTACCCCCACAGGACCAAATTGGCTATTTTAGTGTAGATCAACGATGAAGTTAACTAGTTGATCATTGTGACACTTCCACTTTATGCCATCCGTCAGGGATGGCACAAAAATAATAATCAGAAAGAATAACATTCCAATCGCATCCAGTTCACAAGTTTCATCTTTGTGTTTGAAGAGATAATATTCGTTTTCCTCTCAAACAGGCGAAACTTAGCAACATCCTGCTATGTATAGTAATAGAATCTCTCCTAAGAACATAGTAACATCATATAACTAATGGAAGTGTATTAACTATCTGAAGACACAACCTATAAAGCAATAACTTTAAACATTCAGATAAAATCTTAGGAAGAAGGAAAGGCATTCAAATACTTCGCTAAAAGAAAAAATCGTTTGACTGCAACTTTAAATTAAGATCATTGAAGAATAATTAATTTAAAAATTTAATGATATATGGTTCTTTCCATTGCTACGCGTGTAATAGTGATACTCCTGATTTTATGAATTATTCATATAAAACATATTTCAAAGCTGTAAACTAAAACTTGAGTAATCTACAAGAGATATGCTGCCCTTAAAATAATTGAGTACAGTGGAAATATATAAAATAAGTGTTTTAGTTATAGTTAAAGGATCCAATTTATTTGCGTTACAGGTGTGACCTTAGAAAACGGTTGGTTTGTGAATGGGATGTCTCATGTTCAAGTGTTAATTATTGCATGAAAACTATGTCCCATTATTTTGCAAATATTTAAATGATAGTTGATTTTCAGGTTTAGTTAAGAAATGAGAAGTAAAACTATGAACATCTGTACAAAATTTTAGTTTGAAGACCGAGTACGATTTACGCATGAAAAATATAATGAACTAGAAGTATGTATAATCATTTTTTACACGAAGTAAGAAACACTTTCTCTTGAAAAAAAGTTTTTTTTTTTCCACTAAAAAGTGAATACATTTGTCACTCCTTGGATTTGTTCCGTTCCCTTTGAACTCCCACTCAGTGAATTAAATTCTCATGTAGAGTAGATTTTCATACAGTTATATCCTTTCATGGTAAATCCCATATCTAGAGCGACAAAACTGAAAATGAGTTGAAAAACACAGAGAATAAGTTTTGAAATGCCGAAATGGGTAAAAATCTTTGCTATAAACAGTGTATCCGAAGATCAACTAACTTTTTGAACCAACCTCATATATTTTTCAACAAGGCAACGCCCCTATCCATACAACTCAAAAAGATAGTAGTTCAGCAATCATCACAAATCAAAAAGTTCACTTCTTGCCCTAGACACCATATTCACCACACCCCAACATAATAACAAAAACTAATTAGTCCAAAAAAAAACAACACACAATAGAAACAGCCTATTTTCTTCATTTCATTCTTCACAAATCAATTGAATCCAGTAGAAATTGGCAGTAGAGAAATAAAGTCTCTCTGGAATTGCGGCTTAATTACTTTCATCATATGACGAACCTGTGTCGGTTTGCATTGTTCAATGAGTCTATCGACGCACGGCTAGAAGCCGCTCAGCGTGAGACCATCGTTGGAATTACAACAAACAATCTCTGATTTCTTGCATGGGATTGTCTCTTGTGGGAATAAAAGACCGTGTAGTACGCCGCAGAGTGGAACGAAAAGCTGAAAAAGTGGACATCGTGCTGTAACTTTTGAATTAGTGGATGGATTTTGATGATTTTTTCGCCATTTTGTTTGTTATATGTCATGAATTAATAAAATATTAACTAAAATTTCTTCAATAAAATAGTAGTATTTTTAGCACAGGCTTAAAACGTACATCCATTTTTTCCGCATTCAAAAAAATATAATGGTATGTACGTATTTATAAATTTACGAATTCAAGACTAAATTTATAAAGAAAAATCATAATTCTGTCCAGGAAAAAATAAATAAAAATGTTTCCAGTCCAATTTCTGCTTTTTTTAATAATGGTAGTTTATATTTCCAAAAAACCCAAAAAGTTCATAACAATTCCAATTTGATAAATTTTACTGGAGAGCAAAAAAGCCATACAAAATGTTGCATTAGGCTTACTACAAAAATTGATTTAGAGATTACTCTAAGATTCTGCAACAACTATGTTAAATAGGATAAAAGTGATTAAGATAATTTGCAAAGAATGTGGCTTTAAAAGAAAATGGTATCAAAACAGTGGATTTAGCAGCTTTAAGAATTTTATGAACGATAAGAAAAATTAAATCTCTTTAATTTCAAATTATGTTTCTTAAAAAATTTACCCGATTTGCCATTCCAGCATAATTGAGGTACATTAGAAAGGAAAAAATCATTTATGTATTTGAAAACTTTGAATAGGTAAATTCTTTTTTAAATTTGCTCTTCTTCACATACAAATCTGGAAAGCCTACGAACAGGGTTGGCCGAATTAACTACACTACATTTTCTACATCATTAACTACGCGTAGTTAATTTAATAAACTACACGTCTTATTTTCTAAAAATTGTTACGTTTTCATATATGTACATACAAAGTAAATTTAGAGAAATACTAAAATTTCAATAAAAGTTTGAACATTTTTACTCAAAATTCAAACTTCAAAGTTACAACTGACAGATCATTTGATATTTGAAACTAATTTTGCTACAATTAACTATATTTAACTACGTTTAACTACATAAAATTCGTAGCAAATGTGAAAAATGTAGTGGCCATCCCTGCCTACAAACACTTCTCCTTTTTTTGGTGTCCGTTTTATCATCTTCTTCGTATTCTGTTTCCTGAGAACAGGAAGAACATAGCATGAACGCAATAATTTTGTCTATTCCCTTGACGTTTCGTATTTTTTTTTAAAGATTTTAATATATTTTTGAAAATTATGTTGATGAAACCCAACTAATTACTTAACTGATTTAAAAATCAGTATTAAGATAATTTTTACATAACTTACTTATAACATTGAAAGCTCAATATTTACAAATAATGGGTTATATATAATTAAATAGTTTTTTTATTTAAGAAAATAGTATACAGTTCAACACAAATATAAGGAAGTCTGATAATTTCAGAAATTTCTTTCTTATCACCGAGTTCTTCTTATTTCCCAAAACGGTTATAAGAGAAGAAAAATACGGTGTATTGCATTACATTTCTCTTAAGCGAGTTTTTCTTATATAAGTGTTTCTTACATCCGTAAAATACTGTACACATAAAAATGTTATTCTATTTGCTGTACATTAACATAGTAAAGAAAAAATAAAGGAATACAAATTTGCAGACAAAGAATAATAAATAGACGTTTTTTTTAAAACGCATAATAAAGCGGGGTCGGATCCAATTCTATTCTAATCTTGAGAACAGTTATGTTTTCAAAAAATAAGAGGGTTGTTTCCTCAATACATTGCAATAAAAAATTATGTCCATATCTAAAAAAAAATAAATCACCTCATGACCGGAATTTTGTATTTTTTGTTCCACTGTGCGCCGTACCAGTGGGTTCGAAGGACTTTGAAACAGTAAGAGGGTCTGCGAAATTCGAGGCGTTGAAGAATAATCATAATGCAATGCGTCAATCCTTCTTCACAATCGGCCCAAGTCTCCTCATCAAATTCGTTATCCAATGGCAAAGCATGATCAAGATACGAAAACTGTCACTGCATCCCTCATGGTTCAGTTGGGAATTTGATTCTTCCCGTTGGAAATTTGAATGACTGTTGCTGTTTATGGCAAAGAGAGGTGAAGCTACTGCATTTGCAAATCCTGACACCGATGCTGTTGGAAGATCATCACATTGCAGACTACTTGAGTTGTCTTTTCTGAGAGAATTCCAAAGATATTTTAAAGCCGAATATTAACTTCGCGCTGAGAATGCTCCGATAGGATTTCAATTGAATTTGGATTGGATAGGTTTTCAACAAGCTTTTTGGCGGGATTATCATGGAGTGTTGTTCGTAGATCATAGATGGTGACAATTATCACTTGTCATTGAACTATTGTTACAACCATTGTATATAAAATCTATAGTACTATCATGAACACATATTTTTTAGTTGAACATATGTTCTGTACGCGTCGCTGAGATCGCCACAAATTAAACTATTGACTTAGCTAAGTGTAGGGAATAAGTAGTAACAGCGAGAAGAATCTATTATTTAAATTCTGCAAACATAATAAGATTCGTTAAAAGGGTCAAGTACACGTGCATGCAAATATATCGCTTAATTAAATTTTTGTTTCAATTAAATTTTTAAATTAATTACATTTTTTCACACATACTTTTATGTTCGTCCGCAATGATTTCGTACAAAATATGTAACCGGACATTCTACCTAAATTTTAAGGTCTCAGCCTTAACGATCCGATTATTAGAACAAAATTCATCAGCCCACCAACTACGAGGGGACCTTTACAATTATTATGAATAAAAATACCTACTACAAACGTCCATACCTACATATACATTTTTTCCGATGCGAAGCCAATTTGTCAAGGTTATGGTTTTTATTGCGTTCACTCCATCGCCTTTAGAATACCTATCTCCGTCCCACCAGTTTATTGTTCGTAGCAAATTTTTTTTTATTTTTACATTTGCCTCGATAAAATGTATTCTCAAAAAATTGCTTCAACGTTTTTAGTATAAAATTATGAGCGGTCTTGAAAAAAATTGGTATAAGCCTGTCATTCTGGCTTTAATTTTGTATTTCAATTTTGAAAATCCGACATTTGGATCCAAAGATATAAGCATTTAACTGAAAGCAAATCGGGTGTTTTTCAATTTTAGCAAAAATTAGACAATTCTCCACCGAAACACGTTGGTTGGCAATGAACAACAAACCCATTTTTTTTTTTTCAAATTTGCGATATATTTTTAATGTTTCATATTTAACTATTGTGAAAGTCGTGTGGGTTCTGCAGTTATGTATGATATATAAAATTAATTGTCAATTTTCCTAGATGCGAATTTAACAAAAACTAATCATATAGATGCAATAACTAAAGAGTTATGAGGTGATATATAAAGAAACAGAAATATGTAAATATCTCGGTTGAAAAAAATTTTAAAAATCCAAAATTTTTTCAAAATATGTATTTTAATAATGTGTATCACCTGTATGATTTAAAGATTTTTAAATCAATCTTTTAAAAAAATAAAAATAAAAATCTGCTCAAAATTAACCCAAATGCCTTTTTTTGAAACATCAAAAAAATTAAAATCAAAATTTCCTGAAACATGAGGGGTATTCCCGATCCAATGCAAACTGGTCTTGCATCATTGCAAAAGTGCAAAGTTTTTTTTTTTACAATGGGGTTAGGGTATAGCAATTTTACACTTTTGCATTTTTGCAATGATACAAGACCAGTTGCATCGGATCGGGAATACCCCTATGGATAATTTTTTTTTCGAATATTTTTCCAACAGTATAAAATTTATTCCAATTGGATTTAACTGGATTATATGAATTTTTCCAACTTGGAACTTTCAAAAATTTATATCTCACTTTGTAGATTTTACAGATTTTTTATGAAATTAGTAACATTCTGGAATTTCAAATAGGTATATATTAGAGCCTACGATTCGGTCCGTGTATTTGAAAAACACGGGTACACGGACTCCGTGTAATTATTACATGCAAATAAAAATCCGTTCTCTTATAACACGTGTATTTATTTGCTTAATATCCGCGTGTCCGGATATTAAGCATACACGGAATGGTTTTTGATTTTTATCTTTTCAAGGGGTGGGCTTACAAGCTCAAAATTTTGAGGGATAATGGATATTATAGATTTTTATTTTTGGTGATTTTCCAAAAAAAAAAAAATCGATTTTTAAAGAAAAAATTTAATAATTTTATCAAAAAAATCCCATAAATTTGGCCCAGTGATGATTGGATTATTTAAAATACACGGATCTTCGGATACACGGATGCACGGATACACGGATACACGAAATACACGGATTCAAATCCGGATATTATAAGAGCACGTGTATCCGTGTTTTTAAATATCCGTGTAATAGGGAGCTCTAGTATATATTGAATAAATAATAAATTAATATTCTCCGACCTTCCGTTTTGAATATATTTTGTCGACCCTTAATCAATTTTACCCCATTTTAGCTCACTTACATAAAATTTAGAATCTAAACAAATTTACTATAAATTTTCAATAAATGTGAGTAGCTATCGAAAAACTAAATGCGATTTGCATTGGTAATTTAATGTTGTTCAATCGAACCCATCTACAACCACATAAGTTTCAACTAGGTCAATATATGAGCTAAATTGCAAAGCTGCTTTCGAACATAGCGCAAAAAAATCAAAAATTCATTTATTGAAAACCTATCCATTCTAATTTTTTTTTAATGTGAGTCTAAGAGGCTAAAATGCATAAAAAAAATAGTGGCATTGAATGTCTATTTTGGACGTAAATTAGTGTAATGGATAGAATTTGTAAAAAACTTTTATCAACAGTTTTTTTTAAAGCAAAAAGAAAACAACAAAAAACTATACGAAAAATTGTTGAAATTTTGTTTTGTCATTATTATTCTTGAGAACAAACAATGATATCGGTTCCAGGTTATTTTTATTCTTCCACACAATGCTCTAATTAAGAATTAATAAGGTTTGTAAAAAATTTAATACCTACACGTTTTTATTTTAAATTTTGATAAAAATGCTACAAACACTGGATGGCAATATTTCCGATATCGAGATTCGAAAGTGGTTCTAAAAATGAAGGCCAGAAATATTTCCATCCAAAGTGATACTACTTTAATCCGACCCAAATCAATTAAAATTGTTCAAAAAAATTATATGGATCGCGATATTTCCGATATCGAGACTCGGAATTCGCAGACCTTTACGGAAATGTAAATATTTCAACAAATTTTTGGCAAAAAAAGTTTCTGGACTTAGGAAAATGAATGGACCCAAATTGATTTTTTCAAAAATGTTTCCATAAAACATCGAAATATGTGTCAAAAGAAAGATTTTTTCAAACTATATCCGCATCTGTAAACCAAAAGCTTCTACGTATTCTGGTTCTCGAAATATTCCCATCCAAAGTGATATTACTTTTTTTCGACCCAATTCAATTAAAATTATTCAACAAAATTGTTTGGACTGCGTTATTTCTGCAAAAGACAGCAAAAGTGAGGAATCTCACTAGGAATAACAACGTTCAAATTTCTGAGATTACAAAGATCTCAGAGAAGTTAAAACTGGGGTGGAATCGGCTAAGGTGATAACATCAACATCAACCATAGTCATATGTGATTGTCATTGGCCGCGTTCAGGTTTCACTAGGATAGCCTATCTAAGACACAGTACACATATTAAAGGTAATATATTGCGCAGGTTGTCAAAGTTGGAAATGTCAAAAAATTAAAGATGGCTGTTCGAGTGACCACAGGAACTCAACGCGCATCATTAGAAACAACAACAAAATATTGAAATTAGACAAGGAAAGGGGCACTGAATCCACCATTTTACCACCATAATACCTCGATTTTGACAGATGCGCAGAACTGAACAAAAATGAAAACGCTAATTATATTACCTTTAATATGTGTACTGTGTATCTAAGATACTCGAGTATCCAGTATGTTTCTGAACGCAAATCAGCTGTTGTTGCCGTTTCTCATAAGATAGATAAGTATCCCAGAATTTTTAGGATAGCTTGAGATTAATTTTACAAGGGATTACAACAACACAAAGCTATCCAGATCGCTTTGGATACAAACATGAACGCGGCCATTTAGTTTTCCGTCTGGGTAAGGTGATTCAACTCAATTCAATTCAATTCAATTGAATACTTTCCAATGTAATTTGTCAAAAACATGGTTGCCATAGTGAATGTTTCAAATGTTTGTAATGAGCAATCGAAAATATATAACGAAAATGACGTCTTGCGATATAATTCTTATTTTTTCTTCATCTTCCGGAATGTAGTTAACCTTTTGTGGTCACAAGAATGTTTATTTTTGTTTGTATGAATGAATGGGAAAAAAAAGGAACTCTGAAAAAGTTTTTCAATTTTTGTAGGCTGGTGGTAACTCTAGTCGTACGGCGGCAGATATGTAAAATTTGTTGGAAAATGACAATCATATTTTTGATGTGATAGCTCTTTAGCTATCAAATGTGATATCATCTTACAGACGGAATTGTTTGAATGTGACTCTCACTTATCGCAAATCACATTACACGATTCCACCCCTGGCTAATTACCACGTTAATCTGTCATCTTAACAACTCAACTGAAAATCGAGCTCTCAAACCGAATGATTAATGTCGAATTCCTTTCAAAAAAAGAATCGAATTTTTTTCTAATGTCGAATTCCTTTCAACAAAAGAATCGAATTTTTTTCTAAAAGAATCGATTTTTTTTTCTGAACAATTCGTATTTTTTCTGTCAAAACAAATCTTGCTAATTTTGCAAGATTCAAGAAAGATTGTACACCGATTTGCACACACACTTGCAAGATTTGAAATTTCTAAAATGTCAAATTGAATGTCGCGGTAATTCAAGAAAACTAATTTTTTTTTGAAAACAAATTTGTTTTTGGTTGCAACGAATTTTGGGTGAATTTTATAGTAAATATTTATGCGTTGTTTTCCAATTAATAAATAATTTCCAAATTGAATATTTTCTGGACATTTTACTTCAAAATTGCTGCTGTCAAGTGCCACACACACAATGACAAAAAAAAATCGATTCTTTTTGTTTTTTGTATTTCCTTCAACAGAAAAAATTCGATTCTTTTTAGAAAAAAAAATAGATTCTTTTGTTGAAAGGAATTCGACATTAATATGGGTCAAAAATCCAAGTCAATCTTGTTACCCTGCGTACAAATGCGCTGTTTTTGAACGTGCCGAATAATATGCCTGTTTGGTAACTTTTTTTCAACAAAATTCCAAAAAAATGAATATTTTTTCTATGGGTTTTGACAGCAATTTTTAAAATTTTGTGAAAATTTGTGCAAATTCCAATTAGACCAAATATGTTGACACAACGAATATGAACATGCTTTTTAAATCGAACAGATGTAAAAAAAAATCGTACGAGTCTCGAGTGTAAAAAAGGTAAACAAGTTTTTTTGTTTGATTAAATAGAATTGAAAACTTATTTTGAGTGCTATAATCAATTGGTTTGTTAATGGTTTCAATATATTAAGGGCTTTTTTAATATAAGTTTGAACGATACCTCAAAAAAAAATAAATAAATAATTAACCGGACTACAGCTTCACATTTCACAACCAACCAAAACAAAAACCGAATGCAACAAATGCACAGCTTTCTTGAATGTAGTAAAGTTGAGAAACGCTTCAAATAATAATCCGAAAACGATAACAGAATAATGATTGTTCCATATTTTATAAACTATATTAGTTTTTATATCTAATCATAACTTAAACCTTAAACAATTTAGAGTTTAAAAGGGAAGGTTTTTGTGACAAATGCCTAGTCACTGCTGCGTCTTAG
Source organism: Epistrophe grossulariae (assembly GCA_929447395.1). Classification (NCBI taxonomy): domain Eukaryota; kingdom Metazoa; phylum Arthropoda; class Insecta; order Diptera; family Syrphidae; genus Epistrophe; species Epistrophe grossulariae. Next base: position 33,950,124 of record OV839569.1, on the reverse strand, counting down.
GTTGCAAGAGTTATACTCCTGCTAAAGGTAAAGATCGTGGTAAAACTAAATACAATTACTATGGGTTTCCTAAAGTGTGGGCAAGGTATCCCAAAATGCAGCAATTGGCGGAGGAAAGACTAAATCGATGGCTTAGAGCAATTAGCAGAAAACGATCAATTGACACGAAATATGCGCGTGTTTGTTCACGTCATTTTATTTCTGGTAAGTAAACTTAAACTTTGCCATTGCAATGGGAATAGTACCTCCGTATGAGAAATGATTTATTTGTTTATTAACAGGCAAAAGTGCGCATCTTAAAGATTACCTAAATCCAGACTGGGTTCCCACCTTAAATTTGGGAAACCGAACAAAAGTTAATCCAAAGCGCCAAACCAAAAGGTCACAAAATAAAAAATTGCAGGTTACTCTAGTAGACGCTTTACAGTCGGTTGAGATAAAAGGTGAGAGTGTTGTTTGAAACATTAATGTTTATAATCTGAAATTAGATAACTCTATAATTCATCACAAAATCTTACCGATCCATCAGATTTTGGATCGTTCGAGATCCGTGGTTAGCCAAATTAAATGTTGTATAGTTTTTTGGACAAGACATGTATGTTTTAGAAATGCTTTTATGATATTGCCTTGTTGTTTTTTTGTTGAATGGTTTCTCTGATACCTATGTAATGCAGAATTTTTATGATTCGACTACATAAATTTGGAATTTGGCGAAAAAATTGAAAAAATAATCACTTGGTTAAATTTGTTTGAGATCCTAGAAGTAGAAAGACTTAGGGCTTGTTTTACAATGTCTGTGTAAAGTTCTGATTAGTTACTTACTTGACACATAACTATGGAACATGGAACAGAAAAATAAAATTTAAACCTTATAGGAATATTTCCTTTCACTGATAATGTATCTATACCTGCCTTATTTGCTTCGGCGCGCGTTTTATAACTAAAATTAAAAAAAATTTTTTTAATATTCAAAGTTATATCAATATGCATCTTCTATTTTTAAAATAGGTGAATCTTTAGACGAGGAATTTTTAGAAGAATACTTCGATGAAACTAATCAAGATTTCGAGGAACACAAATCGGATGAAGGTAAGCAGTATTTTATTATGAGCGTTTTTTGAAGTCCGTATGGGATTGATCAACAAACCAATTTGAGCCTTAAACGACTTCAAAGGCTGTTAACCATACATATGTACATTAGGGTGGAGCGTCGAATTTTTTTTCCGATTTAGCTATTCGAATAGCACTAAAAAGTTGCGTAATTACGTAAGCTACCCGTAAAAAATAAAAATAAAAAAATAAAAATTGCCTTTCTTAGCCCTCTACCACAGGTCAAAGTTTTGCAAAATTGGAAAAAAGGTCGTAAAGTTTTTTGCTTTGCTCTGTGTTTCCTAAAGTATAAATCCTACAAAATAATATTTGTAGTAAAAAGAAAGATAATTAAATTTCCTATAAAAAATGTACAACAACTTATATTGTATGATTAGCCGTTCTCGAGATATATGTTAAAAGGCGCTACATAAATTAAATTTTTTCATATATTTGCGCTATGGAAATCTTTTTTATTTGGAGCGAGTCACAAGTCACAGCACCCCCATTGTTGGATAGAACTAGCGATCAGGATTTGGAAGGATTTCTAAAAAAAAAAATCTCTTATTGGCATGTCATTTTCGGACTTCCTTTATTATTTCAAACTTGTGAAATAATTTTAACGTTTCCGAAAATGTTTTTTTTTTTGCAAAAAGTCGAAACTTTGAGCTAAGGTAGAGGGCTAAAGACTTAATCCAAACTTTATTTTTTCAATGTCAAATTATTCTACTCATCGAAACTCAAAAAAATGGAGGTATTCGAAATTGATACAACAACTTTTATTTTTCTCCATACATCGACGCTCCACCCTAATGTACACTAAAAATAAAACCTCATATTATCAAAATTATTTTGAAAAATATAAACATAAATTTGAAAAAAAAAAAATAGATAAAAATGTCGAGTGTGGTACGGGTACCACCGTTCCCCTTGCTTAAGTTAAGTCCATATATAGCTGTTGTTAAATTTAGCATGTACATTTCTTAGACCTACTGCGGTTTTTTTTTACGATCAACCCACTATAGACTTGTAAATTGTTTTAAAATTAAAAAAATACTCCAACGTTGAAAATAACTTTTTCATCTTATTTTTTTGTAGAACTAAGCAAAAATCCTCCTCGAGATGCCATAAATTGTTGTGTTCCAAATTGCAAAAATTTTCGATCTAAAGAAAAATCGAGAGTTAAATTCTTTCGACTTCCTAGTGTTAAACAGAATATCAATGACAAGATGTATAGAGGCGAAAGACTATCTGCATGGATAAAAGCTATCAATAGAATTGATATTACCCCCTTAAATGCTCACTACAAAATTATTTGCTCTGAACATTTTAAAACAGGTATAAATGTTCATTTTTGTTTTGTTTTATTTTGTTTTAATAGATATCTTATAATTTGTTTGAATTAAATTAAAGGAGCTCCTGCGTATGCTAATGATAAATCCAATCCAGACTGGATTCCCAACCAAAAGTTGCCAATAACACTGACCAAAGCTGTAAAACAGACTTCTACTACTAATTTAATAAATAAATTGCACCCATTTGATTCGTTTGATGTATCAGATCCATTGGCTGAAGAAGAAATACAAATGATAGATAGTCCTCGTGAAATAAATATGCTGCCGAACATTGAAATTATGGAAAAAGAAATTCAACAAGTAAGCACTTTAATCGTTTTTATTAATGCAATTCTCAAATTAATAAATCCGAATTGATATTAATATGTAAACAAATCGAAAACTAGTTTTGGAAGCAAATTTAAAAGCTACATTATAATTTCGCAAATGTTATTTTATTATATTCTTCTAGTTAAAACTTGAAAACGAAATGTTAAAAAAGCAGATTATAAACAAGGATTCAATAATTGCAGAACAAAATGCAGAATCACTCAAGGTTAGTTAAGTCAATTTTAATTAATGCAAATTATAAAAAAAAAAAATTACATTGGTTTACAGCTAATTGAAATTCATAAATTGCAACAACAAGAAAAGAATTCAATCATACAGATGTTAGAAACGACAAATTTAAAAATTTCACTCTCCAGAAATGGCTTTCAAAACGATGACAAAAAAGTCAATTATTTTACTGGTTTACCAAGTTTTGCTGTACTCGAAATAATCTACAATTTTGTTGAAAAAGATTTGGTTGGTTGCTTTATAAGACGCATAAATAAATTTGATGCTTTGATATTGGTATTAATGAAGCTGCGACTTGATTTACCTTTGGCTTACTTAGGCTATCGATTTGGCATCGCGGGAAATACAGCAGCGACAGTTTTTCATACGAATCTTAAAATTTTGAGTGAAAAAATAGGTCCATTTATTCGATGGCCAGATAGAAATACACTGCGTGAAAGTACTTCTGTGTACTTCAGGCGAGTGTTGGGTAATCAATTTATAGCTTTGATCGATTTTATTGAAGATCCAGGTAAGTTCTAATTTTTATAGCCACTTTAGATTTTAATTGGATTTTTAAATTTTCTCTTGCAGGTCCTAATGTCTCACAGGAATATATAATACAGAGAAAATATATAAAGCAGAAATACTTAGTTGCGATATCACCTGCAGGAGCTATAACATTTGTTTCCAAGAGCTATGACAACAGCTTAAGTTTAAAGGAAATCGCCGAAAGTTGTGGAGTTCTTGATTACGCTGAAGATGGTGACATTATTCTATCTGATCACGGATTAGTTACTCATCAAGTATTTTCCTATAATGGCTGTAAGGTCTTGGTAGAATCTACAAATCCCGAAGAAAACGATATACTAGATTCTTTGCTCCAGAATACCACTCAATTGGGAACTAAAAATTCACCAGAAACTGATAGTTCTCGTGTCTATATTCAGCGAACAATTTCAAATTTAATGAATAAGTTTTTCGTCCTTACAAATAAGCAGAAAATTGGAATATCCAAGTCTTACAAGAATAATGAAGGAGAACGTTATTTTGATTATGTTGTCAGAGTTTGTTGTGCTCTTACAAATGTTTCACCTGCCATCTTAAGTTTTGAAACTGTAAAAAGTTAGCTCTATGAAATAAGAAGATAAACACTTATTTTACTTCAATAAATAAAAATTCACGAGTTATTATTAGATTCCTGAAGTAGATGTGAGGAGTTTTGTAAAATAACGCGATTCTCTTGGCCAGCTATTAAGGGCGTGAGTATAAAAATAATAATTTTTGGATTGCTTCCGATTGAAATGGACTGAAGAATACGTAATAAGTCATTTTATTGCTAAAATTTTAATATAATTTTTTGGAGCACAATAACTTGCTAAAATCGATGGCTGATACATTTTATTGTTGGCTGCATCTACATAATTTGATTTAATCGATTGTCCTCGAAACAAGACATAACATTCGAAGGAAAATATTTATCATAGGTTACTACAAGGCACTGAAATTTATGTCTTTCGGAGAAAAAATGTTAAATACATTCAGCCTTAAGAGGCCCATAGACACCACACTTGTGTGCACACCGGTGTGCACACACTGGTGTGGCCTTCCGCCACACACGCCACACCAAATTGTAAAGACTACAGACACCGACGCAAAAAATCAAATACCGACACCGGTGTGCACACAAGTGTGGTGTCTATGGGCCTCTTTATTGTGAGTTTCACCAAAAAATATTTCACCTTAAAATTTGTTGTTCGCCCGGAATTTTAAAAACTGAGCGAAAGAAATTTCCCCGGAGATTTTCCCATTTTGGGAAATTTGTTATCACGATCCTATCCCCTCAGTAAAAAATTTATCGTGAATAATTTTTCCAGGGAACTTTTTCCTTATGTCATGTCCTCAAGTAAGTCCCCATTCATACCACAAAACTGAGTTTCCAGCAACTTTCAGTTTTTAGGTGAGAAGGGCATGAAATAAGAGGGGAAAAGGAAATCAACGATTTGAGGAGATTTTTTTGACGTTCCTCTTCACACTAAGTACGTTTATTTCATCAAGCTACTTTGGAAACTACAGAAAATTTTTACGATTTTGTTTCTTCGTGTGAAAATGTACAACGAGATTTTTAAGATTAGAAAAAACGTAAACATAAAATCTCCGGCAACTTGTTTCCTCGTGAAAGGGGATTAACAGCCCTATTCTAGTATCCGATCCGATCGAATTTTTCGATTCATGTGAATTGTTCACTTAATTTTAGACGAAATATCCATTAAACTCTTCAATCCTTCGAGTTCAAATTAGTTTTGAAGTTCTTGAGAGAATCTTATTGTTGTTGTTGTGGCGGATAGCAGAATACGAAAATTCACGCGAACACTTAGCAGAATAGGGCTGTAAGTTCTTGGGGAAAATTATTTCGTAGGAGTTTCACGATTGGAAATATTCTTTTCCGGTAGTTTTTTTGTTTTTCCGGGAAAAAACTTTCGCATTAAGTTGGCAATATGGCTGATGATATTCCGTCCGAAATAATTGTTCACAATAAGGGGCATTTTTTCAACATGAAATATCGGGTGAAACTCACAATAGGTGAAATGTGAAATGTTAATTTTACGCTGTGGAATGTTGTTCGGGTGAAACTCACAAAAAGGCTGATTACATTTTTAACTCCTTCTAAAGCCTAGTATGCTGCTGATGCGAAACGAAAAATCCCATACAAAAATGACAACGAAATCATAAATGGAAAATTTCGTTCTGCTTTTCGTTTTGCAGTACCCTGTTCGAAGAGCGAAATTCATAATTGTAGCAGATTATTTGGAGAAGTCTCCACTCCTTTTTCGCACTGAATTAATTATACAGACTATTTATTGTGTGCGGAAAAATGACATTTCAGTTTTATTTGTGTTTTTTTTGTTTATCATTTTCTTACTTCATAGGTTTCTCTGATTTTTTGCGTATATGTTTGATTTTGTTTTTGGAATTAATGAAACTCTCCGAGGATATTTTCCGTTGTGTCTTCGCAAGCGTTACGTTGTCTGTTTGGAGATCACAGGAAATTTTCGTTTCGCATCAGCAGCGTACTAGGCTTAAGATAAGTAAAGTAAAACTAAATACTTAAACAAGCTCGAAGGAACTCATCCATTAGCCCTGAGAATTAAAAAAATTAATATCGATATCGCTTTCCAACATAGAAGATTCAAGAAACTAATTCGAAGCAAATTCAATGCACCATTCACGTGAATCGAAACTTTAGAACGAATCCAATACCAGAATGGGACTGATATGACAGCGAAAATCTTATTTAATTCCAGATTAAGGTAACGTATTTAGTTTTTTTTTTTTTAAATCAATTCTTCTGACAATAGATAAACCCGCAAACATTGAGAATCGTTGTCTGAAAAAAAAACTTTTAAAAAATATCCTATACAGAAAGCACAAACTAGCATTTCAAATGATATTTCAATAATCCGTCTTGATCTAAAATTTAAAAAAAAAAAAAAAATGTTTGTTTTATATTTTGTATTTTTTTTTATTTGTTTTAATTCATAACTTTATTATTATTACTTTTTTTTTAAATATTTTTCTCTCATAGTTGAAACAATTAAATTAGTTGTTAACTTTGTGATTAATAATAATAATCATATTTATAATTAAAATAATAATAATATTATAGACAGAAAAAAATTATAATAATAATAATAATATTTTTTAATAAATCGTGGAACAGCATCGCCCTCAGGTTTGACCGTGTTGGTGCGGTTAATCTGAGCTATTTGGTGGCTCTTAAATATTTATATAAAAAAATACAATTAATCTTGATTTGTTGTTTTGTTTGTGTTTTTTTTTTTTGTTTGTTTGTTGTTTGCATACCATTTTGTTAAATCTTTTTCTGAACATTTTATCACTTATTTTATTTTTTCTCTCTTCTGTTGATCTTTTCGGTTTGTTTTATGCTAAAGTGAGTACAAATTTGTTTTTTTGCATTTTTTTTATACTTTCGGCTGTTTTTTAAAATTTTAAATAACAAATAAAAGACAAAATAATTGAAACTAAAGCAATGCGCGTAAAATTGCAACACTAAGTTTTGTTTTTAAACTAACAAACGACACTCATGTGTTCTATTATTTCCTTTGTTTATGTTTCAACTAACTGTGTAGTAAGATGTGTTGTTAATAATAATATGTATTATGTATAGTATAATAAAAAAAAAACTTATACATGCACAGCGTTTTACACCAAAGCTCAAGATATAAGAACTTTTTTTTTTTTTATAATAATAATTGTGTCCCTTTTTAAGGGAATCAATAATAATAATAATTTGTTTTAATTACTTTAAAGGCTATGATACAATTTTTTTTAATATGTAAATCTCTATGTATATAAAATGTTATATAATTGTTTTTCTTAAAAGGGCGCACGTGGTGTTTAATATTTTATTTATTTTTTTATATCAGTTTTTGTATTATTTTTTGTTTTTTTTTTTTTAAGTTCAAAAATTCTATAATTTTGTTTATGGAGTTTGGTCTGATGTGGTTTTGTGTTCTTCTCCTAATGCAGATGTAATTGTTTCATTACTAGCGTCGGCACTTTTGGTGATTTCAGCTGGAGTTTCCTGAAAGGCGGTTAAAAAAAATACGGTGTTAGATTTTATTCTTACCAGAAGTTCAAGAAAATATAACTTAGATGAATGCATAATATGATTGTAAAATGGGTTTTGGATAATTTAATGAGAACGAACGGGTTTAAAGAAGACAGGCATTTGGAATCTGTAGATATTTATTTATATCAGGCCCTCTTTTGATTTATTACATAGTGGATGTCGACGGAGATGCGAGAAGTGAGCAGAGCGACGAAACCAAACAAATGTGTTCTTATGATAGCTCTCATAGTGAGGTATCAGTTCTCATAAGAAAGCATGTGTTTGTTTTTAACGCTCTGCTCGATCGTACTTTTGTAAATCGTTTTCCGTAGAGGCATAGGTCGATATCAACAAAAATGTTATTCGGAGAGAATTATTCGTTTGAGACGTTTTTTTAAAATGAAGTATGAAGTTCTCTTCCAAACAATTTCACAATTTCGTCTTCCCAAAAAAAAATTGTTTTAACTTGATCTAAATTCCAACAGTCGTATTTATTAGATTTTCTTGGAACACTTGGACAGTTGTGTAAATATGTTCTCATACATTCACTGATATCTCGTATTCCGTCAATTTTGGATTCGTTCAATGAATTTTTTAATTTCCAATTGTTTGTCCATTGAACATACCCACTTTAGAATAGGTTTGGACAACCAACAGCAGTGTCTAAGTTAGACACTCGATGTTACATGTTTATAAGTAAGGTTTTGAAATTGGACAAATGTCCAAAGCTAGACATACTTTGGAATGGGTTTATAAATAAGACTGTTGGTTTTTACAGAAATGCTATTCCAAAAACGAACTTAAAAAAATAACTGAAATAAAAAGGTGTCCATTTCATGTTTTATGACAAATAATGTGAAGAACCTCACCATATTGGCTTCAACTCTCTGGCGCTCGTGCATTGCATTCAAAAGCTCCCTTAAGTGCTGATTCTCCCTGCGTAATCGTTCTCTCTCTAGATCTCGTTCATTGATTTTTGGCTAAAAAAAAAGAACAGACATTACAAGATCATTCACTTTCTTATTCTAATGGAAAATAAGAGGAGAAACCAAACTAAAAAGAAACAAAACTAACCAAAAGTAATGAAATTTGTGAATTCAATGTTGTAACAATCCCATTGATTAGATGACACGGTACACTTGGTTCTAGGGAATTTGCATGTAAAAGTCGATTTGGTCCACAAAGTATAGGTCCGGGTGATGAAGAAGAGATACATTGATGATTGCCACCACCAACAGCGGCGGCATTTCCGTTATTTAATGTTAAATTATGCAATTTATTTACAGCGGTCTATGGAATAAAGCAAAAGAAGTTAGGCTTCAATATATAAAAAATAGTGATAAAATTCTTGACTAACCATGGTATCATAGGCATCATTAATCTCTATATGTTCACTGTCTAGTGAATCATCTGTGAAGTTTCGCTGCTTCATTAAGCTACTGCTACTGCTAATGTCTAGTTGTGATGGATCTATTGATCCATTGCTACCGCTTTGCTGGTGCTGAAATTGTGGGAGGGGTTTTTGTGCTACAGCTTCGACTTCGTCCTTGCTGCTCGTCGTCGTCGTCTTCGATAGGCTCACACTACTACTCAATGTAGGCTCGTCAAGTTGTGTCATATCGTGTTCAGACTCTTCGGGAATGCTGTCGGTACTAATTGTGCTTTGGCGCTTAATCAGCTCTGGCGTCGTCGAGGTTCTTGTTGCTGCTATTTCAGCAGCCACTCCAATAGGAAGAGGTGCTTTGAATGCTCCACTACCAGGCGCTGTTGTAGCTGCTGCTGGAATTTTTGAGAGTGGCACTGAAGGAAGCCGCAGCTCGTCGATCTCGCAATACCCATCGTCGTCTTCATGGATTATCTGATCAACTTCTACTGAATTTGAGGTGGTCAAAATGTTATTACTGGCGGACGTCACAGCAAGTGACGTAGGAATAGCCGGTGCATTGCTTGACGGAGCAGTATCATTGAGAACTATTGTCGTCGCAGTTGTATTCGTTGATGTTGCACTCAGAGGCAGAGGAGACACTGGCCGCATACTAGCTGTCATCACATTGCCGAGATGATGCAGCTGCGATTGCAAATGCTTTTGCGCTTGTGTTTGATGGCACTGATCGCAGACCACTGTCGAGACAGCGGATATCTCCTGCTCAGTCGAATTTATCTTCATATAGTCATTTAGCACTTCGGTCAACGACTGTACTTGGGCGTAAGCAGCCAGTGCAATGTCAGAGGAGTCCTTGGGCGCCTCTGGCTGTGCCGCAATATCAACAATCTCATTAAAATGCTCGATAGGCAAACGGAACATATCACAAATAATTTTCTGCTTCTCTACCAGATTCTCGCGGATTGAGCTGTCCAAACGCTTCAATCGCTCACTGGGTGTTAGCACCGGTTCGGCTGTATGTGCCGGCGATATACTTATCTGTATTGCACTCGGTTCAACAAGCGGGCTGTTTTGCATTAACGTGCGAGTGTTATTGGAATTATTTGAATACAAGCTACTGTTGTCGCGTCGTGCTACTGCGGCGGCAGCAATTTCTTCAGCTGCATTAAGCAATTGCTGGCGAAGCTTTGTTTCATCTGTAGATGTAGGAGAATCATAGTCATTGTTATTACTCTCATTGCGCGACCCACTGCGGCTAATGCTACGACTTCGGCTGCCACTGGCAAAGCTTCCACCACCAATGCTGCTACTACCACCGCCACCACCACCAATGTCTAGTGAATTATTATTATTTGGTAAACTGGCGCGGTTTTTCTCAGGGGCGGGTGTACTCTCGCGATCACTGACGTTATTATTTGTTGTTGTGGTCGCTCCAGAGGTTGCAATTGCTGTCGCCGTAGATGGCGCCTGCCGTTCGGGGGTACTCTCGAGTGATTCTTTTGTATTGGAATGCGGTAATGTGGCACTGGCGGGATCATCGACCACTTCATGACTGCTCTTCGAGCGTTGTTTGTACTGTTCTGCGGCATCTGATATGTGTTTAAACCATCTAATTGAGGAAGAGATAGAAAACAATTTTTTTAAAAGATGTTTGCAGTTATATGTTTGAATATGAATGTATGCATTTGAATTGCAAGGAATGCAGAATATATTGAAATACATAGTATCATGAAAATTGCTTCCCCATTAGGAGGGAGTTAAAAAGAATATGAAATTTTGAAGGTGTGTGTAGGTATAAGACACTTGGACTTTTGTGAGACCTTATGATTCGTTTAGAGCAAATTAAGGGAAATTTAAGAAAATAGAATGCGTTTTGAAATACATATAAGAAAAATTTATTCTTTTCTTTTAATAAAAAAAGAAGGAAGGTATAATTATAAGAACTACTGAATTTGAGAATTAAGACTATCTCCGATAAAAATATCTTTATTTTCTTCAATATGCTTCGAATGTTCATCTGCTTCTTAGTCCTGCGGAATAAGATCTTTCAGTAAATCATTTGAGGTTTTATAATTAGATGATTTGTGGATCGGGTGCAAGATTAAATAATAAAAGGATTTAAAATTAATTTTTAAAATATACCTGGATACCAGCGAGGATCGCCTACCAGTTGGTTCATTAAAACTTCCTCTTCGGCGTTCTTTTTTTGTTTTACTTGGTGTTGAATTTGCACTTTCTGATGTTGGTGATTTGGCATTCGACAAAGATAGAATAGCTCCATTACATAAACTCTTACGGCGTACTCCCGTAAAAATATCATCCGGCGAAAGGAAGCTCATAATTTTTGTTGTTGTCAGTTTTTTTTGTTTGTTTTGCTTAACGATTCACTGCTTATTGTTTTTTTTTCAACTTATGTAAATATGTACCTATTTTTTTTTATATTTATTTGAAGTTATATTGTTTTTTGTGTTTGTTTATACATTTTGTTTTTTGTTTTTTATTTTCTGTTGGACAAGAATTTAATTGGTTGGGTAAATATTCGCCCAGATGTTGTTTTTTTTTAAAGTATTTTGCGTACAATAAGGACGTTCGTAATTATATTTGCAACATTATAAATATTAATTAACATTCACCAAAATGGCTGTGTTCTGCTGTTTGATCCACAGCCAATAAAAATGTTTTATGTACTGTTTATAGAAATCGATCAGATGCAAGATCCAGAGGAGTAAGGCGATAAATAATTGAGGATGAGAGTTGTTAATTTCATTTGGACAGATAGGTCTTTTGATAAAAAAATAGTAATCAAAGGAAATTCATAAAAAAACAAGTCACTGGGTACGTTCAGCAGACACTACAACTACAGTCATTGAACGCAAGATTGAGTAAGGAAACTAGTTATTTCTTACAATGTGAAAGATCTCAAAATTGGGTCTTTACTTCAAATGTTTACATTTGTATAATTTATCTTGACTATGGAAAACGCAACTCTGGATCTGCAGTGATTCTCAGTACAGTGTTCTCTTTTCTTTTTACGACAAATGGGTAGATGCGAACCACAGCGGTTTGCTGGTTCCATAATCGACATGAATATGTTCGTCTGAAAAACACCTCACACAAGGCAAAAACCAAAATTGCGAAACAATGAAGTTCAGCTTGCTCTTTAGCGATAAAAATAATCAGCTGATATTTTAACACTTGACTTGAAATGAAGGGAGATATTTCTTGACTAGCTTTCCAGTCACCTTTCCAATAAAGTTGCCTTAATTAAATAACTTTGTTCTTTGTTGATTCATGAAGGCACCTAAAAATATTTTGCGTAAATGTGGTAAAAGCCCTTCCACACTATCCCACTGAGTATTAATACAAAGTGGAAAAGAATTCCATGCTACTGCCAAATTTGTGAGAGAGAAATTTCTTTTCATTTTTTGACCACACACAACAGTTTAATTTAACCTCAATAAAAATGTGATGAAATGTGTGACAGAATTAGAACCATTTCTAAAAATTCTCATGTATTAACACATGTCAAATCGTGTAGGCTGGGAATATCATATTTTGTTTGTTTGACACTTTTTTGACATGTATTAATACTCAGTGGGATAGTGTGGAAGGGCTTTAAACGATATGGTAAACAAATCAGTTGTTTGTTAAACGTCGAACAGCTTAAAACATTTAATTTAATTTTAACATTCATAATATTTGTTATCCGCAATTTAAAAATGCCCAAAATAAGCCACAATACAATTGTATGAACAAATTGCTTTCAATGATCTATTAATTCTTGAGTTTTTTGGCGAAAATGATGGTAAGTATATTTATTGTTGTGATCAACACATAAGTGCATGTGTGAATGGATTTGTATTTGTGTAACTCACACTATTTTGAAACATCACTTTTTCCTCGATACGCCCGTTCCTCTATTTCTTCTTCTAAGGTTACAAGAGTTTAGCATGTTTACGATGTTTACCATCTTCGTTTAACATACAAATTTGTGTCGGAAAGTTTTAGAATTGTTGTAAAAGATTTCCCACACAAATTTTGACAGTTCGTTTACGACCGACACGTCGTAAACTTTAAGACGTTTTTTACCACGTTTACGATGCTTTTCCGACGTTGCATGAATACCCTTTTTGACTTTTATTGTAAGGTGATTACAATTTACAATAGGTTTGTTCGATTTTAGCACTTGGTCGTCCTGAACTCATTAGAAGTTTTTTATCTTGCACTTTTTCGCCCTTGTTAATTCGCACTGCATTCGAAGTGTGTTCAGTGTAGCTTCAAAAAGCATTTATTCTATAGTAAATACTCATGAGCCATGAATCATGACAAATATAAATGGTAAACATGAGGTATGTTATTTATTTGAGTCATATAATGCCTGTTTGGTAACTTTTTTATCAACAAATTTCCCAAAAACTGAGTTTTTTTTTCAATGGGTTTTGACAGCAAATTGTGAAATTTTGTGAAAATTAGTTCACTTAAATTTGAAGCATAAACTACTTGGATAATTTGAACAAACATAAACTGGAATAAATTAGCAGTTTTGGAAAGTAAACGAATAGACCTAATGTGTATCAAGCAATTGGGGTGGTTAAAAACATTTATCGCTGTTTAACATTCTCCAGTAGCAAAAAATTCAAATCAGCACACACAAAAAATAAAAACAAGGAATTGTAAAAAGACAACAAAGTACATTATGCGATTTATACATCGCATCCTTTTTGTTTACATGCCCCTACTTTTTTGTTTGCCTGTTTTGAATTCATCGCTAGTGTGGAGTTCGTATGATACAGTTACGGTATTTTTCCATCCTCAATAAATTTTCCTTTTAAGTTAATTGAATTCTTAAAAAATTATCTACAATCATAAAAAGCTTATGATTTTTAAAGGAACATTATCATCCTTAATGGAATGCGCCTCTGCTCGATTTTCTATTAAAATATTTTTATTGAACCCTCGTTCATTTTTCTCGAACAATAACAACCGCAAAACTTCACTTCCCCTTAGGTTAAAATTAATGGAGTATAAAAAAAAAAAATATTGTTTATTTTTTTTTTTGTTGCTTCAAGGAATACTTCAGTTTTCGTTCATTATTCAAAGTAATTTTCCTTTCAACCTGCTCTCAGACATAATAAATTATTTAACCGCACCACTTACGATAAAGTTGGAAAAAAAATACAAAAAAGAAAGAAAATCAAACCACATTACTGCTTACATATGAAAAAAAAGTGAAGATAAAGGAAAATAAAGGTCATTATCAAAAAAAAAAGGACCAAAAAGAGGAAGAGTGAAAATCCACTGGGTATATACATACTTGAAGGCCATTTGGTTGGCAAAACAATTTCGTTTTCAAGGTGAAAAGGAAATCCTTCGACCGGAACATCTTTTTTTCTATTTATTTACTATTTTCTCGCCGTAAGCGTGTTTTTTTCTTTTCCACTTAATCTCGAATAGAAAAATAAGGACTTTTTTTTTGTTTGCCAGGACCATAGCTTACATATTACTCCCTATAGCGACTTTCTTAAAGTGAATGGCTTAATCATATTCATTTTACCAGTGCTATGGTGGTGGTAAGGAGATGATGATTGCAATGGAAGTTATCCAACCGAACCATCTTTATCTCCATTCTAAAGCTTTGTTTTCATTTTTAAAAGGAGGCGAGTAGGGGGTTTGGGTTGAAGGTCGATGCTGGAGCGCACAGTCTGCAAAAGGATATTATCTTTAAAAATCAATTCAAGTATAAATATATACTAAAGAAGAATGGATATAAGAAAGCCTGTATATATGTATGTATGTATATGTAGCTAAGAGTACGTCTGCCTTTTTGGAATGTCTTGAGTTTAAGGAGGGATGAGAATCTACTACACATTCTATTTTCAAGTGCTTCAACTTGATTTCTTGTATATGCAAAGTGGCTTTTAGTGTCATCTGTGATGTGTCACTTATTTTGACAATTGTGTCAGTTTGATTATAATCTGTTTTAAAGCAAAAAGATTTATCTTTTAAAAAAAAAAGTATCTTATGCGAAAAAAATAATTGGACTCAAAATATGTAAGGCTGACAAATTATTCAGGTTATAAGAAAGAGATCAAAATAAATGTCAAGTCAATAAACTTTGCTGTCTCTAAATTAAACTTAAAAGATGTTTTTTTTAAGAACAACAAAAGAATTTTGTATAACTTTGTCAGTTTTCTGAGAGTTTTGAGTGTTTCAGAAATGTAGATACATGTACAATGTACATGATAAATAATGTGAAATTCCAAAATAATAGCGTCTGCATTTTCGTACATGTCTATAGTGAGTACATCAGTCGTTTTTTATTGTATTTTTAGGTTTGTTCGGTGTCAGCTCTAGAACGCAATAGGTCGCCCTGAACTCGCTCCGAGGTTTTTTATGTAGCACTTTTTTCGCCCTAGGTTATTTGCACTGTGTTCGGAGCGAGTTCTGAATTGTTCTCACCAGACCCAGGTTTTTTTTGGGGCAGGAATTCAGAGCTGTTAATATTCAGCTGTTGGCATTCAAGCAAAAACAAGTGTTGATGACAAATTTCTTGGTAAATTTGGTAAAGAATTTAAGGAAAAATTTAAATGGTGAAACTTGTAGCGATGTAAAATAAAAACTCGAGCAACCCTGAGGTTTTTGACAATTGATTGATATTCTCCAGGTCGCCCTGGGGCATTTTGGTTTACATATTACCATGCAAAATGGAATATTTTTGTTGTTGTTAAAATATCAATAAAATAAAAGATAGTTTTATCACAAACGTCATAATTATCACTATGTGGAAACGTACATTTGTTTATCTATTTTTGAAAGCACTAGGACAGCCTATCTAAGATAATCGAGTATCCATCAGCTGTGATTTTACAAATGATTACAACAACACAAAGCTATCCCTGATCGCTTTGGATACAAACTTGAACGCAGCCAACGGTATTGTGTCCGATATATGTTTATAAATAGCTAATTATAAATTATACTTTAGATATCGAAATTAAGCACAAAATTCTGTTAATATAAAAAAGAACTCTTTTTTTATTTTCGCTTGGCAAGTGCAAAATTGTGTCAGTTTTCACAAAATGATGGCTATCACCATTGACGTTGAATTCCTATAGTAAAAATTTCTCTGCCAGTAATTTTGTAGTGCTGCTCGTTTTTTTTTCTCCCCACTTAATCCAATTTTGTTTTTTTAAGTAAACGAACGGAGATTAGGCATGTTCGGGAAAATGTGATTTCGGAGATCTCAGCAATAAGACCTCATTTTTCTGAATACGCTTATTGTATTAGAATTCAGAGACCTAGCGCTTTCGATTAGTCATCAAATGATGGCTCTTCTTCTGTAATTGATTTCATAACTGAAGCCAAAGTCCCCGTCTGATCGGTCATTTTACTGAAAGGCGCATCCAGTGAGACCGGTTTATACTATGTGTGCGTAGAAACGAGAAGGGTAGATTCCATCGCAAAATCCTTCTAGTTTTTACGCACATAAAATCTACCTGTCTCACTGGATGCGCTTGTCAGTAAAACGACTGTGTAGACAGGCACAAAGGAAGCATTCACACGCATCGATGAGTTCTTTTGCATTACCAACTCAAATGTTCTTATATTTTATTGCATATGAATAGAACTTAAAGTACATACATACATTCAAATTAGTTATAGCTCTTTCAATCAAACGTCGTCCTACAGGACGACCATCAGCATCT
Source organism: Epistrophe grossulariae (assembly GCA_929447395.1). NCBI lineage: Eukaryota > Metazoa > Arthropoda > Insecta > Diptera > Syrphidae > Epistrophe > Epistrophe grossulariae. The sequence continues at coordinate 33,933,420 of OV839569.1, read as the reverse complement.
CAGACTTTTAAATTCTCTGCAAAAAAAAAACCTAATAATAAAAGCTCTATGACTCAGTCCGAGCTATAGATCTATACAAATTAGTTCAACATTCAAGAACAAGAAACGTTTTCCTTCAAATACCTTTGTATGAAGGTATATACAATGCTCAAACTTCAACTTAATTGAATTATTATTAACGGTAAAATGAGTTCAAACCAATAACAATACACAATTCACATCTTTCATCTTAATCAAATCAAACGGAAAATATGTAAAAATTATTTTCTCAAGGTGAGATTGTAGTCAATTTGGCGACGATGAAGATGAACGCCGCACCGCGCGCCGACGAGAGAAGAAATTTCTGATTTGATATGATTCTCATTCTGTTTTCCAAATAATCACTGCCCCGCGCCCGCCGCCGTCAACTATCATAAAATTTTTTTATAAAAAATTTGTTAGCTGATTAATATCTTCAATTTCATATTTCGGTCGTCATCGATGTTGTTTGGCGACAAGAATGTCCACCATTCGTCCAGTATACCTCAATCTCAATCTCATGTCCAAAAAGTATGCTCGGTAATTAGTAATCGTAAAAATGGATTCATTTTTGTTTGCTTTGCCCATTTAATCTGTCATCGACTTTTCATTCTGGCGGTGAATCCTCCTCTTCAACTCTATTCACCATTATTTTCAGCAAAATACAAAAAACAAAAAAATTAATAGAAACAAAAATCCATACAATTCGAAGACTCGGTTAAAAAAAAATGTCGCAATTTTCCGATACAGATTTTTGGATCGACTCCAAAAAGTCCGTTCAAGCCACATGGCTTCAAGAATATACCTACATATAATTATTGTTGTATGTATTTTATATTTCTTTCCTTGCCTCAGATATTCGGATTCGGTTGTTTCTGATGGGTAGTGGTGATGGTGGTGTGTTATTCATCGCAGTAAAAACTTTTTTGTTTATTTGCTTTTGTGTCTATTTATTGGAAGAGAGTAGGAGAAATCAGGCGGGCATTGGGTGGGAGGATTAGTATCTAGATTTGTTCGTTTTTTTTTTTTGAAAATAATAGCGAGGTTGAATGCGGAGCAGCACAGCAATAACAACAATTTTCTGGAATCACTTCAAATTCTTCAATTCGGGTAAAATCAAAAAGATACATAAATTTTGTCTGTATGATGAAGAAAAAGAAGAATTTGTTTAAGGTTAATGAATGAGAATAAAAGACATCTTTGCTAATTGATGAAAAATCGAGAATCAATTATTGATAGTAACTTTGAAATAAATCCACCACGAAAAATTACTTATACGACTTATTTAATTATGTTTTTATCTTTCAACACTTTTTGAGGATGCTAGAAGAAAATTTCCATTTAGACCGTAAGTGACTTTTCGAGTGTGTTTGGGATAAAGCGCATCAGGACACCATCAATTTGCACAAGTACTGAATAATAAAATGCTTGATTTTTCAATTAATAATTCCCAATGCGCAATTGAAAGATTGGAATTTAACTTAAAAGTTTATAACGAAACCGTTAAGACCGATATTGATGTTCTAGAAATATGCATTTAGCGTTATAAGTTCTTTGTAAGGATTTTAAGAGTTTTTGATAGAATGTATGACTAATCAAGTTAATTCGTTTGTTCTGTTCGATTTGCAATTTTATATACAAACATTTAATTTATAGTGTAGGTACAATAACTAGAAGACTCTGGATACCCAAGCCAAAACAATATAACTGAAATGCTATGTTACCAATAGAACTTAATCTCGTTTGATGGAAAAAATATCGTGCAGCGTTCCACCATCAAAAACGATAATCATTGACAGCTCTTGTCAAAATGTAAATAGTATGTCATTTTTCGTCTTTTTGTATTATGAAATTTCTTAAAAATTTTCCGTTTGTTAACGCTGTGGCTCCATTGGCAGTATTTTAGACAATAGGTATGTTCATTGTACAATGAGTCTGTTTGGAACACTTTACAACAGGATTTTCTGCACTTGCTTTCCAGGTAGACCAAATTAGAACAGATTTTAGAAAAAATGTAAAAATCGCCTGTTGGTGATTTTTTCAGTGAAAGCAGTTTGTTTTTTTCTTTTGATGGATTTTATCTGAATATCTAATTCTGATTCTATTCAAATAAAGTGATTTTAGTTTTAAGACGTATATTCGTAAATTTTAAACAAGAATATAATTGGCGTGTTCAGAAAAATGAGATCTCAGAGATTTTTCTCACTCAAAAAGTGAGCAAGCGAATCCAAGATTTTTTTTCCTCAGAGTTTTGACAGCAAATCTCAGAATTTTTTGGTGAGGAAACCTGATCTTCGAGATCTCATTTTCCTGAACATGCCTAATATGCTCGGAAAAATGTGTGTTTTTTTTATTGATATTATAAGTAGGTATTCATTTTCTGTTCTAATTTGTTCTGACGTTTTTCACGAATATGTGCTGTTCTGTTCTAACTTTTTCGTTACTGAATAAAACTTATGTCAATTTCAATGACAATTTATTGCTTGGGTGGGCATTTCATTAGACTCGTTCAGAAAAATGAAATCTCAGAGATTTCGCTCCGCCAAAAAGTGAACAATCCAAATTTTTTCCCTCAGCATTTTGACAGCAAAACTAAAAATTTTGATTAGGGATTCTGCCTGCCAATAGATGAGCAACGTCAAATGTTCGTATGCTCTTTAAGTTTACTATTTTTGATATTGCAAAATTTTAATTCGCTGAATTTCTCATATTTTTAACTTTAATTTCAAAAGGAAGCAAAAGTCATTCAAAATGGTGGAGGAGCCATTTTGAAAAGGGTAAAACGTCAAAAAATTATTGTCTTTTATCTACCGAGCAATATGGCCATTGTCATTGCAATATTCAATACCATAGCAATGAGGTAAACAATTTATTTCTTCAAATATTCCCAATGAAGCAACGACAGAGTAGAATGAAGGATAAAAGAATTTCTTGCCATTGAAAAACCTAAGAATTTCTGCTTATATTTCTATTTACAAGAAGAAATAACAATTGGCAAAATGGTGCTATGTCTGATATAAAAATTAAATATCTGAACAGTTAAATGGCCATGTTCGGGTAGTTATACAAAGTTATCTGGATAGATTTATGTTGTTGTAATGGCCGCGTTCAGATTTGTATCCAAAGCGATCTGGGTAGCTTTGTGTTGTAATCCCTTGTAAGAACACAGCTGATGTCAAAGCAGCTGTTGCCAAACAAAAAACTCAAGCTAGTCCTAAAAATACTGGTACAGTGTACTCTCTGCAAACGGACACATCCCTTTAGCGGACACCTCTAATAACCGGACAAATTTCTGGGTACCATCAGTGCCCGGTTATGAGAGAGTTCACTGTATACTCATCTATCTTATGAGAAATATCAACGACAACTTACTTGCGTTCAGAAACATAAATATATGGATACTCGAGTAACTTATGATCCTCGTTCACCAGAACCCATCCAATCCCTTGGTAAAAAAAAACAGGTGATGTGTCAAATATTTTTGGATATGAGTAGCTTAGCTAATAGGTACTCCACTCGAAATGTATAATTTAACTCTGTTTTTTTTTTTTTTTTTTTTTAATAAAACACAAATTGTGGACACAAATCGGAGTAAAGCTGTTGATGTGAGGAGTGGGGTTTCGAAATTTTATACACAAAAATGTTTCAATTAGTTTGTTAAATTTGGTGAACGTTTCCCGATTTTTGAAAAAATTCTCTCTTACTTAAGTTTTTTTTAAGGTGCAAATATTTTACTGAAAAAAGATAACAAACAGAACTAATTTCAATTTTAAGAAGGTCCCCTTTCACACGAAGAAACTGAGTTTCTACCAACTTTCAGTTTTTGGTGAGAAGGGCACCAAGTAAGAGGATTGAACGGTCTACGATTGGTGGGAATTGAAAATTAAAAGAAAACGTCAAAAAATCTCCAGCAACTTGTTTCCTCGTGTGAAAGGGGACAAAGATTTTGCTGTTTGGAAGCCTACATGAAAATAACGTTTCGAGGCTCGATTGAATGCGTTCAGAGCGATATGATTAGGTAAGTTCGATTGGTAAAAAAGTGGTCAAATGAAATTCAAACAGAACAAATAAGTTCATAGCGACAAAAATTGCAGAAAGTCATATACAATTAAATTTATTTGAATTGTTTGTAGGTTCAAATAAAACGTTCTGAATTGACAGGTCCAAATTGAATTCAATACCAAAGATATTTCAAGCACAGTTATTGATCTCTTCAATTTGGCACAAACATGATTTTTTTTAAGAAAATTTGAGCAACTGAATTAATTTTATTCACGCATCATATTTCCGACAGTAACAGTAAAAATAATTCCAAGAAAATATAATAATAATTTTTTTTTAAATCAAATCGATAGAAAAACAACACATGGCATCGAAATAAAATTTAAGAAAAATAAATATATAAATACATATGTATTTCATAAAATAAATATTTTTCTATATTTTTTTAAATTTATCTTTCTTTGAACTTGATTTTTTTTTTGTCTCGTCTCAAAATAATGCAAAATTATGTATGTTTGATATATTATTTTATGTTTATTTTGTTCATATCTTAAAAAAAAATAATAAACTTTTTTCTTTTCAATTTTTATAAACAAACAAAAACACGACTCTATTAATATTTCTTTGTTCGCGGTGTTTTTAATCTTTGAGCTAGTTACGAGTTAAGTGAATATGAAAAGGGATATCGTTCTGTTTTATGTAGGATGCCTATATAGACAAAATGAAACATCACTTTTTTTAACCACATATACCATTCATAACACTGGGTAGTTCATTCTGTACAAGCAGGTTCGACACTATGTCTACATTATGGAAATATACTTTTTCTCGCATATCATCATCAACCCTTTTGGGTGATATTTTTTTTGTATCTTTGTATTTTAGTCCTTACCAGTATTTGTCGGTTGGTCGGTCGTCGTCATGGCATCGGCTTTTGCTCGTTGCCAAGTTCATCGTTTTTTAATTTTATCTTGTCAGACTTGCCAGTGCTTACACTTCTTAATATATGTAAGTTTGTACGAGTGGTGCAAAACTCTGTATGGCTAGGATTATGTTCTTTAATATTCTTTTTGGGAGGAGCACAAACATCCACCCATCTCCCCCCACCCCCTGGTTTCTCAACCACAGCCTTTTATCCTTTTGAAATGTTTAAATTCAGTGCTTATGAGAGAACATTCTCGGGAAAACCCCTGCCTAAGGGAAACGGATATTATAGTTGAGTGCACTCAACTCTAAAAAAGAGTCAAAGACTGTATATATATTCTGTTGGTTTTTTTGCATTTTTTGTTTCTTCTATTTTAATCAGGCTTCTATAATATCCTGCTGCGGATGTATTTGCTTGCTTCTGCTGCTATTGGACCTATTCACCTAGAAATAAGTTTCTCTAATGAAATGGGGGCCATTCAGAAGCATAAAGGCTTTCAAGGATTAGGACTTGTGGGTTTTTTATTATTTTTTTTTACTAACATGGCGATTTAAGGCTTTCCTTACACCAAACACATTTTTAATTAGAATACAAAAAAACAAAAAGAGGGCATTATGTTTCAAGGGAAGAACTACTGTTTTCAGTCGAGTTAACACAAGTTACTTAAGTTAAATGAATGAAGTAGTAGAAAAGTTCTCGAGGGATTCATGTATTATGTAAGTATACTCGTATCTACTTTTTACTTCATTTTCTGAAACTTGAGTTTAGTAATCTACAGAGGTGTTATAATGAGTATTATGTCTCTGTTCATATATTATTAGACTTATTTGTTTTGAAATTGGTTTATGGCGAGTTTGAAGATAACGGAAAGAATGCGTCCTTGATGTAATAATGTAATAGAATGTTTAACATAAAATGTCATCTACAATTGGCCACCATGACAGCACTCAATTTGCAGCCATCATTAGTCTGTTCGGTAACTTGCCCGAAACTGCCAGATTCTACCAGTTTTTTTTTTTGTATGAACTTTGATAGTCTTTCGGGCTAAAAATGGTAGAAATGGGTAGGTTTGTAAAGTAAACGAACAAAGTGTGTCGAGTGTTTGTTTTTACATTTCTGCAAAATGGCGTCTAGTGTTATAGTGATTTTGACATTTGTGAAGCAGAATACACGTAAATAAACAAATGAATGAATTAAATTGTTCGGTAGGTTAGATTTAAAGTGAATTGGGAAATTTTGTTCAGATAATTTGTTGTTATCTCATAAAACCTGAACTCACTATTTTTCGTGCAAATTTGGTTGAAATTATCTAGGTATTAAAATGTGTTTTTAACGAAATTACCTCATTTGACCCAATGAAAACTTAGTATAATAAAAATTAAGTATTATTCTACTTTCGAAATAGTTCGAAAAATGTTTTCGATGTTAATTTAAAATACATGACAAGACAAATCTGCGATTAGGACTGTTCGATTTTCGTTTAAAAGATCTGAAGTTTAGCGAAATTGGCCCCCACAATTGAGTAGGAACATAGAACTAGACAAAAATCCAAAAAGTATTGTCAAAAACTGCAATATTAGATCGATATATGTATATTTAGTTATTAGGTATACACTTATTAATACTTCGAATTAAAAATCAGATATTCATTCGGTTGTCAGATTGAAATATTTAAAAAAAAAAACATTCAATAAACAGAACAGCACACCCTCATACATATTTATGTTACCCATATAATATTTAAGATGAAATCTAATAAAAATATTTTGTTTTTCACAAAAAAAAAAAATAATAGAATTTCGAAGGAATTCAATTTCCAAACACTTATTTGAAATGTCAATAAAAAATAAAAATATTCTATGACTATTGGGAAACATTCCAAAATTCTAAATACCTACTTTCCCTCTATTTAAAGAACATTCGCGGTGACATTGTTGCTCTGAAGAAAAACAAAAACACATTTCGGGATCAACGAAAAAAAAAATAATACAATGTATTTCAAATACACAATCAAATAACAATATTTATTGATTTCAAAATTGGATGCAAACATTTTAGCAAACGGTATTTCGTTGTTGTAAACGATAAATCTTGATTTAAAAGCACAATTGCGGCGCACATTTCATATAATTTACTCCCGCAATGTCCTGAATTCACATAAAATTTTTGAATTATATTCGTTAGTTTGCAGAATTTTACACACATGTGTGTATAAAAATGTATATAAAAATGATAAAGTCGAGTAGATATATATATTTATTCATTTATCTAACAAACATTCGATATAATATGTATCAAAAATGAGGTCAAAAAAATAACAGATCTGTATCTTTAGTCATTGATGGCAGCAGGTTGGAAACGCCAACCTCTTCTTTATTTCTTCCACTTTAGTGGATTAATAGATCATTGAAATTTTATATCAACAAATTGCACATTTCGTTGAGCTAAAATCATTGGCGTAGATTGGAATTTTCATGCAATGGATGAAGAATAATGCGTCTTTAAAGGGTGATTTCGTTTAAAGTCTATTAGATTAGAAAAACAATAGGAACGTTTTACTTTTCCACGATATATAATAGTTTAGGCACAGTTTCACAGTCGATGTTATTTGGCACTTTAGTGACCCAATGGGGAAAGCTAAGGTTCAATTTCGCAGTGTAAACTCACCTGAATAAGTGACACTGAAGTTTCCTCATATTGCCTACTTATGTGTGTCTTTCCAGACTGTTAAACAATATATGAATCTTAAGTGCAAATTATTTTGGTAAGTGCTCACTGTGAAACTGATATTAGTATTCACACTAAGGGGTAATTTTTCAACAGTCAGTTAAAAAAGAATTAGTAAATATTCTTCAGACAAAGCAAAAATAACCCTGTTCGCTTACTTCCTATCCATTTCTACCATTTTTAGAAGACTGTCAAAGTTCATATACAAAAATAAAACTTCTAGAATCTGGCAGTTTAGGGCAAGTAAGCGAACAGACCTATTATTTTCCTATTTATTCTTCTGACAGTTTAGTGGAAGCGAGATAGCAAGTTTTATTTCTGTCAAACAATGAAATGATTCTCGAATGAATGCGTTCAGTTCTAGATTTGGGTTAGTTCGATTTGTAAAACTTTTGGAGTCCTGTGAAGATTTAAAAAGATTTATTTCAAATCATTAAGATTCAAAATTAGTTTTTAGTTTTGAATAAATATCATGGCCCACACTTTACATAATTAGTAAATTTTTTGGTACTTTTAATGTAAGTGCTGTAAAAACTTGCTAACACAAGGTGGCGTTTACATCGAACTCACAACGAATTCAATCCGTTTAAGTTGCATTCTGGAAAGAACAAAAACTAAAATCAACCCATGTGGCACCTTCAAAAACCTACTACGCCACTGTTTATGTATAAAAAAACAACGTTGTACGAAACAGACTCGTGCTGGCTCTTAATCAGGTTCATAAGAACATGTGTTGGGGTAAAAATAATAATATTTTCCATATATGTAAAACTGTAAAATGTAGGTGAATAACGCAGGTAAAAATATATAAAGGAAATCAATCGATAGACATAAAAAAAAAGAATAGGTGATGGCATGGGGATTATATGAAAAAAGCATCCAAGCTAAAATCCTTTTTTGTTTTTCATGCCACTGCTGCTGCTGTGTTTAGTGCTGTTGCTTTCTTTCAACATCTGAACTGAATTCAACTGTGAAATGTCAATAAATAAACTCAATTAAAGAGCTTCCCTCTCTGCCAAATTTGTTGACGACTTGCAAGAATGAAGTGAAAATAAACTGATGATATTTAAGCAATTGAATTTTTAGGATACAAGAATTTTCTTACTTTAAGAATTTATTGTACTTTGAAAGAGGGAGACAGACAGAGAGCGAGATAGATAAAGTGCTCACCGTAAATATTATTTTATATCGAAATGAATTTTTTGTTTTTAAAAAAGTTATGGAAAGGAAAACAGAATTTATATGCGTGTATACATTTTATATTTTATGTATTTACATATAATACAAAGGTATGTAGGTACACAATATTTTATGAAGCATAATAATAAATTCGGAAATCATTCAAGAGGAATATAAGAGCCCCTAGGGTTAAATGTACGTCATTTGGTTATATGGTAATAACTTTTATCTGAAGGAAATATCTCATCTAGGTGTTGTGTAAGTACATTATATCTATACAGATGGGTACTTTATATTCGTACATACATTTGAATTGAATTGTCAAGCGTGGAATTCGCGGAACATATCCGTTTTATAATATTAACAATTTCCCTTTCGATTTCACATTTTGACATATTATATAAAAACCTTTGCATGTATAGACATTCCATTCCTTTTGAAGGTTGTTGCAATATTGATGTAAGTATACAGATCTATAAATTTATATCGAATTGAAAAGTTTATTTCAAAGAGGAAATTTAACTCGTTGACAATTTATGAGAAATAAAAGATGGTTAAAAAATGGTTGTCAGGATAGAATTTTAATAACTGTATAATATGATTGACATTTATATTCTGGTAACTTGATGAACTTCATAGAGAAGGAACTTTTGAACATAAAATTGACAATAGCTATGAGAATGACTTTAATAAAGTCGAACAGTGGCTGGAAAAATTATTTTTTCCCACAATGCGATATACGTTATTCATGCAATCAGCCCTATTTTCAATTTAATAGAAAAGTTTACCGGGGAAAAATTTTTCCCATCGCGAATCTCTCACGAATCTCTCCAACAACTTACTTGCAGAAATGTTTGCATTGAAATAGGGAAAAAGTTCTCTGGGAATCCCTACTAATTTCGAAATTTCTTCGGGGAAATTTCGTTCAAAGGCAATTTTTTCAAATAATTAATAAAATCTTACCATTTTTTGTAGTAACATATTTCGAAAAAGTGCATATCATACATATATTTTCACCGACCAAATTAAACAATTTTAGAATATTTTCCAAAATCACCTTCGAATTTGCAAAATTTCAAAATAATTGACACAATTTCAAAATCACCTGAATTTTAACAAAATCTCGTAAGTTCGGTTTTATAAAAATTCATACAAGTTTTCCGATAAAGTAAACAAACAGAGCAAACGAAACTGCCAGGAAATCCACTGTCAGTTTGTGTTTACTTTCGTTAATTATTTTAGTTTTGCATTAGAATTTTGGTTTTGGACCGTGTAAATAAAGTGCTTAATATAGGCTTAGTGGAAACATAATAGCTGTTTGGTAAAGTGATTTTTTTTCACAATTTTTTCGCCTAAGGCGGAACTCGACGTGTCGCAATCAGTATAGTGACTCATAACCGGCAAACCACAAAATCACCGTTTAGTGTTCTTATCCCGAAGTGCGCTTATCCGGACGGAGATTATCGTAGATTTCAGACTTGATGAAGATTCAAATAAGTCCATCACAACCGGTCGACATTTTTCAGTATAAAAACAAAAATTTACAATTGAAAAATTACAAGTTTCAAAATGATTTGTCACCGTTTGACGTCTTGCACACAAAAATGACATTTTATACAAAAAGTGTTTCAGTGCGTTTGTTAACTTTTTGACAAGTTTTCCCCTCTCTTGAGAGTATTTTCTCCTTCTTTCAAAGTTTGACAGGTTTTACAACTTTTTCTTAAAAAAATATACCAAACAGGTCTAATAGCTCTGTTCCAGATCTAATTTCAAACAGTTTCAAACCGCCAGGTTTAGCCATTTTTAATCCGAAGTCATTCCACAAGTCAAAAGTTTTGCAAATTCTAGCAAAAGAGAGCGCACGCGAAAGAGTAAAACAGTTCCCCTTCTTGTTAGTTTCAAATGTCATGTCAAGTTGAATTCTGTCAGATTATAGAATTTTTCAGTTGAATTCAAATATCAATGTCGACAAAGGGTTGCCCAAGTCTTATTTTTATTTTAGGTTTTATTAATCTTTCGAATAGTTAGAAAAAATCTATTTCAATTAGCAAAACTATTTTTAAAGAAGAAAATTTATAATTGACAATAGAGTATTTCTTGAGCTTCATAATGTAAAGCATAAGATTTTTTGTTTTTATATTAATAAACTTGATGTAAGCCGGTACGTTTATTCACTGTTTAAATTTTATTTAAATTTATCACTGATGTACGGCAACTCTAGTCGAATATATTTTTTGACATTTAAAAAAGTGGTTCCAATTAGTGCGAAAACCGTTCCCGACAATAGGTGTGTTCACGTACTTGCCCGAAACTGCCAGATTCCACCAGATTTATTTTCTTAATATGAACTTTGACAGTCTTTCCGGCTAAAAATGGTAGAAATGGGTAGGTTTGGGAATAAACGACCAAGGTTATTTTGACAGTTTTCTTCCTCTTTGAGAGCATTTCATCTTCACTTCTCAAATTTAACATTTACGCCCATGTTCTGCATTCCATTTATTGTGAATTCAAATGACGAAAATGAATTCGAGTGTTCAATAATTTGTTCGAAATGTTAATTGTGAATTGGAATTTAGAAAATCAAAGTTGATGTTTCTCATTTCGGTTCATTCCGTTTTCTGAACTTATTCAATCCACTTTGTTTATGTGTTGTGAAATTGGCGAAGTTGCGGTTAGTTTTGTATTTCTTAAAAACCTTCACCTTCACTTTAACTGTTCGAAATAATTGCGAAATTTTCGAAAATAAAAGAATACTAAAACATGGAATTTCGTTACGAGTGAAATTGAAATTCGATATATTCGATTTCGTTTGAAATGCAGAACAAAGGCTTTAGCTTTTGACAAACAAAATCTGAAGAACCGATGTTTCGATGGCTTTGCCACCTCTGAAAGAATGCTGTCCAATAACTGTATCAAGAACCTTGACAAAAGATGAGAAAGATGTCTTGAATTACGACAATTTTTTTCCTTACCTATTGAATAATAAAATTTTCAGCTTCACACTTCAACTCGCAACTAAAGCTTTGAGTAAATTTACTTCCTTCGTGATGAAAAGTTTTAGTTGTTTTTTCTACATTTTATGAAGAAGACAACCAAAAGCCAATGGATTATAAAATGAGTGTAAAACATATTATACTACATGGGAAGACCTTCTTCAAAAGAAATCCCTTGGGTATTTTCAAAAGACATCATCACTAGACAGATAGTTGGGACATGAAGACCAAAGAGTAATGTATACAAAAAAAAACGATAAACGAATTGTGCTGGCGGACAATAAAATTACCATCTCCCTATAACTAGATCAAGTTAAGAAAACATCTCCACGATGTCCTTGTCAATACGTGCAAGAGAGCTAGCTTCCCCAAGTTGAATTCGGTTTCATTTTAAATTTTTTTATATTACTTTTTCCAAGAACAATATTTAAGCCTGAGGTCACACATATGTATCTTTATAAGAAGATTTATATCGATACAAATTTTCCCCCAATTTTCCACGAAATATTATCAATTTCAATCAATTTCCATCCAATTTACCAGAGCACACGTCGTTACAGTGGAATTTAAAATTTTTTTTCTTTAATTTCAATCCATTTGAGAAATTTTTTCAATTTTTCAATTTTTCTTATGATTTTTTTTGAATATGCAATAAAATAAATCCTGGGGCTGAAGAGACAGAAAGAACAAATAAACCAAAATTAGATCATCACCAACAGAAGACAAAAAAGATTGAAATTATAATCCAACACTAAGGAAATCACGGTAATAAAAAATTAATTATTTATATGAAAAAAAAGAAGAAAAACTTAATGAAACAATTTCTTGGAAACTGGAGACATTTTTCCGTATGAAATTTTTATAAACAAAAAAATATGAGTATCTCCTAATATAATAATTTTTGTCGAAGGCTAAGAGTTTTCAAATACAAACTACTTATTTATATATATAAATAAAAAAAAAATAAATGCTTGTCTTTTGTAATAATATGTATAAATATAACACTCAAGTAGATAAAGGAAATTCAAAGGGAAAAGATAAACTGCCTGTGGTGTTGTTGTAGAATTGTTTTCGTAATTTTGGGTTAATTTGTTTACACTTTTTTAAGTGGTTGTTTGTTTTTTTTTGTAGACTGGATTTGTTTACTCAGAGAATTATTGCATTTATGGAGTTTAAAAAAAAAAAAAATGTATTTAAAAATCTTATGGTAGGTATAGGAGAAATCGTCTTTTTCTTTCTTTCTCAAAGAAAGTTTTTGCTATCGAATTTAATTCAAGGGATATCCCCACCTATATCTATTAGTCAGTTTAGTATGCAATCGTATCGATTGTTGTCTTTTATAAATTCAAAACAAAAAAAATTCAAAGAAAAAAAAACGTAATCATTATTGAGTTCAGGGTTGCCTTGAGGCAATCACTGGCGCCGCCGAGCGTTGGTTGTTTCTTTCTATTGAAAAGCTAGATGAGACGTGGAAAATTCTATTTGATTAATTTATTTCAACATTTAAAAAAAAAGAAGAGATTTTCACAGGAATTTTGCGACAGACTTTGTAATATTCGATTGATATTTAATAATTTTTATGAAGTAAGGGTTTATCGGAGAATCGATTTGCGGTCGATGTGATCTTCCAGTAGGTAAGTTTACGTAGGAAGGAATATTAAGAGACACGAATATTATTGCAGTTTTAAAGGGAAATTAAACCTTCTATAAAGGTTTCTCTATGTTTTTAATGTGAAACAACTTTAAATTGTTTTCCGTTCACGAATAAGTTCTGATTAAATAATTTTTCAGTGAGTAAGTATACATACATACATATGTAGGACGTTAAGAGAATTAATAGAAAGTTATTAGAGCCTATCCAATATTGACGAAATGTTTCCAATGCTTTACAGAGGTTGAAAATTCAATTTGGAAAAGTCTCAAAAACGATACGATTTTTTTGTTTTTTTTTTTTTGGGACAACATCGAAAAAAAGATGACTGTTCAATCTTCGATCTTTTGTTAAGGTATTGTATTTATATTTATTGTTTCCCCTAAGGGTTACAAATCTCCAACTTCTATTACATTATCTCTTCTTCCCATCTCTCTCGCCTTATTCTTTCTCCCTTCTAGTGCTTTTATCCACACTTTCCCCCTCCTTATTTTGGTCGGCTGATGCTCGGCATGATACTACTTAACTAATACTAGTACTTTTCTAACTTTAAGCTCTTTACTAAAATGTTCTTAATTTTAAATATTTTTTTAACTAGTGCCATATTAAAAGTATATTTTAATAAATTCGCCTAAAACATTGATAGTTCATGCAAACAAGTAAGCAAAAATACTATTTTCACATTTTTAAATGTCAAAGTGACATTTGTAATTAGTATGATGCTAAAAAGACGAAGAAGACATTTCGTGATTTTAACTTTAATAAAATGTTAAACCAGTTTTTAGCCTAACATAATAATAAAAATTCTTTAACATCACTAAAAACACTACCAACACTATTAAATCGAATTTTATACATCATGATGTTATAATACCTTATCATGACAACAATTTACTATTTTTAAAGCTTTATATTCTTAAATATTCTTAGTTTTAAACATTTTTAACTAGTATCATACTAAACCAATTTTCTTAATAAACTTCGGCTGAACACGCCTAAAAAAGTGACAGTGTTCGGGCAAACAAGTGAGCAAACTTACCATTTTCACATATTTAATTGTCAAAGTGACATTAATGTAAAATTAACATTTGGAGTTAGTACGATAGTAAACAGGGAAAAAGTGCATTTGGTGATTTAAACTTTTATGAAAATGTTAAAAGGATATAGAACGATGGTAACTCCTTTAAAAAAAATTTAAAATCCTGGTTTAAGCTACAAAATGCATTAACATCGTAAATGTTTTAAAATCGTCTTAAATTTTCCATCCTTGTTTCTAAACTTTTGGAATGACTTAAAACAAATTCCATGTTCGTTTATACCAATTTAACATCATCATGAAATATCTTTCTAAAATAATGTCTTCTCTATTTGGCATAAGATTAACAACATGTGCCAAATCAAACAAGAAGGAAAAAAAAAATGTCCTTGAAACTAGGTCACATTCAATTGAAATTTATCTAATTCATTGCATAAGTTATAAAAAATATACATACATATATGAACATGGTTTTAAAAGTTGTATCCTTTTTTATTTAAATAAGAAGTTGAGAATGTAAATTGTTTGCGCGTGGTGTTTTATTTTATACTCAACATTAAAATATAGGTCCTGCAAAAAAACGATGTATGCCATGTAGGTTAAGAGAGATAAATAAAATGGTCATGTTCATGAATTAATTAGCCCAAAAGTAAAAACAAAAATAAAATTGCTATCTAGTTTATTGATTTAAAAGGTTAAGAACAAGAGTTTAAAAAAAAAGAAGAATATACACATACATTCCAAACATATTATATAAAAGTTTTGTTAGGAAAAGTTTTAGATATCTTATTAAATCTACTCGAGGTGGGGGTTGGAAATGTTGAATACTGTTCCCGTACTAAATAAAGGAGGAGAGAATTAAAAAAAAGTATCGATTAAATGAACGACAAGAAGAAGAATTTTTTTCTGCTTTAAAATACTACAATGCAGTTTCATTATTTTTTAAATCCTGCGTGAAATTCAGCAGTCGATTCATTTAGTTTTATTGTTTTTCGTTGGCTTGTTTTATGCAAAGAGAAAGTTTTTAACTTTTGGAATTGACAGGAAATCAATATTATTTCAGAGATTATTTTTAATTGTCAATTAAGTGACTTTGCAAGTTTAATTGGATATAATTTATTGAGTTTTATAGACGAATATGCATACATATATGTATGTATGTACAATGTACATGAATGGGTTGCTTTAAATTAATTATAGGTATGTATTTTGAAAAGGTTCATATTACAATGTCAATTAAGCCAAAGAAAAAATTGAATGAAGTTATCCTTTTTCGTATTTTACAAAAAATTAATAAGTATGACAGGTGACAGTTTTAAGACAACTTGATAGTTGTCAAATTTTTTTTTGACAATCTGATAGTAAGTTGTCAAATTTCTTTGAAAACAGATGAAAAATTAATATACATAATAACCTTGTTCGTCTACTTCCCAAGCCAACCCAATTCTACCATTTTTAGCCCAAAAGACTGTCAAAGTTAATATAAAAAAAATAAAAATTGAAAGAATCTGGCAGTTTCAGGAAAGTAAGGGAACAGACCAAATATTATATTCCTTGAAAAGTTTGGCTGGGTTCCAAAACGCAGCAGTTGTGTATTTGATGTTATGATATCATGAGTTCAAAAAGTCAAAAGAAAAAGTGTTGAACAATATATGAGTTTCCAAACGCATCCCAAACGCCAGCGATGCGCGTGTTTAGAAAAATGAGATCTCAGAGATTTTTCTCACTCAAAAAGTGAGGAAGCGAATTCAATATTTTTTTTCTTAGAATTTTGACAGCAAAGCTGAGAAATTTTTTTGAGGAATCCTGTTCAAGTAACTGAGATTGCTGAGATCTCCGATCTCATTTTCGTGAACATGTCTATTGTGAAAGCCAAAACATTGGAATTTCTGTTGATACTTTAAGCTTCTCTCAACATACGCGAAACTTTCGGAACTACGACGAAACTTTTGCCTCTCAAATATGTTTACAGAGCGATAAATGAGAGTACCCAACCAACGCAACGATGCGATTAAGCCAATCTCATGTGAAGTATATATTTACAGCCGAAAGTTCCATCAGCGTTCCGAATGTTTCGCGTAAAAATAAAAGCTTAACAAACAAATTTCAATTCTAATATCACTAAAACTAAACAGCAGCTATTTTGTATTTTAATGCCCATTCACATGAAAGCGACCAACGATTGACGTATAAAAGAACAAATGGGATTTAAAACATTTAAAAAGCCTAAATTCTTCACGAAAACTAAACAAAATGGTAGAAAACTTATTTAAATAAATATTAAGATACTAAAATTCGGGTTTTAATCTATAAAATAGGAGACATTTGAATTGCAGTCTGTTCCTGAGGACCAATTTATTTTCTCAAATTTCTCTTATTTTAGAAATTAAAACCCGAATTTTAGTATCATAACATTAATTTAAATAAGTTTTATACCATTTTATCTAGTTTTTGTGAAGAATTTTGGCTTATTAGATTTTTTAATTCCATTTGTTCTTATATTCGTCGGTCGTTGGTCGCTTTCATGTGAATAGGCCTTTATTGTTGTTCTTCGACTTTTGAAAGACACGGAACTTACTTCTATCCGCAGAAATTTCTCTGTTAGATTTATCGCTTTCTTTTGTCCGAAACTTCACAAAATATGCGTATTTGAACTGGTTTCGACTAAAACTGGTAGAAGAAATATAAATAAGTGGAATTGTAAAAACGACATATATATGCAACCTGTCAGCTGTCAAATTCACAACTTATGCGTTCAAGTAACCTGAAATTTTATAGTCTCAGAGACAAAGTCAAGGTCTTTAGGTTAATTAATTTTGCTTAACAAATTAAAAAAATAAAATATTTACATTGTGCAAACACAAACAATTGAATTTAAAATGAATTATAAATAACAACAACAAAAGTAATGAATCAACACGCTTCATTTTTGTTTTGTTATCTTTGGCAACTGCGATATGCATCTTTTACTCTGATAACCAGAGTTTTATTGTTTGTATATTGTAAAAAAATATGAATTAAAGCGCAATCAAAATGACGTGTTATTGAAAAAATGTATCTAAAGAAAGAAATTGTACGGGGTATGTGTGTCAAAGATTGTTTAATCTTATTATTCAAAGGTTATAAATTGCACGTTCTTTTATCGTAAAGAAATAAAAATGAAAGACAAGACAAAATATAACAAAAAATACTGAAAAACAAGTATCTTTAACTTTCAAATATCTTAAGGTATTGATATAGCATTAAGAGAAGTTAGTTGTCTTGTCAATATAAAACACATGTGTCACAACGGGACATAAAAATTACATACTCGTGTCTATTACTATTTAAGCACACTCCTTTCTTCTGTCGTAATGTTCAAATCTTTTTGAAGGTCGTCGTCTTAAGAATTGAACACTTAAACATCTCCTTAAACATTTTATACTGAGAAAATTTTATTTCTCTTGGTATATCGTGTCATTGTCAATATTAAGATGCGTGCGTAAGGAATCTTAAATTATTATTATTTTTGTTGAAAACCACAGGACATTATATGGATTTTTGTGTAAAAAGGGTACTTACTAATTGAAAGTGGTAACACAGAACTTTTTGATGTAAAATATTATTTTATTTTTCTTTGTTAATGATTATTTTATTACAGTGTCTGTGATTGACAAAAGCTTTTTATTTTATTAAATATTTTGTGGTAATTGTTTTGCTTTTTTCGTCATCGATTATGTTTTATTAAGTGCTATGTCTGACTGGAGGTATGAAACTTTGTGAAAAGTCTAGATTGTTTAATGGTTGATGATAAAAGGTTCAATTTACAGATGGAGCCAAAGTTTCTAAACATTTTTTTTTGTTTATATTGTGACAAGTGTTTTTATTTTAACCTGGTTTTGGTAATACTTTTGGTAATCGACTAGAATTGTAGTATTAACACAACTATTCTGAACCAAAAGAACTTGAAATAACAGTTTCCCATTCAAAAAAGTTGTCTATTATACCATTTTGAGGTTTACCATATTTATTTTTTTAATTCGAAGACAATAGAACACATTTTTCCCTACCGCACTCAACTTACTTATTTGAGTACCAAGTAAAAAAAAAAACGATTCAATTAAAAAAATCAATTTCTTATGTAAATAATAAATCTGCCATCAGTTCAAATTGATTGGGGAGGTGTGTGTGTTTTACGAAATTAATATTTAAAAAGGTGTTTTTTCCGAGGCCTTTATACGAAAATACATAATTCAATTTAATGTAAAACTGTCCTTCATTAAAACTGTAACTCAAATGAATTATATTTTTTGTTGTCACTCCTTAAGCAAAAAAAGTTAATAAAACAGAGTACATAAGCTTATTTACAAATGGAAATTTTATGGATTTTTTTTAGAAAATTAATATGAATACAAAATAAAATAAATGGGAGGTACATACAAAAATAAAACTACTATAATTTATTCAGGATTATTGATGATTATAGTCAAAAAAAAAATTATCTTCGCCAGGAAAACTCATTCAAATGACTTATACTTAATTAATCAAACATCTTTAAGTTTTTATAAAAAAAAAAAAAAATAGAATAAAACCCACAGAATTTATTATGATTAAAAAAAAAATTATAACACATATGTATGTACATATGAATCAACACTCATAAAACACATCACAAACACCATCCACTCGAAAATTTGATTTCATTTTTTCCGGTTTTTGCAAAAATAAATAAAACCATTTAAAAAAGCTTAAGAAGTTTGTTAAAAAAATAATTATTATTTTAGGAAATTAATCAACAATTCATTCCGAATAAGTTCTAGTGTTCCAGTCTACAAAATTCAATTATCAAACAAAAAAGAGAAACAAAAATAACAACACCCACCTAAACTCAAATTATCCACTTTTCCAAGAAACAATACACATAATAATATTACTAAACTTTCCAATAATAGTATTAGAAAGTAAAATGGTAAACAAAAAATAAAATTTAAAAGATAAATTGTCTTACGAAAATAGTACGTATACGCCCTAGTGTTCAGCTATAATTCTAGACATTTAGAATACAGGATTTTTTTTAAATAATTCTACAGAGTACAATAAAGAAGAATTACGATTATGTTCCTTTAATTGGAAATTAGTTAATTTTAAAAGTTTTTGTTTTTTGTTTTTTTTTTAATAAAAGTTTTTTATTGGTCTGTTCATTTTTGGGGGATTTTGTTTTTGACATTTTCGCTACTTTATAGGATGAAACATGACATTAAAGGTCTGTTTCTTTACTTCCCAAAACTGTCAATTTAGATCAATTCTAGTCCAATTTTATTTTTTATATGGACTTTGACAGAACTTTAGGCTGAAATGGGTAGGAAGTGTCAGTTCTGGGAAGGGAAGAAACAGATCTTGTTATTATCATGGGATATTTTGTTGGGATTTTTTTTTTTGACATTTGGAAATTTTTGATATTTTCTGTTAATTATGTCATCAGGTGAGTAATAAATGAGGATTGGCTTTTCAAAAGGCGATATACTTAAACAATTTAGGTAATTTCTCAGAAAATCGTAAAAAAAAGTGAAAAAATATTAATATTCCTTTTTAGAGAATTATTCACTATTCGACAATGTTAAGGGGATTTAAAATAAATAAATAAGTTTGGAACGAATCAATGTTTTTCAATAGTTATTTTTATACTTAAGATCAGATAAGAATACGAATATTCAAATAATGGTTCACGAATGGATTTTCGGTGTTGAGTCTTTCATTCTGTACAACTTCTCAATTATAAGGACCCTGGCAAAATTTCCCAATAACTTAAATAAAATAAGTGACTCGTCTAGAAATACAATCGTGGGTTTTTCTATTCTGTTTTCAAAGAACTGTAAGAAAGAATTTCGATCAATATAATCATAGCTATGCATGTATAATGTATACATTATATCAATATACGGACGTTAACGAGCCAAAATAAGTCACATAGAGTCACATATTCTGTTGACGAGCACCCTTCGACATTTACGGAGCACATATTGAATACGAAAGCGAAAGTAATTTAACAATAAATTCGAATTCTTCCATGGAATTTGGAGTACAAAGAGTGACCTTGAAGTAAATAATTAAGCTTGCGAGCTCATTTCGGCGACATTGTTAGTCCCATTTTGAGGTTAAAGTACCCGAATCTATGTTTTTGACAGATGTTGTCGGTGAAAAAAGAGGAATTGAGAATATCGTTTGGATCTTGTTTTCTAGGTATTTTCAACCCAACAACCAAAGTCACCAAATTGAGCCCGATGATGGTTTTTTAAAAACCGAAACGCGTCGCATTACAAAATATTATATAATGTTGTGAATAATTAAAAATTTTTGAATTAAAATAAAATTAAAAAATATACAAATATTAAAATTTTTTTAATATATTTTCATTTTTATTTTATATTTACATATATACATTCATACACACAACATGGAGACTACACCACAAAGAAATATTTGCTTTTTTGATTACTACTAATTCTGCTTGCAATTACTATTGCAAAGTTGGATAGTCGAAAAGACTTAAGCTGGGCATACACGAACGGTATATTGAGCCAGTTTGGTCGTGAATTTCTGACTTGATAAAAATTAGCATAAGGGAGGAAAAGTTTCAGTCAGTATAAGTGAACATAAGATGGATATATAGTCCAAGTTTTTGAAAACCAACCGATTAAAAGATTCAATGTGCATTTAATTGGTGCAAAAGATCATTTTAAGCACCTGATGTATGGGCAGAATCGTAGTGTTGACTCAAACTGTTCTTTCAAAGTAAGGTAATCGGTATTCAGCCTTATTGCGAAAGAAATATCCAAGGAGTTTCTTTTCCCATTTTGGGAAATTTGCTATCGTGAATCATCTTATAAATTATTGGAGAAAATATTAGGTGTGTTTCTTTACTTTGAAACTCTGTGCATTTGTGTGAATTTCTACACATTTTAATTTTTTTTGTATGAACTTTGACACTTTTGTGTAGAAATGCACAGAGTTTCAAAGTAATGGGACTAGGCTATTACTTTCAGCAAAATAACTATCGTGAATAATTTTACCAGGGGCCTAATTCCGTAAAACGAAAACGATCAAACGATATCATTTTGACTATACACATCTCTATCACATCTAAAGAGGAAGATAGGGACATCTATATTGCCAAAACGATATCGTTCGATCGTTTTCGTTTTATGGAATAAGGCCCCAGGGAACTTATTTCTTATTTCAATGGAAACTTTTTGCAAATAATTTGTTGGAGAAAATTTATTTTGGGGAGATTCACGTTGGGAAACATTTTTTTCCAGGTATTTTTTTTTTCTTTTCGAGGAAAAAAGTTCCCATTAAATTGAAGGTATTTTTTTCGAGAGCTGATTTTATATTTTCGGTTTGGAATGTGTCCATGTTGTCCATAGAGATTTCATGCCAGAAAATCACAGATAGAGTAAATTGTTTGTACTTTCTCACGAGAGCTGTCACTTTCTTCTTTTAAATAAACTACCAATTTTGGTTTTACTTTCTCGCGAAAGCTATCACTTTTGTCTGTAAATTACCAATTTTTTAAAGTATCGAAACGTCTTTAGACTGAAATTCAGACAAATAAACACATAAATTCGGTACGGGAAAAAATCTATTAATTCAAGTGATTATTACAATAATAAATTCCATTCACAATGATTTGACATTGATATTGTAAAATAATAAATCAAACACCAGAGTCGTAAACGTCAGACAAAATTGTCAAGAAAATGAACGACATAATAGCCTAGTTCCTTTACTTTGAAACTCTGTGATTTTCTGTACAAAACTGCGAATTTCTACACCAAAGTCTGTCGAAGTTCATATAAAAAAATAAAATGACGTAGAAATTCACACAAATGCACAGAGTTTCAAAGTAAAGGAACACACCTAATATAACATATTTCTTGGGTAAATAACCTTTTATTATTCAGAAATAATAGAATCTCTAATTGAACAGTTCAAAAATTTATTTTTGAGAGCAATAATAATAATTAAGACATTTAAATTGGCTTCAAAATATTTACACAACAGTTTTATTGTTTTCAAGGAAATAACTCAACAACCACATGCCAATTTATAACAGTTCTGGATATATAGATGTTGTTTTTGCCACCCCGAACGGTCGGTGCCCTCCCCACCGGTGGGCAATGGGCATACTTCAGGGAACCCACAGAGTTTTTGCTTTAAGTGCTTACGAATATTACATACTTTTAATTGGGAAAAACTGTTATGATTGTTATAAATTGGCATATTAGGCATGTTCATTGTTCAGGTAAATGAGATCTCGGAGTTCTCAGCAATCGCAGTTACATGAACAGGATTCTTCAGCAAAATTTCTCAGCTTTGCTGTCAAAACTCTAAAGCTGAAAACATACTGGAGCTGCGAGCAGAGCGGAGATGCGAGAAGTGAGCAGAGCCACGAAAACAAACAAGGAAAAAAAAATCTTGGATTCGTTTGCTCACTTTTTGAGTGAGAAAAATGTCTACAATTTCATTATTCTGAACGCGCCAATGGTCTCTATAGTCTCGCCCTTGTATTAAACACTAAGGGCCAGTTGTACAAATATTTAAACCGTGGTTCAGCAATTTTTATCCACCGATTCCGGCGGATTAATTGAGTTTCAACAGTGGTTTACTGTTCAAGTGTGTAATAATAACCAATTACATACTTGAACCAGCGTTGAACCTTAGTTAATCCGCCGAAATCGGTGAGTTAAAATCTTGAACCGAGGCTGAACCACTATTGTACAACTGTCCATAAGAAATTTTCTAACATATAATTGAGAAATGCCATTGTTTACTGCTATATTTCACCATGAAAATTAATCTCATTTAGATTAAATAAAAGTGTTAGATTAACAATTATAGGTTAATTAAACTTGACAGTAACTTTCAAAATGCAAATGGGACCTAATTATTTTGTTTCTTATGTGACAGCAAATTTGATTTGTGTTGAACGAAGAAACAAAAATCGAGTCTCGAACGAATGAGTTCAGGGCGATATATTTGTATGTAAATGTAGGTTAGTTTGATTTGTTTAACGATTAGCGATATGAACACCTTTATTAAGGAACTTAATCCAAATGGTAAATATTGGAGATTTGAACAAAATAAAGGATAAATCACATTAAATGTCGGTTAAGTGATTGTTGGAAACGCAGTAAAAGCGGAGGTTACATTCTAGAGAAATAAAAATGCATGAACCTGGAAAATTTATTTTTGATGTGTTTTGAAATAAATGTAAACTTTATACTTCTATCAATGGAGATAAAATCCAAATTTAATTCATTAAAAAAATAATCCCAAAATGGCGACACCAGCTCCCGCTTAAATTAAGACATGCAGGACATGTTTTGGTCTTTGCTTGAAGCGCTCTAAAACTTTAAAAGTTCATCTGACACAAAAAAGAGTTAAAAAAGATTAAAGCAGAATACATATGCATATTCAGGAAAAATGAGATCTCGGGGATCTCAGCAATCTCAGTTACCTGAATAGGATTGCTCAGCAAAATTTCTCAACTTTGCTGTCAAAACTCTGAGAAAAAAAAATCTCTGAGATCTCATTCCTTTGAATACACTAATTTCGAGAACCTTGTTGTTTAATATTTATCAAAAAAAAAAAAAATAAAAACAAAATAGCGAAATGGCAACGGTTTGAAAAAAAACAACAATTATGGTGCCCATTTTTTTGGGTTAAACAGACAAATTGAAATTCTTTTAAATTACGCATATATGTATATTCTTGTAAATCGGTTTTTATGTTGATAGTATAGAACGCCTATGCATCGCACGCTGAAGAATTCTGTTTCGAAAAAAAAATTGTTGTTAAAAAAATTTGTCACTCCAACTTTTTGGGAACATTTGTTTTTATTTCACAAAACTGTAATGTCAAAAATCTAAATACATGTTTAAAATTTGATAAAACGATTTTTTTAACCTCCTTTGGAAATCTTCGACAGACTGAAGGTAAGTAAAATAATCTGATACGAGATTTGTTCAAAAATAACAGATTTTTGTGAGCTCTATTAGGACTCACAATTAACAGACTCGATTGTTCGAACAGTCGTCCATCGTTGGCTGAAAGTATAGAGCGACATTTAAATTTGGCAAACTTTTGACATCAACATTGAACAATTGACATGTCAAAAATAAAAACTACTATTTTCATTAAAGTCACAAAGAATGGGTCGTTTTTTTTTACTTCCCAAACGCGCCGCTTTCTACCCATTTTAGCCCAAAGTTCTGTCAAAGTCCATAACATAAAAAAATAAAATTGGACGAGAATTGTTGAAGTAAAGAAACATCGACCGATTTTGATAAATAGATGCGAACGTTCGCTAAAGGAATAAAATGAATTTTAAATTTGCCAAATTTTTGACATTTCTGGTAAATTTTATTTTCAAAGATAAGTCGCTGAACAGTCAAAATCGCCAAAATTCTTCTTGCGAATGGTTAGTCAAAATAGGTGCATTAATTACGTGTCTATAGGTTGCCGTTACGATAAAAGATCGGTTTCCACAGCACTGGAATTGTGATCATTTTCCAGGTTTATCTGTTGCCCAAAAAAATTCACACATAAAGGGATCACAAAAATTGCTTTCCAGGATTGCATGATTTAAGTGGACGTAAAAAGACATTCGCAGGCAAAAAAAAAAAAACATTTTTTGTTCACGTTGGAACAAGTTTATGAATAGAGAAAATGGAAATACCTACCTACTTTAAAGGCGACAAAGACAAATAAACTGTAAATAAAAAGTTCGGTTGTTTATTAAAAATACTTCACATGTAATTTTTATAAATCAACGTCATTCACAATAGTTTGACATTTAATTTGCTAGACAACTTCGACAGCAAAAATCAAACTTAAAATAAGAACAACAACAATAATACACGTGATAGTGTAGATATTATTAATAATAATAATAATAATTGTTCACAATGAAAATATGTACTTAAAAAAAAAATAAAAAATAATATAAAATATCCATATATGTGTAATTCACTATTGAGTGCATCAAATAGAGAAGTACATATAAGCAAAGTGCATTAGTTAGATATTTGATATTGAAACTTTGTCGTTTTTTTTTTTAATAATAATTTTTTTTTGTTGCACACAAAACAATAACAATAGAAAACAATGCAAACGTGAAAGGCATCATATCTCAATTCTGTGCACTCGATATCACTTACAAAAACCCAGCTATATACGTAGGTACTTTATACTTAGTGTTTTTGCTATATTATTGTTGTTGTTGCAATTCCCTATCTACAATATCCTATACCCGGGTAAATGAAATAAAAACAGAAGAAAAAAAATAATGAAAATTTCTATTATTAACGCTTTTTTTCCATTAATAGCAATCCAAACCCATTTTGAGGAATTTTTTTTAAGTGCAAGTTAAGTATCGCCGGGTTTTTTTTTTTTTATTTTTTTTTTAATTTCCCGCCGAGGGAATTATTGCCAAAAATGCAGACAGTTTTTCGATTAATTTCCTTATTGTACGCAAAAATTATTTTAGGTTTTTTCCGAATATATTTACGGTTTTCACTACGAAGTATCAACACTTTAAAGAATTGGTTTAAAAAGAAGATTCCCTTTAATTTTTTTTTTATTTTAAGTATTGAGGGAGTGCCGACAATAAGATTAATGGATAGGTAATAATTAATAATAATTAAGTTCACACAGAGATTTTTTTAACACTTTTTCCGGATATCACCGCACACAGAAGAAAAAGATGTCCGTTTTGTTTTATTATTTATTTTTTTTATTTTTGCAACACAAAAGTTTCGATGCGATGTGCAGAATTTATTAAAAACTACGGAACGCGTTTACGTGTGCATATCGAACACATCAAACTCTGTTAAGCAACTGAATGCCGTTATAAAAGCTTTTCTAGACTTAAAGGGTGGTGGCTTTCTTTTTTGTTGTTGTTGTTATTTTGTATTTTCTTGAGCAAAATAAATCGCTCTCTACATATTATTTTTCTCTCTTTATCGGGGTTGTGGAAATTCCGGCACGATGCTTCTCTGTGTCTCTATATAAAAATGTTTTGTTTATTTTCCTAGGTCGGGTTAGCTATTTGGTACGGATGTGGAAATCACAACATGGATAGACAGGGTGGTGCGCCTGGTTTTGTAAAATAGCAATGGACGACCAATGACTAACTATTGAGAATCTCTATGTATGTATGTATGTAGTATGAAAGAATCATGAGAATGAGGGTTGGAATTGGGATCTGGGACTGGTAAGAGGAATAACGGCACTGTAGCTGTCATTTGAGTTGACACAATATATGAAAGGGTTGTTATGAACTTTGTTTTTTTTTTTGATTCACAGTAACAAAACGGCATATTACTACTACTTGGGGGATAAAGAGAGAATTTATAAATAAAAGAGAGTTAAAGGTTCATTTCATGGGGATGGCGTTTAAAAGTCAAAACTGTCATGACCATCAGCTTCAAAACCACCATGGTAGCTAGCTTGAATAGTGAACCTGAACACCATCCCTTGAGAGCTTTTGATTTTGAATTGTTGTTGTTTTTTATTTTTGTTTTGATAATATGCTAATTTGTACACACAATTAAAGAGAGGGAAAAGAAAGAAATGCGCTCAGGTATTATTATAGTAGGTAGATAATATTCAACATTATTTCTTATTCTTGTACGTAGGTATGTATATGCAGTAAAATAAAAAAGCATAGCCTCATAGTTTATTGTGTATAATATAATAATTATTATCTTGTTGGGTTATTTTTGGATTTTTTTGGGTTGGAATTGTGTGTTTTTTTTTTTAGAGAAAGATAGAGAGAAAGTAATTCAAATGAAATACATAAGAAGCGGCTAGGATTGTTTTATTTTTTTTGTGTTGGGTTAAAATGTTGCGTATACGCAATGATGTCCCTGATTTTCAAACGTGATTGTTTTTTATTTTTTGTTTGGTGGGTTATTTTTGGATATTTGTTTTTTTTTGTTTGTTTGTAAGTTTTGAAACAATTAAAGTATATTAATTGAGTAGATGTCTATTGCAGAAGAAATTGTTGTTGTTATAAATGAAATAAAGCGAATTGTTATTTTTACCTAAAAGAATCGGTAAGGTAAATGAATTTTAAAGAGCGAAACAAAACAAAAGAAATGAAGAGTTGTTTTTTTTGGAGTGGAATTGGCTCTTTAAAGGCTTGTTTCATAATGTCAAAATTAGGTCTGATGAGTCGGATATAGGGTCGGTCATAGATACATATGTAAACCTATAGAGGTCGGGATTACACAATTGTCTTTTGGCCCAGGTTAGTGGGTTATGAATCCACAATTTAATATTTTTGGCTTGTGGACTTATGACCCTGTGCCAAAATCAATTTGTCGGTCTTCGGATACCTTATCAAAATTTTACACTAATTTGAAGTTTAATTTAATTATCCCAGAGATACAGGGTGTGGTAGATGCATTAGGTACATCCGTTTAACTTGTGCTCTACACCCAGAGAAAAATGCAAGTCTAATTTTGAGCATATTTAGATTGAATTTAAGAACGCGATCCTTCTTGGCATAACATACTCAATTTAACTCCGCTTTTTCTTATTTTACCCAAAAAGTACTCAACGCTCGGAGTTAAAATGACTTCTATACCATCAAAACAAAAAAATGCGTGCTTAAGTTGTTTGCTGGTCGTGCTTAACTTAGGAATGCAATTACTTAAAGAAAGAATGCGTTAATATTGATTCAAATCCGACGTACTTAATTATAGTATAAACACGATCGCGATGAAAAGAAGTTTGAAATTTGTCAATTTGAGTATGTTTCTCCTTAATTATACTCTTTTTTTTCTCTGAGTGTATCTGGATCTATTTTCATGATACAATGGTTCCACATTTGAGTTCAAATTACCGTGTTTCTTGCTTAATTATCCAGATTGCAATGTAAGTGCAACATGACTACTTGTTTAATATGGCAAGAGGTCAGGTTAACTAAAAAGTTGAGCATTGTTAAAATAATAGCTCTCCATGTCAATTTTTACTTAATTTAATTAAACAGTAAATCATGAAAATAATACCGAGAAATATATAAGTTTAATAGTAAGCCTAGAAAATTTATTTGAAATGGTGTGAAGCTATAGAGGTGTAATGAAGATTTTTTAAGTAACTTTTGTTGCTTGTAAGCGACGATGAAATCTTGTGAATACTAGATTTAAGTACATGCTAAATAAATAAATATAAAATGAAATATTAATGATCAACCGTGTTAAAAAAAAACAACCGATAATTAATTAATTTCTGTTTAATTTTATCTAATGTTTTCCGAGTTAAAATATATAGGAGAAACCTAACAATTTGTAAATTTATTATTTCAGAATAAAATTAAAATTAATAAGATTCACATTTTGTTAGCATAATATTTGCACAGCGATAGAACGTGAAACAGACATCTTAGAAAACTTTGACATTTTCTCACTCAGTCTACTTGATTTTGAAATAGAACGAAATTTGTACACATAAACAAAAACAAATCATTTTTTTAATTTTGTGTCAAAAATAATAATAAAATATTTGTAGTCAATTTTATTTGTTGTTTGCGTGTAAAATTTTTAACTGAGTTGGCTATTAAATTTTTCAAAACCACGGCTTATGTAACTGAATCTTAAAGTCAGTTTAACCAATTAATTTTTCTTACATAGGAATTTAATGAATTTTATGTTTGCCTTCTTTAATATTACACATTATTTGAAGACGAATTATTAAAGAAACAAAGTCATCAACCGCTTCCTATGTTGAGTCTATAACTTCAAGCTTTTAGGATGCTGTTCTTCAAACAAAAATTTTAACAATTAGCTACATATATTGTAAAAATGTAATCCACCAAATAAAAATTTATTCATTCGAATTAAGATACAAAACAAAAAATAAAATAAAATACAAAAACTCCTATGGAATTTAATTCTCTGTTTAAACACGATCCTTCCGTTGAATAATTTATACTTTATGGTAAATAACATTCTGAACTTGAAATTCGACAAACATTAACATTTCCGCGAAAGTACATATGTACTCAATGCAATGCTATTGCAAATTAAATAAAAGGGTGAAGATCAGGGCTGTCGTTGTTATTACGAAGGGAGTGTTTATCTTCTCTGATGTTAAAAATTTAGTTATGAACAAGAACATAAGCAAGAAGGATAAAGAAACAGATTTTTGTATTTATAATTTAGCAGCTTCGGGACAGTTGTATATAAATGTGATTTAAATATTTGATCACTTGTAATTGTACAAATGTGTTACAAATATTTGATCCGTGGTTTAGCCTCACCGATTTTGGCGAATTAACTGAGGTTCAACAATGATTCAAGTAAGTTATTAGCTATTTTCAAATAATTGAACAATCGGTGAGGCTAAACTACAGATCAAATATTTGTAACACATTTTGTACAACTCTGAGTGAATGAATGTGAAAACAAATACATTTCAAAATAGCGACAGATAACACAAAGCTGGTGTATCTAATCAAAGTTAGTTTTTCTGCCAATAACAGATAAACATTTCGTTATGGAATACGCAATACTGGATCTGCAGTGATTCAGAGTACAGTGTTCTTTCTTCTTATATCACGACAAATAGGTGCAGAGCAAAGAGAGCACTGCACTGCTAATCATTGACATGAGACACTTTTGGCTAAAGATTAAATATTGTTCGCATTCCCTTCTTAAACATCAAAGTATTTTGTACTGAATTTTTTAAACGACATCCCTGTGTCACATGTGTGCCATGGTAGAATGCATTTCCAAGGACTTTGGTTTTTTTTTTTTTAACTTTTTAATATTCTCTTTCAATTAACATATCTGAAAGAGTTGGAAAACAGGAGCGCAATTTAACATCTCGCATTAAACTTGTTTACCTATCCGTTTTTTTTTGTTTTGTTTGTTCTTTTTATTTACCAAATTCAATTTAATGATTAGCAATTCAGATGAAAATGTATTAATTAATTTCATTGCTAGAGATACAGAGAGTGATAGCTTTTTTCAATTTGTTGTAATTAATTGTAGTTAAGCCAATTTTAAAGGTAAATTCAAAAAAAGAACAATTAATTTGCTTTGAGGAGGAAATTTTATAGAGAATATACATAATTTTAGGAAGTTCATTATTCACTTAGAAAATAAATTTACGGGTGAATGAAGTGAATTTAGCAATCGTAATAATTTACCTTTGAGATAATTTTCAATGGTAAAAAATTTAAAAGTCCTTTCTTCGACAGAATTCGAGTCAGAGTAAAATGTCCATAAATTAACATAGGTTGGGTTTTTTTAGTTTTACATTTCATATATTATTTTTGATTATTATTGTGCTTCAAAAAGAAAGTCTGGTAAAGATTGTTATTTGTGAAAATTAAAAATCGATGACGATCATTTTTCTATTTTTAGCCAAGTACACTCAGTTCGAATGAAAACGAAAACATACAAAATCGCCAGTGTGAATTTTTTTTTTACTATACATAGCTTCTTAAAAAAAAAAAATATAATTACAAGTTACTTTTAAAACTATTTCACACTGGGCCAGCATTTTCTCTTACTCAAATGTTGAAAAAATAGCCATTAGAAGATTGTAGAATGCATTCATTTTTCATTTCCCGAGAGGTGAACTGGAGCAATTCAACCTGAAGAAAATCAAAGTCTGTTCAAAAAATTTTAATTTAATGACAATTTTTAAACTTTTTCAAACTTTATTAACCTTTTTCACTTATGGCCTTCCCCTGTGAAATTTTAAATATGGCGTGAGGAAGATAATAAAACGGATTTAATTTAAAGATTTTGAGTATGCATTTCCCTTTTATTTTAGGTATTTCCCTTGTAGTCAAATTCTGATAAATTGGTCTAAGTATGGTCGGTGAGATTGTGGAATGCAATCATTTTTCATTTCACAATACATATATTCTTTCACAAACTTTGATTGAAAATATAGAACTAAATATTCAACAGATTATTATAATTCACAGTTGTATACTATTTCAATCTTAGTACATACACAACTCAAGTGAAAATTAAATACTCTTACGAAAACATTTGATGGAAAATTTAAGGATAACATTCCACAGATTATATTTAATGTTTAAAAAATTCTCCTTATTGTAAACATTAATTTCAGGCGAAATGTAATGCCATTGGCAGCCTAAATATTCACTTGATTTTAGCAAACGAACGAAATTTCATTCGGGCGAAACTCACAATTGCTTTTAAAATACCGGACGAACAAAAAATTTTAAGGTGAAATATTTTTCGGGTGAAACTCACAATAAAGTTGAATAATGAAAGCGAACTACTGAAATTTTCACCATGCCTTACCGGGAGAAAAATGTTGTGAAAATTATTAAATAACATAAACGTGTTTATTTTGTTTTTATTTTATTAAAAAATATTTCTTCATCGCGAAATTCCCAAGAAATAATTCTTCAAGGACAATTTTGTTGCAGAAATGTTTGCATTGAAATAAGGAAAAAAAATCCCTGGAAAAATTATTCACGATAGCTATTTTGTGGGAAACAATATTTGAATCGGTGATTGTTAAAACAACATAAGAGACATTTTTTTTTTTTACAGGAGAGACAAAAAACCTTATATTTTTACCACGCGGCCGCATTGATAATGCCGATTTCGCGCTTGAATTTCTGTGTGTTTCAGGTATAAATGTATGTTAGTTTTGCTCTCAACCTATAGCTCTACCCCTAAGCAGTGCAAAACTATAATAAAAGTGATTTCGAGAAATGTGTTACTTATGTTGTCAATCACCGATTCATTTTATTTCGCGATAAAGCTGATTTTGTGGAACGTTTTTATTTTTCACTTCACAAAGGAATAGAAATATGCAAATGATTTTTTTTTACGAACATATTTTTATTTTCCAAAAAAAAACTCGAAAAGTGAACCGTGGCATGTGCCCACACCAAAAGTTGTGGACTCCATTTTAAAGTGTTAAAGTGTGGATTCCATTTCGAACATACATATAAAGACTTCTTGAACAATTTTCAGCCATTAGAAGATAGATGTCACCCCCAAAATGTTTTTTTTTTTCTGAATACAGTAATTTGGATTATAACTTCCATTGGTGCTGAAAGCCATATTTATATTGCTTCCTGATTAAATAAAAGCATAATTAATGTTTTTGCCAAGGCCAATTTTATGGCATATGTGAGAACATACATATATTATTATTTATCCTTCATCTTCAAACCTCAAAATACATAAAAGGCTCTCCCATTGACATGAATAATTCCACATTGAACCTTCGTAAATAATGAAACTTCTTTCCAAAGCAAACCATAACATCGGACACAAAAACAAAATACTCCATAATACAAAATAATATACAATGTGATCCGTATGTACTGAAATGAATCTTTAATTTACGTGTCCTTATCAAATCACGTGCTTTAGCTTTTTACCTCCGTCATCATCATCGTTGTTAAAAAAAAAAGATACGAGTTTACATCTTTTTTGTTGTTTGTATTTTATTATGAACTCAACAAAAGTACGACACAACGATAGAGTACAACGATGTCAAATTAAATAAGCAATCGATATAATTTGCCTGTCACAAAATGATAAATGCATTTACAACACACTCCAGCAAATTTTTCATTGCTATACGATGAAACACTAAAAAAAATAACACTAACTAAAGACAGTGGGGTCGAATACCTTGTGCATTGGAATAATGTCAAATTAAAGTTCATTAGAGGAGTTGGAAATTTGAGATTTATCAGTTTAATTTATAGGATTAGATTCCAAGACACTTTTGAGTTAAAACATCAAGGTGCCAACTGACACCCTTAATTGCAAAATTTTAAACACGCCCATTTTTTTTGTATACTTTTTAATTTTTTAATTTGTAAAAAGCGTAAAATTACTTACGTAATGCTACGAAATTAAAATTCCATATTCAATCGTAAAATTCCAGACATCTCAACAAAAATACACCCACAACAATTCACATACACGCCCCCTTTAAACCACTAATCATAATATTTTTACAAACAGGAAAAATTACATTAAATATAAAAGTTAAATTTGTTGCTTAAATTAAATTTCTTTAAAACTGAACTGAACTTCAATACTGAAGTTTTTGAATTAATTCCAACTTTGAGACTCACATTGCCCCACTGTGTACCTAACAAGACAATTCAATTAAGATGAGGTTATGTGAATTTAATAGTTTTAATAAATTTTGCTATACTGATAGCCCAAGATTTTCTACAGATAATTTCATGGAAAGTTAACCATTTTAAGAGAAAAGACTTATTTATTGAAAGAGAGCTGCTTGCGCTAGCCTATAAACTATTACAACAATTATTCCTATATGAAATCTATTTGATCTATTATTCGCCGTGTGCGTTAAACTATGCGAAAACGCATTGTTGTTAATTAAATGCAATTAGTTTGTTCACCTTGTTTTCGTTATGGTTGGTATTTTTTTTTTTTTTGTTTAAATTACTTTGTAGGTTAAAATAAGTTTTTTTTTTGTTTTAAGTTAAATTACGATTCACCTTTCATTTTTTATCGATCTGTCAATTCAATATGCCAATTTTGGCATTAACAAGTGGTTTTGTCGGATTATGGATTAGCAATTGCAAATTGCATCCAGCTGATTGAGAGTTGTTTAATTTGAATTTATCCTTTTTTATTTATTTTTTCTCTAGTCAAGGAAGTTTAAATAGTTTAAGGTATTTTATAAAAATGTCAAAGGAAATTAAACAAATTGTTGCAAGTGTCATTAGAGTCGATTTAATGCAATGAAAATTGTAAAAAAAAAATACTGGTTCATCCGAACATCCGGATGAAAATAGAATATGGTAAAGTGGCACCACGTGCGTCACTCATTCGGTGTCGTTGGGGTAAGCTGGCACTTAGTTTCTTAAAGCAGACTGAATTTTGTTCATCCCCTTATAACCTTTTCACACCAAACCTTAAACGGGATTTTCGGCAAAAAGTTTATAAAATCTCGTAAAGCCTTCAAATCGAACATTGACCTATTTTTGATTGACATTTCAATTGTTTTGAAATCAACTGCTATCTGATTGCTTGAACACAATGGACGCGACGCACGTAGGCCGCGATGCTTTAAAAAGCCGCATCGTCAATGTGACGATGAAAAACAAACAACAGATCAATGAAAAAAAACCAAACAAACTCGTTTAAGTGTGATTGGAGTGAATACATTGGAACAGGAGCGCAGAACCGTGACCATAATTCGATAAAAGAAAATCCAAAGAAATTCACCTTTTTTCTAGAAATTAAACGAAAACATTCATAACTAAAGACAAGTGTTTCATTGTATTCAGATTAAAACATTCCAATTTTTAACTCAGGACTTCAAAATATAATTTAAATTTCGCATTTTACGTTAAATCTTCCGAATTTTTTCTTTTGATACTCCTTTCTATTCGCGAAAGAAATTCCCCCGGAGTTTTTTCCCATTTTGGGAAATTTGCTATCGCAAATCATCTTGGGAAAATATTCTTTTCAGCAAAAAAGCTATCGTGAATAATTTTTCCAGGGAACTTTTTCCTTATGTCAATGCAAAAATTTCCCCAAGTAAGTTCTCGGAGAAAAATTATTATTATTTAGTTGGGGATAAGGCTGAATCTCTTTTGGTGTTGCATACAAATATTATAAAAACTATTGTGAGTTTCGATAGGGGGGTTTACATGGACCAGCAGGTTCGACAGAATGGCTCGATGGAATCGGAACAAGTTTTCAAAATATTTTGAAAACCATACAACATGGTTGTTCGATTGTTTCTTACGTTTTAATGATCGAACATTGATGGTTGTCCAGCTATGTTCTCGAGCATGCTGGTCAATGTAAACCCATACAAAAATAAATAAAAATGAGTGAAAATTAAGCCTGTCAATGGCATTCTATTCCACCCTAAATGAATATTCACAATAAGGGGAATTTTTCGAACATGAAATTTCGGGGTAAATTCACAATAGGCGAAAAGTGAAATGTCAAATTTTCTGGGAGGAATGTTGTTTAAGTGAAACTCACAATAAGGCTGATTATATTTTTTTCCCCTTGGAATGGTGAAATGATTATGTTCCACAATATTTTTCACGCCATTTTGATTTCATCAAGGAAATTAGAAAAGAAACTCACCCCAAAGCAGAGATTTTCTGATATTTATATGAATTATGCTATTTCAATAAGTTTTTAGTTTTTAATGAACTCCACAAAAAAAATATTTGCACATAGGGATACCTACATAAGAGTTGGGGACAGAAACCTGAAAACTCAAAATCTCAAAAATTCACAAAAATATTCAAAATTCGGGTTTTAAGGTTTTCGGGATTTTGAGTTGCAAAACCAAAAATTTAGAAAATCCAAAAAACTCAAAATCTTCGAACACTTAAAATTCAAAAAACCTTACATCCAAAAAACCAAAATCCCGAATTCTCAAAAACCCAAAATCCAAAAAACTCAAAATCACGATAATTCTTAGTTGAAAAAAACTTTAGCTTACTTCACTTTCGGTTTTTTTTTTAATTTTGGTCCTTTGATATTTTGGGTTTTTGTGTTTTTGGAGCTTTTTGGGTTCTTCTCTGGATTTTGGGTTTTCTAGATTTTACGTTTTATGGATTTTCGGGACTATGTGTTCTCGAGATTTTGGGACTAAGATTTGTCGGGGTTTTGGGTTTTCAGGAGTATAAGTTTAAGGGATTTGGGTCCTTTAGTATTTTGAATTTTTGGGACTGCGGGTTATTGGGATTTTGGGTTTTATGGATTTAAGGTTTCCGGTACTATGGATTTTCGTTATTTTGGGCATTTTATTTTTTTGGAGGTTTCTGAATATACGGTGCTCTGGATTTTTTCTGCCCAACTCCTTCTTAAACAAATTGAAAAGTTTGGACATATTTTTAAATCAAATTTGTTTATGTGGTGAAATTGTCCAAAATTAAAAAAAAAAAAAAAAACATTTTTCGGGATTTTGATTTTACAGAATTTCGAACGTTTCTTACAAAAAAAACATCAACCATGCGCTCAATATTTTTCGAAAGGGATTTGTATTACTATAATTTCTGGAATTTTACAAATTCAAAGCTTCTATGGAAACAAAATTAAAATTAGTAGAAAAAAAAATTCATAGAAAAAAAGAAAATTCATAGAAATTCAAAGAAAGAAAAAAATTCATAGAAAAAAAAAGAAGAAAATTCATAGAAAAAAGAAAATCCATAGAAAAAGAGAAAATTTATAGAAAAAAAGAAGGTCCATAGATAAAAAGGAAATTTGAAATTTAAGACATGTAATTAATTTTATTTTATTTAAAAAACCATTGCTGAGATGTGAAAATCTGAATATTACCTAAACGTCACCATAGATTGATTTTCTGTGAATTTTTAATTTTCACTCAATCTTAAAGCTTCTCTCATGAAATAAAAAAAATCAAATTAGTTCTACCAAAATATGCCATACCTATTAAAAATTTATCAGTATGTGAAAAAAGTATAGAATCGGTTTCAAGTTATAAGCTGTGGAACCTACGTAATCAAGTTGAAAATTTCACACCGTTGATTTTCTAAAAATATTTCATTTTAACTCTTACTATATATGTATAATGTATAGATACGTGTACTAGGCTTAAGCTTTAAATAATGATGTGGTTCAAAGTTTTTCTTCATCATCTTGTTTAAACTTTTGCTCAAATAAAAAGAAAAAAAATTGCTCAATAAATGAAGCTGCTTTTTATGAAATTACCTTTAACCTTTGGAAAAAAAACTTTTTTTTGGAAAGATGAATCGTTTGCCTTTCTTTCCAACCAAAAGCCACATTTCCATTACAGTAATTGAAATTTGCATCATTTTTAAATGATTTCAGAAGAAAAGAAGAAATAAAAGTTGGAGAATTGCGTTTTTTTTATTATTTCGGTGGTCGCATTGGTTTGTGAGAATTGACAAAAGATTACATTTCCTATTTACCTATCTTCCACTTTGTCAAAATATCATCTTTAGAATTTTAAATATTATTTCTTATTTGTATTTTCAATATTTTAAAGAAATAAGAAAAGGTAAATAATATTATTTAGTGATTGCATTTCCAGTTATGACGAGTTTGAGTGACAAAAATGTGACCGCCATTTATAATTATCTTCTTCTTTTTTTTTCTTCCGAATCCCACGGTTTCATGGGGATTTGGCTTTGTTTATTTTTATTTTTGATTTTAAAAACCGACGAGTTTTGATTTCATTTAGGTATATGTATGTATTTATTTAAAAAAAAAAAAAAAACAAAACAAAAAAAATATAATTTTCTCAAATTAATTATCCTGATTCCGATTGCGGATGTTGGCTGTTTTCTTTTTCTTATTTATTTATTTATTTTTGTCATTTGAGTTATATGTATTTGCATGACGATGATGATGAAGATGATGAAAGGTCAAAAGGATTACCTACTATACTATACTACTCTGTGAAACGTAAACATTCATTAAAATTTATTCGACATTAAGTTGTGCGAGATATATTCGTATAAATGTATATTTGCGTGGCACTTCTTAGTCATTTGTCGGTGATGATTTTTGAATCTTTTGGCAAAAGCGGGGGCTTTTCTTGTGTACAAGAAAATTAATAGTTTGTTTATACATATACACTCAAGTGCAAAAGAAACACCCACCTATATAATTTTTTTACTTAAGAAGATATCCCAAAACACATTGTGTTTGCAAAGACTAAACATGTCATTTAATCTAAATGGATATTTTGATCAAATTGACCTTTTTATGACTAATTGTTTATCAATTTTGCTCCATTTATTAAGAAGTCATCAGTTTTTAAAATGACCATTTACTTTTCTCACAATTAAATGAATTAAATGAAAATTATGGTCGAAATTTATATTGGTGTCGTCAGCTTTCCAAAAACAACCATTTAGACACTATTTAAGTAAAGGTGGCTTTTATCGTTTTTTTTGCGGACGATTTTCCAGAGCGGTAACTTTAGCCGGGATATCACATCATCTTCAAAAATATATTTATATTTTGACAATTTTCTGCTCATCTATTTGAATGGTAATGAAAAATTTGCGTAAGCTTCTAAGGGAACGGGAAAATTTAAAAGAAGATAAAAAAAAACAAACAATTTCACTTGGAGATAAAACGATTTCCAAAAACTTTGCTTTCAACAAATTTCGAGTACAATTAATAGTTTTGAAGGTCTTGTGATCAGGAGATCGAAACCCAGCCTCGGACACTTAGAAACAGAAATGTCTTTTTTCACAGTATCTCTTACCATCAAAAAAAAATCCGGCTCGAAGGACCAAATGTTGGGCTCTAACTCCTGCTGGATTATACTTAATAGAATTCAGAAAATAAAAGTCGTTAAAATCGTTTAAATAGTCTCTATTCGATAGTTCTAGAATAAAGATATAATATTTCTAATAAAAGTGGCTGAGTGGGTACCTACTTTTTCTTTGAAAAAGTTACAATAAACGACCTATTATAGTCCAAGTACAAAATAAACCTTTAGGAATTCTTTAGACAGTAAGCATAATTCTGAAAACTTACATTTGATGTGAACTGTGCCTCTAACCTTAGCCGATTGGATTGGATCGATAACACGCTGACAAAATTTAAGTCACCAGATCCTGGTTTGATATGAGCTGTTGCACAAAAAAATAGTTTTGGAAATAAAGATCAATTCATGTTTTCTTAAATTGGGGATTTTGTTAAGGTCATGGCATGGCATCCCGAAAACCTGGACTTAAGCCTTTATAATATCCCATTTTCAGGTTGGAAAAAATCATCCGTCATATATTTCGTTCCACAAAACAAGTGATTTTTGGCTCACTTTTCCTACTGTGTCGAATGTAAGGAATTTTGATATTAAGTACCTACCTATCTACCTATCTACTAATTGAATTATATTCAATCGCTCCACTAAAACAGAAGAAGTTTTCTAAATTTCTTCACCTTCGTCATTAGATTTTTCACGGACGTAAGTAATCTAAAATTTATACAAACTTTTTCACACCATATTTTTAATTCCACAGCAAAAAGGAAAATGAAAATAAGTGACGAAAAGATTGATATATGTTAATTAATTTTATAACATTCTACTCACTTCAAGTGGAAATAAAATTTAAAAACGAAAAGTATCAGCTATGAAAAGATAAGCCTCAAAATGCAGAACAGAAATATACACAGGTTCCATAATCTTTTTTCAAGTCAAAATTTTAATTTGGCAACATGTTAGGAATTTCAAAGTGCCGTGAAAAATTCATTTATCAATAGTTTATTAGCTTTCTAAATTAAAGATTTATAGCTGTTAACTAGAGAAAAGGCTTTATATTAAGTTGAGCTTAAAGTCTAGTTTATGCCTATCAATGTGAAGTGAAATAAAAGCCATGTGAATGTGAAATGTTATAATATTTCAAATTCAAGAATGAACAAAAATTTACAACAAACCAAATTTCATTTGACAGGGTATATTTAACAAACCATTTAAATTAATATATACCTCAAGCGAAGTGAAATTTTTATAAACCTCAATTTTCTCGAATGAAAACTACTATCTATTCATAAACTAAGCACAATACTTAACATCTCTCAGGGAATAGAACTACCCTCAGAACGTTCCTCTTCCAAAATTTAGAACGTGAATGATACTCAAAAATTTCCCTCGGAATTCAATCGTTTTGGTAATAAATTTTTCTACGAGAATCCGGCTGTAATTTCATTGGATTTTGTGTTCAGGGAGGATTTATTCCGGTGGAAAATCATTATAGCAAAGAAAAGAATATCGAGGAATAAAACATTTCCTGGGAAAAAAAATCCTTTATGACACCCATTTTCATTTTTAAAGTCACTTCTCATTAAATTAGAACTAAATGCGTTCCAAAATCGTTTACATGTAATTGGAAGGGAAAAAACTTACGGTAATGGGGAAAAGTGAAAAATCAGATCAAGTCATTTTGTATTAAAAAAGAAACTGTGGAATTAAAAATTCTTGAAATATCACTCGATTTTGTGTGAAATTTGTGAGAAATTTTCTTCCAGAATAATTTTGGAAAAATATTCTTTCAATCGAAATAGCTAACATGAATAATTTTTTCCAGGGAACTTTTTCCTTATTTCAACTAAACATTTCCGGAAGTAAATTGTCGTTAAAAAATTATTCGAAATGAAAACAATTTTTTTTTTCGGGGAAAAAAGGTCGCATTAAAATGTTTATAGGTTGATTGATCGGTTTCCATACAAAATTTAGCCAAGCATTTTAGCCGAGTGGTTCGTTTCTTTCTGTCAATTTTAACGAATGAAATAATTATTCAGTAAATTATTTCAAGAGCTTAAATTTGACAGATTCTTAAATAAAGATCAGAATATCGGAATATTTGGGAACAAATAATGATTTATGTCATTCAGGGAAAAAATCAATTTTATTTGATTGAATTCACTCCAACAGCTGTTTCTGGGACATATTCTCAACAAAAAGCTCTTAGATATAATAAAATTGAGCTAAGGTTTAAGCTGATATCGTTTAAATATTTTCCATTTATCAATCAATTTAATTCTTTTCAAAATATTTTTTATTAATTCTATTAATAAATAATCAATTTTGAATTGTGCATTAGATTATAAGAAAAAAAACGATGTAGTCAGATTAATTTGCACCCAAGTGTATTTAAACAAACACATATTGCCGCGAGAGTAGGTACTTTACTTGCCGTTTAATTTTCAATGAGTCGATTTTTGTAAAATACAATTTTGGTAATTAATGATTGATTGGGCCTGCTGCAAAATGTTACATGACGTAACAATATATGAATGTTTGGTGTGCATTTATTCAAAAAATTTTATTTATTTTTTTTTTCTTTTCAATTAACAAATTTATTTTTGTATTATGCGTCAAGTGTTACATATGTACATATACCTAAATTTTTTATTTGTGAATCTTTATTAAATGTAATAATTTTTTTCTTTGATTAAATTTTTCTATTTTTGTAGGACAATTTTGTAAAGAGAATTAAAAGATCAAAAACCATTTAAAATGTGTCCTCGTTATGTGTGGCATTTTTCATTCGATAAGACATTTAACCATAAATAAAAAAAAATGCTATATCATTAAATCACAATCACATGTGAATTTTTTTATTTTGTCCAAAGAGCAAAAATTTGATTGTTGAAATGTTTAATGTCGTGGTTCTGTTTTCAGGATTTTATGTCTGTTTTTTCAACTTTTAACTATTTGATGTTAGAATTTAATATTTTTTGTATAGTGATTATTATTTTTAATAGCTTAGGAAAATAAGCTTAGATACATACATATATAGATATAAATTCCATTTTTTGTTTGCATACTAATAATTAACCAAAATCTTGCTAGAGTTCTCAAAATTCTCGCAAACCGCTTCAAAAACAAAATTAAGGAAGCTAATTTCTGTTTGAGAAATTTATTTTAGTCAGGCGAAGCCCATTTTCACTTCGAGGCTTTGCCAATAAATAAAATATCTGTTTCATAGGTGCGGAAGACCCTCGGAGAACTCTTGACTGACAGACGCATCCACTTCGAGCCATGGTTTGGTGTGGCCTTATATCGGTTAAATAGATCATTGCACCCTATTTTAAGACGAAAATGGTTATCCAGTAATGGTGATAGGGATGAGTAGAGTTTCAACAGTAGACCTTGCCAATACGACTCGAACTGTGAGCTATGCTTATAGCAATACTTTGGCAATACTATTGGTAGCTTTGTCAAACTATTTGGATATTCCACCTTTCTTGTTTGAATTTTAAACTTTGGAAACTATTATTTTCCCTTTTCCCAAATCGACAATTATTTGTCATCAATTCATTAATTCAACCTTGCATAGTTTTAAAGTTTCACTTTTCAACCATAATCATCTCGTCTGGGAAAACCCACCTCACCACCACTCTTTTTAAAATTTTTTTTTCTCCTTCAGCAGGTGTAAATAATTCTAGTACAGTGTTTTTCACACGAAAATTCTGAACAAAAAAAAAAACCTCGAAGACTATTGCAAACTAAAATCAATATAAGACATGCCATCCTGGGCACATAACCAACTTTCTCCTGTGGATCATTTATGCACACACAGCTTAAAATAAAATACCAAAAAATAAACTTTCATATTTTCTCTTCTGCTGCACTTGTGGACTATAAAGATATAAAGATATCAATATAATAATATGTACAATGTACATAGAATGGCGCAGTATTATAGTTAGTCCTTTAACCCCTTTTCCCTCCCAAAAAACTATCCATTTAATTGCAGCTGCTGTATAGTACATGCTTCTACCGAAAAAAATTTCGTTGCAGACATCCTGTCTGATATAGCTGTGAATTTTTTAAAACCCAGCAACGCCCTCTATAGCTAACTTTTAGGATTTTCTTTTTGTGTGTTTCAAGTTTTTTTTTTTTTTTCGTTTCGTT
Source organism: Epistrophe grossulariae (assembly GCA_929447395.1). Taxonomy (NCBI): domain Eukaryota; kingdom Metazoa; phylum Arthropoda; class Insecta; order Diptera; family Syrphidae; genus Epistrophe; species Epistrophe grossulariae. The sequence goes on along the minus strand of OV839569.1, from coordinate 33,890,467 downwards.
TCGTTTTCTTTTTTGATTTGTGAATTAAAATACAAGAGGTAAAAGAATATTTTTTTTTTTTGAAATGAAAGGATATAGATTTTTATGGTATTGCACTTGAGATTGTTATTTGCATGGAAATGAATTTTCTTAGAATTTTGCCATTATATGTATTTGGGATCCTTGTTTCCTTGTGTCCACTTTTGTAAAATAACTGCTTACTTTCGTTTTGAGATTACAAAATATAATAATAATAAATCATTGTGGGTGTACACTGTACAGCTATTCTGCTTGTTATTAAACTGAAGTTTTAGAGAAATTTGTTATTTCGATGGTGTTCAAAATATTAGAATGAATGAATAGAAGTTGGGTTTTCAAGAGGATTAATTTTCATTCTGCCCTTGGAAATTATTTCTCTTAATAAAATCATCGTGAAAAATTCATAATTTCGAAAACGTCTTTATTGCATTTTTCAAATGAATGAATGAATAAATGAATGAATGAATGAATGAATGAATGAATGAATGAATGAATGAATAAATTAATGAATGAATGAATGAACTGAATCATATATTTTGGTAGAGAGCGTTATTTTTACGTCTTAACCTTCTTATGCCCACTTATAGGCGCAATGTTTTGATTAAAAATGAAAACACTTTAATTGAATATTTTTAATGTAGGTATGTACTTCATTTTACTTAGTTTTACTTAATTTATCGATAAGTTTTATTCTACAAAATTGGCCAAGACAAATCTAAGAAAAGAAAACGACTTGCCACAGTCACGATCAAGAATAGAATTGCGTTTTAAAATGGCAAACCCAAGAGTGGGTAAGTATGTATCGTGTTTACACGTTGGTTTTCATTCATACGTTTAACCTTCTCCTAAAAAGTAATTTAAACAAGGACTTAAGTAATTATGGGGTGAAATCCAGTTTTTTGTAATATATCTCATAAAATTAAGTTCTCCATCGAAATTCACCTATGTTTAAATTTTTTTTTGTGGTGAAAGTCTAATTTTACTGTGCAAAAGTAGAGTTCCTGGTTACAAAAAAGTTCAAATAAATGAAGAAAATTCACTGGTAGCTTATCTTGTACTTCACATTTATTTGAGAAACCTTTTAAGTTTTCACCCATCGATAAACCGAGATTTTAGTTGATTTACCTCTTCAAAACTAAAAAATTTAACATACAAATTTAATCCTCAAATCTATTAGATTAAAATTAATCTTGTTAAACCTTCATAGGGCCACAATAGTTTTACAAATCGAACACACCTATTCCCATGTTGCGCGGAGTACAATACTCGAGAATCGAGAGAACATATTCGAGAATCTAATTTTTTGTTTCATAGTTTGATACAAAACAAACTATCTATCTCACTTCCACTTTAGAAGGAAAAATGAAAAACCATTGGCATTTTGAAAGGTACTGTCAAAGTTAATCTAGATTTTATAATCTTTTTAAGCGGTGGAAATACCGTCAATTTTAACAAGATTCGCTTTGGAAACGTAGTATAAGGCCCAGTTTATCAGTGATGAGTTAAATAAGCCAGTTAACACTGGGTATACATTTAATTTCAGGAAATTCAAGAAAAAATTTTTCACTTGAGAATTCATGCGGATCAACCTTTCAAAAGCATCTTTTCAGTAAATTCAGAATAAACTCCTTAACTTTAAACTTGCACTGAAAAAACGGCCCTATGACTATCTCTTTTCTTTATTCAGGCTCGATTTTTTGCCTGCGACAATTTTCTTTTTTTTAACATTTTATACACACATATTATATATACATATGAAGAATGCTTTGAACAATTTGTTTTTAAGAGGCAAACTTTTCAAGGGCAAAATTTTTGGTCTCGATAAATAAAGCAATTTTTTTTTTGTATTTTGAAAGATTAGGAAAGGTTCGTTTATATCATTAGACTTTTTTTGTTTGATCTAGAATATACAATATTGGTTATTGAACCGTAATGTCAATGCAAATTTATGTTTGCCTTATGATAAAAAAGTATCCTTTGTCATTTAAAAAAAAAAAAAATACCAAAAATATCACAGATTTATAATCCAGACAAAAAAAAAGAATTTACCTAACAATAGAATTGAATGAAAGACATAAAACATGAACCTTCGATATCATCACCTTCGCTCAGTGTAGGATTATATCTGTTATATGAGAAATAGGTAACTCTCAAAGAGGCCTTTCGTCTCTAGTGAGCTAAATGATGAGAAAAAAGAAACTTACAAAGGTAGGTACAAATAAAAAAAGTTCCTTCGATTGGATAAACAATGGAAAAAAGAAAGCTTTTTGAGCAATATAAAATTTTTAGTAACGAAATAACGATTTTGTTTAAATGAATCCCATATACATATCTACAACAGAATTTAGGATTTTAAAAAATCTCGAATTTTCTGGCTCTTTGGCTTTGACTGGTACGATTGACACAAATCAAAAATACTAATAAAAAAATCTCGCATTTTTTGAAAATACATTTCGTTTACAGAAACTTCACATTCAGCTCTATCTCGAAAGAAATTTCCCAGAGTTTTTTTTTCCCATTTCGGGAAATTTGCTATCACAAATCATCTTCGGAAAATATTCTTTTCAGCAAAAATGCTATCTTGAATAATTTTTAAAGGGTACTTTTTCCTTGTGTCAATGAACCAAAAATTTCCCTAAGTAAGTATTCTTTCCCGGGTACTTTTTTTTTCCTGGGAAAAAAAGTTCTCATTGAGTTGGTGGTAAGGCTGATTTTCAAAATGTCGTATTATTGAAATGTTGCATGATCACAGTCTCGATCGCAAATATAAAAATCTCAGAAAAAACAGGAAATTCTCGATTATATAGCCTTATGTTAAAATTTTGTGATGGTTCAATAAAATTTTACAAACTTGAACTGAAATAATAAAATGTCATAATTTGTGCAAAATTTAGTTGTAAGATTCCGAGATAATGTGAGTCAATCGAACTCATGAAAAAAGATGCCACTCAGAGCAACACAAAAGAACTCATATAATTTGAGAAACGGGGCCCATGACATTCCTTTGCTTTAATCCGGCCCTACTTTGTCTCCAAAAAATAACAAGTACATCAAAGTTCAGGGACATGCTTCTTCATCTTCTGGCTTCGGTGTTTTACACAACAAATAAGAACCAGACAATAGAAAGACTTAACTGTTTTTTTTCTACCTCAGGGGTGTATTTTTTTTTATATTTTCATAACGTTTTGGTGCTGCTTCTGCTTCAATTAGTCTGCAAAAAAAAAATTATGTTAAAATAATCCCAAAAGCCATCTAATCTCATCTTCATATCTTTGTTTTGTTGTTGCAGTCAGTTGTTGTTTTGGGTAGAAAGGTGTCAAATATATTCAAACAAATATTTACAATTATCTAAGCAGAAACAAAGTGACAAATATACTTGAACTTGACCTACGAGTCGAGGATCTACAAAAAAAAAAAAAAACCTGAATCTGTATCTCAGAAGTTTATTTTTTTTTATAAAAAATAAAAGCCAAGTGAAAATATTTGTCAACTTCAAGCAAAGCTACTAACCTACTACTTAGCTTGGTCTCCTAATGGGGCATAAATGATTTTAATATTTATCTATGATTTATTTCAGTGATGAAAGAAAATGTCACACGTGCTGTATTATTGTAGAGGTGCGAAAATATTGTCAATTTTGATATTTACATAAATGTTAATTATGTACATATTTCATGGTACACAAAAAACATCAGAAAATAAAATAAAAATATACATTGGAAATGATTGGGAAAACTAAAAAAACGTAAATTCCACGTGAAAGCAATTTGTTTGAATGTTTTTTAAAATATTTTCGTAAATCAGAGAAAAGAAATTTTGTTGACATTAATTTTGAAGAGTTTTTTTTTTAGGATTTAAATATTTAATATGGTTTGTTTGCCTCTGATAGTACCTACTTATTATCAACTTAAAAAGTTGGAGCATCGCACAATTTCAATGCAGCCAGAAGTACTTGGCAGCAGATGCTGCAGCCCAAAGGAACACGCCCATTGAAAATGTCATAAAAAAAACTATGAATTTTGAAACAAAAATTAGTTTCCCCCCCCCTTCCAACATTTTTCTAAAAAAATAAAGAGGAATTGCAACAGAAGAGGAAGTAGGAAGACTTTTATAAAATATTAATATTATATTATTAACAAAAAAAAAATGTTTCAAAAGCTTCGAAACATTTCAGCGAGTACTGAACATACACCGAACACAGTAAATAAATTTTAACGAAAAAGTGTTATATTTAACACCTCAGGCTCAGAGCGAGTTCAGGTTATAAAAGTACACCTCAGTGCGGACATCGAACAAACCCATTATGGAAAACATTAACCTTGTTCGTGTACTTGCCAAACCTATCCATTTCTACAATTTTTAGTCCGAAAGACTGTCAAAGTTCATATAACAAAAATAAATCTGGTAGAATCTGGCAGTTTCGGGCAAGTACGCGAACAGACCTTTTTTTATTGTTGTCATTCGAGTTTTAAAAAATATTGCCTACTTAGGGGAGTTTATTTTATGTCAGAATCAAATCGTGAAAGAGGAAATTTAAGTGGATTTTGTAAATCAAATTATAAGGAAGTTAAAAATTAGATTAATTCAACAAAATTGGGATCAATCGAATTTTGATACTTTTTAATATTTGTTTTTAAGCAGTGTGGCACGGATTTGAAAAAATACCAGCGACCATTTCAATTTATTGTAACTTCCAAATACAAATTAAGGTAAGTAAACCAAGTGTAAATGCTTACTGCTGCGAGTAGATAATTCTAGAAAATTAGAGCTTGTTCAACCAAAAAGGAAGTGATAATAAATATTCTCGAGGAACGTTTCTATCAACAAAAAAAAAATGAATTAAAACTCAGCTAACAATTAAAAAGCCAAATTCTTCCGAGAAGTAATTTTATCAAAAATCACAGTTTCCAAAAGTGATATCATGCGTATGTGCTACAGAAAAGAAGGTGGATGCACCTAGCAGTGTGTTTGTTTATCTACCTGTAGTATATCGATCGATACACTGTAATTTTTGTTACAGTCCTTTGAAAGGCTGTAATGTTTGTTTAGAATTTCTTTAACATATTTTTTTATTTTTAAATTTTCTTCATAAAATTTTTAACATTCTACCAAATAAAGAAATGTATAAGAGACATTTGTTTTTCTAAACTAAAAATGGGCAAGTAGAATACAAAATATACGCACATCTCTCGGGAAATGATGATGCGCAATTAACCTATAACATGCCCACACAAAATCAAAACAAACTTTGTTTATAATCAAAGAATGAATGAATGAAATTTTCTTCTTTGTATATTTTGATTAAAAAGAATTAAAAAAAAAAAAAAAAAAAACAAATCAAAATCAAATCAACTTCCTCACCCAATCCTATTACCTGTGAAAGCATGCAGAGGGAAAGAGTAAATACATGTATCGATATTGACTATAAAAATATCAAAAGAAAATTCTTTCCCAATCCATAGGTACCGTATTAAGATATAATCCCATAAGAGTTTTAACAGAAATAAATACAAAATTGACAAACGATTAGAGAAGGTTCAAGGATATGGAATCCTTTAAAAAATCTCTATTTAAAGACATTTCAATCTAAACTCAAAGACATATCCATTGGTATTATTCTTCTAGGGTTTTTCTGTTTCTTTTCTGTTTACTCCTTGTCAAAAAAACAATACCTCATATTCTATAAATTACCCTTTTTCAGCAATAAGAAAAGGCAGAAAAAAACACTGTTTTTAAAAATAGGTACCAACAAAATAAACATGAAACAAGGGGTTATAGACAGCTATACGCTACGCATCTAAAATAAGTATTTTTTCCGTATCAGATGTTTGCGCTCGTAATAAAATGATTTATAGATTTACGTTTCTTTTACAAAAAAAAAAAAAAAAAAAAAAAAAAAAATAATAAAACAAAACAAAAACAGAGAGAAAGAAAGAGATTTTTGATGTTGATTCATCAAGATGAAGAAGATCGTCCCGGAAGACGATAAACTTCACATTAACAGCTGACGATTGATGAGGGCGGTGTGGACGTTTTCGCATAAATATAAAATCCAAATAAAAAGTAAAAAAAAAAATTAAAATACAAAAAAAAAAAAAATACCTACTCAATAAATTTTGGCTGAACTTGAAAAAGCTAATGATGAATATTATGCCCGACCAACACGACCGATATGGGATGGATGGAGGAGGGAAAGAAAAGACAAATGAGTCGATTTGTTGTTAATTGTAAGCAAACAAACCCGATGGTGAACGTGAAAGTGTGATGGTGATGGATGATGGTTGTATTCTCAAAAATTCTTAAAAAACAACAAAATTCCTTAAAATCAAAAGTTCAAGATCTAAACTTGGAATCCTTTGTTCAAGGATTCTGTGTGTGTTGGTGTCTATGAATTTTGCAATAAAACAAAGTCTAGATGCATTACATGTTATTAAGATGGTGACGAATATGATAAAGTAAGTCAAGGTCCTCTCATAATTTTTCATCTATTCGATGACATATGTAGATATATACAGTAACTTACTATGACAGACGAATACTTGAATGTGTTGATTTTCGATTAACATACCAAGAACACAAAGAGAATGCCGACAGAAAAAAAAATAAAAAAGAAAAGACATAATATGTAAGCTTACTTCAAGAAAAGAAGAAGGTTAACGGCTTATGATGGCAGAAATTTTTTTTTACAAGACTCATTATTAATGCAGAACATCGAAGATGACAATAATTTGTGGGCAATAGAGAATTATGAACCAACAAGAGAGTGATTTATAACCTAGAGACATTGAGGAAATTGTGTTTTGCCAAAAAGGTTTTTAAATTTTCTTTGTTGATTAATGACTCGAGGTGCTGAAAGGTATATGTATAGCAAGTTCAAGTTGACACATCAAAAAATGTCTCGTTGAATGTCACACGTAGTTCGTTACACTTTGATAATTTCGTTACATCAAAGCTACGTTACAGGTATTTGGATGATTGATTATTGAGAAAATCTATTTACAGAGTTCAAATTTTTAAACATGCTAAAAAAGCTTGTACCAGACTACAGTTTAAAATAGAACCGAACCGATTGATTATTCTTCTTTTGACTGGAACTCGGAATCCAAATTAGTCCTCTGAACATATTTTTAAGAATATGATAGTAACAATAGTGACACAATGCGATGCAATGAGAAACTAGAACATAATAATAACATGGTTTTGTCAGAGAAAATTGAAAGCTATCCAGTTTGTTAAATCTACTTCTCACAGAAGTCAAACAAATTTCTTTGTAAAAAAAAAACAGTGGCTTCATTGGAAATATTTGAGGAAATAAATTGCTTGGCTCATTGCCATGAATATTGCTAATGGCATTATTGCTGGGCAGATGAAAGGCAATTTTTTATTTCCATTGCGAAGGCAGTAAATTTTGACGTTTAACCTTCTTCAAAATTGTTTTTCCGCGATTTTGAATGAATTTTACTTTGTTTTGAATTTAAAGTTGAAAATATGAAAACATTAAGTCAATTAAAAGTTTTTTTTATTATCAATAATAGTGACTTTAAAGACAAAAAAAAATTGACAGTGATCCTAATTATTATACTGACATTTGAAAACCAAGCAATAAATTGCCATTTCCATTGACATTGACATTGCCTCAAATAATATGTCTGTTTATGGCGTTTTTGATTGGTAATCCGAAAGAGAAATGTCAATCGAACGCATTTTATCGATTCCGAAGTATAGTGCTTCTGATTTCGATTCTGAATTGAAATCTAGAAACGTTTTTATCTTCTATCGAGAAGAAGAACTGTCATTTTGTGGGGCTCAGAAGGTTTCTGGACGACCAATCGAAAACGCCATTAGTAACTCAAAACATTGTACAACGTAGCGCAAGTAGCAACTTGTAGCAAGAAGTTGCAGTTACCAAACAGACATATTGGAAATGGAGTCACAGTTTTAAAGTTGTAGGTAGCTGACCGTTTATTATCATATTTAACGTACTTCTAAAATCACTAACTTCATATTATGCCACTTTGACATTTACAAATTTTAAAAAGGATATGTTTGTTAACTTTTTTGCATGAACAGTCACTGTTTTAGGCGTGATAACTGGAGTTTATTAAAAAAGGGGTTTTGACATGATACTAGTTAAAAAGTGTTTAAAATTAAGAAATTTAAGTAAAAGAGTTTTAAATTTCTAGAATTGTTAAAACCTTAACATCTGGCAATAAAATTGTGCGCTACTTTTTCTACATTGAAAAATATGGCAAGTAATTTCATCATAGACACAAAGATGTAGTAGCCACTGGTAATAAATACTGTAAGTTATTTAATTACTATCATTGCCTTTGTTCGTTTACTTCCCAAAACTTTCAACTTCTAACCATTATAGCCCAAAGTTCTATCAAAGTTCATATAAACAAAATAAAACTTGACTAAAATTTCCACTTTTTGAAAGTAAACGAACAGACCTGATATCTTGTTGTTATGTGAATGATTTTAAAACTATCATGTGTCAAGGTTTTTTGAAAGTTATTTTTAAGTTAAGCATGATTTTAAAAAGAAATATTCGATTTAATTAAATAGAATAAATAAATAATATATTGCGGTGAGTATTTATAAGGACTCATTGTTTATACTGGAAGATTAATGTTTTCATAATACAAACTTTCAGGTGCCACCAAACAGGAAATGCGTTTTCAATAACGATATTGACAAAATAGTTTCCACTCATAAAACAAAATAAAAAAAATCAGCGAATGTTATGAAAGCTGCGTCAATAATAGGTCTATATGGTATCTTTTTTAAGAAAAGGATGTTAAACCTGTCAAACTTTGAAAGAAGAAAAAAATACTCCCAGAGAAGGGAAAACTTGTCAAAAAGTTAACAAACGCACTGGCCTAATTTCTGTATAAAGTGTCAATTTTATGTACGAGACGTCAAATGGTGACAAATCAACTTCTTTGAGTTAACAATCAGGAATTTTAGACGATTTATGAACATTTGTGCAGTTTTGCAAGAAAATTTACGTTACGAAACAGAACTAATGGAAGGGCAAATATATTAAACCACTTAAGCGGCCCCTAGACGCTCAATATTATTGTGCAATATTTGATATTGCACAATATTATTGTTCGTCTATGGATAATATTGCAAAGTTGTGCAATATATTGAAGAAAATCAAAACCCTTTTGATATTTATTGCACAATATAAAAATATTGTATCGTCTGTGGGTACGATTGCACAATATTTGTTTATTTAACAACAACAAACTTCAGTATCTCTTAACATGTTGTCTACACAAGTATCAGCTGTAAAGTAAATTATTGAATAAAATATTGAACCGTCTGGGGCGCCTAGCCAATAATATTGGATAATATTTTGCACAATAATATTGAGTGCTTAGGGACCGCTTAAAGAAGCTTCGGCATGGTTCGACACCCGGTGGAGGCAAAAAAAAGTTTTTCAAATTAAATTGGACAAAAATTAACCAAGCATCACTAAAAGGATGGCACTGGTGAAAAAGCTATAACTCCAACCTATATTAACTGGGTGTTATGTTAGCTCACCGAAGTGTTTGTTGTTTCATTCAAACCATCAATTTTAATATGATGGTGAGAAAGCTTGGCAGCTTAACTGTGAGTGTGTATCAGACAAAAATCCCTTTAAAATTTTATATTGAACCACTTCTTTATTAACAAACATAAGAAGACGGTTTTATAGATAGTTTTACTAATTCACAGATAATAAATTTTATTCGTAATATTCGAATGAGCTTAGGTTTACCATTCGAGGTACTGAGTTATGCCTCAGTAAAGCAGAAATGTATTACATAAAAAAATTCACAATTTAAAAACTCATATATGTATGTAGTTAATAATTTAAAAAAATACAATGTCACTTGCAGCATCGTAAATATTTTTAAATTTAATCTATTAAGGGAACATTCAAAATGTAAACCCATATTTATGTGTTGTAAGCAAATTATGACATAAGCTTCGAAAATAACAAACGAAAATTCCAAAGTCAAAGTCAATCATTCAAAAAAGTTCATTCTTTTTGGAATTTTTGAAATTTTTTATCCCAAAAAACCAACAAAAAAAAAACCATGTGAATTTTATTTTTGAACCATAAACACCACCATTCATATTTCCGAAAATAACCCTGAAAGTCAATGACTTTGGCATAGAATACAAAAAAAATGATTATCAATTCATCAATGCACGACTAACGACCAAAAATATTTCATATTTAAAACGGTCAATCTAGCGTGAAATTAATTATTGTTTTTGTGTGGATGGAAAAAAAATATATACATATTATGTATTTATTTTTAAAATTTATTGCAACCACAAGTGCAACAGACGCACTTGGATTTGAAAACATGCTAGTATAATTCTAAATTAATCACAATCAAGGAAATAGAGTAGTGCCTATATTTTTTTTTAAATGTATGCATATACATATATCATTCAAAGCTCAGTTAAAAGAATATCCCACCTTAAATCGATTAAAATTTAACAACAAAAAAAAAAAACTTGTGTTACCATCTTCTTCTCAGCTCTCTACTTGATCTTGAATTTTATGCAGGAATTATTGAACTTTTGTGTTTTTGGAAAAGAAAAATATTTGCATTGCACGACTGACGACTTCCTTTGACGTCAATGTCTCTTTAATTTCCAAAATGATTATCATCATAAAATTCCTCATAATGCTAATGTTATTAATATGTATGTCTTCACAAAGAGTTCTTCTTCCTTCTGGTCAACTATGACAATTGCCAATAATAATATTATTTAAGTTCATTTGTCACCACCACCTCTGTTACAACAAAACAGTAAAAACAATAAACTTTCAGTGGTATTTTCGAAAAAAATTCCTCACTTATTTCTCTTAATTTTTGTTTTTCCGTTAAAGCAGAAAAAGGTAAAAATCATTTGAATGATTTAAATGATCATTGATCATTTCTGCTGCTGTCTGCAATTCACAGACACAGATGATGATGATGATGATTTTTGTTGACAGATAGAATGAATTTCTTTGGTTATTTAAAATTAATTATTTAATTATGGATGAATCAATGTGATTTTTTCACACTCACGATTATTGTTTATATCGAGACCTAGGGACTATGCATGCATTTATTTATTCGTTACCTAATTATTCTACATTCCTTGCTTATTAATATATGAGAGAAAAATCAAAAAGAAATAAATTTAAAAACTCACGTTTTACACTCCGAACTGCTAGGCGCTCTAAGTTCCAACATTTGTGATGTCTTCGTTATGATAAGAAAGAATGTATTCTTATCTACCGCAGATTGTCGCACCAAAGTTTGCTGATCAAAACATGTTATTGGACTAATGAATTTATTCACCTCAGTTGTGCCAGTTGCGGAAATATTTTGAAAATTTTTCAACGCATATTTATCGTCCTGTAAATTAAACACATCAATGAATAATAATATAATTTAAGTGATTTTGTTTTTTTTTTGTAGATTTTAGATTTTACCTGTTTTGTTAGCAAAAGCATCATATTTTCAAAGAGAAGTCCATGCAATTGTGTGCCGGGATTCTTTTTCATTGTTAAACTTCCATCGTGGATGAGTTTAAGTTGAGTTAAGTCCAAATTCTGAAAAGAAGAATTAATAAAGAATATTAATTTTATATCATATTGATTTGAAGCGAGGAAATAAATTCAATTTGTGGATATCTTCAGATAGATTATATAGGTATTCAGGCAGAATAGTTGTCTCTTTGTGTGCTTAACCTTCACACTTCAATAAAATTAATATCTTTAATGCGTTATTGATTTACAATAGAGTGATGATAGAGAGAGAGAGATGATTTCATTAGGGAAAGAAAATGCACTGCACGGAGGCTTTCCAACACAGTCACAGATTAATTTTACATAGGTTCGAGTCCCTGCTAAACTAACTAAAATTAAATTCTAAGGGAACGTATAAATAAATAAATAAATATTATTAATAATAATAATTTTGAATAAATGGTCCCTATACTATGGTCTTTTATATGCAATCTGCATTGCGCGGCATTAGTTAGAAAGATAGGAAATAATTTTTGCTAACACAGTGTATTCTAAAAAAAATGTTTATTATCCCATAAAATACCAGTGGGAGCATCTAGTTGAAACGGGGGTACATAAAAAAGAATTCTGCCTAGAATGGGGCTCGAATTCGCAACTATACGTTAGAAGTTAAGGGTTTTTGTTTGTAGCTTTCCCTTGAAATTAAAATTATTGATTCTCTTTATAATATTATTGTTATATATTTATATGGTTTACAGTTGTAAAGGAATTGTTTATCCTAAATCTCTTAAAAAATAATAACAATAATTGTTAAGTTAACACGGTGCATTTACTTGCACATTATTATGAATTGCCAGCTCATCATATCATGCTCGAGCAAGTATGATTTCCCACGATTGGCGGATATCATATATCGAAAGCGCTGAGGTAAATGCACGGGAACTTCGAAGGTCGCCGAATCAGCAAATCATCGTGGGATAGCGTGTATGGTTAAAGTTAGTCTCTTTTTGGTAGTCGTAATGTGCAGTATAGTAATCTATAATAAAATTAATTAGTAATAACGGAGTTGTATTTTATTTGTAAGTCGAACGGTCGGGCAAGCCTCTCGGGGCTTGACGTTCGCGTTTTTTTTAGGATTTCTCCATAGAGAATCCTTAACTGTTAAAATAATGTTTATAATGCTACTGAATAAATAAATAAATAATAATTAGAAGTCAACCACTTCATTCACTATGACATTACCGCCAGCTTTCATTGAAGAAAATATTTTACAAGTAAAATCAGTTAGTATCAATACTTAATTTTTGACGGCTCTTTTTTCTTGTTCTTTATTTTACTATATCGGTTCATATTTTTTTCATGGCTTGTAGAGAAGAAACCACTTGTATAGTTTTTAAGATAATGCATTAACACAGACAAAAAACTAAAGGTTGTGAAGACTTAAAAATCATTCTGTAATAGCACGCATCCCATAGGATTGTTTTAAATATGTAAATAAAAAATGCCAAGCCTCTTGAGGCATCGTGTTATAGCTGACTTAGGAATTTCGAATACCTTGCACTTGCTATAGGTAAAATCTAAAAAAACAACACACGTGCAGAAATATAAAAAGGACTTTTTTTCAGGCTCAATAAAGCTTTCCATCAAATATTTAGCAAATATAAGCGGTGTTTTTTTCCGGATTTTAAATACAGTATAGTAAGAAATTAAAAAAAAAAACTCCATCCGCAGAAGTTTTTATATTTCACATTTGGTACCACAGAATAACAGCTGTCAGAATAATTAAAGAAACAAACACAAACAAAAGAAATTTGCTACAAATAAAAAGCAAAACAAAAAATATCTTCAACCAAAAATTAATTTTAGTTACATAAAATAGACAATTCCATTCGATACTCGAAGAAACGTCACAAACCCAATCGAAATAGGATTCTACTTCTGCTTGGCAGTAATTACTTCTATGGATGTTGTATTTGTAACTCGTGTAAAATCCTACTGTACATATTAGTTTTCGTAAACAAAAAACTGGGATGTAGTTTTCAACAGAATAGAACTTGCGAGATACTACAAAATTTCAGCTTTTTTTGTTAATTTTTATTTGAGAGTCTTTTATCTCTATTCCCATCAAAATCCGACAAGTTGTGAGTCACTATCGAAAACGTACCGGAATTGACCTAGTATAAAACTATAAAAATAATAACTCTACTAGCACTTTGTCCATAAAAGACTCTAATGGGTTTTTTAAAAATTGGCGTCTGCGTCTAGTCATAAGAGAGTGTACTTGTAGGAGAGTTATTACTAGGAAAAATAATGACCCTGATTACAGAATCCGATTAATGAGCTGCGGAGGAAGTCCATTTTGAAATTTTTGCTATTAGGGAAATACCAAAATTGAGTCTGATTCTCTCCGCTGTGCATTCATCAGATTCTGTAATTGCGTTTAGAGCTTTGAAATTGTGTTTCTTTTTTCATTCGAGGCAAGCTCAGAGTGTACTCCATGAACTTAGTAAAATAACAGAGCAAACGGATTAAAATACTGAGCGATGACAATTTCATACAATTTTTATGTAATTTGACAGATTACTAGTCATAAGACAAGTCAGTGCTAAAAAGTGTGTTTTATAATTAAATCAGAGAGATCTGATTATACTTCGCCAGAGCTTAATCGGTTTGCTTTAGCTCTGCTCAGTGCTATATTCAAAGCTAAAAAATAAAAACGTCTTTCTACTACGCAGGATCCAAAGATCATTTTATATTAGGGTTGGATTTAGAGTTGTATTAAAATGGTGTAAAAATTAGAGAAGAAGGACTTGCGTCAACATATTTATTCAAACAATAGAAAATCAAATATAATAGTTTGAATTTGAGTACCTACTACGCATAGATGAAACTATCAAACCAAAAAAATACTATATTTACTCAAACTCTGTCAAACCAAAAAAATACTATATTTACTCAAACTCTGTCAAACCAACTCATCCATCCGATCTTTTTTGCTTTTACAATTTCAACTCGTGATCGTAATCAATTTCAGTATTTCAGCGATCAGGTCGAACGAAATTCATTTCAACTGAATATCAATCAATTTCCTCAAAGAAAAAAAGTGTAAGTTTTTACATGCAGTCCATAGCTCTGCCAGCTGAACTTCGAACACAAAGGGACAACGTAGTAATAGTAATGATAATTTCAGTTCTATTTTACGGCTACTTGGACTTTATCCAAGGTGAATACAGATATTTTTCGTCGTCCGGAAAAAATCGGTCACAGCTCAACAAAAGAAATTTTTTAATTAACAACGCAATTTTTTCTGCAAAAAAAATTTAAGTAGATACTGGAAAAACTCAAAGCTCAAGGTCAATTATTGGATCTAATGAGGCTTTGAATCGATAAAATAATTATTTGTTTCTTATTCAGATATGTAAAAAAAAAGGTGACCATTTTTGCATTCCATTGAGCAAAAACATTTATTTATTTTTATTTAAAATCAATTTTTCGATAGATTCACCCTTCCCTGCACTAACACCAATGCCATTTTCACTTGTCAATTTCAAAATTGTGAATCAGTAAATTCATCAAGCTCATTTCTCTCTTCAAAAAGTGAATGAAGAATTTTTGGAAGCAAAATGCACAGACACAAAATGGCAAAAAAAAGTACAACAATCTGAAATGGTACCTTTTCTAGTCGCCATTAAAAATCACTTTTTAAATTGAAATCTGAATTTACCAATGGAAAATTACATAACAGAAATTAGAATTCTTGAGTTATGTCGGTTTTTTTCCAGACCGACTATCTTCGTGACGATTTAAATTGAAAAACGTCGTGGTTTCGATGGCGAAGGAAATTTTACTTGTGACGGAGAGAGTTCCCCTAACCCACTCTTTTTTTTTTTGTTCATCGATTTTCTATTTAGTAAAACTTTATCTCGTAGTTTTACGAAACTAAACTTATAAGAATTGGAATTGTTAAAAAGTTATTTAAACTTTACATTGTTGATTTACAACTGCTGCGTTGTATGAAATCCCTTCTATCAAACCCAATCTGTTCGAATTGAAAAAATTTACAATAATAGTCACATACAAACTCAGATGGAACATCATAGTACCTAATGCCTCCATATAATACTCGGCGACTACTCATTAGCTTTCAGACTCTAGAAAACCCCCACAAGATGTTTTCTATAATGTTCAATAAAAATATTATATCCTATCATATTGTCCGTTTTTATTTGGTGTGTTCAGAAAAATGAAATCTCAGAGATTTTTCTCACTCAAAAAGTGAGCAAGCGAATGCACGATTTTTTTTCCTCAGAGTTTTGATAGCAAAGCTGAGAAATTTCGCTTAGGAATCCTGTTCAGGTTAACTGAGATTGCTAAGATCTCCGAGATCTCATTTTCCTGAACATGGCTATTGTCTTTAATCGATTTATGTGCCCCAACTCGAGTGCTTAGGAATCGAAACTTATTCAATGAGATAAATCATAGAGTAGATTATGCTTTTAACGAACCCATCATATCAAATAGAATTGATTTAGATTTGAATAGAGATACTTTTATAAAAATGTTAAACTTATTCTTTTTAGTAAATTAACTATTAAAGATATTTCCTAATGTAATTATATTATGTATATTTCGATAGTCTATAAGAGTAATAATATAAACTCAAATTGATGAAATAAAACTAAAACTTAATAGAGCAGAGTTAATTGAATCTATCAATGGCCTAACTATGGAACACATTGAAATCTGATATATGAATTCGAATTCGCTTTGGACTATAATCCTAAAAGCAAAATCCAAAACTACAGTGGATAAAAAACAGCAAATCTGCCTACTAAATAGTAATCGCTTCAAATTCCATAATGTGTGGAGTGTTACAATTTTTTCATCTGATCACTCAAGAGCTAGACATATCAAGACAAAGAGGACACACCGAGAATCAAGTTGAAGACTGAATCTCCATCAATGTTGTCCTTATGGTCTTGCTTAAATGGTTCTATAAACAAAACCTCAAGTGGTTCTTCAGTAAGAAACCTTTGCAAAACGAAATTGAAAGACATTTTGATCTAATCAAGACTTCGAACCTGCTCAAAGAGCTCCAAAAACAAAATACTTTGGTTTTCCAGAAAACAAGCAATATGTCTATGGAAGTCATTTATATATGTATATTTTGAAATGAGACCAGGTCAGAGTGATTGAAAAAATCCGAATGAAATCTACCGAAGTAGAGACACGAAAAATGTTGTCCTAGCAAAAAATTGTTTGAGTGTTGAGAGTTGAAAGAATAGATTTGGGGAATTCTATTTTTAAAAGCAAATATGCCTTGTTATTTATAAAATAAATAGTAAAAATAAATAAATTGTTGGCGAAGCAGTTTGTGGAGAACCAAGTCCTAGTGATTTACAGTTCTCAGCCATTACTGTGAACATGTTGTTAGTCGCAGAAATGGAAGGAGCTTACACAGCATTCTTTGAACTGAATCAAATGCTATTAAATCATAATTTTTATCTGACCAAAACTTAAAATTCAGTAAAAAACATTTGTGTCGTAAGCCATCGATTAAGGTTTAAAGTAAAAATACAATAAGAGATTTAAAAAAAAATAACATTTATGACGATGAAAGACCAGAGGTCGAAGAAACGCTATTCAGTTTCAATTTCGATTCAAATGTTCTAATTTTGATTGAAAACAATAATAGTGCTTAGAAAAGCAATCTGATAATTTAGAAAGATGGGTGTCCTTTTTTTCATTTTTGAATACTTACTCTAAATTCCTCTTTGTCAAATGTTGACCTGTCTAATTTCCGCTGTATTGTCTGCAATCTACATAAAAAAAATACAAAATCGAATTTAAATCTTCAACATACAAGAAACAACAAAAACAACAACTCACTTGTGTGCATCCTCAGCGGTTTTCACAGCCTGATTCACATCAACTAATATCCTCTTTGAATAATCCAAAGCACGTTGTACAGCTTCAGCTTCATCATGATCATCCGGCACCACACGTTTTGTTATTTTATACAAATTCTCAAATAATAATGGATATTTGGTTAAACGTTGCAATACAGTTGGTAGTAAATCTTTTAATTGCAAACGCCTGCAGGCTTTATTGGCTTCGGCTCTGGTTAGAAATCTTTGGAGATTTTCATCTTTACGTCGTTTCTCTTTTAATGCTTCGAGAGCAATTTGTTGACGTGCACAAAATTTAGCAGCATGTTCGCGCAGCTCTTCACCTGATTGACCATCGAACATGCCAGCTAATAAATCACCAACATGTTGCACAATATGATTATGCTCAATGCGACGCATTTTTAATTTTTGCTCAAATGAACTATGGAGTTCTTTGAGCGAGAGTAAGGCAGGCGGAAATAGTAAATGCAAATGATCGTGCGGCAATGCGCCACACTCTTGGAGTGGTCGCATAAATATACTCTCCAGGAGTTTTAAGGTACGAACGTGACTTCGTTCTGTTTGATAGATTTCTAAAAAAGAAGAGAAGAAAAAATATATTAATTAAATTGAAAAATTTGTTAAAAATTTGGATATTTTAAAAAATTGCAAGTAAAGAAAATAGCTCTGAGCTTAATTATAGCCTGAATTATGCAAAACAAGAAAGTACCGGAGAGTAAGATTTTGTATCGCGGAAAAGACGATGGATAATTTTTTGTATATAGAAGAAGTGATATAGAGGAAGCTTAAACTCGAATTTGCGGAAACCATCGACACGGCCGCCATATTAGAAAACGCGAATCGCTCTAAATTTTCGAAACTACTCGTTTTATTTAAAAAATTGTTAAGACAGTGAATTTTCGAATATTTTTCTACACAGGCAATATTTTCAAGGTTATGTCATCGATTTTATGACAAAAAAAAAAAAAAAAACTCACCGTTTATAATTTCCTGGCGTTTCTTTTCCGCATCAGTAAGTGCTGCCAACACTTCAGCTGCAATATTTGAACTCCAGTCAACTTCATTTGCTAAATCAACATCGTCATCACTATCAACCCATGGTTTGGGCCCAGTTACTGAATTATGTGCTTGATTTGTAACATTTGTATTATTACTAATATGTGTTGTAATTGTTGTTGGTATCGGTACTGGACCACCAACTTGTTCCATTGAGGTACTTGGGCTCTCAGAACCACCCCCAGATGATAGACTAGAATTAGAGCTCGCTGTATAGTTGGAATTGGATAATCCCAAATCGGGTTGGTCATCACTAAAGAAGAAGAAGAAAACAAAATTTAGTATAAGTTATTCAATAAAGTTCTGGAAATAGTTTTAAACTTTAAATTAAAAAAAAACACACACACACACAGACTGACACTTTAGTTAGAGTGAACTTACTTATCATAGTTATAGCCAAGGATCTCCTTGAAGCTCTTACTCCTTGTGTAACGTATTTTACTCTTCATTTTGATGGTTTTTTATTTAAGCTGCGCTGGCTGAAGCGGACACTTTGGTTTGGTGCACCAGTACAAAATAAATAAAATTCTAAGATAAATGCCTGCGAGTGGAATTTCGTTGCAAATTGTTAATTTATTTTTGCAAAAGTGGAAAATATTAATCCACCTGTTGCCTTAACGGTCTTAATATTCAAACTGTCGGCCCAACCTAGACACCATACAAGTCAAGTGTCCTACATTTGTAACCACGCTAGACGCAATAGGGGTTCTATTTTTCGACGAAGACGAAGACGAAGACGAGTGATGATGATTGCACACTCACCTTAAGTGTAGAGCATCAGATGGCATACCGTACCCACTTTTTGGTCTGGCCAACCAAGACAGGATGGGAAAATTTTCAAGGAAATTTACATTCAGTTGTGGAAAAATTTATTTTTCCTCCTACTGACTGTATTAGTGGCAAACACTTAGTTTGTTGCCTCTGTAGGGCAAGAAAATAATTGTACAACACCTAACTAAACCTAAGTATATATGAAGTTGCTTGCGGGAAACTGGGTCTGAGGGTAGTGAGTGAAAGTGTGTGTTCAATTTGTGTAATTAATATCCGGCATAATAGATGGCTGTCAATAGAAATAGTTCATTCGGATACCGTTTATCTATCATGGCAGTACATCCGGAAGGAAATTGAAAAAAGAAGCCAGATATTGATTTACTGTAGTTTATCATTCTATTTATCCACATGACTACCCCTCCTCTTCTCTTCGCCACTCTTCCGTACCTATTTAGAGGGTTGAATCCAATAGTCCCATAGGAGTTTAGCATAACCTAACCACCTATTGTCTAATGGATGAGACCACACACGCAAGGTCGTTGTCTGATATGAGAGAGTGTCGGTTTTCCTATATACATACATACGTACCTATAGAAACAATTATATCATTATTGAGTTTTGAATTTCAAAGAAACAAGCCAACCAATAAAACAAATTTGTGTGTGATGGTTATATAGAGTCTGTGTTTTATTTTTGAAAAATCAATCTTTGAAGTTTTTTTTTCTATGAATTGAGTGGCTCATTTGTTTTTTGTCGAATTGAGTACCTACCTATATGCACTCAAAATTGTATTTTTTACCTCACAAAGTTAATACCAGGAATAAAACATAATAAAAAAATAACAGAAACTTGCGAAGAGATATATCTCATAAAATCTGTAGTGACCATAATATATCTTAGGACTGCCTACACTTTTTTTTTTTGTATACATGTAGGTATGCAATAAGTTAGTGTGGATGAATGTTTCTTAAAGTTTCTATGTGATTTTTCTTTTTTTGCAAAAAAAAAAAAAAAAATTTATATTTCATACAAATTGTTTTAAACTCAAAAAAGCATCTGTGCCTGTTTGTATTATTGTAGAAGCTTAAGAATGAGAGATTGAGGTCAATGTGTTTTTTTTTTTGCTTTTTCAGAACTTGTTTTTTTTATTGGTTATGGAGAATTGAACAAAATAATTTTTTTTTGTTATTTATTTATAGGAATTCATTACTTAAAATCGAGGTGAAAATTGATATAGATATGATTTTTTTTTTATAACTAGAGAAGGCGAGGGATCGGACTAAAATGAAAAGTTTTTAATTATTACTAATAAAATTAAATTGGAAATATCAGTCATTTAATTGAACCTTTTCTCCAATTTTGGAAGAAGTAGATTCCCGTCATAGAAATCAATGAAAATAAGAACGACCTTAAAACATTTCAATTGCAAACAATTTTTAGGACAATTGAAATATGTGAAATATACCAAGTGCCACAAAAATTGTCAACCTATCGGAGGAAGATGATATCATTTTTGCAAGTCATTCCGCAAGAAAATCGAAACAATATTCCTGTTTGGTAACTTTTTTTTTCAACAAATTACACAAAACTGAGTTTTTTTTCCTATGACTTTTGACAACAAATTGTGAAAATTTGTGCAAATTCGCAAGAAATTTCGAGTGTCCAAACAGATCTAATTATTCCGCGTTCTTTAGGAGTATAGTGATTCATGTCTTATTGACGTTTATTTTGTATCTGTTTACCTACTTCACAAATGTCAAAATAGAATTGACATTTGCCGCGATTTGCAAGCGGTGACAACATTTGCGCCACCTTAAACCTTTCCTTATATGAGAATTGTGTACAGATACATAAATTAGAAATTCACAGTTCGTTTTGGGTCAGTTTGAAAGAATGAAAGCAATTCATAGTGTTGGTGCGTTTCATTGGGAATGCAAACTTAATGTGTCAATTTTCGTTATCGTACTTTTTCGCTATTTCGAAATTTTTGAGAGAATTCTTGTTTTTAAAAATTTTACAGTTTGTGAGTTTCTGTGCAAAAAGTAAACGAATAGATCTAATTTTTCGTGCCATATTTTTGAGTTTGTTAATTTTGACGTAGGATTTTAAATTCCATAGACAATTTTTCAAAATTTCGGAAACAGACATTTGTATAAAATGCTACGCAGGATTAACCGACAATTTGTTTTGTTAGGCAAAACGTAATTCAAACTATTTATGCTTTCTTTTAATATTTGATTTTTTTAAATTATTTTTCCGAAATCTCAAACTGTATGAAAAATCGGACAATTTGTTTCTCACTAGCCAGTCCACGTTTTTGAGCAAATCAAAAGCACTCTTCATCTTTTTTTTTTATAAATTTTTATGAACTGTGACAAAAGGTCTGTTCGTTTACTTTCCCAAAACTACCAGTTACTACTAGTTTTATTTTTGTATATGAACTTTGACAGTCTTCGGACTAAAAATGGTAGAAATAAACTGTTTTGGGAAGTAAACAAACAAGGTTTAAAAATATTGAGCAAGAGGATGTAAAAAAATACCAGTCTCAGCCCTTTTGACAGCTGAAGTTAGAATTGCATTAAAATTTTTGAGATTGCTGAGAAACATGAACTGGACAATTGAATTCATTTGACAAGTTGGCGAATTGGTGAGAAAAATCTGAAAAGAAATCGACACCTAAGAACATTGTGAAGAATTAGGAAGGGAAGAAATCAGTGGCAAGTTGATTTCAAGTTTAAAGAAAGAGCGATCAGGAAAAAAAATTAAAATTTGAAACAATTTTTAGGAAATGTCAAATTTTGTGACAAATCTGAAAATGTGGTTCTTTATGAAATTTTTTGAAAACTCGATAAACTTGTTAGACAAATCTCAAGAGAATTGACAATTAAGCATGTGATGAAAAATGAGTAAAGGAAGAAACCAATGGAAATTTGAGGTGAAGATAAATCATAAATTTTGGACGGGTTAAATATCTTAAAAAGAAGTTCCTTCCAGGAGCAAACTATTTTTTATTATTTTGACAACTGTGAGAAACAGAGAAATTAAGATGGAAACTGAACGAACGCAGCGCAAATTGTTCGACAACTAAAATTATTAGGAACACTGAATATATTTCAATAAACAATTCTCAGGAAAGCGTCACCGTTGAACTCTTTTAATGGCGGATTTTAAAAAAAAAAGTATTTCGTTTTCCAATCGAAGTTATTTGAAAAGCGGAACCATTTCCAAGATATCATTTTGTGTTTAAAATCGATAGTTGTCAAGTTGTCGGATGAAAATAAAATACAAATACTTAATAATTAGCAAATAATTGCCTTATTCTCTTACTTCTTTACGCTCAGTATTAAGAAACAGACTTATTAGGTCCGTCACAATGACCAACAAAATTATAAATTAAAATACTTTTGGTACAAAATGGAAAATTAAATTATTTTGACGACAAACAACAACTGTCAAATTTTTGGAAACAGATGACATTTAAATGCAAGATGTCGGAGCAGCCTGGAAATATTTGCCATCTATACAAATGAGAAAACTGGAAGGAGATCGTTTTCGCCCATGTTTGTTTTCAGGAAATAATAACCGGTATACACCTAGAATTCTCTCAAACCTCACAACACAATACGAAGTGGAAAATTACTTTTATGAAATAAATTACTATGGACTGCTGGAATGTAAATTTATAAAAATGATATAACAATGTTTCGCACTTAAAAGGAATCGACAGTTCAGAGTGCTGAGATTTAAAATTGATATATCATTCATCGTCTATATGTGAATTTCTATATTTACACTCTCATATAATAAGGAATTCACTGCATTTTATAACAACACAACAAAAAATTGTAATTCCATTAAAATTCTTTTGGCTCGTGCATGTTGATGGTTATGTTTATTAATTGAAAATTTCCTTTTACAAAAAATGTTGACTTCACACGAGAAATAAATTGCATTTTCAAAAAAAAAAAAAAAAAAAATTATAAATATAATCCTTTTATATAATTTGAAAAATAATCCCATTACAAATTATGTACAGACAAATTCTTTAAGTAGACATCAATTTTTTTTTTTTCGAAAATTAAAAAAAGATAAGTAATTGCTTGAATTAAGACTTCACTTAACACTCTTAAGTAAATAATTCATTTTGCAAGGAGCCTTCTGACATATGTATGTATGTAGAAATAAGATTATATAAGGAAGAGATCTTAAGTACATTCTTAGCATTTTAAAAGCTGTTTTTTTTTTTTGAGGAATTCTTGAATGAAGAAATTCATATTTTTATTGTAAAAATTACATTGAATTCATTGACCTCACTTAATCAGAGGCTATATAGAATGTGTAACAGAAAAATTCACACTGGATTATTGTAGGATAATAAACAAAATGTCATATCTGAAGAGATGGTCTACAAACTGAGAATGAATACATCATTGGCGCCAGTTGAGTTGGAAAAATAGATTCACCTTCTGTTTGTTTACATTAGGTATTATTATAGTGATTCTATTCCCCTTTCCCAGCTATCAACTTACAGCCATCAAATCAAATACCTTAACCACTCATCCTACAAGTTGTTTTTTTATTGTTGTTGTTATGACAAACAGGAGGCGGCAAGGATATTTGACAATAAAAAAAAATAAAACTGAGACTTATATTTTTTTTTTAAGTTCAGTGGAATTTTCCTTTATCTAGGACAATAATAAATAATTTGTGTATGAAAATCACCGGGTGTATACGAAATTAAGGATTTTCCACATTTGTATTTCTATGGAGAATAAAAAACAGGTGGCGCTACAGTTGTCAGAAATAATAACTATAACGAATCGAATATAGCCATCATGTGAACTGAGCCTTAATGGTTGTCATCATTGTTGAAAAATATTGAAAAGGTACAGACGATTGTCAGATCATTCAGTGAAAAAACTGTTCCTAATGTCTTACAATCGTCTGAACACACAATTTTGTCTAACAATATTGTCAGAAACGTCATTGTCAGACGACAATCTGACAAAAAATTGTCAGGTATCTTACAATCGTCTGCAGAGCACACAATTTTTATCATTGTCAGTCGATTAGGACATTGTCAGACTCATTGGTAACTGTCAGATGTTTTCAAATCTACCAACATCTTACAATTGCTGACAATTTCTTCATTGTTCGAAATGTCAATGAGTTGGTTAAAGAGAGATAAACAAAAATAGCTGACAATCAAATTGGGAAAAAATCTACCAACCGTGTGAACGGACAATTTTTCATTATAAGAAATATGTCAATTGTCAGCTAATTGTTAGCTATTGTTAGACCGTTGACAGTTCTGACAATATTTTAAGATGTGACAATCGTCTGTACTTAGCTTTCGTAACCCATAACGGCGCCATTGGCTATATTTGAGGAAATCGAATTGCTTGGTTCATTACCATTTACTGGAATATTACCAATGGAGGCAATAAATTTTGACGTTTCACCTTTTGTAAAATATTTTCTCCGGGATTTTGAATGAATTTTGCTTCGTTTTTAAATTAAAGTTGAAAATTTGAGAAATTCAGTTAGTTAAAGTTTTTATTATAAATAATAGTGATTTAACATTTGACAGTGATTGTAATTTCTATATTGACGTTTGACAGCTGAAATTATCTGAAATTGTCACTGAAATTGAAATTGCCTCAAATATTGGCAATGGATCCATGTTATACGTACAAACAACAATTGAAATTCAAAAATCATAATTTTTGACAAAGGATACTCGACGTTCACATTCTCAAACATGTTTGATAAGCACGAAAGGATTGGTTTAGTTTTGAAAATGCGCTCCATCAGCGGCTTGTCATGCATGATGGATAAGTATATGGAAAAGACAAGTTAGTTGAGAATGTGAACACAGGCAGGAGGAAAAGGTGTGTGTATAAAAAAATGGCAACAGTATTATTACTGGAGGATTTTTTGAGGTAAAATAGTTTTTAGTAGACTTTCAAAATAAAAATTGAGTTAATTTTTTCATCTTTTAAAATTTCATCGACATTCTGAGTATAGGGTTGCCATTTTTAAAATTCTATTTAGAAGTGATATTTGACAGTATGTCTGACGTATGTTTACGCTAGTTGTTTTGTTTCATCTTGTAAAAAAAAATTGAGAATGTGAACTCCCCTTTATTTAGGTAAACATCATAAATCAGTAACTTTCATAATGTTGTCTGTAACGCGTCGGTTTTTCAGAGCCTGAGTTAACTCTGAGTTAATCCACAGTTAGTTAATTCTTTGTCGCCCTCTGTATTTCAATAGTGATTTGACACACCTTCTGTCAGAAATATTTATTCAATTAACCCAGAATTAATTTAAGAAGTTCGATGAATTAACTATCTAAATTAAGTGACAAAAACATTTTTAAGAGTTAAATCGGTTTTAACTCCGAAATTGCGATGCTCTCACACCTTAGGCTTTTATTGCGAGTGTCATCCAATGTTTGATGTATGTTCAAATTTTAATATTTTGTTAAATCATAGCTGATGACATCTGATGCAACAACAGCTTCAAATGTGTGGAATTTCCAATTATGGAGTTTTGATAAAAGTCGTTTATCAATAAAAACTACAAAGTTAGTTTTTTTTTGTTTTTAATTGAAATGGTTTGGCATAACGGGTTCGCAAAACCATCTTTCTATTTTATCACCCCATCCTGTATCGAATAAACCATTTCAAAATTAGAACCCTTACATATATATAAAAAAAAAGATCTTAATCAATTGAAACTGTGTCCACCCTGTAATATAGAAAGTTTTTCATTATCGGTTGAAATAGGATTATTAAGTCTAATGTATGGTAGTTTCCATTGCAATTTTCAAGGATATATGTCGGTTGTTGTCGTCATCGTCATTGTCGTCTCATCAATCGTTTTATATTTTCTTATAATATGTTTATGATATTATTTTTTTTTTCCATATCTATGGACGTCTTGATAAATTGCAGTTTGTTGTTCTTGTGATAAAACTCGTTAAAGAATATTCTTCACAAGCTTGCATTTTAATGTGAAAATAATAAAAAAAAAACTTTCTCTTATTCTGAGATTGATAGCGGTCAGTCTTTTACTAAATGGATTTAGGTGTAAAAAGCAATATTCTCCAATGTACCTACAATAGAAGAGCTTGGCAGAAAAGTTAAATGAAAAATACAATATATAGATACGAGAAAATAATCACTTTTCAGTTTTTGGAGTTATGTCTGTTTTGACCTAATTTTATGTTTGGGGGGTTATTTTATTTATGTATTTAATCTTGCAGTGCATGGCAGCAATGTCAAGTTGAATAACAGCATTTTTTTTTTTTTGGCAGAGGGTGATTTAATATCATCATTATCATCATTGAATAAAGTTTAGGGTGAAGGACGGTAGTTTATTTTGCAGCAGTTGAATTTGAAAATTCGAAGGACATACTGGGGGTAAAATTATTTAGAATGGTTTCTTATCTGCAAAAGTATGTATGAAGGCCACCCACGTTTTAAAGGAATCACTTGAGAAGGATTTTAGAGATAGAGAGAGAGCCGAGTTAGTATACTCGTTACGTGTCAGGAGTGAAGTTGGTTAGGTGAATACATACGAAATAATATTATGTTCTATGCGTTCGAAGTGAAGTTGTTCACTTTTTCTGGCAGTCATGGTTCACTCGATTTACATAATACCTATGTATGCAGTGTAAGTACCATGAGAAAAATTTTTTACTTTCTAAAACAATTAACTCCATCAAAGTGTAAGCCATGAAACTTGAGATAGAAAATGTGTTATATCTAAATGTAGTCCAGTCGTAATGTACAAAAAAAAAGGTTGAATTTGCAAAAAAAAAAAAATAATCGTTAAAAGCGGCCACAAGGAATCTACGGGCGTTTTCGAAAACGTCAATTTGTTCGTAATTTTTGGACACAGATGGTCTGTTCGTTAACTTGCTCAAAACTAGCAATTTTATTTTTTTACACTCGTATGAACTTTGACAGCCTTTGGACAAGAAAAATTGTGAGAGCCGAGACTCACGGTGAAGATGTGTAAACATCAATGTGTCGTAGTTTCGTTATTGAACGTATACCCAATTAAAACGTAATGTGTGATCCGTAACGTATTACACGTAATGCTCTTGTTTATCCTACCACCGACATAGATGTTTAGACATCAAAAATGGTAGAAATGAAGTAAACGAATAAGGGTATTCTAACCTACATAATAATTTTAGGAATCGGGATGCGTTGTCCGCCACAAATCTGTTTTTATTGAATAGTTTAACTTGAGATTCGCTTCATTTATCGCCCTATAAATATATTTTGACAAGTAAAAGTTTCATCGTGTGTCGTTCCGAATGTTTCGTGTTGGTTTGGGAGAACCTTAAAAGCAAATCAAATTTCAAAAATATTGTTTTTTCTAATATAGATGTTAAATGGCGAATGTTATTGAACAGTAGTTTAAGCAACATTTGTAGATCAATAGATTCTCTACAAAAAGATTAAAAATTAATCGTTTTAGTCGATTTTTGGAGAAACTATAAACTTTTTTTGATTTAACTTTTTTATCCAAATTGTAGATGTTGATTGATAAGGCTAAACTGATACTGGAGCTACGAGCAGAGCAGCGATGCGAGAGGTGAGGAGAGCGTTAAAAACAAACACATGCTTTCTTATGAGAACCAGTATGAGTTTAGCCTAAGGTATAAAACAGTTTCGATTTGAATTCTTTTCGTGGAGGGGAGGATGTGTACATTTAGATTTTTTATCATTCCTGTAGATTGATTTTGAAGAGTACTGATACAAAATAAAAATTAAGGGACCAATGTGGCTTCCCTGTGGGACTCCATAGACTGCTAGAATAGGTTCAGATTCAGATGATCAATAAAGATTAGCCAATTTTTAAAGTATGATTGAATCTATGGGCAATAAATGTGGGTTGAAAAAAACCTAGAGCATTAAACTTGAAAAGGACCATTTTGTCAAAAATGTTGCTAAATTCAATTGCATTTACATCAAATTTATTACCATCTTCAAGAGTGCGTTAAGTTCTAAATCCAAATTCAAACAAATTAGTGAAAGTAGATCTTCTCTTAAGGAGAAGACAAATAGCCTTATTATGAGTTCCACCCGACGACAAATATTTCGCCTCAAAATTTTTTGTACGCCCGGAATTTTAAAAGCTATTTTGAGTTTCGTCCGAACGAAATTTTGTTCGCCTACTAAAAGAAAGGCTGTCAATGGCATTATATTGCGCCCGAAATGAATGTTCACAATAGAGCAATTTTTTGAACATGAAATTTCAGGTGAAACTCACAATAGGCTAAAATTGAAATGTCAAATTTTCCAAGTGGAATGTTGTTCGGTTGAAACTCACAATAAGGCCGAATTTTTTTTAAGTGAAAATGCATTGTAGGATAAAAGATACTTCCAAAAAGCTAAGAAGCGTTTCATAATAATAGTTGAAGATTTCTTTCTTGAAACCTTTTTTATAGCTTGGGACAGTAAAAGATTTTTTTCAAAGAGAAGAAAAAAAATCTAATCACACTGAAGAGAGAAGAAAATTGTATATTGGTGGGCTTTTAGATAGTTGGTGTTGGGAGAGAAATCGTAAAAAAATTGAAGAAAAGAAGAAGTTGGTAACATTATTCACCAGGTCTCTAAAATATTTAATTTTTAGTATTTGTGTAAAATTTGATAAGAACGTTTAATTCTAAGGCCCAGTTTCACACTCGAAAAGTGTCACTTACTCAGATAGTAAAACTGCGCATAAAGTGCCAAAATTCGCAAAATAAGATGCTATTATTTTGTTAAGTGTGCATTGTGAAACTGGACGGCCATAATTTAACTACTGATAGGTTATCATCTGCATAAGTCATCTTGTAGTTCTTTACTTAGAGAAATATCAAAAATTTAAAAAAAAGAGGAGATAAGACACCACCTTGCGGTTTGCCTCTATTGACACATCTTTTTTTGAGAAAAACCAACCAGTTTTGAGTTGATTAATCCTTTCGGTATGCAAAGGATCGGTATGCAAAGGACTTTAAACAACTTAACGTCTTAACTTAATTAAAATCTCTTGTTGTTTGGTTTTCTTGTTTCTCCAAGTAAAAGAAGTTTTAGAGATAACAAAAAATACTCAGTGAAAGGCAAACAGAGCTCTATGAAACTATTTTTGTATAGGTATGAGCTTACCTTGGAAAGAATTAAAAATTTAAATTTTAAAATACATATATATGTATAAATTAAAACTTAAAGAATTTATCGCACTTTAAAATTTTATAAATCACAAATTTAAAAGAAAAAAACAAAAGACACATATAATATTTTATACTATCTCTTCTAAATGAATTCTAAGAAATCAAACATGAGAATGTATTTTATTTAAAGAAATTCCTGGTTGTTGATTAATAAATAAACATCAGCAATGCAAAAATTCAACAACTGATTGAGATGGATTTCTCAGAATGATGCAGTTTTTCAAATAAAAAAAAAATAAATAAATAACAAAAATTAAAAAATAAATAGTAAAGTTCCAACTAACTCATGTGATTTACGTCGTAAAATATTTACAGGAAGTTCCAATAACCAATTACCATCGACCGCCATTCTTTATACATCCGAATTAGATATTTTTAGTTGGTAGTTGTTTTTTTTTTTTTTTTTTAGATTTGATTTGTTTATCTCTTATTGTAAAGCTCCACAGAAAAACCACAGAATAGTTTATTATTGGTTTTCTAATTATTTTTTTTTAATTTAGTACTATCATTATAATGAAATTAACCTCTGCATCTTGGCATTGTCTGATAAATAAATTAACAAAATACATCAGCCATTTCACAATGTCGTATAAATTTTTAATTGATTTTGAAATTCAAATCAATTGATTTTGAAAAAAAAAAAATCTTCTGAATTCTTATTTTTTTTTATATAAGTAAATGTACAAATCAACGTGTTCATGAAATTGAAATTTTTACGACCAACATTTATGGATATTTATTTTGTTGGTACTTTTCATGAAATTAAAACTCTGTGAGAGTCCAAGATTATTGGATGATTGGTTTGCTTGGTTGGTTGGTTGTGGTGCCGCAAATATTCGGGCATAATTTTTATTGGTTTTTGGCTTTTTCCAATAAACTTGTCCATGAAAAATGAAATGAAACGAAATTACAAAACAACAAAACCAAATCCAAAAAAAAAAAAACAACAAAAACCACAAAACAAGATATTTCCTGTTGTTTGTGCCAAAGGAAAATACACAAAAGTCCATCCAGTTGTTCTCTTTCTGTTCTTTTATAATTTAAAAAGGCTACCCTTCGTTTTGTTCTTCATCTTCTCCTTCTCATAATAAATTTGTTTAAATAATTTTAATTTTTTTTGTTTATCAAGATGATAAAATTAAAAAATTAAAAAGATGAAGAAAAAAAACACCGATTTCATAACATCCATATAATTCGGAACTTTGTTTTAAAAAAATGATTTTGTGTTATTAAGATAAATCATTTTTTAAATTAAAAAGATTGTTTACTAAAACATGAACATTCTCTTAAAATATTACCACTTTAACAAACGTGAACAAAGTTCCAAACAAGTAAGTTTATTGTCAATATTTTTTTTTTTAAATTTTTTTTTTAAATCTTGTTGTATTTCCTTATCCGTTCAAAGAAAGTTAATTTTGTTTTGTCTGGTTTTTTTTTTTTTTTTTTTTTTTTTTTCTTAATTTGAGGATGATGTACAACATGCCTTTGGCAATTAATGTCAAGTTTGTATGAATTTTTACACAAACTTTTCCAATAAAATTTGTCAAAATGTTTATTCTTTGTTTTTTTTTTTTTAAACAAAAAATATATAATATTTCTGTCGGGTACAGCTAAGAGAGCGATGAAATTGAATTGAAATTAAATTAAAATTCAAAATAATAATAATTTAAAAAAAAAAAAGAAAAATTATAATAAAAGAAAACCTTAAAATGTGGTTAAAATAAACATTGAATTTCCATAGAATCGTATTGTGGAAGCGATTTAAAAATTAATGATGAAAATCGATGAAAGCAAATTATTGATAAAACAAATTGGCAGTTTTTTGTTTAACAAGAAGTTGTTCACTTGTAATTCTTTTTATTAAAAAAAATGTGAATTTAATTATATGATCTCATCATGTTACTGGAATTGAAATAATATTAATGTCAATGTACTTTATTCTCTCAATAACCTTGGGACCTGTTTTGAAGTTGGTACCTGTTTATCGTTGATGAAACCAACCTTGGCAATGGATGCAAAAAATTTAAGTATTTCAATTCTAAAAATATAAGAATTGTATTAAATACGCAAAACTATCTAGAAAGTCAGAACAAAATTGTAGGTTAAGATCCAAACTACTCTTAAAAGATAGACAAAATGACTTAAGGTTGACAAATTTAGTCGAAAGTTGTCGGAAGGTCTTCAGTTCCGAAAGAAAAATTAAACAACAAAAAAAATTGGACGAAAATTACGGGAGCGTCCTATGAATTTCTTGTATTTTTTTTTGACTTAACCTTATCATTCGATCATATATTTATAAATTACTCGTCCCGAGACAAACCCATTTTTGACATAAAATTCACAATTACCGAATCTGTTCGATGTTTTGTGACCTAGTGCGCACTGAGGACTGTCAGCGCATTTTATAGAACTGTCAAAAACACACAAAATTTAATAGTCCAAACCGAATTTTACTCTTCAAATAAAATGAGCTGCAATATTAAATTGAAAAAAGTTATTTGTTTTATCACCTTTCATATGAAAAAGCAACTATCAGTTTTCAGGAGGGAAGAGTACGAAGCTAGGGGAGTGAACAAAATCGCTACTGTAAACGATTGATGGTTGATTTTTGATTAATGCGTAATTTTTTTGGCATTATTCTTCACACTTCACGTAGTGTGCGTTCTTGAGATTAGATCTGTTTTTTTAATTTCCAAAACTGCCAATTTTGACCAATTCTAGTTCAATTTTATTTTTTTTTTATATGGACTTTGACAGAACTTATTTGGACTGAAATGGGTAGAAAGTAATAAAAACACGTCGCGGTTTTCAATTAAATTAATTATTAACACGTTGTTATTGTATTCGCCGTCGCCACGAAAGATTCGCGTTGGTTTGGGGGATCCTTTATCCCTTTCCTTTAGACCAGATGCGCAGCAGTTTTGAGAAGTAAAGAAACAGACATAATTTGCTTTTTTTTTTGAAAGGTTCAATTAACTTTGAAGGAAATTAAAATAAAACATGACAAAAATTTCCAGAAACTGATTTCCCCGTGGGATAGGGGATTTTCGCTTTAAAATTTGTGTCACATATTTTATCAACACATCAACTTTTGCACGCCCAACACACTCAGAACGTTGGCATGTTAAGATTTCTAAAAGAAAATACATTATTACTCTACCTTTAGTTATGGAATTTCAATTTGAATAACTTTAGGTAAATGTAATTTTTATGTTTGGTGACATTTGTGATCGATGGCTAAGTAATTTACAATAACAATGTATTAATCTTGCTTGAGCTAATCTAAATCCATATTATTTTGAGGTTAAATGAGGTATGTCCCGTTGATTGCCCAAAACTTCCATTTTCTACTATTTTATTTCAAAGCCGTTCGCGTAAACCCAAGAAGTTCAAGCAAATGATGTCATATTAGGTCTTTTCGCGTGCTTGGCAGAAACTGTCAGATTCTACCAGATTTATTTTTTTTATATGAACTTTGACAGTCTTTCGGGCTAAAAATGGTATAAATGGGTAGGTGTGGCAAGTAAACGAACAAGGTTATTGTGAATGTGCCATAATTTTTGCAAATGGCCTCAAATGTCAACGAGAAAGATGTTAAACGAGTTTTGTTTTGCCGCAAGTTGCGGAGTTGAACATTGTTGGTTCTAGCAGGACGGATTTACCGCACACGAAACTCAAGCAACAATGGAGGTTTTGAAACACCAATTTAGAACATTTATACTCTAACCCAACCTGAAAAATTGTAAAACTGATAGAAATTGGTATTTATGGGAAGTAATTGGTATTTATGGGAAGTAAACGAACAGATCTTTTTACTAGGACCACTAAAAACAATTTTACGAGAGCCTTACGCGTATGTTCTGTCTTTCAATAGAAATCGCAATGCAATTTCACTCGAATTGATATTCTGTGATCTACAATTCGTTTGTTTTCGAAAAAATTCGCAATTACACATTTCGAACTGTCAAATTTGAAGGTGCGTCCATTTTGTATTGTTTTGAAAAGGGAAATTACACTGCGGATAAAAATGAATGCAATATTATTGTTATTTGTAACGAAAAGAAAAACTCTAGAGAAAACATTAGATGAATAATTTTGCGAAAAAATCTAAAATATTACACTTGCCTGACATTGCGAGAGTATGTATCTAAATATGAATTATTCTGATGAATTGTTTTTTCCTATGTTTTTATATGGTCTACTTAAAAAATAATAAATAAAAAAGACGAACATCAATTGTTATTTTCGAAATTTGACAATTCACAATGACCATTTCGGATGAATTGTAAAACACCTAAATTCACTTTCCTTATTAAATTCACAATAAGTTCAGAAAATAGGCGTAGTTATCAATAAAATTTGTATTTTAAATATTAAAGCATGTTGTTTTTGTCGAATGGATAATTTCTTATTTAATTCATAATAAATTTTGAGAAAATAATGCTGAATACTGACTTGAATTTCTGTTTATTTTATTCTGACACGTGTGTGTATTTTATGTTTTGTTTGAATTTCATGACTGATGATTCATGAAAGAAGTGCATCTAGCAGTCAGATTATACATAATTTGAAAATAAGCCGTTGTCGCACCGTTGAGTCACATTCATATGTGTGTGAGTGACCCTAACATTTTCATTGCGTTTGCTCCTTTATCTTTGGTAAATGACATCTGACATTTCTATTACTCTCTTTTTATATAGTCGTTAATAAGTTTGTTCCCAACATTTCTCGCACTAAATCTGGCCAAATTTCGTGATTTATGAAGTGGTGATAAAATATTCTCAAAGAGATGGAAAATTGTCAAAATGTCGGGAAGGTTTGGTCACTCAGCCCTATCAGGAATTCCATCGTAATCGACGAATCCCGAAAAAAAACTATCACAGATTCCATCGTAGTAGAAAATCTCATAGAAATTGTCATTACGAACGGATTCGGTAATAGTTTTTTTTTTGGAATTAGAAAACTTTTCGGTAACGATGGAAGGGCAAACTAATTTAAATTAATTCAGATCACTTTTTAAATGTCAAAAAATTTACTCGACTAGAATTGCTGTAGATCAATAATAAATCTTAATCAACATTTTCAAGAATCACAACACATCTTCAAAATACAAAAATGATTGCAATGTTTTTTTGAACTTATTATTTCTTTTACTTTGAAATGTAAATGAAAAAGCACAAAAAAACTTTTCTTTCTTGTAAAAACACATATTTTGGTCAATGAATTTTGTCTATGGTATATATCCTTATCGCTCTCTACACTTGCTATTTATTATCCCCTACAATCCTCTTCTTTTTCATCTCTGTATTTATGATAGTTATCTTGTAAGGGAACTAATTAACTACCACAGCTTAAATAGAATTCAAGATTCAGTTTGGCATCATCATGAATGAGAGCACGAGCACTGTTTCGAAGTGAAATACAAAAAAAAAAGAATCTAGTATTCATGAGGACGATGTCCTTTATTTGAGTTTTTTCTTTCTTTTTTTTTTCTTCTCTTCCATTTTCTACATCTTCGTTATTTTTTTTTTTTTTCATTTAAAAAAAATACATCTTCAAGAGTATGTTTACTTTTTTCTATTATTTTTTTTTTGTTTTCATTCTTTGGTTATTTTTTTTCTTTGTATTTTTATTTTGTTTTGTTTTTTTCTGTCAATGGAGCAGGACATCACGTGCAATTTAATTCAAAAAAGAACAAAAAATCCACATGTCAAAAGTAAAAAAAAAAAACTGTGAAATATTTCAACAAAACAATAATAACAACAACCACACCTTATTTTGTAAAAAAAAAAAAAAATATATATATAAATAAAATAAAATCAATTTAAAAATGACGCCGCCGCCAACGACGAAGTCTTAAATTTATACCCAACGGTGTCCTATTTTGCTGTCAACAACGACGTTCATTAAATTAAGATAAAGCGATTTTCAGCTTTATTTCTTAAAAACCCACCAACAAACCAAACAAAATCGTATCGAATCCAATTGAATTGAATCCAAAATTTGATGGCATTTTATTTTAAGACGGAAAATTTCCAGTCAATGTGTTGTGTTTTGTGATTGGATTTTCTTTTGTGCAGAGTCCCATCGAGGTCCCCACAGAGGCACCTTTAAATACCGCTACCTACCTATATAATTAATGAATAGCCTTCTACCCTCACGTTTCACATCAATCAGATCACAGGAGAGCTCTTTCAACGCACGACCAAGTACAAAATATTCTAACCTTGAATAAACTAAGATACGAATTATATGAATGTACAACGATCTATAGATAGAGAGAGATAGAGATAGAGGTAGGTTTATTTCGACGACGCGCTGCCAGCTAACATTTTCGATATATTTATTGTGAAACGGAAACGGAAAACGATAACACAACACAAGGAATGGAATGCGCCATTGAAAGGTATAAAATATATATTTGAAGTTCACCATCTCCAATGATATTGCCTTTGGTCTGGATTTGATGGTGATGTGTGCACTAAAAGACGACTTGTCGTCGATATTTATTCCGAACAAAAAAAAAAAAAAAACTAAAAAAAAAATAGTAAGTATACGCCAGAGTGAGTGTTGAAGGGTGACCGTAGAAGAATAAAAATAACACTTTTATCGCTGCTCTGCTATTGGTAGTGGATTTTGTTTTTGCTTCATCTCTTTTCCTAATACGATTAAAGGTAGAAAATAGTAAACAACAGATGTAAACAAAGTGCTCTCTCGAATTCTATATAGGTTTTTCGAGTGAAGTGGAAAAAAAAAACATTAAATTCAATGTTGTGTATGAAGATGTTTTTTTTTAGCACGTATGTAGGTACTTTTATGGCATTATAGTCTTTTATACCTGTTTATCAAACTGTTTTTTTTTTTTTTTTATTTTATTTTGAATAAGATGGCAATGAAATGTATGTTTATGGGTCGTTAGATCCTTCCTGTTTGAGGCAAACAAAAATTGACATTGAATATTTAGCCGAAAAACATCTTAAGCGAGGAAGATATATCTTTTAACACTTCAGATTCTTTGTTATAGTGAGCTAAGAGCAACCGAGCAAGATATCATTTTATGATCGATTTCGAGTGAAAACTTGGACATATTGAATCACTTCTGCCGCTTTTGATGAAATCTTTCAATTTAATAGCCAGCAAGTTCCAAGAACCAACACAAATTTAATGTTAATTTGATTTTTTTAAAGCATAGTCGAATTGAAATTTTTAAGAAAAATAAACATCAAAAGTTAAAGGACTTCGTTAAAATTTTTACAATGGATGAATATGCTCTGAGTATGGATGGCTTCTTTTTTTTCCTATGAAAAGTAGTTGTAGGTAGGTACATATTCTATAAGTCAAGTGTTTTTTCTGTTTTTTTTTTTTCACGGAAGGTCTAATTAAGTAAATAAGGGATTGTGTGTGTACAGAAGATAGATACTTTGAGAATGTAAGGAATTAGAACGACAGTAATTATAAGCAAACAGTGTAAACACATACGCCTTCTTTTCATGAACATGAGCTTATGAATGAATGGAAAAATTCGTAGAAGGAAAAAAAAAAAATAATATTCGAAATAAAGAAATTGTCGTTTGTGTAAATAAAAGAGGGGGGGTAAGTTCAGAGTTGCCAGTCTTTGTGTTACGGAATAAATTTTCCACACTTCTCCTGATTAATTTGAAAGAATTTCCTATTCGTGCTTGGCCGTTGAAAGTGGCATATAACGATGTGAGGAGACTTAATCTAACTCGAAACACACCACCCAACATAGTGAAGATCGATTTTGAATACACACTACTAATTTAAGACGGATATAACTGTCAAACCAATTGCCAGATTGCGAACTGTCAGTGTCATTTTCATTCTGCTTTTCTTTGCCCTTTTAGAATGATGACATACACGCTTCAACGATAACAACAAATTTTAGAAATTTGATTCCAGAATTCGGTGAATGGGCCTAAAATCAAATGCCATTGGATTCGCTGTTTAATCGAAAAATTTCGAAAAATTGTGATAAGGATCATTTTTGGCTTAATGGGTACGTCAATAAGCAAAATTGTTGCATTTTCAGCGAAGATCATCCATATGAGATTATCGAAACGCTGTAACATTTTAGATGCGTTGGTTTGTAATCTATGTCAACTTTTGAACGGCTTCGATTCTGAAAAAATTTTTGTATTCTTTTCAGAAGTAGAACTGTCATTCGATAACCACTCG
The DNA here is from genome assembly GCA_929447395.1 of Epistrophe grossulariae. Classification (NCBI taxonomy): domain Eukaryota; kingdom Metazoa; phylum Arthropoda; class Insecta; order Diptera; family Syrphidae; genus Epistrophe; species Epistrophe grossulariae. Next base: position 33,852,754 of record OV839569.1, on the reverse strand, counting down.
AACAGCTTAAAGTTCTTTTTGGTGACAGTTAGCACATAAAACTGTATATAATTAGTATACCGAAGAATATTGAAGTTCGTTCTCTAACTGTCAAATAAGAGTAAAATCCCATTGAAAAAAGCGAATGATATTAAATAGAAGCGGTCCAAGGTAACCACCTTGTGGTACTCCAGAACTTAAATTTATTTTAGAAGTTATATGTATGTACAAGATACATAATATCTACTAATCCAAGAAGCAGGTCATGAATTCCATCAGACTAAAATTTAACTTGTTAGTTCAAGTTGGAATTGAAGATATTTTAAAATGCAAAACAAAGATCCAATTTTTTTAAAAACAAAAAAAAATTATTTTTGTTGAATTTGGCTTTTGTAGTATTTCTATGAGAAATAATTGAAAAAAAGTAATAATATATTTAAAGAAAAATATTTAATTAAAGAATGCTTGTTGCTTGTACAATATATTTTAATGAACTAACGAAAAATAAAAAGCTATAATGAGAGTTGTTTTTACAAAGATTACTATATACAAATGTTTAACTCAACAATTTTGAGTAACGAAGCTCTCTTTCATCTTTCTTGAATTACAAACAAGCTGAATTGTGGGATTTAGGACTCCGAAAACACAAGAAAATCAATCGATAAAAAGTCTAGACCCAATCCGCGTGACACAAATTGGGGTGGTTTTTTGGGGCTGTCGGAATAGTTGTACCATATTTCTTCGAAATTAAAGCTGGTATGTGCCTAACCGTGAATGAAGTTCATTACCATAAAATGCTTTTTTTGAAACACTGTATAACAGACCTGGAAAATACGCCATGTCTAAACTTCGCCTTTTCATGGCTTATAACAATATCCAATTTTAAATCACATTCACCATTTTTGGTGAGATTTAAAGTGCAACATCCAAAAGCATTCGATAAAAATTAAAAATTTGCTTAAATTAGCTATTTCTCTAATCGTCAACTTCGGATTCGGTAGAATATTTTATGTCCAGAAATGGTTGAAAGTTTAAAGCCATTAATTAGGTCATGGTTCTCTACAAGCTGTCACGCAAAAAAACTTTGAAAGATAAGCAAAAAAATGTTATAAAATGGTTAAAAAAAATCTACTACTAAATTTGTCACTCCGCAAAGCTCTTTTGTTAGAAAAACAAAAGTAAAAAATATTGGACAAATACCCTTTGTCCAATATTTTTTATATTTTTTGCAAATACCCTTTGTCCAATATTTTTTACTTTTGTTTTTCTAACAAAAGAGCTTTGCGGAGAGACGAATTTAGTAGTAGATTTTTTTTGTAACCATTTAATAACATTTTATCGTTAAGAAATTATATCAATTCATAAAACTAATAGAATGCCAATTGAAAAACAACACGACGGAGATACTAATTTTGACAGATGGATAAATGCTTTTTTATGGTAAAAAGATCTACTATTGTATTGATCTACTACAAAAACTGCGCGTCAAAATACTAATTAAAGGCTTTTTGAAAAACGATATTTTATGATAGAGAAACAATTTTTGGCAGAGAGGTAGTACTTTCTAAAAAGTTAAAAACTACTACAAAATGTTTCACTAAAAAAAAAAAAAAATTATCTGCCAGAGAAATGTTAACAAATACATTTTTTTGAAGTTAATAAATGTACTCCAAAATTTATCGCTTCAAAAATATTATTATAATTCTTTATGTCAAAGAAACAAATGTTAAAAAATTACAAAGGGTGGTTAGTCTTTTTTATCCATCTCTAGCATTGTGTTTGTATATTTTCATAATTTTGTTGGCTTTTTTCTTTGAAGTGCGCAGTTTACACTACCTTACTATAATAATAGCAACAAAAAGTACTGGGGCCTGATTCCGTAAAACGAAAACGATCAAACGATATCGTTTTGACTATACACATCTAAAGAGAAAGATAGGGACAGCTATTGCCAAAACGATATCGTTCGGTCGTTTTAGTTTTACGGAATTAGGCTTCTGGTTTTTGAATCATGAAATCGACCCAGAAAAAAAGCGGGATTACATGTTGTTTTTGGTTTTTGTATTTACGTCTAAAAGTTTGATCCGGATCGGATCATGTGAATAATAAAATGCAGCTAATGTTGCCAAATGTGACAGATAGTAAATCCATAAAAATTTAATCGTTCTAAAATATATTTTAAAAGAATTACAAATCATTCCATGAAAATAAAAATGACATTTTTATGTTTATGGATTTCTCATAAAAAAAATCATTTCCTCTGGAATATTTTTAAATATCGATTCTTATTTATTTTATTTTAAAAGACTCAATGGAGTCGCGACGACAGTCCAAGTTCTCTCTGAATTTTATCTCTGTTTGTTTTTTATCATCTCATCAATAATTTTTACCCTCAAGTAATTGGGAAATCTCGACCTCTATTAAACCCTTGTGGCACAAAAAAAAAAAAAAAAAAACTCAACCCAACCATCACTAAAGTCTTTATTACAATCTCATTTGCTATATATCTTCTTGTAAACGCTTTGTATCATTAAAAGGATATAATTTTCACTAAATTTCTAGTCAATGATTATTATGTCTATAGTCTATGTATAGAGATCCCATTCTATATATGTATATATATATATAAGGGAATATTACAACCGTAAGTCTTCTATAACAAAAGCCATAATATGATAGGTAAGGTGTTAGTGCCCAATGGTGCGGTTAGGTATTGGACTCAATTTCCTGAAAATCGGTTGAAACAAAAATCGAGAGTATAGGGAGAGACCTATAATACAGGAATGTACATACATATATGTAGGCTTTAAGGATGGGGATAGATGGAATAGATATATTTAACATCTAACAATGTACTTTACGTTAAACGTATAACGTATCTAGGCCAACCGCTTCAAGCACCTATACAATTTCTCTTGATTTCTTCTTCCTTTTTCTATCATGGTTTTTTTTGAACTGTTGTTGTTGTGTTTGTCAGAGAGGAAGTCATCAACCGGGAAGAGGAATCGTGTCCTTTTTCTCGATACCGGCTCAATGTATTGTATAATGTACATATGTATATACCTAACCCATACCTACTCCTATACATTAAACGTGTATATTGAAACAATATTCTTTATAGTCGTTTATTGATAGAGGGCGTGCGCATCGCAGGTACTTTTTGCTATTTATGTACGATTAATAGACAATTCAATTAGTTCCTTATGTATTTTGTTTGTACATGCAGCAGTCTGTTGTGATATATAACGAGAAAAAAAGAGGGTTTGTCTTCCCTTTTTCCTTTTTGGGTCAAAAGTTATTGGGCTGAAATAAAAAAAAAAAAAAAAAAAAAAAAAAAAGACTGCTAGCTTTGTGGATTTTTAATGGCACACTTGACTGAGTCACCTTGTTGCAAATTAAATTTACCATGTTATAAATTCAATTAGCTACATCTATACGATTTCCGTAAAATTAATTTACAATAAAAAAAAAAATTCTACGCACAAACAATATTACAAACAGAATTACAAAATGAGTCACAAAAATAGTATATAATATACGTCCTTCTTCTTTAAAGCCAAAAAATGTCGATCTTAATTGAATTGTCTAGTGCACACTAGTATGAGTATAAGTACGACTATGTGACTTGTATAGAATTGTCAATGAAAATTCTTAATGTAAACAATTATTATTTGACAATGTCCTGTCATATAAGGACAACATTTATTTAAAAATCATTGTAAAATTTATTATAAAATGTAAAATTTAATTTAAAAAAAAAATTAATTCTTGGCAAGCAAAAATCTTAAATGCATACCGAGTAAATGCACCATTATTTATATGTACCTTCAAGTATAGACACATATGCAGGCATTTATATAGTTGCTATTAATATTCATACATTTCGAAAAATGCAAAAAAAAAAAAACTAAAATATTTTTTTACATTTTTTTTTGTTTGTTTTTATTTATTTTATAAAATATCCTATCCTCGCAGTTTAAAATATAAATAAAATGCATTTCGAAGAAATAAATAAATGATGTAATATGCTGAAATTTTCAATTGGTTTATGAAATTCGAAAATAAAACATTTTTAAGGATGAATAAGTTGCAACGAGCAAACGAGAATTTTGAAAATTAAAAACAAATAAGGCAAAAAAAAAAATATTAAATAAATTGAAAGACGCAAAATTCTGTTTTGTTTTGGAATTTTTGCTCTCTCAATGACGTTGGCGAAGACACACACATTGGGAATTGGGCATAAGGTTTTGTGTTTTTGTTAAAATTTTGTTATTTTATAATTTTTGGAGAAATTATTGTTTTTTTTACGAATTCATTAATAAAAAGATATACATATACTACCAAAAGAAGACTTATTATATAAATTATTATAACGAAATTATTGTAAAAATAAGAACTAAAATTTGAAAAAAGGAAAAACTTTTAATATTTTCACATTTATTTATTAAAAAGCGACGCGTTTTGGATCATTGGGCTTATGCTTTTGGACAGCTTTAGCATAAGCCCGATGATGGATTATTAAATTCGAAACGCGTCGCTTTTTAATAAATAAATGTTGTGAAAATATTAAACATATTAAAAATAAAAGAAAACAATTTTTTTTTTCAAATTTTAATTTTTAATTTTGATTTTTACAATAATTTCACTAGACATAATCACACAACATGGAGACTTCACGACACATAAATTATATAAATTTACGTTTTTTTTTGTTATGTTTCGTTCAGAAACATGGGTTCGAAAGTAATAGCCAAATTAGTACCTTAGTTTAAAAAAAAGGAAAATCAGAAAGGTAAAATAATTATAATTTATAAATAATAATCTTAATTAAATTTATTATAATCTTTTAATTTATTTGCAGGGGGATCTGCCTACACAAACGATTTTTTTTTTTTTTCGTTTTTTTTACTAAATTTTTGGGCACTTAGGCAACATTTCCTAATAAAGTTCTAAACCCCTCAAACACGGTTTAGTGAAATATCGAATGAGTTCTCTATTTTTGCACCAAAATCTAATACTAAACTTTTAATTATGGCAAATGAGGTAATTTGTATGAAAGTTTTTAAATTCCATTGCAAATCATTGCATTTCCCATACAAATTCACATTTTGAAGTCGGGTATTTTCAACCAAATTTGTGTGAAATTAATGTGCAAACCTTACGAACACACCCAAGTTGAATCCATTTAAATTGGAACTCATTAAAGGTGCCCAAAATTCAATGTACACATAGAAACAGAAATAGAAAAAAACAAGCGATTTACGACCAAATCAAATTCAAAATAAAATGAGCTGTCAAACAAAAGTCGGGTGAAAGTGATGCCAGACTTTGGGAGCAGGTTTTCCCACATTGATACTCAAGAATTCCCCTTTATCCTACGTCTTTCTGATAAATATCCCACAATTATCCCTTGTCGAAAAATTTAAAAAAATCTATATTTCTTTGTAGTTTATAAACAAATTTTCATGGCGCATTGGCAGAAACGTTAAAAATTTACATTGAATGCATAAGTTTAACCTTTTGCAAAAAATAAAACATAAATAAAATCACAGAAATTAATATGAACAACAATAAAAGCAGAATATCATCCGATTTATATGGTTTTTTTTAGGATTTGTATTGAACCAGGTATATAAACACTACGAAGCCAATTATTGGAAACTTCAACCAAAAATCGTGAAAATCGGTGGCGATATTTTAAAATTATATTTTGTGTATGGGAAGGAGAAAATATTGATTCTAAGGATTAAGGAATGACAAACACTACGGAACTGACAATCGCCTCATTTTGTCCTCACGAAAATGGAATCGTCAACAGATGGCGTTACGCTCTCAAACTGCTACATTTGTGAATAGAAATTATTGGAGCTTGCCGAAAAATTAATTGTAAAAGGTTGTTTAAAGCCCCTATAATTTTGTTTTAACTTTTTAAAATCATAAAATTGAAAAAAAAATTCTTTGCGAAGCCAAACCGACTACTATTTTTTAAATGAAAATCCTTTTTTTGTAATTTGCATAATTACCTACATCATTTCAGCTTTAATGAAAATTTAGTAAACGTCGTTAGGACTCCAATTCAGATCTGAAATTGGGATAACTTCGGAATATATGGTTTCTGAATTTGTGGGACTTAGGGGCCAGTTATAGTTTTCATTGAAACTCATCATTGAAAATTTTAATTGTTAATTTTGAGGCACTTTAAGAGTGAAATCAGTGATTATTTTAATGCAAATAAAAAGCTGATAACTCAATTATTATTTATTATTTCATTTTGGCCCAGCCTATCGCAGGAAATGAATTTCTTTATTTCAATGATTGAACTACCTTATCATTTGATCATTGAAATCTTAGAAATCGTTTTATGTGAAAGATTGGGCCAAAATGAAATATTTTTTTGACTGGAAATAATAATTGAGTCAAGAGCTTTTCATTGGCATCAAAATAATTATTGATTTTGCTTTTTAAGTGTCTCAAAATAAGAAATTAAAATTTTCAATGATGAGTTTCAATGAGAGCTATAACTGGCACCTTAGAGTATTCGGTTGGGCAGAATTTTTCATTTCTTCAAAAAACGAATTTTTTTATAGAAATTCAATTTGATGAATGAAATTAAAATTGGTTTGGGATACATTTTGAAAAACCACAAGAAAATATAATGGACAATATAAACAGGGTGTCACAAAAGTAACGTGACTGTTGCATATTTCTTCAAGTATTTTTAATTTTATTCTTTTTCAAAGTTGTTAGGGGAATCTTGCAGAAACTTTCAACGAAGAATTTAATGGTGACATTAGTTACCTAGAAGTTATTTCAAGGTCAAAATGTTTTTCTTTTTTTTTATGGAAGCCCCACTTTTGTCATCAGAAATAGATAGAACAACTTAATTTTATATTCAAATACTAATACATATATATAGGTATCTAGTAACATTTTACTCTAAGAGATTTTCAAGAATGACCTTTTTCGTTTTTGAAAAACATCTTACCTAATGAAACATTCAGCCGTCCTGTTACTTTTGTGACACATTGACATATCTGTGGTGTTTGAGAGGAAAATAATAGTTGCAAATCTATTTTTACAGAATTTTTTGTTATTGTAAGTTTATGGAAACTTTGTTTACAAGTTTTTACAAAAAAACAGAATTATTTTTTTTTTAGTTAAAGCATTTTCAACTAACAGAAAACATTCAGAAAAAAATAATTTTTGGAGTAATAATGTTTTTTCCAAACACCACCGCAGACTTAAATTCAATTTTTACCAAAAAAACGCGAAATTTTAGACAAACACTTTTTTTCAGTTTGGACTTGATGGCGGTGTAGCCATTGTACAGCTAGTAGGTACTTCCAAAATGAAGTCGAATAGCTGGAAACATGTTTTTTTCAATGTTGAACGTAGTTTATGTCAAATTGACAACGAATACGTTTGTCTGCTAGCGCGTATTGTCTCTTTTACAGCTGAAAACTGCATCTTATCTAAACTACTATTTTTCTTAAAATTAATTAAATGAAGTGTTGTCAGTTATTTCATTTTCTTTCAAAAGTTGTCTTCCAACAATCCAAATTGTAAATATGCACATGACAGACGTTTTGAGTGACTCAATTTCTGGCAAACTAAAAATCAAAATTTGATTAATTATGACGGTTTGACAACAAAAATAGAAGGTGTCTAAAGAGTTCCTGATTTAAAAAAAAAAATCATACATTTTTTACTTTTATTTTTTAATTTTTCCTCAGATTGAAGCGTAGCAGATTTATTTCTATTAATAACAGAATTCAGCAGAAGTCCAAAATATTTAAATAGTGAGCGAATGCACTCAGTGTAAGTGCAATGGAAATAATAATCGGTGTGTTCCACAGTTCGTTTTAAAGAATTGCATACAATTATGCTTCCCTAAAAATCATAAAATTTCGAAAAAGGTACTGCTCACACACAAAGAAATGTAGACGGCGTCATATTCTAAATTCCAAATTCAATTGACCTGAACCTGAATTTTATTGTGGGAATATTTGATGGACAAAGTAAACGCCAGTAAATCTACCTCAATTCTTAAGGATAAAGTTCGTGCAGAAATACCTGCGCATGGTAAAGAGAGACATAAGCTGAAAGCTACATTTTGACCAAAAATGTTAAAAAAAAGTCAAAAGTAGTATTCAAAAAATGTTTGTTAAAAAAAAAAAATATTTTCAAAACTATTAAATGCAATATTATTTGAAATACCTATTTGGAAAATTGCAATAGAATCGATCAAGCCATTAAAGATCTATCTATAAAAACTGTACAATTTTCTCAAAAAACGTCAAAAACCTAAACGAAGTTTTTTTTTAAATTACTTTGGTCATTATACAGGTACGAAATTTAATCAAAATCGTTACGGTCGTTTTCGAGAATTTCAGCTCCAGAAAATAAGGCTCGAGAGAAAAAAATGAAATGGCCAATGCATACAAAACAATAACAACAAAAAGTCTCAAATTTCTAGCTGTGATTTTTGGGGCATTATTTAATTTTTTCGAAGCCTTTTAGAGTGAATGCTTTGCACGTGACAGAAAGATCGAGAGGAGTTAGCATTACACGTTACAATGATACTGATAGTAGAATCACTAAACGAACGATTCTGAGGAAAACTGCAATATCATCCAAAACTGACAAAAATCTAAAGGCTTCAATTTCAAGAAATCTACGTCTTCGGAGAACTTAGCAAAATTTTTGGCGGATACACTTACATGAAATTAAATGTATTTATTAATTTTTTTTTTAATTTTTTGACTTTATATGTATAGAAGCAACAGTTTTTTGAGCTGGTAATACTTCAACTTGACGGACCTTGTAATTATACTTAAATCAAAACGAGATGTACATACCTATAAGAAATTTGACATTTTTATTCAAAATATTGAAATCCATAACAATTCAAATTTTTGTTTTAAAAATAAAAAAATATTTTTATAAAATAACGTTTATATTCATTCTCCCTACTTCGAACCAAAGAAAACAACAATGACAGCAAGAACCAACAAAACTTTTATATCATCAGAATTTGGCCTAATGACCTGAAATATCTTCTTCAGGCTTTAGGATATTGTGTTGCCCATCAATTATATAGAAACGACAAAAATGCATTTAAATTTGTTTTTTTTTTTGTTTTTATTAAAAAGACACCCACATCAAAATTACAATTCCATTTACTGACACACATATGACAACATTGTTGCCACAAAAAAAAAAACAAATACAAATTAAAAAAAAATCCAAACTATTTGTCTGTCCCAAATAACTGCAAAGACACACATAATCTAAAGATAAACCACATCTAGACAACAAAGATACAAAATAACCATACCCACAACCCCAAACCAAACATCTAACCGACCAACACACACATTCATAGAATTGAATATTCGAATAAGAAATAAGGTGGTAGGCACAAATGTACACATGTATATACACAAAATTTTTGAAACAACCATCAATTAGAGAAAGATTATTAAAATCACACATGGCATCCCTAAAGAATTTATAAATGTTGGCTAAATTAATGCAAATTCTATTCGCAAAACAAATTTTTTTTTTTCAAAATTCCCATCTAATAGAAAAACAACAAAAAATTAACTTTTAATTCCCCCTCAAAAGTAGGCTATAAAAATATAAAAAAAAAAATAAATAACAAATAATATTTGTAAACAAAAAATTTTACTTAAATGAATCATAAATGCAAAAAATATTTCATGGTGATAACAAAAGGAAATAAATTATTAAAAAAAAAAAAAAAAATTATAAAGAAAAATATTATTTTTAATTGAAATAAGAAATTCTTAAGAACAAAACCAAGAAAAAAAGTCGAGAGTATATTTTGGGATTTTCCAATGGCTCAGCTGCTGCTGCTTCTGCTGCGATGGCATTCCTTCGCACATTTCCACAGAAAAAAAAAAAAAAAAAAAAACGAGGAAAAACTATATTATTATTTTTTTTGGTTTTTTCGATGCAAACACACGTTGGAAATTTAGAACACGAAACGGACGAGTTTGAACATTTGAACATTAAGGCCACAACAGATGAATAATATTGTGCAATTAAAATTAATCTTTTCAGTTTTCTTTTTTTTTTTTGAAGTTTTAAGAGGACTATGACTGTCACTCACTTTATATATACAAAAATAACACAAAATGCATTTTATTTTTTATAGGAATTCTTTTTGTTTTTTTTTTTTTTTTCTTCTCCTAATGGAACTTTTGTTTTCTTTTTGAATTCTAAAATAACTATTTCCACTAAAAGATGTATAGATAATTTTTTTTTGATATAACTTTAGTTTTTTCAAGTTTTTTTTTGTAATTGATAAGAAGCCGGTTAGAGGAAAAAATGGTTAGAAAAAAAACGAATATAGTTTAATCTTCAGCGAATAAGAAGAAATAAGATAAGTGTGTGAGAGAAAAAAAATAGACGAAAACACGATTTTTTTCTCAGAACATGTCGCAATTTCAAATAGCGGCGGAAGACTAAGAAACATAGACAACAAAAACCGAAAATTTGTGGAAATGGAAAAGCTCATTTCCCGAGGAAAATCAAAGAAAGCTTTTTTTCTGTTATATGGTGAATGATGATGATAGGATTTCACATCATCACATGGCGCAAAAATGACGAAAAAAACAAAAAACACTCAGAAAGAAAAATCTCGAAAAATCACTAAAATCGAGTGAAAGTGAAGAAGAAAAAGAATTGATGCTGATGATGATAATAATGATGAATAAGTTGAGTGAATTTAAAATCAGTTTGATTTTCTTTTTGGATTGTTTTTTTTTTTTGTTTTACTTATAATTCTGCAAAAAGTTTGTTTACAAATAAATTTTAAAGAAGAATACGAAAAAATGACGCCCAGTGTTTTTTTTCCTATTAATTTATTTTTGTTGTTGTCCTTCTCTCTATGGAGACTTTTTCCCGTAAGGATAATTTAAAGCCATTTTTAATTGCACTTTCTTTTATTTTCGGTGAGATATAGCTTTTTTTTGTTTTTATTTTTTTTTTTTCGAGATAAGTGTTGAAGATTTACATATGTATGCACGGATTATGAACTCAAAAATTAGGCGGGTAGAATGGACATGTGAAAAAAAAGAAACTGAACAGGACAAAACAAAGACGGAAAATTAAGGAGACACAAATTGTTGTTTTTGTGAAAGCAGGTAGCACAACACAGAAAAAGCTTCATTAAATTATTATGAGTTATAAACTGTTCTATAGGTATTTTTTTTTGTTAGTTCCTGATGAAATGGAATAATTAATCCTTCCATGGATTAAAGGAAAAATACTAGAAGAAAATAAAATGAGATAAATTGGGACAAAAATAACAACACGTAAGTATTTAAAAAGTAGGTAACATTTTTGTTAAGAAAAGACTTTATATAGACGGAGATGTGAGGAGGGCTCTGGATATGGAGCTATTTAAAATAACAAATATATTTACGCTTAATTGAAAAAAAAATACCTCTTTATGCAATTCGATCAAAAAAAAATAATAAATATTTAGAAAGCGATTTTGATGAAATTTTCAAACATTATGATGAATGGGATGATAAATCAACACGATTTATTTCCACTTGCTGCCACGCCCACTTAGAACACAAATAAATACATTAAAAATAAATACCTATGTTCATAATATACATAAATAAAAAAATAATAAAATCTATATAAATAAAATGTTATGTATGTATAACTAAAACTCTACAAAAAAATCTCTCCAGCAATGAAATTGTTGACTTTTTACCGTTTTTTTAAATTTACTTTCAAAAATCATTAAAATTGTTTTTTTTTGTATACCTATTCCAAATACAGTCGACTCTCCCTAAGTCGAATTTTCACGGGATACCAAGATTTGTCCGAGTTAGAGAGAGTTTTGGAAAAATTCGAGTTATGGAGAGAAACATTTTTTGTTTTACAGCAACCGACAACATAAAAAAGGATAACAATATTTTTTTGTTTTGTTTTTGCGTTGCAACTTTTTAAAAACTATATCTTTTTATAGAGGTACCAGGGATATGAATATGAAGAAACACGAAGAGCTGACGATGATGGTACACGCGATGCTACAGATATATAATAAGGTTTTGATGGTTCGTAGTTATACTATAGTACCCAAAAACGAATTCCGAAGGGGTACCTAATGTTTTTTATTTTGTTTTGTGCTAAAAAAATTCGACTTAAGGGGTGAAAAAAGATGCAAATAATCAAGAGAATGTGTTCGAGAGTTCGACTTAAAGGGAAATCGACTTAGAGAATTGTTTTTGTATGGAAAAATTAAGGGAATGATAAAATATGGAGACAAAATTGGAGAGAGTACCTACGACTAAGGGACAGTCGACTGTATTTGAACGACGGAAAAAAAATAGTTGAATTTTAAATTTAGATTAAAGGGTACATTTTCGACTCTGGATCTTCTATATATAAAAAAAAGTGAAACTTCAAATCACAACATAAATTTTCTTGTATTTTTTCGCTTTTCCAACAATTTTTTTTGTAGGAAATTTTCCAAGCTACAAATTAGTCTTTGACATTTTTTTGGTAGAACTTATCATTTGGAATTTATTCCTGAAAAAAACATTTCGGGGGGGGGGGGGGGGGGGGCTTCAACCCGCTCAACCCCGTTCGATCACTTGATCTAACTCCTATTTTATAGTGTTTTTTTTTATTATTTTAATTATTTATTCTCCTTCAAGACATTGTAACATCCTCGAACTTGAAGACCTTATGATATGATTTGAAAAATTATTTTCAGATAAATAATAAAAAAGTGTTGTTTTGTTTAGTTTTAGATGTTATTAAAGTGTGTTTTTTTTAAAGGCGGAGAACTTAAAATTGGCAACACTGTTTTTTGTGACAGCTGATTCGACAGTTGTGAGGTTAGTTCGGAATACATCATGAATAAACTAACGCTGGAGCAACTATTGCAAATTGTTCATATTTTGAAAAATATGGTTCAATTCGAGAAATTCATCGAACATATCCTTTAAAAATTTTATTCAGTGATGAAACAAATTTTTGTCCAAAGGGCTGTCAATAAATAGAACTGTTACATTTGTAGCGATGATAATGTACAAGCCATTGTTGAAACATCATTGCGCCTAGAAAATGTCACCGGTGGAATAATTGACACAAATGTTTTCAAAAATTATTATTGTCAGAACGTTACAATCAACATTGAGACATAATTACTTAATTTTTATAACAAATGAACTATTAAAGACATTTCTTATACATACCTATACAATTTTATACATATATATCTTAGTGAAAAACGCCCAAAAAAGTGGGGGTGGCAAAAAGCTCGTAAACGTTTTTATGACAATTTTTTTTGTATTTTTTTTTTTTGAATATGATACAAAAAAAAACAACATTTTAGTAAAGAAACAAACCCCAAAGAGTGGACGTGGAAAACAAAATTTGTAAAGAAGAATTATTAGAAAATTCATCACCAACTTGACAATCATAATAAGATTTTTCTTAAAATAGGCGTTTCAGTAGGCGGACTTTTTTTTTGATGAATTGTAATCTTATTTATCACTTCTCAAAATGACTTTAAATTTGGTAGACTTGTTCAGATCTATCGTCTTCCATACAATTTGAACAACTGTTAATAGCATCGTCGTCGTCGCGTCGTAAGTTAGTCGTAATAAGGATTGGTTTATTTTTTTTTTCGAATGACTTGTTAATTTTGTGTCGTGGATTTGAAAACGTTATAAACAACATCGGTAACAGAGTTGACTTATAGTCATTAAAGCCGAAAACTCGTTAAATTTTTGTTTTGACATTCATAAATTGGGGTAATCATGCGACGTTGTTCTTAGGGGTTCAACTTGCTTATTGGTTCAAAATTATTTTCTACGATAAGAAGCTTTTCATAGAAATATACAGTTCATACGTGTATATTAATCATATGCATTAATATCCCGTAATATTTATTTTACACAAACTTTTTGCCTAATCTTTATCACTTTACATAAAATTACAGAGTTTGAATGCTAACCGAAAACATGAGAAACATCCGATATCAAAACAAAAGTCCTTTTCATATTGAATAAGAATAATTTTCAAAGTCCTTAAAAACATCAACACACACAACAAAGGCATATAACTTTTATCTACGTATTTTCTTCCACATAAACATCCTCTGTCTCATCCTGAATACGAATACACAGGATGTCAAGTATTTTAGTAAAAGTCACTGACCCAATAATATTCAAAACAATAAGACATTCTAATAAGGAAGAAACCCCATCAACAAAGCACACACATAACTTGAAAACAACTTATACATATCTATACACTTAAATAACTTTGCTTTACATTTTATGGACCAGAAAAACCAGCTATGGAGAAGTCAAAGCCCCCTAAATGACCTGAAAACATTAATTTATCAAAAAAAAAAAAAAAATCCGATACACAAACAAGTTGTGAGAAAAAGTTCAAAAATCTATAAACCAACCAAAGAGTGTGTCCAGGATTTGATTATATTATATCGTCGGTTTTTTTTTATTTGTTGTTGTTTATTTGCAAAACAAAAAGTACTCGAAGATACGTGATGGGCATAGATAGGTTTGTAGGTTAAAAAAAGCTCCTTAATTAAAATTGCTAAAGTTAGTTTTCACATCGATTTTTACTTTTTTTTCATTTTTGTTCGTTTAAATCCAAAAAAAATTTGGCTCTAAGTGAACACAATATGTGTCTGTGTGTGTGTGTATTTTTTTTTATTTTATATAATTTACATTTAAGCCATGGAAAATCGTTTCGACATAAAATTTATTTATGAAATATAAAATCGAAACGTGCGCTGGCGATAAATTAAATATTGCAATTTGTATTCTTTTTTTTTTCAATTTTTGTTTTTTGTTTAATTTTTTGTATGTGTCTACTCACTTTGGTTTAGATGATAGACTGGGATCAGATGTTTTACGTCGATTGTTGCGATTCCGTTTATGTGATAATCTCTCTTTGTATGATTCGGAGCGATTGACCGAAACTGGAGCGGATTTTGATTTTGACCTTAAAAGATGAAGAAAAAGGAAAGAAAATAAATAAATTTTGTAAAATAAACAATGTTTACAAAATTAAAAGGAAATAAATGAGCATTTATTACCTTTTTTAAAAATTCATAATGAAAAGATTTAATTTATAATAATTTTATTGTATTGAAGGTTAAAATGATGGAACAATATAAAGACTGTTGAAGGAAAACACCTGCAGTTGTGAAATTGTTGTCTGAAGATTTTTCAGAAAAAAATATTTAGATATGAGTAAGAATGATCAAATATTGAGGAAATATCAATATTGAAATTGATGGTACTACACTCAGCGGCACGGAATCTTGGCCACACTTGATTTTTGTTGAGCCTCCATGAAAAACCATAGTTTCTGTGGTGGTGATGAGTCGAAACCGCTCCCATGCCGCTGAGTGTAGTTTAAATGGATAAGAAGATGAGGAAGGAGTTATGTATTGGCAAACATTTTTTTTTTTAGGTTTTTGGGACAAAAATAGTTCAGTTTTCAAAGTTGTGTAATTTAAAGTAAATATTTTTTTTTTAATATGCAAGGACTCAAGGAGTTATAAATAGTATTTAATGAATCAAACAGTGCAAACGATTAAAAAACCGGGGAGAATTTACTAAGAAATAACGATGCACATTGGATTTAAATTTCTAAATATGAAGGGAAGGAAACATAGACCTAGGCAAAGTATTCTACGTTCGTTTAGTGCAGCGTACTTGTTATATAATTTTTCGCCGGTTTTTACATTGAGCATATACAAAATTTATGATACAGTGGTCCTAAGAATATGCAAGAAATTCAAATTTAAATAGGAACAGGATTGTGCCTTATTAGATCACAGAAATATTAACCTGGAACGAAATGTATTGTCTTTGTGATCAATGTTTTTAACCCTCTACCACATACAAGGCCAAATATGGCTTTCTACAGTTATGTCCCTTTTTCTCCTGACTTCAATAAAAAAAAATGATTTAAACAGAACACGATCCTCTCCTGTGCATTTCTGAGAACGGAAAGCTGTGCTTGTGCCAAGGAAGATATTCATGTATTAAGGTCAGTCGGTTACTTGTTGTCATTGAAAACGGAAGTGTGAAAAATTTTCTTATTTCAAATAATAATAACTTTTGTGTTAGGTGAGTTAAGTGGTCATACAAATATATTTCTGATTGTGTGTCTAATTCTATTTGAAATGAATAGATTTTTATAAAAAAAAATTATTATCTTGCTCGTTTGAGAGGTAAAAGTGTACAAGCCATATTTGGCTTCGTATGCAGTAAGGGGTTGAAAATGTACATATTTGGAATAGTTTCTTATTTAAACAAATTTTTTTAATTTTTTTAAAAACCTAAATTGACTTAAGCATATTTTATTTTTTCCTCTTTAAACACAATAATTCATGCGGTAGAGGGTTAAGTGAAACTGCTAACCCCTCTACTATTCCTTATCTCGTTAAAGATGCGATTTAAAGATGCGATTTTAAGCGAATATTTATTTCCCTTTTAATTAATCAATAGCCGCATTAGAACTAGTTTATGGAATGACCAATGAAATTAAGAATTTCTTCCTACTGTATCGGTTATGACTACCCTTTAAATGTACGTGCGAGGCTTGTTATTTTTAAATCAATATGATAGTTGACGATTGAGTTGAAGAAAATCAAAATATTTTGAATTTGCTCAAGTTAAATTACAAGTCGTGGTTCAACTCATATACAGAGACATCAAACAAAATCGGAGGAGAAAGTCCAATGTTGAACACCGACCTTCAACTCAGTTTGTATTGTATGTTGCCAAGCACCAATTTAGTTGACAGTTGAATTATTAACCGAGTTGAATAGTTTATGGCCTGCTTTAAGACAAGTACGCAGATCATGCTCTTGTCTCACTTTCTTCAACCATCAACTAAATAAAACCCTTGTTTAATTTTTACATAAGATTGTTGTGGAGAATTATGACACAAAAAATAGCTGTTCTCTGAGAATAAATTACAAATATTCAACCATTTCAAAAAAAATTTCATTAAGTAAATAATCAAATAAAATGGATTCGTTTATTTGGTTGAGAAAAATGGTTTGTTCCCAAATATTTCTCTAATTAAATTTTTATTCCCGCAAATCAAATTTGGACACAACTGAAAAATTACAGAATCTGTCAAAATTAAGTTTGAAAATTAATGTGCCGTACAATTATTTCGTGAGTTAAATTTTAACAGATAAGTACAGTAAGAAACAAATATTTTGATTTACTTTTTATCGGGAGCTGCCTACCGGCTAAAATGCTTGGCTAAATTTTGGAGAGAATTTCGAATTAAACCCAAAATTTATTGTGATCTGCCTACTAGGCTTCAAAACAAATATAGGAAAGAAGTTAAACAAAAAACTGATGCACATTGGATTTGAGTGCCAAAATATAACAATGGAAGGATAAATCTGAGCCGGGTAAAGAATTCTACATTCATGAAGTGCGGGTAAAGAAGAAATACTCCGTCATCGCATTACGCACTGCTTTTTATTTCGCTTTTCCCATCGATTCTTGAACGTACCATTTACCTGGCAAATGCATTTACCTTCGTTTTACGACACACTCATTGGTAAACAAAATTTAAAAATTTTAGCGTTCAATTGCTTGCATCGCTTATTCTTCTGCTCGCGCCGGTTTTGGAAAAATTCGAACAATTTTCGATATGCAGGTTCAGTTTTTCAAACCACTACTGATAATTATTGAGCAGATGCATACTTGTAGCTTTCTGGTAAAGAATCTGGAAATTTAAAATTTCCCAATTGGGTTAAGGGGCTTGCTTCTACATTTACAGTCGTATTTATAAAATTTCCATAGAACATTCTTTGACAGTTTTCCAGCTGGACAGTGTCTAAATAACTGGACATCTCTTTATTTATATAAACGCATTCCAACAGTTGTCTAAATATGTTCTCATACACTCACTGACTTCTCTGGAATCTGTCAATTTCGTGAACATTTGGCTTCGTTCAATGAACTTTTCATCTAATTTCCAATTTTTTGTTCATTGAACATACCCACTTTAGAATATGTTTGGACAACCAATTGCAGTGTCTAAGTTAGACACTCGATGGAACATGAATATAAATAAGGTTTTGGATTTGAACAGCTATCTAAATATAGACATATTTTGGAATGGGTATATAAATTAGACTGTTACTGTTTAAGAGAACATTTTACTTGTCAATTTGATAAAAAAAATCGAGTCTCGAATGTTGGACTCAACGCAATATGGAAATAGGTTTGTTCGATTTGTAAAACTATTGGTCCTATGAAAATTAAACAGATTAATTTCAAACCTACTAAAGATTAACGATATAAGTTTGTATGGTAAATCTTCGAAATTTAGGGAAAATTAAGGGAAAATCAAGTGGTTGGTGTAAAATTAGGATAAGTTTGCATTTTTAACAAATGATTGTTGAATTTTAAACTTGTAGCACCAGATTTCACAATTTTCTGACGCAACGTTAATTGAACTTTTTCAATACGAACTTTCCATCAGAAACTACATATGTATGTATATGCGATACTGAGATCCACTTTCAAAACCAGTGTTTCTAATGGGTCTTATAGCATCAAAAGAGTGATTTCTTTTTGTGGGAATCCGTGGCTGTTTTCCCGACACGAAATTGTTCTTTAAATTGAAAATCACTTAATTCAATAAAACAATATTTTTTTTAATACTTTTAATTTTTGTAAAATGAGATTCGTCATCTTTTTTAATTGAATTACTAAGGGCCAGTTTTCCAGTGCGAGATCATCCTAGTCTCGAGGTTAAACCTGAGGTAACTCCATAAGCGTGTTTTTTAGTCAATTGAAATCCTATGTAAGTTAACTCACCTAATTTGTTTAGTTTATTCAGGGACCAAATTGACGGCTTTTTCTGTTGTGGCGCCATCTCGATTTTGATACTGAAAGTTATTCACAGTGCAATTCCGTTGTGGCGCCATCTCTATTTTGATAGTGAAAGGCGTAAAAGGGTGATATCTATAGTGTCGCACATCGATGATAGTAGATTTTTGACAACACCTCCAATGAAAAACTGCTTTCAGAGTTAACTCCGGGTTAATTTATTTGCGGGATTAAAAAAACTCAGACTTAACTCTGAGTTAACTCAGCACTGAAAAACTGGCCCTAAGGCCCATTTTTTTGGTTGGAGAATATCACAGTTTCGGGCTTAAACCCGAGTTAACTCCAGAAAAATGGTTTTTTCCCAAAGTAACTCATTAAATATATATTTCTGACAGATGTTTGTAAAAACACTATCAAAATGGAAATCGATTCTTTGCATACTGCCGCTAGTGTTCCCCTCTCTGTTTCGATAGCGAAAGCACATTTTAATAATATCGCACTTTGATTTCGTTAGATTTTTTAAAACTGAAAGTTAGAGTCAATGCTGAAAAGCTGATTTTGAATTAATTCGGGTTCAATTTATTTGCTAACTCTGGTTTAACTCAGACCTAACTCAGACACTAAAAAACTTACCCCAAGCATTTTAACTCGCATATTTCCAATTCACTATCAACACTTGATCCGAAATTACTAATCTGTCACAACAATAATTGTCCAATTGATTAGTAAATTGCATTTTTTTTTTCTCATAGGTACGAAAATTTTCAGTAAGAATTAGTTAATTCACAAAATTCTCGGAAAACTAATAATTCAGTGTTATGACAATAATTACATATTGTGTGATCCGATATTTTTTTGTCAATTTAACGAAACTGTCAAATAAATGTCAAGATGTAACTTTATAAATTGTCATCTGTCACACTGTTCAATTTTCCAAAATTTGAATGTTGGGCAATTATAGGGGAATCGCTCAATTTTTCTTCCAATAACTCCATTCTATTACATTAACCATTTAAACCTTCAATACAGGGAATTTTTTTTTGATCAACCCAAACTCTGCTCTGAACGCAAAAAATGTGTTTTTCGAGAGACAAAAGAGCTCCTACAAATTTGTCTTTTCAAAATTACCATAAAAAATAATAAAAATTCATTTGAACTCACCTATCCCGCTTGGTATCCTTTTCTGCGTCCAGCGCATTTGTATCAGCATCTAATGATTGTGACGTTTGTAATTCACTTGTATTGTACGATGTATTGCCACTCGAACTTATAGATGTATTTGCTACATCCGGCCTGCGGTCTGAAGGTTGTCGCACAATTGATGTTGAATGCAAACGTTCTAAAAAGAAAGTAAAAAAAATAAATAAAATTTAGATAACGATTTTCAAAAATTTCATCAACAAAAAATAAAGTAGATTGATTATTTCTAAAAATGTAACCGAAGGCTGTTCAAGAATTTTTCTTTAAACAAATATTTAATATTTTAATTTTAATTATTATTTACCAACACTTAGCTGCTTATAATACTCTGGACGCTTTGTTTGCATAACTAGCGCATTAACTGCGACTTTCTTTTTCTTTTTCGGAGTTTTATTGGCTTTACGATTTTTATAATTATTCGTTGTTTCGGTTATCTTAGCTGCCACTCTTGACGTAAGAGATGGTGAAGATTTCCTCTTGATATCTTTAGCAGCTTCACTTGTCGATGCAGCTCTGAGTACATCTTCGTCTTCGTCACAAGAATAAAACTCTTCATCACTATCCCGTATACGCCTACTAATTAATTTAATATTAACACTACTATCGTTACTCCTAAAACTACCACCACTACTACTAGTACTAGAACGTTTTTTTGTATTATTATTATTATTGTTATTATTGCTATGAGGGCTTAAATTATTATTATTGTTAATTCGATCACAGAATGAGCCTTTTAAATCATGTTTGACTAGCACCACATTGCCATTGGAAACATCATCTTTGGCTACAGCACTTCCATCTTTCAGGGCTATCGGTCCGGGTTTACAGTGATTTGCTGCTATTGCAATAACTGATGTAGCCGCTTCCGATAGTGATTTACGGCGAATTAAAGCAAAATCCTCAGAACTAAGGAATCTCTTGTTACTAACCAATTTCACCAAAGCTTGTAAATTCAAATTCGAATGCGTACGAACATTTGCAGGTTTCTTCTTTACTTCGACTGCGCCATCTGTTTGTGATGCCTCAATTGAGTTGCTGCTACTAGTGCCGGGATTCACTAAAATTGGAGGCGCCGAAATTTTCCTTGCACTTCGCTTAATACTTTCCCTCTTTTCTAAATCACTTCCGCCAGTTCCGTTAGCGTTGATTTTTGTCTTCGAAGAACTTTTCTCAATTCGATTATTTTTAAACTTTCGATCAGTTAAGAGTATTTTCTCCTTTTCCTTCTCTGGGGGTTTCTCTTCGTGACTCTTGCTGCTTGTGAAGTTTTTGTAGAATTTTCTCTTTGGTGGATCGGTTTTAATAGCTTTTAATGTTTTCTTTGATTGTTTTAACTTTGGATCGCTTATGACAAGAGGGAGCTGTAGTATTCCCTCATTTTCTGCTGCAGGTAGAGCTTCTGTGAGTGTTGTCATCATCTCTTCATGTGGGGATTTTTCAATTTTATTCTCTTCAAATTTCTCATTTTCCTCATCAACACTGCAGCTTTTGTACCACATTGGAGACTTGGAGCGTTGACGTTCGTTTTTCTTTCGAAAGCTTCCTTTACGAAATTTTTCAAATTTTTCACCACATGTTGTTGCGGTTGTTGTTGGTACTATAAGTGAGTTGGGCATTGGTGTTGCAATAGGTAGTGGGGAATCAACAGACGGTTGACCCGATGATGATAAACGGAACCACATTTTCACTTAAATGAGTTTTCTCTCTCTTTCTTAAGAGTGGAGAATTTTTGTTTTAATCAAGACTTTTTTTGATTTTTTGTTGAGTTAACTGAATTTTAATAAATGAAAAAATTAATCCATTAGAATATTTCATTCGATTTTTCTTCGTTTCTTTTTTTTCGTTCGTGTTATCACGTATTTCGTTGTTCGAGTATTTTTTCTTCGTTGATTGTTTTACTTAGTTTCTCCTGCACAACTGACAAATGGTTTTTTATATTAATGGAATACTTTCCGATGAAGTTAAGTATTATTTGTTTTAAGACTGCAAAAGAACACAACTGATGAGTTGGAAATTTTCAAGAAAAATGCATGTAAACGACATTCGGTGTTGCATGAGTGTCAGTCAGTCAACTTGTTGCTAGTGAATTTTTTTTTAATTTAAAGTCGAAAAAAAAAAATTAAATTAAATTTTATTTTTGGAAATATGTGGTCGACGATCAAGAATTTAATCGTTTTTAATTTATTTATTTGTTTTTTCTTTAAAAGAAAAATAAAGGAAATAAATTACTTTTTTGTTTTAAATTGCGGGGATAAGTACGTTCAATTTAAAATGGCAAATTTACAAGGCGACAATATTCAACGTGCAGTGTAATTATTTTTGATCTTGATTTGTCGTATACCTATTTAATAGCTTGATTTGTGCGTTGAGATGACGATACCTGCTACTTTTCCACGTTTGTTCTGGAAAAAAAAAATTGTGTAGGAAGTTTGTTGTGACGCATCAAGTTCAGGTCAGGGTTAAAAAAAAAATATGGAGGGACTTCAAATAGGCCTTTTGTTATTATTTAAAAAAAATGCAACGATATACCGGATATATATCTGACAAATATTTATAAATTGAAAATAGAGATCATTGTGACCATGATAATGTTTGAGAGGAAAGGGGCAATTTTATTTCTTATGAGAGCGCATAAACAAACTCTGAAATAAAATGATTAATTATTACCTTGACTTTTCAGCTAATTTTAAGTTTTGTTTTATTTATTTTTTTTTGGTTTTCAAAAATTTTATTTATGTAGGCATTTGCTGTCAGATAAAAATTTGCTGTCTGTGACATATTGCTATTTGGACAGGTGCCAAGACTTGTTTGACGACACATGATGGGATTTTGAAAAAAAAAAAACAATTTTGAATTTATATAAAATGTACATAAATTGCAAAAATGCAACAACACCTTTATGTTAAAGCTAAGTAGGTAATGTCCAAAATAAAATAAATAGAATTTTTAGAAACATTTCAATTAGAAATACATATCGGGATTTTGGCACGAAGTCAGAAAAAAATAAATGTATTTGCTCTTTTTTAGAAAGTGAACAGTTTTTAATTTCTCAGAAAAGCGAAAACACAAACAAATTATGTACAATGTACATATGTATATACATGATTAGCTGGGGTTAGGTCGAGAGAAGCAGCAAACAATCGTACCGTTTCGGGGGTCTATTTCTCACTGTTTAGGCGACAGGGACAGTTTTTTTTTTTAATTGACTTTAACTAGAAAATAAATTATTAAACAACAATGGCAACACTTACAATATCGGTCTATAGCCAGAAATCTATTCTTTTATTTTTTTAAATTAAGTTGTTTTATCGAATTTTTTTTTTCGAAAAAAACTCAGTTTGAACAATTTGTTTAATTTTTTTCTATTTTTTAATTTTTATTTTTTATTCTTATATTTTTTTTTTTAATTCTCATATTTTTTCATTTTGTATATTTTTTTCAAAATTTCAAGTTTAAAAATTAATTTTTATTTTTAAAATCAAAATTTAAAAAAAAAATCAAAAAAAAATCAAAAAAAAAATCAAAAAAAAATCAAAAAAAAATCAAAAAAAAATTTTTTAAAAAATTAAAAAAAAAATTTTTTTTAATTAAAAATACAATAAAAAAAAGTATATACAAATTAAAAAAAAATGTTAAAATTTAGTTTTTTTTTCAAATTTTTGCTTTATAAAAACATTATCAAAAAAGCAAACAAATTCTTTAATGGAAAATGAAAAATGAGAATACCTAAAACTTTTGTTGCTAACTCTAGTGGATTTTTGAAAAATTTGTTTTAGTTTTAGAGTTTTACTATCAAAATTGTTCAGTTTTTTAATGGCATTACATGATTGTTAAAATTCAATAAAATTCAAAAAAGAAAGAACAAAAAATTGTTGGAAAATTTTAAACAAATTCTATATTTTAACTCTTTAAATTTGGGTGGTTAGTTATGGTAACCACATTTTAATTACTTTTTTTTTAAATATGTACCGCGCCATCTATTTTGGTTTGGTTTTAAATATAAATAAATACGTCAATCGCATATGAAAAAGCATTGATCAAAAAGTGGTACAAAATCTTAACTGTATGGCAAGTACATAATTGGAAATCTTGGTATTACCATTTTTTGTGAGCATTTTATATACATACAGTCGTAAAATAAATTTAAGTTTAATGTTTTTATTATCACAAGGTGGCGCAAAGGTTGCAAATGGCAGCAAATTTAAATTTTTGTTTTGTGAAGAAAACAGATACAAAATACAAGACATGAATCAACTATAATACTCGTTAAGAATAATTTCTTTTATTTTTTTTTTTTTTCAAAATAATTAGCAGAAATTATAGCATCTTCCCAGAGAATGACAGCTTTTATGCCATCTTATACATATTTGAGTAGGTAAAGCCTTATTTTTATTTTTAGTATTCCAAGTAAAAACAAATTTGCCATAATGATATGTCATAATGTTATTTTTGGAAATATTATAGAAATTAATTGGTGGTTAGTTGTGGTAACCGCATCTCCCAGAAGATCTACGAGAAACTTATAGTAAGTCAGAGTCCTTAAGACTAATAAAAATTTTCGTTGGATGCATTAACGAAGAGCTGGTAGCTATAGAGAATTTCAACAACGTAGGCCAGGTTTTACCTGCAGATTCATAGGGACAGACTGGTTAATAAAAATAAATCAAATCAATAGTTCTCCTAGAATTCTGTTTATAAATCAACCACCATTAACCAAACAAGAATTAAATTAAGAAGAATTTGCAAATGCAACAGTAAAAAATACACAATACGTAACATATGGCAGTGCAGCATCGCAAAGGAATGACTTTTTTTCAATAAATTTTATTTCTTAGAAAAAATAATTTAACTTTGCTTTTAATTTGCTAAAATATTAAATAATAAATGAATATTTTAAAAGAGATTTTTATTTTTCATCAATACTAACCACTTACCGTTTTCCTTCAAAAAAAACCCAAATCGTAAATATTTTTTTTTTTTTCAATCATAAGCTAACTACATACATATGTAGCTTCTATTACTCTGGTTAAAGGGGTTCTGTATATTTCTGAACTACATTTGCAGTTTTTTTATTTTTTGCAATTAATATTTGTTAAATACAACTTTATTTTACATATTTAAAATTGGTTTTAGGTAGTTTTTTTTTTTTTTTATCAAGTGTGACGAAGGAGTTAAATACACAGAAGGTCAACGTGGCTCACTCTGTGTACTTACATCAAATTTTTTTTGTCAAGTAATGAAAAATTTTTATACTTAATCGGGCTTAGCCGGCAGCGCGATAAGAAATATTAAAATTACTATGAAATGGAGATTTTAAAGCAAAACGTCTAAAATTGTTATTCAAAGATTTTTCCGACATTGCAATTGATTTTAATTCCAACCCACACATTGATTTTCATTACTTCTGAAACTACAATGTATTTGTATAGTTTATAAGAATACAATGTAAAACATAAAACAAAACGACTTAACTTAAGTCTACACTAATAAAATGCCTGCAGTAGGTACCTACTCTTTAAAGTATCAACGTACCACACCTTGCTAAGCCACCTTCCTGCTTCAATTGGTAATATGTTCAGGTAAGCATTAAAGGGGTTTTTTTTCTAGATAAACTATTACAAATTATTAGAAAAAAATAGATACATATTTATTTGACATAAAAATTACGATAAAAGGTGACTTTTATTGAGGTTTGGTTTTTAAATTATTTTTTTTTGACAGTTGACATGTTTATTCAAACTCTGATTATTTTGCCGTTTCACCATGAATAGACTTACGCTAGAACAACGCTTGAAAATTTTAATAATTTCCAATATTCGACGGCTCCAGCTGCTGTGTAAAGTGGTTGAAAATACCTTTGTGATTGTACTATCTACCTTCGAAACAACCATTACTCCCAAATACCATTAAATCGTTTTTAAACACTAATGGCAGAAAGTTATATCGATTCAATAAAACCAATTCAATTGATATAAACTTTTTTTTGTGTGTTCTATTTTGTTTTAAAGTTGTAAACCTCTTAAAACAACACCCTGTACATATTTAATATATATTCATCGTCATTCTTTTGTCAAACTGACATGATTCAAAATTTGACATTTTAAGTGAGTTAAACACACACACACACAGAAAAGAAACTACTGTGAATTATATTCATTCCTTAATGGTCATTGTGCGCAACACAATAGAATTCGAATCGTTAGCTTGCTTGCACATTGCACTCATGAGTTTCTGAATGCGTGTAGGTGGAGGCTCGTACTCAAACTATTCAATGAATCATTTGATGCACAACAATTGTAAAATGTATGACTGTTTCGCAAAATTGTGCGAGTGGCTCATAAAACATAACCCGTCGTGTACACACAGCACACAGCTTAAACCAAAAATAAAAATTATAAAAAAAAGATAAAATATCATGGGCTAAGTTCCAAAACTCATCAGATGCGATACAAAATCATGAGTTCGGAAAGTCAAAATAGAAAATGTTGACAGCGTCATGAGTTTCTAAACGCATCTCAAACGTAAGCGATGTACCTTGCAACAAACGCATCCAATTTTGTTTGGATGCTTTCATTTGAAAATTTGACGTTTGAACTGGAAATGAAACAAACAAAGAGTTTCGAGCGATGATGTATCGCATCTGTTGCAAAAATTTTTGGTTACGCCAGTGAAAATGGAGACAGAATATATTAATACAGATAATTCACGATGAGGATCAAATAAATCATTTTATAGTCTTGTTTAGAATTCAGACACATTCAGAATCACAATCGAAAACATTAGATCTGTTTCTTTACTTCCAAAAACTGGCAATTTTGAACAGTTCTAGTCAAATTTTATTTTTGTTTGTAAAGGGTATTTTTTTTTAGACGTGTGGTTTTCAATCTGGCAATACTTTTTTCGGAGTTGGTCTTTTTGACAGCTTTGACTTGATTTATGCTCAGTTTGGTTTGCCATTTCATAATGAATAGACTTACTCCTGAACAACGTTTGCAAATCTTGCAAATTTATTACCGAAATAATGGTTTGGTTCGGCTGCGTCCAATATTTGGTCGACATAATCGCCCAGCAGAGTAATTCGAGCAACCATGGATCGGTTTCGAACCACGTTTACTCTAGTGGATAATGCGCATCCTCAGAGACGCGCGCCGTACAGTGCGCACCGAAGACGCTATTGCTGCTGTGGAGCAGAGTATCGAAGAAGACCCGAATGAGTCCATCCGCCATCGCGCGCAACAATTGGGGCTGGGGCCTCTCGGCTGGAATTTATTCTTGGCCATAACATTAAATTATATGCGTTTTATTTCTTCTTGAAAACCACACGTTTAAAAAAACACCCTTTACAAGGACTTTGACATAACTTTAGGCTAAAATATGTAGAAAGTGACAGTTTTGGGATGTAAAGAAACACAGAAAATTAATCTTGTTCAAGCAACCTATACCCACACTTACTTGAGATCTATTCAGAATCGTTTAAATTTAAATCAATAAATTGTGAGTTTTTCATAGAAATAAAGGCTGAACTAAAAGGTTTTTTCAATAGGTACATAACAATTTGGTATTTTAATTGAAACGAACCCATAAACTTTTTTTAAGATCGTAAATGTCAAAAAGTCAATTGAGGAGGTTTACATTTTTATCAAGGTGAATTTCACGAACAAGCAACATTGGAAATTAGTTAAAATTACCACCGAAATTCTAAGAATGTCTTCGAAACTTTAAGAACGGGTACTACAATTTTCGTCTTTAACGAATTGCTGGTTTTCGTGCACTTTTCGTTAAATTTTGATTGACAATCCTATAATGGGTACGCTTTTCTTTTTTTTTCCTCAATAATTTAAAAAGTTACTTTTATTTAAAATAGTTTTGAATATTATATTTTTCAAAAGACAAAATGTTACACCCAATTTCGAGATAATTTGAATAAAACCAAAAATATTGTGAAGGCGTTATTTGTTCTGGATTACTCAATGCTGGATGGCTCAATGTATAGATAGACGCACCGACCCACTACACGATGGTATATGATGAAAACGACTTTTTAGAATTCTTTTAATAGACTTAGACTTCGTTTTAGTATTGGGTTAAATTGATATTCAAACCAAAACATGTTTTATAGATCAAGAAAATTATAGTTTTTGATCAAATAAAAAAAAAAAACACCCTTTATATAATATGAAACACTATCATCGACTCAAGGCTAAGCAAACAAGAATACTATGCATTATTTTAATAAAGTAGGTACAAACAAAAAGTAAAAGTTGTGTCTCTTAAACCTAGAAAAATTCCAAACCTGTTGGAAAAAAAAGATCACGGGGGAGTTTTGTATTTTAAATCATTAAAGTACATACTAGATTTTACTCAAAATACAAACTTTGCACAATTTTAAAATTTTTAGACAATTCGTCATTTTTTTTATTTAGAACCATGATTTGAAGAAGATTTTATTTAGTTCGAGCAAATAAACATGATTTCACCTTTTAAAAAAGTATCCAACAAAAAAATGAATGAAATAAACAAACAACTAGCAAAAATAAAAAGACAAATTAGTTTTTGTCTCAATGAAAAAAAAACACGAAGATATTCACTTTGAATTTTAATTATATTTTTGTTTCATGAACAAGAAATAAAATAAAATAAAATCATCCATCTTTTCTTAAAGTTGGTACCTCCTTATTTTTTTTAACAAAAATATTTTCCAACAAAAAAAAAAATACATCTTTTTTATCCACCAACAGATAAATATAGTTTCAAAAAGTAAAACAACAAAATATATTCAAATTAATCTGTTTAAACTGACGTAAATGCTACAAAATAACCTTCCTCATTCCTATAAAGTACGTTCAACTATAAACTAAGATACTTATAGCTTGAGGAGCACACTCCATTGAAGACAGACAACACCGAAGACAGTTTGTCTAATGCAAATTTTGACGTTGAGGTCAAGAAAAATAAAAACAAAAACGAAAACACTACGTAAATTATTACACAACTGTCAGTAGATCGCGTATAAATCCAATATAATAAGTAATAATAACCAATAACGAAATAAAATACCCAAGTTCGTTTCGTATCGATGAGTTTCGTAAGACTAATTGGACAAATAATGAATAAAGCTAGATTATTATTACTAAAGGGTGATTTTTTAAGAGGTTTAGAACTTTTTAAAAAAAAAAAACACAAAAAATTCGAAAAAATGAATGAAATATTTATTTGAATCGATAGTTTGAACCTTGCAATTTAATGTTTAAAGATAATTTCATGCAAATGTTGACCGCGGCTGCGTCTCAGGTAGCCCATCCGCTGAGTCCAATTTTGGCATACTCTTTCACACATATCGGCCGGTATCTCACGAATGAATGCATGGATGTTGGCTTCCAGTGCGTCAATCGAAGCGGGCTTGTCCCTATAGACATTAGCCTTGACATACCCCCACAAAAAATAGTCTAATGGTGTCAAATCGCACGATCTAGGCGGCCAATTGACCGGCCCGAAACGTGAAATTAACTGTTCACCAAACTCGCCTCGCAATTGCGCCATTGTTTCGCGTGCTGTGTGGCATGTGGCACCGTCTTGTTGAAACCACATATCATGCAAGTCAAGAACTTCCATTTCGGGAAAAAAAAAGTTTGTTATCATCGCTCGGTAGCGTTCACCATTGACAGTAACGCTGCGATTCGCATCATCTTTGAAGAAATATGGCCCAATAATGCCGCCGGCCCATAAACCGCACCAAACAGTGGCTTTTTCGGGATGCATTGGTAGCTGTTGCAATGCTTCTGGCTGATCTTCACTCCAAATGCGGCAATTGTGCTTATTTACGTACCCATTCAACCAAAAATGAGCCTCATCGCTGAACACAATTTTTCGATAAAAAAGCATTTCGAACCGAGCACGAATTTTGATAGTAAAATTCAATAATTTGCAAGCGTTGTTCATTTGTAAGACGATCCATGGTTAAATTGCAAACCAAACTGAAGCTGTCTGACAGTGACACAAGGTACTAAACACACGTCAGCTGTCAAAACCAGTGTTGCCAAAACCAAACCAGCTAAAAAATCACCCGTTATTTAAAATGTTTGTATTTTATTTTTGATATTTTCAAACAACAACAAAAAAAAAACAATCAAAATCAAACTCATTGACTTATCATCATCAACCGGTTCACAGGTATGTATGAATGTAGAGATAATAATTTTTCAAATGATGTCATCGGCCATTTTAAAGTCCCTTCGAGTTCTGTCAAATTCCACATAACTCATTCAGATAACCCAAGAGAGGCAGGCACACAAAAAAAAAAAAAGAAAGTGAATTATTTTTTTGTTGTTTTTGTGTTTATTTGGGATCCCGATGATAACAAGCTGATTGTTTACGACACAACCACGACGAATACGATGAGTTAATTTATCGATTCGCAATCTCTCCAATTGACACTCATCATCCATGCAACTGTCAGTATGTGATGTCATCGATCGACAACGACGACGACGTATAGCAGCTGTCTAAAAAAAAGTGACAACCCGTTGGAAAATGCCTCTCTTGTGAAGCAAGTGCAATTTTTTTTATTTTTTTTTTTTTTTTGCAAAATGTTAACTGTTCGTTTTGGAATGAGTGAGATTTTTTTCTGGCAAGACTTCAGAGCACCATTACAGACATTTTGATAGTTTCATAACAATACAACAACAAAATACCCGTTTCGGTGGTGGTGAGATGGTTATTGGTAATGGCATAGCTAAACGGTGATGATGATGCTGATGGACATTTTACTTGGCAGACAATTTTTGTTTACATTTTTATTGGCAACATTGTTCTTTGTCTTTTTTATTATTTTTTCTCAGCTCGCACTTATAAGATTATAAGATATTGGAAGTCGCACTATCTCTCTCTATTTTGTTTCTTTCTAAGGAAATATAAATTTAGTTACGGAGTTTAATTAAACAAAATGCGGAACTGAATCGAATGAATTTTCTCTTGTGGTACCAGACTTAAAAGTTAATGACTGAACACAGTGCTGCAGGTGTAGGACGTAGTCGAATATATCAATATATGCGCCATTTAATGACATTTTAGCTGTCAACTGTTTGAAAAAAAAATATAAATGAATTGTGAATGCAATCAATCAAAATAAGAAATCAAAAGAAAAACAATTGATAATTCTTGAAATATTAATCTTGCACAAAATTTAACTTAAATAAATTCTTTGTCAAAAATGTTTACGTCAATTCATTATGACAGATGAATATCGATGAAGTTTTTAAATGAATTGATCTCTTTTCATAAAGTACTTGCTTGCAAAACAAAACAATGGGACAAACCATTAACGAGGTAGGCTTGATGAAGTAGCACTTAACGTATTAATTCCTTTAAGATTCTAGCTTGATGTCTGGATGCACAGACGCCGCGCCGCACCTAGACGGACGGTATGACAAAAACCACTAATTTTTGTTAGATTTTAATGAAAACCTCGAAATCGTTTTTTTTTTTGTCACGAAACCAATACTTCCATTATAAGTATATGAATAAGTAAAGAATGTAAAAAGATACAAATAAAGATGAATCGCATATTTTTATTTTATTTGCTTTGTTGTACGACTAACTGGCATCATTAATTAATTTACTTTCCGTAAAAAGAAATAAAAAAAAAATAAAACAAAATATTGTCGATTTGTCAGGAGAAGAAGCCATGAGTTTTGATAGATTTCTGTAAATACATTTTTAAAGCCAACCTTCTTTGAAGCCAGAGAGGAAAATTTGAAGGTCGAATTTTTGCGTAACAAAAAAAAAACGAAAAGTTGACATCATTCTATGGTTAACGTCTATTTTTGTAAGGTTTATTAAATGTGACGGTAGAATTTTTTTTTTTTGGTGGATTGCCAATGGAATTTTAAGAATTCTCTTGATATACCTAACTCCTCTAAGTTTTAAAATCCTCTTGAGATATGAAAATAAATTATTTATATTTGATCATTTCAAAACAGACTTCGTTGAAAAAAATTGTTAGAATCACGGATGTAGTAGAAATTTAGATGGTGGGAAAGAAGATACAAAAAAAATGGTGTTTTATACAAATTTTTGCCTCTGTGGAAAAAAATAGATATGAAATTTTTGAAACAAAAAAATGTAAGTAAAATTGGTGTGCATTGACGAAAACTGCAAAATGATTTTGTATTTTGAGTTCTGATTTTTTGATTCCAAAAACCATTGACGTTGATCGAAAATATTACTTTTACACAAAACTGCAAAAAACTTTTTTGTTATATGTTGTTTGTTTTTTTTTTTAATAGTATCTCTAATTTTGATAAAAAGCAGTTATTTTAATAAAAATCAGTGATTTTAATAATAAGCAGTGATTTTCATGATTTTGATAAATATCATTGATTTTGATAAATATCAGTGATTTTGAAAAATATCAGTGATTTTGATAAATATCAGTGATTTTGATATATATCACTGACTTTGATTATTGTCAGTGATTTAAATGAATAGCTATATAAAACCCAGTCAATTTAGCCATAAAAACAGACCAATTAGGAATTAATCGCCGGAAAGCTGGATATTGGTATACATTTTCCTCATGGTGTTCTTAAGAAACTGTCAAAAATCCCAATTGATATGAGCACTGCTAACAATTTTACGGGGGTTAAAGCCCCCCATAATTGTTTTCCAAGAATAACTCCCATATGGTAAGTTGTACTAAAAAAATGTCAAGAGCTAATTTGTAGCTTAGAAAATTTCCTACAAAAAACATTATCATACTTTTTTTCATAAAAATAACCATTTTCGAAATAAACCAATCGGAAGAATTAAGGTTTTTAGTTTGCGATTTAGTAGGACAGCTTAGTTAAAAAAATTGTAAATTTTGTGATAAAAGCATCCATTTTTTTTATTGTTGGTAAATTATATGACCATGATTTTAAGACATTTACCCACTCTATTTATCGACCCCTTTAGGTGGGAGGGGCAAATTAAAATAAGAATACATTGAAAATAGAAAATGAATATAAAATCACAACGGCAACACATACAATATCATGTTTTTTTTAAAGCCAGTAATTCATTCTTTAAATATGTTTTTAAATGTAGTTATTTTAGTGCTTAGTTTTTGAATAAAAAACTCTTAATTCTTTTTTATTTTCAAAATTTTGAGTAGGTATAACGATTTGCTTACAAATAGAGACTGTAGAATTGTCACGTCGAGTCGCTTCGTCGTGGTCTTCCATGGTTATTATTAAAAAAAAGCAACCCAACTTTTTTTTTTATTTCACGAAAAATTTACGATGGTTATTCCAGTTATTGTATCCTTAAAAACTTGAGAGGTTTATTCAAAGTTGACGGACATTTTGATTCAACAGCAAACGGCCATCATGTCAATGATGAAAAACTTTACAAAAAAAAAACTTAATGAAAAACGTACACTAAACTTTCGAAGAGTTTAACGTGATGAATTAATATACATCAGGCGAACACGGCATTACCTCAGTTCAATTCAGTCAAAGTACAGTAGAATCTCGAAAAGATGAACAGATATAAAACAGGACGCGTTCATCTTTTCAAATTTTTCATCTTTTCGAGCATCAACATATGTTTGTTCCTATATAAATATAGTAAAAATTAAAAATTATTTACATAACAAATTAAAACAAGCTCAAAAGTATTGTTCAGTAGGAACTAAATGCAAAGAAAAAGTAAAAAAAATATGTTGGGAATAAAGTGTTCATATTTTCGAGTAGGTACTAAATTTCAACCCGTTCATCTTTTTGAACACTGAAAAGTGAAAATATTCCGTTCATCTTTCCGAGCTGTTCATCTTTCCGAGCTGTTCATCTTTTAGAACCGTTCATCTTTCTGAGATTCTACTATATTCTAAAGTCAGGCCGGTGTTGTGATTATAAGTGACATCGTCAAACAAACAAAAGAACTGCATTACCTATGTTCAATAAGACAAATTTTCAATCGAACTACCTACCCCAGGACAACTGCACCAGCTAATGTTA
Organism: Epistrophe grossulariae; assembly: GCA_929447395.1. Classification (NCBI taxonomy): domain Eukaryota; kingdom Metazoa; phylum Arthropoda; class Insecta; order Diptera; family Syrphidae; genus Epistrophe; species Epistrophe grossulariae. Next base: position 33,818,682 of record OV839569.1, on the reverse strand, counting down.
ATAAACGTCAGTATATAGCACTGGCGTGAAAAAGATTGCGTAGCCATTTATTTATTTATTATAAAATAGGTATATGTATACAAACTGCAGTACTTATCTTAAATGAGTAACACTTCATCTGACAGACAGCTAGCTATACAAATATTATTTTTCGTCGTCAACGCGGCGTTCTATTTAATTTCCAACATCGCTTGAGACAACTTTAAATTGACGGCCTCCTCTTGTTAATCGTGCCACTCCTCTTGTTAATCGTGCCACTTTAAAAATCAAAAGTAAAATCAAAATTTCAAATGCATTCCAAAATCACCTGAATCAAAGTGCAATACTCCCCAGTGCGAGTAATAACAAAACAAAACAAAAATAAATAAATATAAACCAGTTAACAAAAAATTACAAATTTCAGAATTCTTTTTACTTATTGCAGCAGCACGTATCAAAATGCAAAATATCTATACAAATACATACATACAAATATCATATCTATTTATCTATACAGTACACATAAACCCGTTTCAAGCTGAGCAGTAAATGTATAGGTACCTATGTATGTACGATACGAGTATACTCAACCTAACTCAACTCAATGCAAACGATGCCACAATTATGTAAGAACCCTAGATTGTAATTGACGCTTTAGCAAAACAGAAGAGAAAAAACTTAAAAAAAAAAACAAAATAAAAGTTGAAAATAAAAATAAAAATTAAGAAAAAAAAATATCTTAAAATGCACAATTTACCATCTGCGCTGGCAATCACTCAGCATTGCATTCATTTTTCATTCTCAAAAGATGTATCTTCTGGGTTTTTGTTGTTGGTTTTTTTTTTTTTGTTTAGCATTTTTAATGAATGCAAATGTATATTAGCATTTTCATCTGACCTTTTTGATAGTGGCGGCGGCGGCAATGGTTACTGCTGTTGCTGCGTTTGTCTCTGCCTCGAAAGACGTACATATACACAGAGAGCATTCATATAGTGTGCAGAAAAATGAAATGAATTTATGGATAAATCAAACAAAATAAATGTTATCGAGATAAAGATGTTGAATATTTATTATATATGTATGTATATTGTATACGGAACGTTTTTACAATTAGTTCAGATGAACTTCAAAGATTGCGGCCGGCAGCGTGGCAACAGCAACAGCAACAGCATCAGCCACTATATAGGCGGATGGAGGAGGATGAAGCAGTGGCATAAAGAAATGTTTATTTAGTTGTGGTTGTTGTTGTTTTTGTTTTTGTTATTTTGAACTCAATACGAATATAGTCAAATGGAAATACATATTTTTATTATACAAAAATGTGCTTTGAGCATTTTTCTTTTTACAAAAAAAAGAGGAATATCTTTTAGAACCCTTATTATTACGCAGGAAATTTGTTTATTTCTTCATTCTTGTTACTGACAGGAAGTGGTCCAAGTTACCATATTATAAATTGCATAATTTTTTACTTGGGGAGGGAAATTTCAAAATAAATATATGTAATATGTATTTATCAATTTGTTCGCTATGCTTTTTTTATGAGAAGGAAGATCCCCATGTTGGGTGGTTATTTAAGATAACCACCTTTTGATTACTTTTTTACGTTTAACCGCGCCATCTATGAATATGATTTCAAATCTAAATGAATATGTCAATCCTGTGTGAAAAGAAAAAATTGGTTGGAGTGGCGAAAGATCTTAGCTACATGCTATAATTTGAATTGGAATTCTTGCTGTTACCATTTCTTAAGAGGCTTTTTGATAAAGTTTAAAGAAAAAGGTAAGTTAAAGTTTTCTTATACTATTTAGGCATAGCCTTGTTATTTTGAAATTATGCTCTATGCTTTTTTTTTTCAAGTAAAAACACATTCACCGTAATGAGAATTTCTGAAATATTACAGAATTTATTTGGTGGTTAGTTGTGGTAACCACCATTTGACCATTTTGACCTGAAACGTGGCCATAAATCAATTTTCTCAATTTTACCTCCCAGGGTTAAGCTTGTGTCCCATAACAGGTAGATAACCAGGCTACTCTTTAGTGAAGTCTATCTATAAATTGGTCACCCCCGTTCGCGACACCATCAGTTGCAACTAGCACTAGTTGAGTAAGCACGATTTTTTTTGCGATTTAAAAAAAAAGTGTATTTTCTGCGTGTTTTTTTTTTTTAGTCTTAAAAGTGATTTTAGTGAAAAATTTGATATGGATATCGTTAATCAAGGTATGTATAGTATTTTAAGCAAAAGTTTATTTGTATATTCAACTTAATTTTTTCATATCGATGAGTTAAAGTATTTACTTAACAAAATTGCACTTTTTTCTGTTTTTCTCAAAACATTAGTGTTTTTTAAATAGCGCAACACCCCGCAACATAGTCTATCATATATTTTATTTAACTGCTGGATATGTAGAACAATCTTAGCTTTCAAAATCATTCACAAGTTTTCACCTAAGAAAAAAAAGAGTCTTTGAAAACACTACTTAAAAACGACCGACCCTTAATAATAGATGTTTATATCATTCCAGATGACTTTGATTCGAGCTTGTCTATGACCAGAAAACAGCTCCATGAGTTGGTAAGAGGAAGCCCACAAAGGCTCCTTGACGATAAACTTGAAGATTTGGATAAAAAACTTATGGATATAACAAAGTGTCCCCCAGAGAAAAAAGATGAATTTCTAAAAATTATCAAGGCATTCAAACCAAATTATAAAAGAAGATAGCAACTCTGAAATAGCACAGAAAGGCGTTTCTTGGATAAGAATGAAGAGTGGCTTAGCGAAAAAATAAAACTACCTGTTGGCATACTTCCCGGTATGTTTCATGGTCACCCAAGCAAAGAATTCGGGGAAGTAACGGGGAAATAACGTCGAAAAACAGTGAAATTTCGAAAAAGTGTGTCTGTTGATGAACTGCATACGCGGCACAGATAAGATGAGAGCCATTGAATTTTGCAAAAAAAAAATGTCCTTAATATTGCAAAATTTTATAAAAAATCAATTAAAAAACGAAAAAAAAACATTTGTTTTTCTAAATTTCATCTTTAAAACTTAGTTTCTCAAAGACTATTTAATGAAACAACTTAAATCAAAAAACAAAATAATGAATGAAATATTAACTTTAAAAAAAGTAATAGCACAGCATTATACGTGCTTTTTTTGATTTTAAATATTTTTTTTCTAACGGCTAATCAGGTGGTAAGTGGGTTTTACTGTACCCAAAAAATGAAAATTTATCCTTCCAAATAACTTTTTAGTCATTTGGTACCTATTTGATGTGAAAAAACCTGGCCCAAATATTTTTGGCCAGGTTTTAGACCAAAATACCGCACTGTGCACCGTTGCAATATTTTTTTTTTTTTTTCAGTAAAAATCTTTGAGGCTTTTAAATCTTATTATTTGAAGATTTGTTTATTCTTCATTTTTTTTCTAGAAAATACTGTAAACAACATACAAATAAATTGTGTACAGAATCCTAAATTTGTATTTTTATGTATATAAGTTAATGCTATTACGTTTAAGCATCCAGGAAATTACTTCTTTTTCGGTCTATCGATTTGTTAGTATTATTTATTTTCTCACGAATACCATTTTAAATTAAATCATTTATATGAGAGAACATGTTTTTTTTTCCGCCCCTTATATTTTTTTATTATAATCATTAACTAATCAGTATTCAATTCTTATCAATAATTTTTATTTAATAAAAAGACGACTGTCAGAATTCGTTGAAACTATTGAGTACAAATAGAACATAACACTCACACCTAAACTTTTTTATAATTTATAATACAGGGTGTACCATATCTATTCAAGATAACACTATAGCGCTAATTAGGTCACTGACCTAAGATACTATGGGACTGCCATAAATATAATAAGTGCATTTTTAAGAAGAACCATCTAAACAATTTAATTAAAATATGAAAATAAAATGCACGACTCGGTCGCACAAACTTGCTTTTATGTGCCATAACAATGTGGTTTTAAAAATCTGAATAGTTTAGATCTATTCATTTGATTTAAAAAAGAAATAAATTAGCTAGTTAAGGTAGCTGAAAAAATCAATATAATTGGAATAAATTTGATAAAAAAAACTTCTGAAATTGTTTTACACAAACGTGAAGTACACTATCTGATTTCTTAAACAAATACCAATTTATGAGAGAAAAATTTTAAAAATCGTTGAAGCGGTTTTTTTTAAATAATTTTGTATATATGTATGCAACTTTGAAAACATTTTTAAGAAAAAAAAAATTGGTATGCCATTTTATAGGTAGTGTTTATTAATGCGGAGTTAAAAAATAAATTTTGAAAAATAATCATTCACCCATTTTCGAAATATCGAATTTTCAAAAAATAATTTTTATTTTTTTTTAAATCCTATTTTTTTTTAAATCCAAATTTTTTTTAAATTCAATTTTTTTTTAAATCCAAATTTTTTTTTAAAATCAAAAATTTGTTTTTTTAAATCCGATTTTTTTTTAATCCACAATTTTTTTTTTTAAATCCACAATTTTTTTTTAAATCCACAATTTTTTTTAAATCCACAATTTTTTTTTTAAATCCACAATTTTTTTTTAAATCCACAAATTTTTTTTTTAAATCTACAATTTTTTTTAAATCCACAATTTTTTTTTAAATCCACAATTTTTTTTTAAATTCACAATTTTTTTTTTTAAATCCACAATTTTTTTAAATCCACAATTTTTTTTAAATCCACAATTTTTTTGTTGAAAATGTTGATATACAATATTATTCAAACTTATAAGAAAATTTCATTAAAAGCGGTTCAACAGATAATGAGTCGAAAAACAAAAAAAAAATAACAAAAAAAGGTTCTATGAGAGATACCGTTAATAAATGGTAGATACATTTTAATAAAAAAAAAGCCTGTATGTGAATGTACCGTTATTTTTAATTATAAAAACAATATTTATTTAAAATCTGCTACATTATGTTAAAAAACTGCCGGGTGCCAAATTTACTATAAATCTACAAAGTCGCTTTCGAATTATTAAGTCCTCAAAAAAAATTAATACTTTTATAAAAATAAAAAAAAAACTGAAATTTTTGGTATTCTCTTAAAAAATTTTGGAACTTTCTCTATAAAAAATTGATCAAAATCAGTTGAACCATCTTTGAAAAATCGAAAATCAAAACAAAATGGTTCTAGGGGAGGTAGCATTTATAACCATTTTTCGGAATTTTTTTATAAAATGGTAGTACAAAAAATTAGTAATTTTTTTTTTAAATTGTGGGCACGTTTTTTTAGAAAAATAAAATTTTCATTATTTGCTAAAAAAAATTTACGCCAGTAACGTTATTTTTGGTCCTAAAAATAAGAAAAAAAAATGCCAGGGGAATGCCCAAAGAACACTCGGTAACAAGTTTAAATAAAATCGACCCACCCGTTTAGGTTGCAGCCGAACGGACAGACAGACAGGACAGAATTGTGAGACAAACTTTTTTCGACTTCGATATAATCGAAATGTCAAGTTTGATCGAAATCTCGAGTTCGATTTTCTTTACGAATCCATAACTTGCCATAAAGTACCAATGTATAGCAAGTAAAAATCATAATCGAGTTGCAAGTTTACAGCGACACATGTAGTTTTCCGGGAACCGCGCGAACATCACTTCCAGTTGCCCCCACATAGCAAATATTGAGTAGGTTGATAAATGGGAATTTAATTTTCCCATAATGAAACCATATGAATGTAATGGGAGAACAATTGAAGGCTCCCCAACCTGTCAATCAGTTGCAAGAAACTTTAAATTGCTTCCATTTGAAATTCATTTGGATTTATATTGGAAAGTTTTCAGTTACTAAGTTCCCTAGTGGGTTCTCCCAAAATAACACCTTGAAGGATTGAACCTGATCAATTTGTTGCCAGGTGCTACGCTTGCCTAAAAAGGGCTAGCAACTAGTTATTTTTTCTTCCGAGGAATCTTAAGTTTCCAGCAACTTTCAATTTTTCCAATTGAACAAAATCGCTCGGTCAACTATTTGAAGAGATTTTTTAACATTCTTTTTCACACTTCACGTAGTGTGTATTCAACCATAAGATCTTATAACGAATCTAAAGAAATGTTGGATTGTGGAATTTTTTTTATCGTGTGAAAGGGCATTTTGGAAAAAATTAAAAGAAAACGTCAAACAATCTATAGCAATTTGTTTCCTCGTTTGAAAGGAGACTAATTTCCAGAAGGTTGGCTCCGGCTAACTATTTTCGTTTCGACGTTTCAAAAGCTTTCGATTGACTGTGCCGAGTAATGTTTTCGGAGTGTTTTATTTTGTTTCCAAATTTTTTTCGGACTACTTGTCAAAAGTAATAAATGCTTGAAGAAGCCATTTTGTTAAATGGCGATATTCCATAATGCGTGTGTATAAATTTACTAAGTCGAAGTTTTCTTATTAGATTTGCAACAAACTGTCCTTCAAAAAAACCCAACTGAAAATGACACATGAATTGGTTTTAAATGATTCGATTTGTATTTTTGTTTTGAGTTGAATTTGTTTAGACGCCTAAATATATAAGGGAACTTTGAACATACTTATGCGTGTAACTTTTTTTTTATTATCGTATCGTATATGTACTTTGTATTTGAATTAATGTGATTTTTTTATCACTCAGAACAGCTATAAAGAGTAAATAATTCTATTTTTTCAAGCCGAAACAGGATCATAGATTAGATTAAATAAATCGGTGTAGTATTTCCACCGCACAAATAGATTAACAAGTGAAGTAGATTAATTTTGACAGACTTTCAAAATGCAGAAAAAATAGAAATGCAAATGGTATTTTATATTTTATTTGATTATAAAAGATAGACAATTTCATTTCTGTCAAACAATGAAAAACATTCGAGACTCGATTTGAAAATCTATTCCTATTCCGAAGATTTAATAAGATTATTTCCATACCTACTAGTTCGTATGAAATAAATTAATTTTAACTCTAAATTTAGACGATTTGAACAATATTAAGGGCTTTTTTCACAATGTCTGAGTAAAGTTCTGATTAGTTACTTGACACATAAATATCGGAACAGGGTCATAAGTCCACAAACCAAATAAAATTACTTTTGCATTTATAACCTATTCAAGGCTTCAAAAGACAATTTGTTAGTTTTTCTCTTGTGAAATTATAACCCTGTGTCGATATTTAATGTGTCGAGTAACTAAGTAATCAGAACTTACTCAGACATTGTGAAACAGCCCCTAAATGTAAAATAAATCAAATATCAGAACTAGTCGGTGGAGACTGGAGACGTATAGTAGAAGTTTCTTAAATTAATCTCCGATATCACAATGACCATTGAATGGTTTAAGTTTGCCGGCACTATATTTAGCAGTTACTTCAATTTAATCTAATCCTATCTCAACTCCAGACCGAACAATAAAAAAAATAAAAACAAAATCCAAGGTTGAATAAATTAGATAAAAACCAATCATATGAAGGTATGTATAATACATATTGTGTAGCTATATTCTATAGGTAGGTATAGATGAATTCACCAATTTTTTTCTAAGTAAATTGTCTGCCATATCAAACTTAAACAGATTGAAATGAAATCATTTATATGAGTTAAAATGTAAATTTTTTGTTTACCAATGTGAAATATTTGCATAAAGATTTGTTAAAAAACAAATCAAAACAATTCAATTTGAAACTGTTTCCTTCTATTTTTTTTTTCCTTTTTTTTTTGTTCAAGAAATATTCAAATATAATGTCGGTTAAAGTTTAAAGTCCAGATTTTTGGTATAAGATAAATTTGTCTATACTTTTCTTACACGATTCTAAAAAAAAAAAAAAAAAAAAACAATAACAATTGCTGAGGCCAGCAATAAAATTGCAAGTTTATTACTTTATAAGTATGAAATTATGTATATGTATTAATTTTAAGTAAACAATTACCATATGTTTGGCATGAAACGAGGCGTCTGAAAGAGGTATAGACTGAGAAAGGTACCTATATAACTAGAGATGGGATTTTTTTTTTTATGAAATGTGCGATGATTTTTGTATATATTCTGCTTTATAAATTGCTTAATAAGTGGATTTTAAGTGTTATTAGTTTTCAATTAGGAAATTTATATCCGGCATACATTCCTAGGTACAAAGTATCTTTTATTTTTTTTTTTTTTTTTGTACAAATTTATACTCTTTTTTACTTTTTTTACTTTTTTTTAAGATTTAAGATTCAAATTCAATTTTAATAATAGAAATTCGAATAGATAAAATCCATTGGCGCCAAATTTTAGTTGTGAATTAAGATCGATGCTAAAAATCTATACCACCTATTTTGATACTTTGGAATATCAAGATGTGTTTTGTTAAGTTTGGTGCATGAACTGTCACTGTTTTAGGCGTGTTCAGCAGGAGTTTATTACAAATTAATTTCTATAGATACTAATACTTCAACATTAAACCGAAAAAAATAAAAGTTGATAACAAAAAAGATGCAAAATCAAAAAAATTAACAATGCAGGTCCAAAAATGGACTCTTGTGGGACCTCGTTTATTTTTATATTTTTATTTAAATGAAGAAAATCAAATTCATTCATAACATTTTTTGTTTATTATCATTTATCAATAGTTAAGTCAAGATGAACCCCAAATCCTACTCTCAAAAAAAAAACCTTTTTATATAAACTAGCCAGGCCCTGGGCTAAAACCAAAAACAAAAACTTTCAATTTAATGATTAGGAATTCTAGTCTTGTTGGATATAGTTCACACTAGGTATTCGTCAAGAAATCTATGTAAGATGAACTGAATTTAGCAAAAATTTCGTATTGACAAAGGCCCTCACTATAGTCCACTGATGAGTCAAAGTGAGATCGCCGGGACGAAACGCCAATTTTTGTAGGACTTAAAGGCCGTTAAAAGCTATTTTGAATCAAAAATAATTACTGTCAATTCATAATGAATGAGTGTTTAATTTATTTTTAAGAAATTGGCTTCAATAGTTTTAAACTCGTATGTTATAAGTCAGCATGCATCTTGTCTTATTTATAGATTTCAGCTAGTTAAATAGCTATTTTAAAATAATTATAAGGTGCATTAACATCTGCAACTCATTAAGAAAATTTATGAGTTCTTAAAAAAAAAAAAAATTGTAAACAATACAAATTTATATCTTATGATCTTTCTGATGTACAAACTAAACAAATACAAAAAAAATAGAAACAAAAATCATTTCCTATTAAAAAATTTAATTTATTTATTGCATTTCTTGGTTGGTTGGTTGATTGAAGGTAAACTGGCTAGCTATTTCACTTACACGATTTAATATACGGATAAGATTCTTTACAAAATGGATTATCGATGAACTCATATTTAATTAGCGTTTTTTGTTGGGCGGTGTTTGGCGACGACCCACACAACAATAACTTGGCAGCCCCCAACGGATTGACGAACGAATGAGTATTATTCTCTTTGCATTTTATATTAGAACAAGAATTAAAAAAAAAATATATTTATGAGACGAAAATTTGAAAGGCACATTTCCTTGAAATGCACTTCTCTCAAATGAAGCGCAATAAAAAAAAATAAATAAATATTTATTTTCTGTTAGAAAATTCATTACGAATTGTGATGATTCAGTTTTCTAATTGAAAAATGATCGAAGAAGAAGAATATAACAGGTTCAGGTATATGAATGAACATTAGGATACTTCGTATGCTGATGTTAGATACATAAAAGACTAATTAAAATTTGTATAACTATTTAGGAAAGGTAGCCAGCCAACCATCTGTATTTATGTATCTGTTGTTTTTGATTACCTGTTCTTTAGGAAATAAATATTTTATTTATTTTATTTTATTTTATTGTTTTATTTTATTTTATTTTATTTTATTGTTTTATTTTATTTTATTTTATTTTATTGTTTTATTTAATTTTATTTTATTGTTTTATTTACGTAATTTTATTGTTTTGTTTTTCTTTTATTGAATATAAGTTTGGTGCTCATCGAACAAATTTTTTTTTGATCCATTCACAGTACGAAACTAGACTTTTTTTCACCAGAGCACTAAATTCTACGCATTTTAAATTTGCGTTACTTGCACTTTTATACGAAAAAAAAGTCTTAAATAATAACCCAAAATTTTCCTAGGCTAAGCTTGCATTTTATTTCAAGCGAAAATATTGCAGCACTCAATTCGACATTACATTGTCACTTAATTAGCATTTAATTTAATTTTTGCATCGGTAGATTTTGGATTGGAATTTCCTTTGTGGTAAGCCTAACTCTTACGTAACATATTTGGAGGGCAAGGGAAAAAGTATTTACTTAACCTGGGATGGGATCCTGGAACTTAATCAGCGCTTAACAAACTGCATGCATACATATATAAAAATGAATGTTAGTCTTTATGAGGCTTAGGCCCAGTTTCACACCCAATTAAGTGTCACGTAAGTGCCAAATATGGAAAACTAATGCACAATTTCACAGTGTAAACTTATCGGAATAAGAGACACCTAAGTCTCCCATGTTGGCCACTTAAGTTCCACTTACTCAGACAGTAAAACTGCGGCTAAAGTGCCAAAATGGGAAACTTAAGTGCCACATATTTTGTTAAGTGTGCACTGTGAAACTGGCCCTTAAAGACTCAAAAACTACTGAACCAAGTGTTGCCAAGGTTCATCTCGTAAAAAAGTAAAAACAACTATTTTTGTTTCTGTTGTTTGTGTTTGGTAAGATTAGAGGACAGTTGCACAAAACTCGGTTAAACCACGGATCAAAATTTGTCCCCACCGATTTTTGCCGATTAACTGACGTTCAACCAGTGTTCAAAGTTTCAAAAGTTAATTGATAGCCAATCACATACTTGAACATTGGTTGAACTTCAGTTAATCCGTCTTAAATCGGGAGTTTAAAACTTAAACGGATGATTAACCATTTCTGTACAACTATAACTCGATTATTCCAGTTAAAATTTTTAATCCGGATTAATATAAATTCAATGCTCGCCATATTATTCACTCGGTTACATTAAAACTTAAATCATGATAATTATATTCACATTGAATTTATATAATTCACATCCGGATTTCAGTTTTAATCTGGATGGTGAATAATATGACGGTTAATTTACATCCGGATTTAAGTTTTAAACTGGATTAAGCGAGTGAATAATATGGCAGTAAGAATCTGTTTTTTTAGACCCTGAGTTAAACCAGAATAGTTAATCCTACAAATACATTAAGGCCCAGTTTCACACTCGATTAAGTGCCACTTAAGTGCCAAATATGGAAAACTAATGCACAATTTCACTGTTTAAACGTATCGAAATAAGTGACACTTATGTCTCTCACTTACTCAGAGAGAAAAACTGCGGATAAAGTGCCAAAAGGGGAAAATTAAGTGCCACTTATTTTGTTAAGGGCCAGTTTCACAGTGCACACTTAACAAAATAAGTGGCACTTAATTTTCCCATGTTGGCACTTAAGCTGCAGTTTCACTACCTTAAGTGGAACTTAAGTGGCCAACATCGGAGACTTAAGTGTCACTTATTCCGATAAGTTTACACTGTGAAATTGGGAATTAGTTTTCCATATTCGGCACTTAAGTGACACTTACTTCACTGTGAAACTGGTCCTAAGTGTGCACTATGAAACTGGCCCTAAACTTGGGTTAACTCAAAGCATCGATCGAAATCAAAGTACGACACTATATGAATGTTGTGCGACGATTTTAATAGTGTCGCGTTTTCTATTTCGATTATGTTTTCACACAGATCTGTCAAAAAAATCTATTTAGTTAGTCCAGATTTAGTTCAAGAAATTCGGTGAGTTAACTAGGATTACACTCGAGATCTTAATTTAATGAAAAACATTTTTTCATGAATTAACTTGGGTTTAAATCCGTAACTGAGAATGTGACTCTAAACTCCGTTTTATTCACTCGATTAATCCAGTTTAAAACTCAAATATGGATGTAAATTAACCGACATATTATTCACTCGATTAATCTAGATTAAAACTTAAACCGGATGAAACTACATTGAATGTATATCAACTTATGTACGTCCGGATTTATTTTTTAAACTCGATTAATCGAGTGAATAATACGGCGCTAAGCGACTCAAATAATACAAATTAATGACCTGATGGCAAGCAACAAAAAATTTATATATAAAGAAATGTTTTGCTTAAAAATAAAAAAATATTTATCACTTCATTAAAGCAATCAGCAAGAGTTAACAAACAATTCTTGCCTCATTTTGCTTTAAGAAATTTATTTCAACATTTTCCCATTCAACCCAGTATAGGTGTAGTTGGAGAGTGATATTTAAAGAATTGCGCATCTTTTACAAATTACTAAATATTTACCAGTACCTGCTTAGTATTTATATAATTTTTACAACGAAGCAGTAAATTTAATCGATTTATCCAAACAATTTAAATGGGGATTTTTTTTTATTTCGTACTTTAAGTAATTTCTTTGCCAGTATAAGTGTGAAAAGATTATATTTGAAACATTTTAAATTTAAGAAGTCAACCATACAGGATCTAACAGCTTTACAAGCAAAAAAAAAGAATGAGTCGATTGAAAAAATCAACAATTTTAATGGCTGACTACTTTTATACTTTAAACGATCGACGTGGGTAGTAAAATTTATTGCGCAAATACATGTGTACAATGTACATATATTATCGAAAAACTTCATTACACAGAGGTGGGAATAAGTTTGTTTCATTTCCGAAGCGAACACACCCTTTTTTTTTGTGTTGTGTCTTCAGTAGTCGGTGGTTACATTACAGGTCACAAGCATTTGCTTTTAAATATACGCAAATAGAATTTTTAATAAGTAAACATTTTTTTGTAACAAAAAAAAATGAAAGAAACTTCAAAGTAATAAAACCAAAACTCTATCTCTCTTTAACTGTCTATAACATTGTTAAAACATACGAATATATTTCAGTGCTAAGCTAAGAAATATAAGTCTTTTGAATTTTTATTAACTTGAATTGGAAATTAAGAATTAAGTATTCTTATGGTATTTGATGTTTTTTTTTTTTTTAATTTTTTTAACGCACTATTGAAAGGAGGGCATTGTATTGAATAAAGAATGAAAGAAGATGGTAATTAAACATAAGGTATTCAATTCAGCATTTGATATCGTCACAGACTTATTAAGTAGGAAGAAATAAGAGTTTAAAAAAAAACACATTCACAATTATTGCAATACAGTAGAAGCTCTCGACATTCAGATTTTGATGTAACACGAAGAGTCCTCTATTACAATTTTCAATTATCTATACGATATTTGACAATTTGTCAACAAAATTAATGAATTAATATTAGGGGCCAGTTTCACAGTGCACACTTATAACAAAATAAGTGGCATTTAATTTTTCCCATTTTGTCACTCTGGCCGCAGTTTTACTGTCTGTCTAAGTGGCACTTAAGTGGCCAATATGGGAGACTTAAATGTTACTTTTTCCGATAAGTTTAAACCGTCAAATTAAACATTAAGGGCCAGTTTCACAGTGCACACTTAACTAAATAAGTGGCACTTAATTTTCCCATTTTTGGCAATTTAGTCGCAGTTTTACTGCCCGAGTAAGTGGAACTTAAGTGGCCAACATGGAAGACTTAAGTGTCACTTATTCCGATACGTTTGCACTGTGAAATTGAGAATTAGTTTTCCATATGTGGCACTTAAGTGACACTTATTTCACTGTGAAACTGGCCCTAAGTTTTCCATATTTGGCACTTTAATGACACTTACTTCGATTGTGAAACTGGGCCTAAGTCAGTCACAATAAAAAAAATAATAAGTTGTGAATTTCAATAAGATTTGATATCTTTTGCGAAAAGTTCTGTTGAGAGAAACTTGATAATATCGTTATTTATCAAATTTGTAGTCAATTGTAAATTCTTAGTTGCGATTGATAATTAATTGTATTAGGTTTATTTTGGTGTATTTTCTAGAAATTAAACATTTATTTTTGGAGAAAATATAAGAGAATGGATTTCTGTGAAGAATGTGTGCTATAAACAAAATTTTCTTTTTATATTTTTTTTATTATTAGAAAATAAATAACAATAATCAATTGTTGTTTCTTTTTTTTTTACAACCTAAATATAGACATAAATTTAAATATGTTAAACAAACGAAATAATTTATATGTATTCCTGAAACTGAAATGTCAAATTAAATGTCCATTCACAATAGTTGCAATTTATTTAGAATTCCCAGTGATAGTAAAATTTTTCATTTGAAAATCTTTATGCCAAAAAATTGCTATCAGTTGATAATTTTATCATTCAATTTAAATTTTACAACAAATGTAATAGAGGCCAATATAACCTCACTGTTTATACGCCGTAATGCTGGGTGCTAGCACTGATGAATTTATGTAAGCAAGCAAAATACAAAAATCTCATAAAAAAGTAGTTTCAGTAATTTTCAATTTTCTCAAAAACTAGGAGACATAAAGCCATTTGGTTATTTTTTGTTCGATTAAGAATTTATACTAACATTAATCACAAAAAGCCAATTCAGCACTTCATTTCACAATTTTGAAAAAAAAATTTGGTCTAAGCTTATTTTTTCATTTTTTTTTTATCAAAATTTTGAGTTTGCATGCGAATTTTTCAAAAACTATTAACATAAATATTTTAATTTAAATGTAGGGTTATAGAACAGATTTCTGGCTTTCAACATCAGTATAGTACTTTATTGTAAGTGTTGCCATTGTTTTTTAATAATTTTTTTTTTTTAATTTAAGTCATTTTTTATAATTTGCCCCTACCTCCTAAACGGGGCGAGATAGACCCCCCCTCCAATAATAAAAAATGATTGTTTTTGACCCCTCTAAAAAAAAACCGTTATCAATTCTTGGCGCCATAGTTATCGTACTCTCCCCAACCCTACCTTCGAAACTATTATGAAAAAATCGGAACGCTAAACTTGTCATTTATTTATCTGAAGGTCACATCTGTTTCCAACAATTTTTTTTAACTCCAGACAGTCTAATGTGTTTACGCAGAACAACTTAAAATATAAAAATAAAAATAAAACAGAAATAGTGCCCTTTTTTACAATTATAGATACACAGGTATAGAGTGAAGCAAATATGTACAAGGTGGCGGCAAAAGTTGTCACCAGTTGCAAATGGCGGTAAATGTCAATTCTAATTTGACATTTGAACCACCTTGTATAATAAGTGCATTTTTTAATCTTGAATATTTTACTATAGGTACTGGCGGTAGGGTGAAAAAAACGTAACGTATCTTGTGATTGTGATTTTGAGCCTCACGTTACGTTACGTATGTTTATACACCTTAACCGTGAGTCTCGGCACTCACACTTTTTTTTTATTTAGAGAATATTGAAGTAAATTATTATAATTATTATAAAATCGGAAAATCTAGGATATTTAGAGAAAAGCAAACAATTACTCTACTTGTCAAAATTTTTATTGCAAAATAATAAAAAAGTTAGAACGAATTTGTTAACACATATCACAAAACAGTTCAAAAAAATGCAAATAGGTATAAAATTCTGTGCGTTACACATAAAATCTCAGTACTGAGTACCTACAGCCACTTTTTGAATTTTTGAGCTTCTAATTGATTGTTGACTGTCATATAAAATAGTAATCTGACAGCTGGCAAATCAGAAGCTCGAAAATTTCATAAATCTAAATATTGAAGATATTATTATAGACGGTCAACGCAAATGGCCAACGAGTCAACACGTTTATTTTGTCTGACGTGAAAATGACATCAAATTCTGTTCCAAAGTCGTCAAAGTGTTTGATTTGACGTCATTTTGACGTCAGAGAGTCAACGCATTGACTATTTACGTTGACCATCTAATACTAGCTTGAGTAATGAAATTTTAATGCTCTGAACGCACCACGGCATAAGTGTCACGAAACACAGCAGATTCTATTTTCTTGTGAAATTGAAAATATATCATTGAACAAATGTTGAAATTACATATGTTGGGCAGTTCATTTGCATTTGCATAATAATTGTGCGTCATTTACTGTGCTTTTAATGTATTTTGGTTTGCAAAATCTTATACGAATTTGACCAAACTCGTTTATAAAATGTTTTGTTTACAGAAGTTGAACAAAAATTAACCATTTTAGTGTTTTCTCTTGCTAAATAAAAAATCTCCGTTTCTGTCTATGCAATTTTACCAGGCGACTTAAAAACACTCAAGTATACTTCAAAAAACCCATCAAGGATGGAGGAATTCTGAGGTCAGATTCGAATTCAATGCACCAGAAACCTTCGAAAAAGTGTAATCTGGTTCGCGTTACAACAAAAATGATAAAACTTATCGACCAGCAGTGTAATCAATAGCTGATAAATTATGTTGTAACCACGAATAGTCGTATTTTAAAGCTTGAGTTACATTAGACAGCCTTCTAACTATTTAAAAAAAAAGTTATGAACAAACATTTTTCATGGTTTTCTAAGAGTTGTTGTTCGACACCGGAAGCGGCTGTGTAAAGCTTTACTAAATTTGAGTTTTGACATATCAATTATTGAAAATTTAGTGAAAACATATTTCCAACTATTAAGACCCTGTCTAACTAGACAAGATCTCTTCACATTGAAATATAACCTAAAAAATTAAATTCATTAAAAAAACGAACGTCCTTCTATAATTATTGTGAACTCAAACAAAAATTCCTTGATATAGTTCACTGCAAAGATCTCTCTCTGTATTTGATCTTCCATTAATCGCCATTTACAGTGCAGTTCAATGTAATCCAATTAATAATCCATTTTGTCAGATTTCGTGTTTGATTACTCGATGAAACAATCAACGAAGTAAAGATATTCCTGGGTGATGTGTAATAATATGTACCCTTTATTAATTCGAATTCCGTGTCAAAATAAAAACTCACTACAAAAACAAAAAAAAACGAAGGAAAAAGATGAAAGAAAAATCAGAATCACAATAAAATTAATTAGCACTGGGGTATTTCCTTGCGTTATGAGTGCACATTTTTATTATTATTATATTTTGTTTTTGTTATATTTACAACAATGAAAATTAAGTATACAACAATTTTTTCATATGATCATTTTCACAGAGAATCAGAACAAATTTTTTGTAGAATTAATTTTTTTAATTTTTAAGGTTCGAAGCAACATGTGCATATTTTTCTTTTTTGGCCAATAAATACATAAACGTGTTTCAATTTTTCATTGAAATTTCTCAACACTTTTTTTTTTTATTATTTCAAATAGACAAGAGGGAGACAATAGAACTAAATTAAAACCACATAACCGAAGGGAGGAAGAGAACTATTCACAATTTAATAGAAGAAACCATTTTTTTTTTGTGATTCTTATTATTGAACTCCTCAAGGGGAAAAGGGGAATATAGAGGTATGTATTTATTTTCTACGTTCACACTTTATTTCCATACTATAGGTACATATATTTTATGTATTTCGATGCACAAACGAGATTATCATTGTATTTCTTTTGAAAAAAGGGGACAAAACTAATAATAATAAAAAAACGAAATTAAATGTGCGCCGCCCGGTAGAATGAATGAAAATCCCGCAATTACTTATTTCGGTCCCGTCAACACGACACGATCATTCAACACTCAACGAAAACTAAACAACAGCAGCTGAAATTGAAAATGAAACACCAGAGGTCGGAGTCCCGCAACGAGATTGAGTTGAGACACGAACACGACGATCGAGAATGAGAGTATAGGATTTGTACATTGTACCTACTTGTTGTAATTTGTAGACAACAATACACATATCGAAATTAAACTTCGTCAAAGGGGCTGGCTGGCTGATTGCTGTTGCTGATCGCGCAGTTCAGTTTCAGGTTAGCAGATGGTTTTGTGAGTCATTAACTTGTTGAATGTTGATGATGTTATAAGGGAACACCACACTTTTGTATGAATGCTCATTCCACGTGAGACAAATGCACATTTTGTTTTATTCCAAAGATGAATATTAAGAGAAAAAATGATAATTGTAAGCTTTTGAGTTTATAGCAAAGGCTCAAACCATTTGGAGTGTAGAGAAGAGACTGATCATTCACAATGTTTTTAAAGAGAAAAAATGAAAACAGAAATAATTTGTTAAAAAAAAGGAAATACAGAGAATATTATTGAACAATATGAGTTTAATAGGAATTTTCTGCTGTGTTGAACTTTAAGTTCAAATGGCTTAGCGCTTGGTGGTATTAAATTTTAAATTGCACTGTTGAAGGGGTATTTTATGAATACTATGAGGATCGCAAAAAATATGACTTCAAAAGAATTTCTGTTATTGTTTTGAAAATTTGAGCAGTCTGAAAT
This sequence comes from Epistrophe grossulariae, assembly GCA_929447395.1. Lineage (NCBI taxonomy): Eukaryota > Metazoa > Arthropoda > Insecta > Diptera > Syrphidae > Epistrophe > Epistrophe grossulariae. The sequence goes on along the minus strand of OV839569.1, from coordinate 33,800,393 downwards.
TATTCGTAGTATATTTTATTAATAATTTCAAATACAAAACAAGCGAATTTCAACATAATAATGACAATTTACAGTAAAATTTAAACAGGTGATATGAAAAAACTGGTATTTAAGAATTTTATTTATATCAAATGGAAAACCTTCTCTGAAAAGCATCACAAAAAAAATCCTTTGAGAAATGCTAAAAATTGAGTTACTATTTGTTTGATGAGTATACATGCTCCAAATTTGAAAGTTAGATCAATTTTTTGCTCAATGTCGAAGCAAATAGTGTTTTATACTTTAATTTTTAAATGCCAGTGTTGCCATTTTTATTTGTTTAATCGATTTATTTAATTACACGTGTATTTTTATTTACACATGTTTTAAGAACCTACACGTGTACACGTTTTGAATTTTTTTTTTTTTACTACACGTCTACACGTGATTTACATTTTTCACAAGTAAAGTACAAAAATTCTTGAATAAATAATGAAAACATGACATGCCACATATTATAGTGATTGGGCAGGTTCAATAAAAATTGCTTAACATCTGAATTTTCAGATTTCTGTCGTTGAACGCAAAAAAAATCTGAAATTTCAGCCGAGTCATTGTGTCAAATTCCTGCATTTACCTGTAGGATTTACATTTAAGCGAAATAAAATATAATTTTAATTACATTCGTATACTAAACATTGAGCATGAATAGTTGTGAGGATGAAATTATATGTAACTAAATCAGCAACATGTTTTATTATTTTCATTAAAAGTCTTTTTATTGATAAGTATGACCTAAAAAATTTTAGGAAAACTTTCCAAACATCGATATAAAAAATTGTTTATTTAAAAATTCACTAAACAATAAACAAAAAGTTCGTTCGTTAAGTATTGAATTTTCAGGACGAAAACTAAAAAAATCAACTAACAACAAGACGAAAATTATAAAGTTCAGCTTTTAGGTGTAGTGCTTCAGCTGATTTGGCAATTCCCCCACCACAAACAACTTTCATCTGAATTTTCAGATGAGAATTTCTTGTCTGAAAATTCAGATAAAACACGTAACTAAAAGTAACTAAAAGTCATCTAACTTTTTATGACAGCTGGCCAATCTCTAAAAATTCAGAATTCTGAAAATTCAGATGTAAAAGATTAAACGTACCCATTGTGATTGGGGTTTATCGAACAGTGCTAATTATAACGAGGAAGTGTTGTGTTGGAGGTCCGTTGAATGTATTTACAAACCTTGCGACCGTGAGATCGTCCTTACAACCGTCTCAACGTTAAATGGTCCTTTATATCCGTAATGATTATTTGTATAATTTTTTTTTTACCAAATTTCCACTTTAATTAATCTTATAATTGATTTCAAATCTAATTCTTGCTTATATAGAAAAGCTTCCTGCATAACTTTTTATTGACAACAAGCGCATATACACAAATATCTAATAAAGTTCAATTAAATTTCAAAAGTATGTACAACCGTTACCTACCTATTGATAGCTTTAAGCTCTTCAATAACTATTGCATCTATTAGTTCTTAGATGGCGCACCAATCAACAGAAAGAAAAACACTCATACAAATTTGAATTCTATATAAAATTCAAACAAACCTCTCTAGCTACGATAGCCTTGCTTGCTCTATAGGTACACTCAATTCCTTTTAGCAATTCCTGGTATAATAAATATTTTATGAAATTATAGTAAATGCCATTTAATCAATTTTACATCTATCATAGAATATAAATACATATATATAGGAGCAACACTTTTATGGGGTATGAGATATCAATTACATTTACAATATCGTGTTCATGCATCAAAAAAAAAAAAATAATAATAATAATTGATTGAATCGATTGGCCTACTTAACTAGGTATAAAAAGATGCTAGATTGCCTCACATAATAACTTTGATGGTAGGCAAAACAGTGATGATGGTAATAGGCAATAAGAACACTCACTCTTTAAAAGAAAATAGCAATAAAGACATTTAAAATAAAGTTCATTACAACAACAACAACAAAAACAAAATAGAACAATAATAATTTAAGTTTGCGTAGTTAGATAAATTTTTGAGGAATATCTTTTAATAAAAAAAAAAAACCCCTTTCTTCAAAATTAATTTAAAATTTTCCAATATAAACTTACATATAATAGGGATGGTATTTTATGAATGAAAGAAGCAAGAAGGGAAATTTTTCTGGAATTTTTTGTTTGTCTATATAAAAATGAAGGCCAAGAATAATTTTTAAAAGCTAAGTGGGAGGTAACCATTTTATTGACAGATCGATTGGAATAATATAGAAAACCAAAATGACTGACTGCTGACAGCTGACAAATAGACTATCTACATATATACATACTTGTACATATATAGAAACCGGAAAGCTAAACAAAAAATAAGGAAAATTTTATAAATTTTATTTTTTGAAAAATATCCACCGGATTCAAGCAAATCAATTTATAACTTTGTTTTTTGTTTTGTTTTCTTAAGATTTTAAATAGATTTCTTAAATTAGTTCAATTTATTGATCTAGGTATTGAAATTGAATTGAAAGTTGCTTTTTGCAATTTTTTTTTTTTTAACTTTTAACTAAGGTCAGTTTGTAAATGTGAATCGTTTAACTTTGAGATGAAATCATGTCTATTATAAATGAATGTAATAAAATATTCTGTTTTCAAAATAAATAAATAAAAAAAAGAGGGTAAAAGTTATAAGCAAAGAGACAGACAAGTCATTTTTTTTTATAGATTGTCGTCGTGTCTATAGTTGATGCCGACAGCAAGGTCGACTTAGAATCGGAAGTGAAGCAACTTTTTTTTGTTTTGTATCTTTTTTTTTTCAATTTCATTTCTTCCTTTTAAGAAGTCACAACGATTTATTATCTGACGACTTTTTACATGGATAACAAAAAATGATTTTAAACGGAAATCTTAACAAATAAAAATAAAATAAAAAAGAAGAAAACTTAAAAAAAAAATGATAGAGAAAAGTAGAAAAAGAAAAAATAGAAATTAATTAAAACTATATTACACAAGTTTTGTGAAAATAAAATGTTTAAATTTATCGGGAAGGAGGGGCGGAAGGGGGCGTTGGATCCAAGATCTATTAAACAAGTAACAAAAATGTTGGTTAATAAATTTCTACTCTTGTAACCCCTCTAGATTATTTATATTAAAATAATAAAAATAACTTGCATTACCAAGCTTATATTATGAAATGATTTTCAACTCCTAAGGGCTCTTGACATTTGAATAAACCTACTACAAACGGTTATATTTTAAATTTTCCATTGATAAAAGAATTTAATTTGAATGAAATATCTATGTATATATGTATTTCCAACCATTTTTTTATTTGTTTTTTCCTGTAAAAAGTTTTCCATATTGTTTTTTTTTTCTCCTTCTGATTTCCTATAGTCCAACATGTGGGCATTTCTAAATGTCACCACCTACACGGCCGGCATGACAACCGACGTCGCCCGCCACCACCACCACCGGCGAAAAACAACGAAAAACTCGAAAAACTTAATTTCCTTTAACTTTACAAAACAAAAAAAAATATTGATTTATTTACGTAGGTATACTTTAATCAACAATAATAATGTTTTTTGTACATCATCAGAATTATGTGTGTACGGAACAAATTTCAAGTGAAAATTTAATTTTAGTTAAATAAAATTACAAAACAATTTATTTTCTACGTCATCAATTTTATAAGGAAGAAAATATTTTTTTTTTTTTTTGTATCTTGACGTAAGTAGTATGCATCCTCCACCCACCTGTAGACATTCTGTTCATAAACGTCCAATGGCTTTTAAGTATTTACATAATGAACATAGTTTGTTAAAAAAAAAAAAAAAAAACTGCCAATATTGACTTGAAGTTAAAGGTTATATGGTAGCATGTGACTATTTAACGCAGATTGTTGCTTTTAGAAAAAGTATCTTCATCAACACAAACGAGTAGATATACGCAACAGGAATGTTCTGTACGTATTTTTTTTTATATTGTTTACAGAATATAAACGTACATATATATTTCTTTCATAACAAAACACACAGTAGGTATAGGTAGATCTAATGTAGCTAATCTGTTATGTTATGTTTTTTATGATTTTTTTTTTTTTGTATAAAATTTTTGTTATTGGTATCTTGATAATTTGATGTTTAATTTTCAATAATTCGAAGTAGTTTTGCAATACACAATCTGTCTGGCGTTATTTTTTTTTTTAATCATAAATGAGTATAAAATGTGTTATAGGAAGCAATAAACAAATATGTAATTATTTTTAAATGTTTATACATTTCTCTTGAATAATTAAAAAAAATAAATAACTAAAGCCAAAGGGTTTTAATGTATTATTAAACACTAAAGGTGTGGTTAATACACTTTTCAGTAATTTGTTTGTTTAGCAAATGGATTGGAAGTATTTTTTTTTTGTATTATATAAGGTAGAATAAAGCTAAAGGAGATAATTGCTATATAGCCGGACATATCTTTTTCCTTTTTTTTTTACGAACAAAAATTGAGTCTTAATCGTAATTTCAACATTCGTGTGTGACCGACGAAGCATAGTGACACAAAAGCAGGAAAAAATCCCAAAAATGAAAAGATGGTACTTAAAGAAGCTGCTTTAATTACATTAGTGTACAACCAAAATGGACATTCAATGACACTATTATTTTTTTGTATGCATTTTAGCCTCCTAGACAGGAAAATCACATTTAAAAAAACAAGAATGGATAGGTTTTGGAGATATGAATTTTGAATTTTTGAATTTGAATTTGAATTTTGTGTGGAGTGCTGTGTTCGAAAGTATAGCTACACAAAAGGTTTCAATTGAACTTTATTAAGTTGCCAATGAAGAACACATCTATTTTTTTGCTGATAAGTTGAGAGGAGCTTGAAAGATAATATAGCATGGCATTGTAAGTTTTACCGTTGTTTTTAAATAATTTTTTTTCCGCTTCAAGTCAATTTTTAATAAAATTGCCCCTCCCGCCGGGGGGAAATAAACCCCCTCCTCCAAAACGATTTTTTTCTTGTCTTAACCCAATCTTCTCGCTTTAGCTTTTTGGTGTATGTTATACCAATCACCCTGTATATGCTTTGTGATAAAAAAAATTATTATAGAATCTGTTGCTGGTAGTAAGTAAAATTAATTCTAGTAATTTTGTTAGAGATATTTTAATTATGGGGCAGATTTTGTATTTATCCAAAAAAAAAAATGACTTTTCTTATCAAAAATCTATTTGTAAAGGAAAAGCTACTTCTGGGCATAGTTGAGCATTGAAATTAGACTTTAAATTAACTTTGAAGTATTCTGATTAAGAATCAATCAAAAACCACTGCGGCTTTTTGCGACTTTTCAAATTAATGGCAATGCAAGATATCTATTAAAAAATTAAAAACAATGGAAATAAAAGTGTGTCCTATAAACTTTTTATTAATTTCACTGACTTTTTACAAAAAAACTTATGTACATAAAAAGTATTTTATTAAATGATTTTATTATTTTTTAACGAAGGCTAGAAACTAGATGGTCTTATCTCTTCTAGTTTTTGAGAAAATTGAAAATTACTTCTAACTACTTCCAAAAATATAGGTTTGTATTTATTTTTTTTTATTTTAACAAAATTAAAAAAAAAATTACTTATAAATTGCTTTTTCCAATGACTGCAATAATAGACTTAAAAAAAAAAAATATAATTTTGGCTATGTTTTTGGGAAATTTCGCCTTTTTGTGCGACATGTGCATATTTTGATCATTGACTGAAGACGACCGAAAATTGAAGTATCTATACCCGTTTTTAAAGCTCCGCTTATTACTGCAGTTAGGAAATAGAACTGCAAATATTCTCTGTGAACAGAAAGAGATGGGAGGTTTATCAATTGAAGTCTCTGAGTGTATCTCGTAATAGAACTCTTTCTGACCAGGGTAAAAAACGAAAAGAAAATCTTAAAAATCTTCTTTGAATAGTTTATATTCTATTTATATGAACAGAGTAGTATGGCGACCATACAACACAACCATATTCAAGAAATTAGCCTTATAAAAGAAACATAAAGAATTTTTAAAACATATATGGATCACGTAAAATTCTTATGGCCATTTTTATGTATTGGCGTTAAATATGAATTTTTGCAGAGAGCAGGAAATTTCGAACATTTCAGACACTGAAAAGAACAAATAACGGATAAGACAAGTAAGACACACATTTTTTCAACATAAATGACGGTACACCTTCTGGGACAGGGCTAAAACATTCACTAAGTTTTAAAATATTGTCGTGTAGGCTTCAGAAATCGAAAAGTTTATAAAATTCAGATGAGGTAATTTTTAATAATTTCCAAACGGAGTTCATGAACTTTATCATGATAAAAATGTACACCTTGACTGTCTTTTTGACATTGTCAGATTTTATTAAAAATCAAAATTGTTATGTCCTTATTAAAAAACCCCTTTGTTAACAAAAATATTAGAATTCATTTTCCGTTAAGTTTAAGCTTGGAAACTTAATTTAAAGTTGAAAAAGTGTGCTCGAAATGTGTTTCAAAAAATACTAGATTAAATAATTTAATAAAATTTGTTTCTTTTTTTATTTTTTCAAATGCTTTCTCTAGTTTACTTTAAATGCCTTAAAAATTAATCTACTTATTGACAAGCAGTATATATACAAGCCAAACTATTAATCGAAACTTCTGGATTTCTTGTTTTGCTTTTCCTGAAAATTGGTGTGTGTTGAGTTGTAATGTTTAATTCTCCACGTGCGCCAGATAAAGAACATTAAAAAAAATGGTATTGTAAATTTAAGTATGTAACTACATATCGCTTCCTTAGAATGAAAGTGGCCTAACTAAAAAATTCGGCATCTTTTTTTTCCACCTGGTTTTTGAGTTCATTTCGCTTTTTAATTTCATTTTATTGAAAAATCAGAAGTTACAAAAATTTTTAGTTAGGTCACTTTCATTCTTAGGGTGCGATATTTAATAATTTCAAAAATTTTTTTTTTCAGTATACAAACATTCTCATAATATTTATTTAAAAAAAATATATATAGATTTTATAACGCAATACTCGTATTATTTTTATGTAAAAGGACCTCTTGTTGTAAAATTTTGGATCAAAATGGGTTGAACCGTTAAGGATTTTTTTTCATATTTTCTGTCATTATAATCACCTCTAATCCGGTGGTTGGTTTTTTTTTTACGAATACAAAATTTGCCCTGTTATACCCATATCACAAGTAAAAAATTTTACATACTGTGCAAAGTTGTCATAAAAAAACAGCAATTGAGTTGGATCAAACAAAAAGAAAGCAAGCAATGTGGTTGTTGTCAAGTGGTTGTTGTTATCGAAGATCTTAAATAATTCGATTCAAGAATTTTTTTAGCCCAAAATACCTGTCCTAAATATCACTTAAAAAGTCTTGAATTTTATTTTTTTTAATTCATAAAATGCACATTTTAAACTTCCTAAACATAAATATGTAACTAGTAAAAATAGTCAACAATTGAAAATAAAGCCGACAGATATGAGAGGTAGGTATGTAAAATGCTAGAACGCCAAAGTGATATGAAATTCAACAAAGTAGTGAACCCAGCAACATCAAATTCCTGGATTCAAAAAAATAGCCCTAAAAATTCTTATTAAAATAAAGAACATTATAAAATTTGGTGCCGACAAATTAGTTAAATACTTTTCGCGCTTACTCGTGACAAAAATTAAATAATTGTTTAGTCTTTATTAAACAAAAGTGATGATGGTAAGGAAGTTACAATACAAAATGGATACTTAAAAAAATCTGTCTGTGTCTATGTTGTTACTAAGAAAGAAAAAAATAAAAATCCATTTGTTAAATAAAGAAATTCTTTTACTTTTCAAGCACTACTTAACTTAACTTAACACACCTTCCAGCATCATACATAGAAAAGATAACACTTGTGCTTTCATGCAAAATAAGAGAATTTCTGAAATGTTAAATTGGGTCAAGATAAGGTATTTCATTTTTTTTTTTTTTTTTTGTCCCATCTCACACTGTTGTCACTTAACAAATTGTCATAAAGTCCTTGATTCACTTTTATATAATAATATATACGAGCGAACAAAATAAAAACGACAACCATCATAATATATAGTCACTTTTTCTTCTTCTAGATACCTAGTTCTTCTTAGCTTACGGTATTCACACACGTCTTTGTCTTCATTAGAAAAAAAAAATCTGTCCTAGAAGTAGATGTTAGGTACCTGGTATCTATCCTTTATTTTTTCCTTTCATCCTGTTCTCTCTCTGGTATGAATTATTAAATTCCTTAAATTACCTTCCTCAATCCAGACACACACTCACACAAGCCAAAACACACACACACACATAAATTTCTATAGACGTGCATGAAATACAAAATAAAAATTTACAAAAAAAAAAAAATCAAAGAGACAAATTGTTTTCTTAAGTAAATTACACTTGAAGCAGTTTGAAAAATAAAATCAAATTATTTTCTTCAAATCGTGCTGAAAAAAATTTACAAAAAAAAAAAAAAATGAAAACGAAATTCCGCACAGGAAAATTTGTTTTTCAAAGCAAAGTAAAAAAAAAGGAAATAATCTTTTTTTTTTCTCCAGCAGCGAGAAAAGAGGGAAAATCTAAAATTAGATTTATCATTCCGATGGAATTTTAAAGAAAACCTAAAATACAAATATAGCTTTGCCCAAAAAAAAAAAACCTACAATAAAGTATTAATCCGAAAGCATCAGCAGAGACATTCAAAGTTTCTGGCGAAAATTTCCTTTGATAACTGAATTTGTGAGAAGCATTCAAAATACAATACAATACTACATACTTGTCTTTCGCACTTAAAATCGAATCGACAAATATACTTACTTGCTCTATTTGTGATATACAAGTCAAACGTACGTACCTACTTATTCTGTATTTTGAGGTGGAATTTAATGAATTGCCTCAGCAGATGACTCTGTCTGGACTGGAAATACTCCAGCGAATTATATAAATTTTATTTCGAGAAAATTGACAATCCAATAGGGAATAGAGGAATGAAGTAAATTAAGCTAAGGGCTTTTGTCGATGTGTAGTGTATGTTTCTGAAAAACTCATCATTGGTCTTTTCCAGAGGCACTGTGGTTAAATCGTAAGTAAAGTCGTTATGGTTTTTTGGCTAAATACATGAACCACGAACAATCTACGTACGAAGTGGTAGAAGTTGAGTAAATAAGAAATGCATTATTAGGGTGGTTATTAACAAGAAGAGATTTGGAACCTGTGCCTACGTTCTGTAACTCTCGCATCGACAAAATCAGTCCAGAAACGATCAAAATTGAAACAAATCGTATGAGTTTTGTTCCATTTTTCAACCAATTTTAACGATGCGAGAGTTACAGATTGTAGGCACTGGTTCTATTTCAATGCGAAATTCTTTACTTGTTCAGTTTTAATTTTAAAGGATGCCGAATTTGATTTTCGTAAAAAAATAATAAGAATCATCAATATTTGAACCAACAGTTGTTTTAACGATAAACAAACAGGTCTCATAATAAAAACCTTAAATTCTCACCCCTTTTACGAAAGTTAACTATCAAACTGATAATTGATAAATATTGAATATCGATGTTTAATAAACCAACTGACAAAGTTTTGACATTTCGGAATGGTGCAGACTATTGTGAATTGCAAGAAAATTTTTAATTATTACGGATCAATTATCAATTGATATAATTGATAAATATGGAAATTTGATACATTTATACTCAATTTATTGAAAAAAAAACTGAATAACTATTCTCAAATACAAAATTATAAATTTTCTTGAAATTCACAATCGTCTGCACCATTCTCAATGATCAAAATTTTTCTCAATTGTCTTGTTGTGTATCGAATTTCAATATTTATCAAGTTATCAACTATCAATTGATGGTTGACAATCTTGATAGGAGATACACAATCCAAGCTGAAGTTTTCAAATGAATAAACTTTTTAGCACAAGAACAAAAATAAAAAAAGCTTTTTAAACCTAAAACTGAAACGAGGAAAGCATAAGACGAACTTGTGTATGAACTGGCTGTGGTTTCGATGGCAATGATTTTTAATCGCACTTGTGATGATCGTTTAAATTTTGAAATACATACATTTCCTGTGTTGTGGTTTTGATGGAAGCGAATAAACCGATTTAAATTTCGATTTGTCTTCCAATTGAGAGATGGCAGCGATTTCGAGGGATTTTTTAGGTAAAAATAAAACAAATTTCACGATTTTAGTTAAATGTTACTAAGCAACCACATAACTAAAGATCGATAACTAAAGATCGATAACTAAAGATCGATAACTAAAGATCGATAACTAAAGATCGATAAATAAAGATCGATAACTAAAGATCGATTGGTATATCTAGGGATTGAAAGCCATGGACCGAAATGAACCCATTCAAACAAATTTTCTTGAGAGATCAATCGCTTGAATTTGCTTACAATGAGCAAGTAAAACTCGCTGCAACCGAAACCATTGCCTTAGGCTAAGGCTGAACACATACTGGAGCTGCGAGCAGAGCGAAGATGCGAGAAGTGAGCAGAGCGTCGAAAACAAACAATTTTTTTCTTATGAAAGCTCTCATACTGAGGAGTCTAGCAACGAGGTAGCAGCGCTGCTATAAACGAGCAGAGCGGCGCGTTCAAACAAATTTGTTTTCTTCGCTCTTATCGAAGTAAAGTTTCATGAAGAAATTGAATATACAGAAGAATTAAAGCAATATTTTAACGGAAATTAATTTAAATTATGATAAAAAATAATTTAAAATAATTATATTTCATAGGTTTGATTAAAATATGCATAGTTTTCAAGAGCTTATATTTTAATTTCTCTTATAATAGACCTTATGGCAAAGATTCTGTTCCGATGAAGTTCCATGATTGAAATGTGTAGTTTGGTCGTCCCAAATTATTCAAAAAAATAGATGTACTATCTACACAGTACACATATTAAAGGTAATATCATTAGCGTCTTCATTTTTGTTCAGTTCTGCGCATCTGTCAAAATCAAGTTATTATGGTGGTAAAATGGTGGACCCAGCGCTCATTTCCTTGACTAATTTCAATATTTTGTTGTTTCTAATGATGCGCGTTGAGTTTCTGTGGGCACTCGAACAGCCATTTTTAATTTTTTGACATTTTCAGCTTTGACAACCTGCGCAATATATTACCTTACATTTGTGTAGGTACTGTGGATGTACTACATCTTCCATTTTAAACGTTCATTCGATATAATATTATGCATAAAATCTTCCCGGACCCAGTCGAAGTTCTGGTGAAATTCCCCGTGTTCGCGACTACTTTTATTCAAGGCATTCGTTCATCTTCTGTTTTTTTTTTCAATAAGTACCAATTTTTGAGCAAAGAACTTTAAAAAAATTGGAATACATCATTTCAGTTTTAAATCTCAAAATCGACTATCAACGCTTCAGTATGTGATACCTTTTCTTTGATCAACTCCTTCTTTCATCGACGCTCTGTTCACCTCTCGCATCTCCGCTCTGCTCGCAGCTCCAGTATGAGTTTAGCCTAAACTCATACTGGAGCTGCGAGCAGAGCGGAGATGCGAGAAGTGATCAGAGCGACGAAAACAAACAAATGTGTTCTTATGAGAGCTCTCATACTGAGGCCTCTAGCAACGAGGTATCAGTTCTCATAAGAAAGCATGTGTTTGTTTTTAACGCTCTGCTCACCTCTCGCATCGCCGCTCTGCTCGCAGCTCCAGTATGAGTTTAGCCTTAATCATATTATTTAAATGCTTAACTTACTGACTACACTTTAAACTGCTTTAATATCAAATACTGCGCATTTCCATAGATTTCGTAGGAATTTTTGTAAAAAGAAAATTTTAAGTTGCTATTTCGATCGCGCGACGATTCAGTCGCAAAAAATAGAAATAGAACTATTATCGCAAGTAAACATGTATCAATAACACTTGTGATTTAAATTTCGACTGAAAAGAAATCGCAGCGATTAAAAAAATGAAGATGTAAAATGTTTTGTAGTCATACAATTAAAAAGATCTTGCTATTTTCAACCACACGAGTGACGAGTATTTATTCGCAAAAAATGAGACAGACAGTTTGAAATATATGAAAAATCGCAGCGATTGAAAATTGAAGCAAGGTCAATTATCTGTCGCAAAATTAAAAAGATATTTTTGTTTTTAATCAAACGATTTTAAAGTCGCAAAAAATGAGACACATGGTTTTCAATGTTGATATATACATATGCGACTGAGAAAATCGCAGCGATAAAAAAAAAACAAACAGGTTATATTTTTAGCTTTTATTTGTAGTCGCAAAATTTTATATTTAATTTGTAGATCAAATGAATCTTGTCATATTATCTTCCATTCACTGTGACTAAATAGCCTCGCGATAGAAATCAAAAGTGCGTTGTAGCCATATTTGTCGCCTCATTTTTTGACAACAAAAAAATCTTCAATAAATATGTTTGTTTAAACGTTACCTATACTTAATTGCAGCAAATGCGTTTGCTTTAAAAATGTATGTTGTAGTTATTTGCAATTGAAAAATAGCACAAGTTAGTGCCTTGCAACTATTTGTTGCGACAAAGACAGAAAATCGCAAGTGCATTCTTAGCTTTATTTTTCGACAGAAAAAAAATCGTCAATAAATATTTTTGTTTAAAAGTTGCCATTTATTTGCAACAAATGCATGTATTCTCACTAAAAGATGTACATATTATGTACATGCGATTAAAAAATTGCGCGACAAAAAAACCACAAATTCGTGAATTTTGCAAATATTTATTGCGATTGCGATTTTTTAAACCTAGATTTTTCTATGCTTTAACATTGAATATTCATTTTGGAATAAAAAATCTACAGAAAAACAAAATTATTCTCTAAATAATTTGTGAAGTTAAATTTGTCGCAGGAATAGGATCTGATTTATGGGGAAAAGGTAGAAATATTATAATTTTATTTTTTGGCATAGAACCAGAATTGACCCCTCATCATGTGTATTTACAACATCGATCCCAGAATTCAGTAAAATGCAGCCAATTTAGTTAAGTTTAGGTTGCGATCTTCGTAGTACGTTTGTGTTAGTAAATTTTACTAACTCATATCTAACAAGTCATTTACTAATATTTTTTTTAACTGTTTGAATACATTTGCGTTAGTAACTTATACTAACACATATCTAACAAGTCATTTTGTTCACATTTTTTTAACTGCTTAGAACATTAATTGCGTTAGTAAATTTTACTAACCTACATTTTACAACTTATTTTTTTAAATTTTTTTACTGAGCTCCAAATAAAAATTAATTTTTTTACATTGAAATAGAAATTGAATATTGATAAAGACCTGATTCAATGGGGGACAAAAGCCCCTCTTCTCCTTACCTCTGTTTTTAACTTAAAACGAGAAAAAAAACAACAAATAAATGAACTTACTAACACCTACCTACATTTCTTGGCGTCGAAAATCTTCGACTTTGTCTTCGAATAAACGAAGTAATTCTCGTTACAAAGCCCACATTTGGTTTCTTTCGAAACACAACTAGCTGACCGCTTTCGTCAATTGTTTTGCTTCTTTACACTCACAGCTGAAGCTAAATTGTCAAAATTTTCGATTGACGAACAAAAAAAAAAACAAACGAAACTGAATTGAACACAACTTTTAAAAACAATACTAGGTATAGGTACCGCCTTAAACTTGTATCCGAACTAGACTGAAAGGCTTTTTTCTTAAAGAAAATGAAAACATTTTCTTAGCTAAATTAAATTGTTGTTGTTTTTTTTTTTTGTATATGAAAAATAAAATCATTGACAAAACGAAAAAAGGTGCAATGTAATAGCTTACAAGTAGATATAATTCATATATATTCTCAAGGGTTGAAGCCTCTCTACATACATAGGTACATATATTTTATGGCATAATGATTTTTTTTTTTTTTTTTCATTTCTTAAATCAGTTGCATTGTGTTGTGAAAAATCGAAGTCAATTAGAGCCTCAAATTCAAGGTTGAGCAATGTCTAGCTTTTGAACGACTTTGAAGAATAATAATAATCATTATTCTCTTCACAAAACAACAAAAAAAAAACTGAACTTGAAAGAAGAGAAAATAAAAATAAAAATGTTTCAAGTTCGTTAACATCGTAGGTAGGTGGTACTAGACGAGTAACATTATTTCAAACAAAATGTATTCATTTATTTAATAAAATAATTAGAAGAAAATAAACAAACATATTTAAATCATGAAAGAAAATTATGCTTCAAAAATGTCTTTTAATTAGAAAACAAGATGGTGGGTGAGTAATCAGTGCAAAATTAAGGAAAAATAAACATGTATATACGTTTGTCATTATTTATTTATTTTCCAGAATTGTAAAATTTTAATTTGATATCAAAGAAATTTGATCAAAACTACGACTTACTAAACATCTAAAAGGCCTCATTAAGACTTTCACAAAATCTTTTTTTTTTTTTTTTTTTAATTTTTGATTTTTGATTTTTTGAGAATGATTTTATAAATTTTAATTTCGCATACAAATTTATTTGCATTCTTTCAAAAATATAGTTAAATAATATTTGTATAAGCTTCTCTAAAAACCGCAGTGTTTCGGGTTCTATATATTTTTTGGCACTTGTTACATGTACGCTTTCCAAAATAAGCAACAAATTATATTGAGCTGGACGTATGTAGGTACCTAACCTAATGACGCAGAAAATCTCGAGATGCCAATAAAACTACAACCACAAAAATGTCGAATATTTTCGCCTAAGATAAATAAATGGAAACGATGGAAGGGGGAGGGGGGAAGGGGGTTGTTATATATGTTCCTGCTTTCAAAAGATACAAATTTATCTCTCGTGATAGAACTATAACAAATTTTTACTTTATTGACATTTTAAAAGCTACCAGATAGTTGGTTCTTGAGAAATTTTATTTTTTCTAAAGACAAGCATTTTACTTCAATTGGTGTGATGACTGATGGGTTGCCTTTGAGAAAGACATTAAATGTTTCATTTAACTCTTTCAATCAAAATTTTATATTGGGTGAGCCATTTAACGACTATTTCTTCCTTTCTGCAATGTTGGTCGCAACGGTGCCCATTCTAAGGTTCCAATTTTCGGTCCAAAGCGTGAAATGAATTATTCACCGAATTTTTCTCGTAATAAAGCCATGGTTTTACGGGATATGTGGCAAGAAGCGTTAGCCCCCCACACAGTGATTCGACTTATATGGAGAGGTGGTCTTAAATCTATCAACTCTGAACCACTTTGCTGATTTTGAAGAAATTATCAGAAATTATAAATGATAGTATACATATTTATAAATAAATGTCCGCCCTAAAACACGCCCATTTTTCAAAAGTGGTCAACTAATCATCAAAATTGACATAAATGAGGGTTGTGTCTTGAAAAAAAATTGTAGATAATTTAATTTCTAATAATTCTTTAATTTTTACTACGCCCATTTTTTCGGGGCGTTTTTTTGTTAATATTTTGTTTTTTTTTAGACCAATTTAAAAGAAACCCAAACAAATTGACATACTATGTATACAAACAAAAAATCATACAAAATATTTACCACGCCTACTTTTGGAGGCGTTTTTTTTTTTTTAATTCCAAAGTCTTGTTTATATACATAATTGTTTCTTAAGAAAATGATGAAAATGAAAAGATATAATAAAATATGTAAAAAATTTATTTTTGTTTCATACAACATTTTTTTCCACGCCCACTTTTGAGAGGCATTTTATTTATAAAAATATTGTTGTTAAGACCAATTTCTAAGAAAACAAAACGAATTTTTGAATAATAGGTAAAAAAAATCATTCAAATTGTATAGCTATCACGCCTACTTTTGAAGGCGTTTTTAATTGGAGTCCTCTCTGCACAATAATTGTTTCCTAAAATGCAAAATGAAACAATAAAAGACATAATATGTATGTATGTAGTAAATTTATTTTTTTTAAACAATTAGTTCATACAAAATTTTTCTACACGCCCACTTTTTGGAGGGTTTTTTTTTTTTTTTTTTTTAATGTTCGTTTTTAATTCAATTTCTAAGAAAACAAAACGAATTCTCTAATAATGTGTAAACAAAAAAAAATAACAAAAAAGAACAAAAAAGAACAAAAAAGAACAAAAAAGAACAAAAAAAGAACACAATAAGAACAAAAAAAGAACAAAAAAAGAACAAAAAAAGAACAAAAAAAGAACAAAAAAAGAACAAAAAAAGAACAAAAAAAGAACAAAAAAAGAACAAAAAAAAGAACAAAAAAACAATAAAATGTACGCCACGCCTACTTTTATGGGGCGTTTTTGACTAAAATCCTATTTATACAATCGATACCATAAAATATGTAAAAAATTCTTCTGTTTTTTTAACAATCAATTTTACAAAAAAAAATCAACAATTTTTGTTTAAATATAATTTTTATTTAAATATTCATCGTCTTCTTTTATCTACGAACTAAAGGGTTCGACGAGCGAATAGGGTTATATAAACTTTTTTATAGACGTGTCAGTTGGTGGAAATTTTATTAAAATCAGATTTTACCGAATTAAGACTGCCTTCATAAGAAAATAAAAATGGACATGCGAGTAGGCTGACCATCGTCAGGATTTCGCCTGACGCGTCAGGCTTTTAATGGCCAATCAGGCTTTGGCCAGGTTTCGTCTTTTGTCAGGCTTTTTTATAATTATTGCAGAAAATATAATCGTTAGAAGAAAAACGTTTAC
This sequence comes from Epistrophe grossulariae, assembly GCA_929447395.1. Classification (NCBI taxonomy): domain Eukaryota; kingdom Metazoa; phylum Arthropoda; class Insecta; order Diptera; family Syrphidae; genus Epistrophe; species Epistrophe grossulariae. The sequence continues at coordinate 33,783,648 of OV839569.1, read as the reverse complement.
TAAATGCTTGTAAATCGCAGTAAACACATTCATTTTTTTCATTTAGTTGCCACTTTTCAGAAAGAGACAAAGAGTTGTGCAATAGGGTAATTCAAAAAAACACCTTTCAAGAAATTCAACCGAGACCGGGCGAAATTATGAAATCCCTGAAAATTTCATGCTTTTAGCACCAAAACTCTCTTATAATATTCTCAGAACTGTCAATGTTCTGACAGTAGCTAACAATTAGCTGACAATTGGCATATTTCTTACAATGAAAAATTGTCCGTTCACAAGGTTGGTAGATTTCTTCCCAAAGTATGACAATTTGATTGTCAGCTCTTTTTTTATCTCTCTTTAACCAACTCATTGACATTACGGACAATGAAAAAATTGACATCAATTGTAAGATGTTTTCAATGAAAACATCTGACAATGACCAATGAGTCTGACAATGTCCTAATCGACTGACAATGATAAAAATTATGTGTTCAGACGATTGTTAGATACCTTACAATTTTTTGTCAGACGTTTCTGACAATATTGACACAGAAAATTGTGTGTTCAGAGGATTGTAAGACATTTGGAACAGTTTTTTTTCTGATAGATCTGACAATATTGTAAGTCGTCTTCGTGCATCCGAATCAAGGTAAGTTATCAATGAATGTTTTTTTTTATAAAAATGAAGTTTCAAAAAGAAAAAAAAATAATTGTTTTATTTGTCGGGCTTTTTTCTCAAAAATCAGGCTTTTATTTCTTTACTGTCAGGCTTTTCTGATTTTAGAGCTGGTAACCCTACATGCGAGCCCCTTTTGCTTAGAAAAAAAACTTTATAATCTCTATCTTAAAAATTTACTTAGACAACACTACGGATTTTTATCAATTTTGACAACAATATAATTTTTTTTTATTTTTTAAGTGAGAGTTTTAGTGGCCATCTTCATTTTTGAAAAAATATATGTAGATCGATAATTTCATCACCAGCACATAAACCACACTAAATTGTTGATTTGTCTATATGTAAAAGGAGCTTTAGAATCTCTTTGGGATTGCTCTTCAGATCAAATACGACAATTTTGCTTATTGGCGTTGCCATTAAGCCAGAAATTTGTTTCAGGGCTGAACTTTATAAGTCGAAAACAGTTGGTTTCTTCTTTAAGCTGAATAAAATAATAAGCTAAGTCTTTTCATATGACGAAATGTGAAATAATGTTGAACAAAAACACCATCATTTTAGTTCGGTAAGACCTACGCTTAATCTGTCATAAATCACTTGTTATATAATTTATTTATTATTTTTCAGTAATTCCTGCTACATTTTAATTGGATATGTACAAAAATTCTTCATTTTCAACAGCTTTAAATTTCTACAAAATTCCTATTTATAGTCTACAAAAAAATCATACTCTGGGTCAGTTAAAAATTCATTAATCTAACGTTTTGCTATGAGTACGTTTTTTTTTTCAGCAATGTTTTCCATATATGTATACCTATATACATATAAAAAAAAAAACAGAACAAACACCAAACCTGTATCATTTAAAATTCAAATGAAATTCCTTTAATCCGACCTTTTCCAACTTCTGTTACAGCAAACTTTTATTTGTTTTGTTTTTTTTTTTTTTAATTGCACTTGACTAGGAATATTTTTATTTCTCTTAAATATGATTTATTAATTTATCATCGTGAACTATTGACTTCATTCACAATAACCATAAAATAAAAAGTTAACATAACAAAAAAAAAAAAAAAAAAACAAGAAATAACAAATTTTTTTCTCATAAAATTTTCCAAATCCCATACACACAATGTTCGGACTAACATTTCTTCCTTTCAACTATAAAATGTACAGATACAAAAAGAATATGAACCCACTCGCTGATTCTGCACATATCATGGGGAACCATCATTGATTGGCAGGTTTTTCTCAAAAAAATATTTTAAATTATTATTTTTGTTTTTGTTTAGTTTTTGAGCAAAAAATTAAATGTGAAATTTCCCTGGAAACGCCTCATCAATGTAAAAGCTTGTGTGAGCACGATGAAAAATTAATAAAAAAAAAAAAAAGATAAATAAACACGTGTGAATTTTGTATAAAAGTTTGCAGTAATTTGTTAGCTTGTGCTATATGGGAAAATTTGTTGATCGATTTTTTTTTAACACGTTGTTGGTCAACAACCGGAGTGAAAATATTTATGTTTTTTTTCTGTTTTTCATTAGATACATAAGTGAGAAATTTTTTTCTTGTTTTTGTTTTTATAAATTGATATTGGCAGCAGGATTTTGAATAGTCTTTTGATGAATTCACAGTTGATTTAGTTTGAAACTTATTGACTTCTAATTGTTTTTTAAATTAAAACTTATGGTTATTTATGTTTTGTTTTGGTTTAATGAAAGATTTCAAAAAAACACATGCGTAATTTTTTGTTTTTAACATATGTATATCGTTCAGAGTTGCAGAAAGTGATTTATATTCAAGATATATTGAACCTTAACATCTAAGTTTCTGTTTCCGATATAGGCATGGCATAGGCCAAAGGGATAGTGAAGGAGAGGAGGGGAGTAGAGCAAGGTATATCTAACTTTTTATAAAGAATGATTCATGTTATAATGTTTTGAATATGATTCCAGGCATATAGCCTCATCGTTAACGTCTGACGAAGAGCATCTTCCAGATGAAAATTTATGCCAAAATTTTTAAAAATATAACACACTCGCACCCTTAGAATGAAATTGACCTAACTAAAAAATTCTGCATCTTTTTTACAACCTAGTTTTAGAGTTCATTTCGATTTTAAAGGTCATTTTATTGAAAAATCAGAAGTTACAGAAATTTTGAGTTAGGTCACTTTCATTCTAAGGGTGCGATATTGGCTTTGAATAATTGAAGACTTTGTAATGCATCACCATACACCAATTGATATAAATTCCTCCACAAAACGTAATTAGGTAATCAAGTGGTAATTTCAGGTCATACTGACCAATATCTGTGGCTTAGTCAAGTCCATATTTAACCAATGGTTAACTCATACTTAAATAAGTATCACAATTTATGTAGAATTGCATAAGCTACAACTTTTACGTACAAAAAAACCCGATTTTTTTCGAGATATTTAGAAAAAACTGATTTTCAACCATTTTCAAACCTCCCCAAAAGCTTTGCCCCTGCGCTCTGAATTTATGGTACTTTTTAGGAAACTAACAACCTAGATTGGCTTCCAATACCGATTAGTTTGTAAGTCATCAGCATACATCAATGAATTTAGATTCCACAAGTGGTAATCTCACAGCCATCTGTGGTTAAATTGAGTCCATATTTAATCAATGGTTTACTCCTACGAAGGCACAATCTTTCTATACAGAATTTCATAAACATTTTTATCTTGATATTTAAAAAAAAAAAAAAAAAAAAAAAAACTATATTTTTCGAGATGTTTAAAAAAAACTAAATTGCAACCTCTTTCTAACCTTCCTAAAAAACTTAACTCGCGCTCTTATTTTATTTGAAAATTCTAAAGACAGACAAATCCAGTAGTGTATTTTATTTCAATTAGTATGGACTTATACTAAGTCTACTTTGAACAATTTAATCAAATGGCGCCAAATCCCAGAGTTATAGAGATTTAGTCGAGTTAACAGTTAACCAAATGTTTACTCCTACGAAACAAACAGAATCTTTTTTATGTAGAATTGTACAGCTTGAATTTTTATCTCAACATACAAAAATTATATTTTTCGAGTAATTTAAAAAAAAAAACTGAAATTCAACTTCTTTCTAACTATTTAAAAACTTAACGTTTTATCCTTCGAAAAAAAAGTCCCTACATTTCTTTGATTTTGAATTGCTTAAGCTACAATTTTTATCTCAACATTTTTTTTTTTTTTTCAAAAAAACCTATATTTTTTTAGACATTTAGAAAAAACTGAATTTTAACCTCTTTCAAACCCCTTAAAACTTAACCTCTTCTCCCACAAAAAAAAGTGTCAGAACCTATTTTATGTACAGTTACATAAGCTTCAATTTGTATCTCAACTTTTTCTTCAAAAAAAAAAAAAAAAATAAAAACTGATATTTTTGAGATATTGAGGAAAAACTGAATTTCAATCTCTTTTTAACACCAACACTTGCTCCTACAAAAAAAGTGTCTTCATCTGTTTTATGTAGAATTTTATAAGCTTAAATTTTAATCTTTACATTCAAAAAAAAAAAAAAAAAAAAAAAAAAAAAAAAAAAAACAGATATTTTTCAAGATGTTTAGAAAAAACTTTATTGTAACCTCTTTCTGACCCCGTAAAAACTTAACCTCTTCTGCCACAAAAAAAAAGTGTCAGGATCTTTTTATGTAAAATTGTAAAAGCAACAATTTTTAACATATACGTAATAGTTATCAACCAATCAATCAATTTTTATCAATACTCTCATTTTCATACATTTCAAACTTTTGCTTAAAGGCTTTCACTTTTCCCCCACAATTGAGGAATGTGGTCAACCTATATATTTTGAGACATTGGTGATTGGACCGCTTTCATATACGTAATATTTTTTTTAAAAAATAAGATTTTTTGATATTAAGAAAAAACTGAATTTCAACCTCTTTCTTACTACCTAAAAACTTAAACCGTACTCCTACGAAAAAAGTGTTACAATAATGTTTATAAAAAAAATGTAAAGGTATTGAAAATTTATATAGAAACTGATATTTTTCGAGATATTTCAAAAAACTGAATTTCAACCTTTTTCAAACCTCCTTAAAACTTAAAACCCTGCTTCTACGAAAAAGTGTCAAAAGCTTTTTTATCTTAAAATTCTATAAACAACAACTTTTATCTTAACATTAAAAAAAAAAAAACATATATTTTTCGAGGTATGTATTTAACTAAATTTTAACCTGTTTCTAACCAGCTTTACCTCTGCACTCTAAACTAAGAGTACTTTTTAGATAGACCGAGTAATGCATTTTATTTAATTAAGTATAAAAACTTAGAAACAATCTGAAAATATTATTTTTTAGAATTTAAATAAGGTTTTTAAGAACTTTTATCCTTTAACTCCTTAGAACTTATTTATAAAAAGTCCCAAATATTTGTATATTTTTTTTAATAAATCATCTAGAAAAACAGAATATTTATCTCATCATCTTATAATCTTAAAAATCTTACTACGAATAATCAGACCAAAGACTTATTAGTCACTATCCCACAAAATAGGAATATTACTTGGCATTACATAATTTCCATAAAAACCTCTTTTATAGCATAGCCTGCCGCATATAATAAAAATTGCACAAACTTTTTTTTTTTTTTTTTTTTGCTGTGGCACATCAAGTCAAGTGACATAAAACTTAAGTTAACTCATAAAATTAAGCAAAAGGAAATACAAAACCTAATTTGAAAGTATTCATAAAGCTAATTGTACGTACTTAACTAGGTATATATAAGATTTCTAAGGATCAATAATTTCAAATTAGGCGCTAATATTCTTTAGTACCTAGGTTATACATAATATGTATATGTATACGATGTGGTGGTGGTTCCTACTTTGTTATTCAAAGTGCGGGTTGGAGAAGGTTAAGTGAAATGGGGGGAAAGTATAAACGAGTAGCTAATTAAAAGGACGAAAAGTAGGCAGCAAAAGCTTCAATTGAATTTAGAATGGCTGTGATGTTAGTTAGTGGGCGAGCTCTTAATTCCTATAATGTACTCATTATGGAGGATTTAATGTCTATATTGTAAGTTTATTTCTTAACTTTTTTTTTGTGTGTGTTTTTTGTTGGAATTTTATTTCTATATGGGAAAATGAATTTGTCTTGCTTAGTGATGCCATCATTAAGAACAATATAGGAAAAGACTGTGGCTGTCAAGAATTTACGTCATATTAATTGAAAATAAAACGATATTTGTATATTAAAGGTCTGTAAAAGTAATATGATACAGTATTTTCAAAGGGAGTGTTGGCTAATGTGATGTTAACCTTCGTTGAGAAATATATGACATTTTTTACAACAAAAATCGAAGGACTTGAGAGATCAACGAAGAATTAAGGGAATGAAATTTGTTAAAATCTTAAATTTATTAATTAATTTGGTTTTATTGAAATATTATAGAAATTTTGTTAAATTTAAGGATTACAATTATTTATATATATAAAAAAAAAAAAAAAAAAAAAAAACTATTTAGCGCCTCGACTTTACAAAATACAACAATAATTGAAAAAGTTGTAAATTTGTCTTGTTTTCACTTCCTTGCGTAACTGTATATCAAAACGAAAAAAAAAATAAAGATATTGTTTAGTACATACGACCCAGTTAAACAGAACCAATCAAACCATCAAACATGCTAGCTTCTCTTCTGACTTTGAAGAGTTGATTTGAGCCCCAAAGCATAGTTCTTTTAAGAATTGCCCGAAATTCAAAATAATTAGAATTTATTGATGCCTAGAGGCAGGCTTTTTAGAGTTATCATAAGTCGAAGATTGGCAAAAACTTCTTATCAAAACAATTAAGGCGAGCATAATAAATTTAATATGAATACACATAAATCTGATTTTATTTATAACAACATCAATAAATCACAATAATTTGAATTTAAGTTGAAGAGACTTTTAATATCCGGTATGTATGTGTTTGAAAGATATTGAATAGTATCTTTATTTTTTCTTCTTATTCAAGGTTAATTTCAAATGAAAATTGATTGCGAAGCAACGAACTTGTCATCGGTAAACCTTAATCTACCATAGTTCCGTGAGATAACAACACCCACCTACTCGTACTCGTACATATTATGGATTAACCCTCATAGATAGGTCAGATGTGAGTTAAACCTATGTATCTCTTTATTCATAGGTAGGTACACCAATACTGCATTATTTTCCTGTGAGTAATCCGATTAATTTTTCATGGTTAAACCATTTAAAAATCATTCATTAACCGAACCACACATTTTTTTTTTATTTTGCAAATTGTATCTCTTTAGACAGAAACTTCCCGTCGGCTGTGGTTTCAAACATACAGTGGAGTAGTACATCTTTTAAAGTTGTAAAAAAAAAAATCACAATTTATTGTCAGTGAATTGAGAATTATTTTTTGTATGTCAAGTTATTTAAAATTAAATCACATTATTCAATCTGAATTTATTTGTACACAAGACGCATTTTTTTATTTAAATAAAAAACTGATACCGGCGACACGCGTACTGTGGGACCAAATGATTTTTTTTAATTTCAAAAATCAAAAAATTTAATTTTCAATTAATTCACTTAAAGCGTACATATTTGTCAAATTCACCTTCTAAATTTTTCCATTTGAGTATTAAAGGTAGGGGGCATGGAGAGGGGCGGAAAAAAATGATCATGAAATATACATATATCCTCAAAAGAAAATATAGAGCTGTAATTTTTTTTTTAATACGAGCAAAATTGTCTAACTTCAGAGAGCTCTATAAACTATATGACTTATCAGACAAATAATTTTAACCGTTTTTGAAATTCTGTTTGTAAACGTCAAATAAAATAAAAATAAATTATTAAAACAAAAATATTGTGTATTTTTTTAAGAACATAACCTGGGTTTTTATCAATTTTGGCGAATATTTAATTTTGTTTCTTCAAAAAAAAAGGCGTGTCCGTAGGCGGAAATTACTTTGAATGATTCTTTACTCATTTCATTTGTATGGCTGAAATTTTTTTAAAAGCCGGTAAATTGATTCAGTTTTTATGAAATTTAGTCCGCTTTTCCATATAAAGTGGGCCACTGTGTGTCAAATAAATGGAGCATGAAAATCAGCGTTCAATAAAATCCACGTGAATGATCGCAGCAGAGCAACATTATTCACTATCCCATACAAGTAATGTCTCTCTATTGATTTAAATGTACATTGGTATCGTAAGTTCCACTTTCATCACTTCGGGTTGTGCAGACATATGTATGTATGTATGGAGCTTTATAGGTCAAAAAATCTGAGAGATTAATTTAACCGCCACTTTACAGTCTAATATGTTGAATTTGTCAACAAAAAAAACGCATGTAAATGTTTATTTAATTTTGCGATTTTATTTCTATTTCGCCCTCTAATCTGTCCCACTGTAAAAAAAAGGCTAAGTTCGAGTAGTTTATCTATGTAAGTCGCAACTATAAAAAATGCAAATTTCTTATAATAACAAATTTGGATATATCAAAAGGAAAGAGAAAAAAAAAACTTATTTAAAAATAATAATAATAATAATGCTAAGAGACCAATAATAGAGATATGACATCATTTAAAAATAGAACTCGAGTTAAATAGGTTTTTTTTTAATTATTATTCTTTTGCTTACCTTGTCCCCATGGTAGTTTAAGCAAACGTTTTATACTTGGATTTCTTCGAACTGCTGGAGCAATAACTGGTTCAGCAGCAGCTCCACCACCACCACCAACACCACCGCCTGAATCCATTGTGATTTATTTTATTTAAATTTTTTTTTTTTGCAGGTATGTATTTATTTAAATTTCCTTCCGCTTGGTGAAATGTAATGAATTTGTGAAAAGATAAATTTCAACACTGATTTTCAACTTTGACAGATAATTTGTTTGTCTTTTTTCTCAATTTATTCTTTTTATTAAAACGTTCGTTGACATTCTTTAAGATACTAAAAATTGAATATATATTTTTATAAATTTTATATTCGAAGACAAAAGATAAAATTACAATTTCTTATCAGAATATTTTTTTTGCCATAAAGAACCTTTACACAAAAAAAAAAAACGAAAAAAAAAAACGAAAAAAAAAAACATAAACACCCTTGATTATTTTGTATACACCCGACGAATTTACATAGTACGAATAAAAATACGATTTAACTAATTTTCAGACTTGAATTTTTTTTTCTCTTGACAACAAGAATTTATTCAGAATTCTTCTTTAAATTGATTGTGAGAAGGTTAAGGGGGAAGCTGCGGTTTGATTTTGGTTTTGACTTAAGAAGGGTAAGGTCATCTGTTCTTGTTGAATACAAACAAAAATCAACATCAAACCACAAGCTGACTGGAAAATAATATGGGCTACTGGGTCGCACCTAGTGGTTTTTTACATATATACAAAATTGTATTTTGAGTCTAGCATTACAAATCGATAGAAATACGGTTGGAAAATTATTTAAAGTTAAATGCCAAAAACTTCAAAAGTGAACAATTTGAAAAGTCGAGAAAAAAAATAAAAATTTCGAAGTAATCAAAACAAAAATATAATGTACAAGTGAATTAGCGTTCAATTTTGAAATTAAAATCGACAATTTTGAAGTTAAAATCAACAATTTTGAAGTTAAAATCAACAATTTTAATGTTAAAATCAACAATTTTAAAGTTAAAATCAACAATTTTAAAGTTCAACAATTTTGGATTAAAATCAACAATTTTAAAGCTAAAATCAACAATTTTGAAGTTAAAATTAACAATTTTGAAGTTAAAATCTATAATTTTGATGTTAAAATCAACAATTTTGAAGTTAAAATCAACAATTTTAATGTTAAAATCAACAATTTTAAAGTTAAAATCAACAATTTTAAAGTTCAACAATTTTGGATTAAAATCAACAATTTTAAAGCTAAAATCAACAATTTTGAAGTAAAAATCAACAATTTTGAAGTAAAAATCAACAATTTTGTAGTTAAAATCAGCAATTTTGAAGGTATAATCAACAATTTTGATGTTAAAATCAACAATTTTGTTATAATCAACAATTTTGTTAAAATCCACAATTTTAAAGTTAAAACCATCAATTTTGTTAAAATCAACAATTTTGTTAAAATCAACAATTTTTCTAAAATCAACAATTTTGTAAAAATCAACAATTTTGTAAAAATCAACAATTTTGTTAAAATCAACAATTTTGTTAAAATCAACAATTTTGTTAAAATCAACAATTTTGCTAAAATCAACAATTTTGTAAAAATCAACAATTTTGTTAAAATCAACAATTTTGTTAAAATCAACAATTTTGTTAAAATCAACAATTTTGTTAAAATCAACAATTTTGTTAAAATCAACAATTTTGTTAAAATCAACAATTTTGTAGTTAAAATCAACAATTTCGTAGTTAAAATTAACAATATTGAAGTTAAAATCAATAATTTTGAAGTTAAAATCAACAATTTTGAAGTTAAAATCAACAATTTTAAAGTTAAAATCAACAATTTTGAAGTAAAATCAACAATTTTGCTAAAAACCCACAATTTTGAAGTTAAAGTCAACAATTTTTAAGTTAAAATCAACAATTTTGCTAAAATCAACAATTTTGAAGTTAAAAACAACAATTTTGCTAAAATCAACAATTTTGAAGTTAAAAACAACAATTTTTTAAATAAATTCAACAATTTTGAAGTTAAAATCAACAATTTTGTAGTTAAAATCAACAATTTTGAAGGTAAAATCAACAAATTTGATAAAATCAACAATTTTGTTAAAATCAACAATTTTGTTAAAATCAACAATTTTGTTAAAATCAACAATTTTGTTAAAATCAACAATTTTGTTAAAATCAACAATTTTGTTAAAATCAACAATTTTGTTAAAATCAACAATTTTGTTAAAATCAACAATTTTGTTAAAATCAACAATTTTGCTAAAATCAACAATTTTGTAAAAATCAACAATTTTGTTAAAATCAACAATTTTGTTAAAATCAACAATTTTGTTAAAATCAACAATTTTGTTAAAATCAACAATTTTGTTAAAATCAACAATTTTGTTAAAATCAACAATTTTGTTAAAATCAACAATTTTGTTATAATCAACAATTTTATTAAAATCCACAATTTTAAAGTTAAAACCAACAATTTTGTTAAAATCAACAATTTTGTTAAAATCAACAATTTTGTTAAAATCAACAATTTTGTTAAAATCAACAATTTTGTTAAAATCAACAATTTTGTTAAAATCAACAATTTTGTTAAAATCAACAATTTTGTTAAAATCAACAATTTTGTAGTTAAAATCAACAATTTCGTAGTTAAAATTAACAATATTGAAGTTAAAATCAATAATTTTGAAGTTAAAATCAACAATTTTGAAGTTAAAATCAACAATTTTAAAGTTAAAATCAACAATTTTGAAGTAAAATCAACAATTTTGCTAAAAACCCACAATTTTGAAGTTAAAGTCAACAATTTTTAAGTTAAAATCAACAATTTTGCTAAAATCAACAATTTTGAAGTTAAAAACAACAATTTTTTAAATAAATTCAACAATTTTGAAGTTAAAATCAACAATTTTGTAGTTAAAATCAACAATTTTGAAGGTAAAATCAACAAATTTGATAAAATCAACAATTTTGTTAAAATCAACAATTTTGTTAAAATCAACAATTTTGTTAAAATCAACAATTTTGTTAAAATCAACAATTTTGTTAAAATCAACAATTTTGTTAAAATCAACAATTTTGTAGTTAAAATCAACAATTTCGTAGTTAAAATTAACAATATTGAAGTTAAAATCAATAATTTTGAAGTTAAAATCAACAATTTTGAAGTTAAAATCAACAATTTTAAAGTTAAAATCAACAATTTTGAAGTAAAATCAACAATTTTGAAGTTAAAATCAACAATTTTGAAGTTCAAAACAATAATTTTTGAAGTTAAAATCAACAATTTTGAACCTAAAATCAACAATTTTGATATTGAAATCTACTATTTTAACTGAGCCCAATCTTAAAAAAATAGAAAAAAAAAGGATTTTTGAAATTATTATTTTAAATGTTTTAGTTGTTAGGCTTAGAATTTTATCTAAAGAATGTCGAGATTGGGCGAGCTTGATAAATGTCGATACCGTAATGAATTTGATGTCATTAAGAATTTGAGAGATCTGCAAATATCAATTAAAACATGAGAAATGTCTCAGTTTCGAATCCACTCACATACTTATTTAATTGGTTGGGGAAAGTGATACATTTATCACTTTCCCCAACCGGTAGAAAAAGATTCCAGCTCTTGCACCACACGTTGGTTACTTTCATCATTTCTCAATTGAAAACAATAATTTGAACATCAGAGACAAAATTAAAAAATCACTGAATATTAATTGAAACAATAAATCCACTGCCGAGATAATTAATTAAATAAATTAAAACAACAACGAAAATAATATTTAAATATGAAAAGAAAAACACAAACTGAACCGAACTGAAACAAAAATAACTTTTCACTTGACATTTATTTGACAACTTGACTTGGTTATAAATACATAAGAAAAGTTTTAGTACACGAGAGAAATTGAAAAGGTTAAGCAAAATTAAAAATGGACAACGCAACTGAAAATAAACTGGACTCGACTATCAGTGACATATAAAACTTGAGAAATGATCTTAATACACCAATAAAAGGAGAAACATTCAAACTACTTAATCTAAGCTACAGACAAATATCAGAAATAGAAGATAGAAAATATTCATTAGAAGGTAAAATAAATAGACATATTATGGAAAGAACTCTGAAGAAGAGTTTTGTAATTTAAAATATTGACATTCTTGGGGGTTGTGTCATTTGACATCTAACCACAGCATCAAGGTTAAAGAACAATGGCGTACAGAGGGTCTATACGTTCTGTAACTCTTGCATCGATAAAATTGGTCGAGAAACATTGAAAATGAAAAAAACTCATATGATTTGGTTCAATTTGTATCGTATATCTGGACTAATTTGATCGATGCGAGAGTTAGAGGACTTATAAACACAGGATTGTCAGTCACGGTAGGGGACAACAAATTCTTAAAAAAAAATCTGAATTTTTCATTTAATTACTTAATTGCGTTTTGTAAACGTTGATATCGGTGTATTAAAAGTCCCGCCGCTTACTCACAGATGGCGCAGATATGTACCGCTGTCAGTATAAGTAGCAACAATGACAAGAAAGCTACTAGTGAATGAAAAATTTTGACGTATCTAAGTTTTTAAACGTTTTTCAATTCATCAACAAAGAGATAGCTCTATTCAGTCTTATTGTGAGTTACACTCGAACAACATTCATCCGGAAAATTTGACATTTCCCTGTTCGTCTATTGTCAGTTTTATGTTCGAAAAATTCTCATTATTGTGAATATTCATTTCGGGTGGAGTGCGTGCAGCCTCAATCTCAATACAATTCCAGTTAGAACTTTACAAGATGACAAGATGACTTTTAAAATTCGAAACTTGACGTTTAAGTCAGAGCCAAGTAGGAAGTAACAGTTTTAGTGTGAAATGGGTTGACACTTCAGTGTTTATTTACTACTTAATGAAATTTAAGGAACAAATCAATTCAATTTATTATTTTTTGTTATAAAACCAATATTTGTCCTTTAGAAAAAGTAGATGAAATTATTTAAATTCTTTGCTAAATATTTTCAGGAAATTTTGTGCCCAAAGATTATTTTGTATTTAAAACACAACAAACATTTCAAAGAATTTAAATATCTTTTTCTTGTTGTCGTATCAAAGAACCTATATATACAAAAAAAAAAGGAAAAAACAAATAGAATAAAAAAAAAAAGGTAGATATGTAGTATGTACTTTATTTTGGAAAACAAGAAGTTTGTCATGAAAAATTGTTCTGAAAATAAATCAAGAGTAGATTTATGCGTGTGGATGGGATGAGGCGCTCTTTTTGTATAGCTTGTGTGCTGCTTGCTGATTCCTATTTTTGGATACTTTTGTTATTTGGGGGAGGGGTGTAGGGGGGATTGTTGGGAATTTATACTTAACAATTCTATTTTATTTTTTGGAGTACGAATATACCTAGCTCTAGTAGAAAGGCCAAACGTTCATCAAAAATATAGGTTTCTTATTTTTTGTTTTTGATCTAAAAATGGTCACAGGATTTCTTTAGGTAGGTTTGTTTGTTTTTTTCTGCTGTACTTGGGATTAAGATGTTTTTTTTATTATTTGTCAGATTACAGAATATGGCTTAAGAGAATTAAAAATATTGGAAGAAGATGAGTCTTAGACACATTTCATAACAATCCTGAGAAAAAGAGCTTAAGTCAGAAATTATAGTTTTCCATGAAAGTTTGAGCAGTAAAAATAGATTTTTTACAAGGAAAAATTAGTTAAAGGCTGAAGTTGTTAATGGAGCTCTTAATAGACTGAGAGAATTCCTCCGATCGGATGCCAACTAGGCCAGTTGCAGAGGGTCAAAGGTCATAAAAATTAGTTCTTTGGAAATTTCTCGAAAATGGTTTGTTTTTGAGAAGAAAATATTTTCAGAAACTTGTAGCTAAGACAATTTGCCCAAAAAATGATCATAAAATTTTTGTTCGATACATTTACCGTTAAAAAGTTATAGCAATTCAAAGAATCGCAAGAATGACAAAATAATCAAATTATGCATTTCTTTAATACAACCTTAAAAGTCGAGTTCCATTCCAGGTGCTTTTATTTTTATTTTGTATTCATATTTCACGGTAGACAAAATTACTAAAAAAAAAAATTTCTGAAAGCTCAGATGAAATGACGTAATCTCCCAAGTCAGGTCATCTACATTTGTTTGTAAATTAAGAAAGATTTTGTGAATTAATTACCATGATATTGACCAGAAATTACTTAAAGAACAATTTAATTTCGCTTTTCGACAGCAATAGGTAAAACACTAACCTTCACTAAATTATAATAAAAATATTGCGGCCCAAAAACTTAAAATCGAATTCGGGCATTAATATTTGATCTGCGTGTTATATTGGTGATTCTTTGAATTCTTGTAACTTATTACTGGTAAATGTTATGAATAAATTTCTTAAGGCAATTTCTGTGGAAAATTCCCTTAGCTACAAGTTTGAGGAACAAAAGCGTTTTCCGTGTGTTTGCGAAAAACCCATTTACATGCCATTTGACTTCGCGTAACTGACCAATGGACCATCGGAGTTAATTTCTATAAGTTGCTCTAAATTTTAAGTTCGACTTCGCGTAACTGACCAATGGACCATCGGAGTTAGTCTCTTTAAGTTGCTCTAAATTCTAAGTTTTACCCATCAGAAGAAACAAATTGGGGAACCAACATAATCCCCAAAACCAAAATCCCCAAAATCAAAATCCCTAGAACCAAAATCCCCAAATACCCGAGCGACCATCGGTGTTATTTTCTATTAGAAGCAGTTGCTCTAAATGGGAAACATATGTACATACGTAATCCCAAAAACCCAAAATCTCAATCGGATGAAATCCCCAAAAAAATCCATCATGGGGAAAGGCGTCCTTTGTACAAAATCCCCAATGAATATTTTCTATTACTTAAATCTCCAAATCTCTAAAAATCTGCAATAATCCCAAACATATTTAGTAAAATCTAGAATTCCAACAATGCATATAAATGATAAACCTATTTATATTTGCCCAAAAAAGATTTGCAAGTAATGAATCAAGCTAGAAAATTACACGATTTTATTGCTTAATTCTACTTGCAATTTTTATTTTTTTTTTTGGGATTTCATCTTGGGTTTTTTATCTTCAAGAGATTTTATCTTAGGGATTTTGTCTTTACCTGGTTTTAGATTGTGGATTTTGGATTTTGGCTTTTGGGGTTTTCTTTTTCGGATTATGGCTTTTTGGCAAACATCACTAACCCGAAACAAAATGGGGACCAACATAATCCCCGACACCAAAATCCCAAAAAACCAAAAATCACAAAAACCAAAAATCCCAAAAACTAAAAATCCCAAAAACCAAAAATTCCAAAAACCAAAAATCCCAAAAACCGAAAATCCCAAAAATCCCAAAAACCCCAAAACCAAAATCATAAAATCCCCAAATTCAAAATTCTCACACTTTCAAAAATTCACAAATTAACAAACACAAGTAACCAGCCTCGAAAAAGTACCTTGTATCAACTTCACACTAAAGAACTAAAACTTCTACCCAAAAATTTAAATTTCGATAGCCCCAAACATTTTCTCCAAACAAACAAACTCTCGAATGTTTAAAAATATCTTAAAAGTTTAAATTTCCACATTCGATTTCCTTTTTAGAAATTTTGAAACAACACAAAAGTACCATACAATCTGTTCATCAGCTAAATTAGGCAAAAATTAAAACATCCGGATTCATAATTCAACCTTGTGGCATTCCATTCCAATTCGAGACTTAAACAAACAGGACAAAGCTTTGATTTACAACTTATAAGATAAATATCTTTGTTGAAGTTTTTGTTTTTTTTTGCGGCAAATTCATTCATCTGTGTAAAGTGTAGTGTATATTTTTGTAAGAATACCCGGCAAGTAGTTAGTTGAAATATATATAGATTTAGACATCATTTTTCTCCTTTTTCTGCCGCCGAACTAGCCACCCGGTTGTGTTGTGTGTGGGGCGCCATGCCATGCCGCGTCACGTATGGATATTTTCATTTAAAATTAAACAAAAATTCAATTTGATAGCATCTGCTAAATTTCAGTGATCAACACGCGAGCGGTCGTCGGTCGTTGAAAGGATTTTTATATCCATTTTTTTTATAACAATTTGTTGTTGTACAAATAATAATAATAAAAACGTGTATGAGAATTTATGCGATTTTTTTTTTTTCATCTATTTATTTATTTAAAATACAAATATCAACAATAATTCTGTCGAAAATAATATTTTCCTATATGTAAAAATTTAATTTACTTCTTCCTGTGGATATTTCGATTTTTGTCGATGGCGATGTCGATGTTGATATGGCGGATGCGGATATTACATGCAATTGAGAAGATCCAGATTGAACACATACACGTTTGAAATTAATTACGTTATATCTGATTAAATTGAGTGGAATTGCAAAAAAAAAAAAAAAATGTTAAATAAAATGCAAATTTATTGCGAGGACTTTTGGAAGATTGATGAATAAAATGAAAATGGATTTGTATATAAGTATTAAATCGATTTCGAACTGAATCCCTTTCCCCATTCAATCCATCTTTGTTCGAAATGATTTTGTGTGGAAAACGAGGGAACAAATGAAGCCAATAATATCATCATGGTTACCACTTTGGTAAATTTTTATTAACAAAAATCGATGCTGGTTTTATTTTTGCTTTTCGGGGGAAAAATTTGTTTAAGGAATTAAATTGAATAAATTAATCAATTTATTTGTATATTCCAGAATATTCTTTTAAGGCATAAATTGTAATAGCATCTACTGGCAATAAACAATAAACAATAAACGTAGCAAAAAAACAATAATCAGAATCCAAAATATTGCTACTAATAGATTTTTTCATGAGGTTTCTTCCTACACACATTCCCTTCTGAACGACCTTTTGCATTTGCAAAATTTACAAACACACGCAGACTTTACAATCAGTTAGGAACTGACAAAATTTATAACCAAAATTAGGTTAACATTTTCATTACCAGTACCTTTGGCTAATTGCGTAGGCATGCTGTGGCAGCCTGACACATAAACGTAGCAAAATCTCCTTCCCACTAATCCAAATCCGAAATATACTCACCAAAAAATGCCACTCACGATTTTTCTTGCTGCACGCATTCTCACCTCTAAACATTCAAAAACATCCACTTACGTAGATCCATTTACGATTGTAAATTTTAAAAACGATTGTAAATTTTAAAAACGTTTGTAAATTTTAAAAACGTTTGTAAATTTTAAAAACGTTTGTAAATTTTAAAAACGTTTGTAAATTTGAAAAACGTTTGTAAATTTTAAAAACATTTGTAAATTTTAAAAACATTTGTAAATTTTAAGAACATTTGAAAATTTTAAAAACGTTTATAAATTTTAAAAACATTTGTAAATTTTAAAAACAATTGTAAATTTTACAAATGCTTGTTAACTTTACTATAGGGGTGGAACTGGAACTACACGAACTGCGCATCGACTTAGATTAAAAAAAAAAAAAAAAAAAAAAAAAAAAAAACACAAGCTTGGAACTGGTGAAATAGCTACAAAGTCAAGAATATTCATACAAAATCTTCAGCTTGAAATCCTGAATAGTTATTGCCTTAGATCAAAGTCTCTGTAAAAGATGTACTCAGTTTAAACTTCTGTTTATGTCAAAATAAGAAAAATGTTTTGGAAAACCAATTTTATGAGATGTTACTTTTAAATTAAAATTTTAACGAATTTGGGAAGTTCGGTGAGAAAATATGGTTACGTTTATGTATGTTGTCAAATCAGCAACAAACGCCAAAAGTCGTTTATCTATAAATGAACGACACTCACAATATAAACCAGAAATGATAAGACTTAAGGTAAGACCGCACTCGGCTGAACTGCACTTCAGCGACACCACATGCACTTTCGCACGAAACTGAACGAACAATCATGTCGCGACAAAGTTGGTCAGATTATCAACTTTGTCGCATAGTGTCGCGCCGTGAAGCGCAGTTGTCACTTAGTGCGATATAGCTCATACAATTTGCTACAAATAAGTTGTGAAGTTCAGTTCCGCTGAAGTGAAGTTCCGCCAAATGCGGTCTTACCTTTTGATTGCGTATAGTACCTACATTTAATATTTCATATAGTTTCTAGTGATTTTCTTCTATTTTAAATGAATCCCAAAAGAAAAATTAATAAATTAATGTTTCCTCAATTAATTTAGGCAGAAGCTAGTTTTATTTTTTTTTTTAAAGTGGCAACCTTGATTGATACTTTACTTTTTTTGTTGTATTTTATATAATTTGGGCCATGTCATATCGAAAGCAAATCGATGTCGATATAATTGGGGGGTAGTAGGACATAAAAGTGGAAGTGCTGATTTTTTTTTTTTCTTTGTGTTGTATTTGTTGTTTTCCTGCATAATTCATTGAATATATATAGTTCCTCATTCATATACATACAACGAAAAATATCTAATCGAATTGGCTTGATATCCCATTTCGTTCGGTCAATTTTATTTTCTGTTTTTCGGGGTGGTGAAAACTTGAAGATAAATGACACAAGATATTAAGGGCAGAAATGGGAGCTGTCAGTTATACGTACGTAGAGGTTGGTTCCTTGAATAAGGTTCACAAAAATTAAAAAGAGAATGTTATAATTATTATGTACTTTGTGTGGTGGCTAAAATTAGTTTACAGATACTCAGTCAAGTTAAGCTCGTAAGGAAATTAAATACGAGTTGGTATTTTGAGAAGAATTATTTTTTTTTTTGTTCATGGTTAATATATGTATACATATGTATGTATGTATACATATATATATTTTTTTTTATATGACAATAGAGAAATTGTAATTAGCCATGTTATGTCGGTTTACCGAAAATATATAGGCTCAACAAAAAATAAAGGAAACGAACCAAGTAAATTGAATAAATGATATTCTTGACACATTTCGACCTTAATATAGCTTGAGGTCATTTAAGCTCAAATAATAATTGGAACAAGGTTTTTATATACATATTATCTAAAATCTACATACAATATATGAATGGAAAACAACATTGGTGAAAACGATGAAAGGATATAGACACAATGTTCATTATGTAATTTACCAAAATTCTTTATTATGGATTGAAATATTTCTATACGTGCGTCTTGTTAAATCAACATAGGATTGGTTATTGGTAAATGCAAACAATTTGTTTTACCAAATAGATTTTATCTCGATTGTTGTGATAGCAAGAACAAAACTAAAAGAGGACATAACCTTAATGTGATAATTTCGTGGTTTACTTAAAGCTTATGCCACTTAAAGCGGTGAAGCGGGAAGGGAGAGATTATGGAGCTATTTTGGAATACAGCCCAGGAAAATTAGAGTTTTAATTCGGAACAAAATCCAATAAAACTGAATTTTGGCAGGGTTTTATTTTTATGTGTTTGTGCGCACTAAAGGGGTTATGACTACCTTTAATATGATAGAGCCGACTCCCATTTTAAAGTAGATTTAGAGCCGCGTTAAAATGTTTAAAATTTTGCGCCAATGAAACACAGTACGAGCGGAAAAAAAGGAAGGATTAAAGAAGAGATACCGATGCACATTGGTTTTGAAGTTCTGAACTTTGAAATGGGAGGGAAAAAATAGAAGCAGGTAAAGCATTCCACATTCTTGATGTGCGACTAAAAAAGGAATCTCTGTACTTAACAGTACGTCCGAAGTTGGGCTCAAGGGTAAAACACACCGACACAACACACCACACCCCATCAGATTGGTGTGGTTCCGGGCCTTATTCGCACCACTGAAGTTTAGGATGCATTTAGAAACTCATGATTTTTTCACCATTTTCTCTTTTGACTTTCGAAGCTCATGACTTTGAATCAAATACACATGTGACGCGTTTTGGAACTCAGCCAAAGTGACAATTTTCACAAAAGAACTGAATTTCACCCATTTCATACAACAAAATCAAAGTCGAAATTGAGGGTCATTTTTGCTTAACACACCACACCACTCTACAACACACCACACGAGATAAGTGTGATTTGGACTTTAACTGAGCAGCAAACACACATCCAATTTTGTTTGGATGCTTTCATTTGACAATTTGACGTTTCAATTGAAAGTGAAACAAAACTATGGAGTCTTGTGAGAAGTAAAATTATTTTTCTAATGTTGTTTTTTTTTTTTTGTTCGTAAATTATTATTGTTTCTTATTCACACTTATTACGGTTGTCGTTTTACAAAAACAACATCTAACCGCTCTTTTATTTTAAACTGCATAAAATGTCAAACGATGCAAAATTAAATGTATGCAGCAAAGCATCCGAAATGCGTTCCAGATCAGATCCACATGAATAGTTAAATGAAATTGTAACGTTTATGCATGGTTAATGCTCTTACGAAAAAAATCGTAACTTAATTATAATCTTTTTGTATAGAATTTAATAAGCTTCAATTTATTGCTCTTACGAAAAAAAACCTTTTCTGTGTAGAAATTTTTTTCTCCAAAAATAAACTGAAATCTTTTGGGATATATACCTCTTTCATCAAAAGAAGTAGGTAGTTCAAATTTGTGGTACCTACTTTTTAGAAGGTAGGTAATTAAGACGTCAAAACAAAACTCTCCAACAATATTAAGCTTTATCAGAATTTTATGTTTGTTTTGACATTTTTGATGTCTAATTTTTTTTGGGAGAATATGAAAATGTCCATTTTTGAAAACGTCATTTGCGTCAAAAATGCAATTGAAAGATAGTAAATGCAAACTGTAAAAAACAACTGTTCGAAAATTCAAAACGAAATTTGTGTATACAAATTCATTATTTTCGATAATGCAGTTTGCTTAAGTTACCAATGAATTTTACTAATGGGAAACCCCAACACCCAAAATTGTGTAGGTAAGTACAACAACAAAACAACAGTTTGAGGATTATTTTCTATCAAGAGCTGTTTGACAGTTCAGAAAACAAAAATTATTCAAAAACTTAATAAAAAATTCCTTCATGACATTGAAGGAGCAGAAAAATAGGATTATTCACCAAGAAGTCAAAACCACTCTTTTTATTTTTTTTCTTCTGGTTTGTTTAACTGCAAGTAGCGAATCCAACAAATTTCAATGTCAGTTCTTGACAGCAAAGATAAGGATTTTTTAAGGAACTGTGTTTCAGTCGAGTCAATGGCACGTACTCAGAGCAGATGCTCAATTAAAAAAAGAGTGTGCGTACTTATGTACACGCGCTAGAAGTAAAACTTCTTTCACGACAACAGGGCAAGTATTTTTCAAGTCCTACCACTCAGAGCACCCGATTTGAAACTCAGAACCGTTGCAAAATCGTGACGCTGAATTTTGTAATTCGTGACGGGAATTTGTATGTCGGTTTGACATGTCACTGACAGCTCCATAGAAAAATTTTTTACCCCCATGCCGCAAAAGAAGTTTTACTTCAACAACACCCAATGAGCGAGAGACACAATAGATTGCAGAATATTTCCTTGCAAACCAATAAACCTACAACTATACATAATTTATGCTTCCTCGCATTAAATCGACCAATGGCCGAAAATCCAACACAACAGAAAAAAATCCTCAGAAATAAAATTCTTCCCATAAAAAACCCTTACTCGAATTCACTAACCATCTTAACGAATATATTAAATGCACGAACCATTGCATTTAACGAAAATATAATATCGTGACGCTGAATTTTGTAATTCGTGACGGGAATTTGTATGTCGGTTTGACATGTCACTGACAGCTCCATAGAAAAATTGTTTACCCCCATGCCGCAAAAGAAGTTTTACTTCAAAAAACTGAGCAGGTACTATGAAAATACAAGTACTTATTCAAAAAATGTATTCATGCTCCGAAAAGTGGAGATTTTGAGCAGATGCTCCGTTTTATTCATACCACCCATTGACTCGATGGAATACGAAAAATTTCATTCTCACTTTGTGACAGCAAAAAGGAGGAATTTTTTTTAAATAAATGTTTTTCATTCGAGTCAATCGGTAATATGAATAAAACAGAGCATGTGCTCAGAGTAGTTGCTCAATACAAAAATCTTACCAGGTGCTTTGAAAATGCTAATATTCAAAAATTTTAACCAAACCAAGTTAAGAACTTCCTCAGAAAAGTGGAATTTTGAGAAGATGCTGCGTTTATTTATACATACCACCCATTGACTCGACTGAATCCAACAAATTTCATTCTCACTTTTTGACAGCAAACATGAGGATTTTTTTTAAGTTAATGTATTTCAGTCAATATAGGTAAAATGAATAAAAAAGAGCACGTGCTCAGAGCATAAGCTCATTACCAAAAACTGAGCAGGTGCTATGAAAATGCTAATATTCAAAAATTTTAATCAAACCAAGTGAAAAACTTCCTCAGAAAAGTGGATTTTTCAGCAGTTGAGTCGAATGAATAAAAACATTTTCAGTCTCAATTTTTGACAGCAAAAATGAAGAATTTTTTTAGAAATGTACTTCAGTCCAGACAATAGGTAATATGAATAAAACAGAGCACGTGCTCAGAGCATTATTTCCAATACAAGAAACTCTGAGCGGATGCTAAGAAAATGATAGCATTAAAAAAAAAATTCACACCTGAAATGGGTGATATGAATAATATGGAATACATATACTCAGAGCAGATGCTCAATAAAAAAAAAAAACCGAGCAGATGCTATGAAAATGCAAGTACGTAATGAAAAATTTTATTCATGTCAATCTGAGAACGTGCTCCGAAAGGTAGAGTTTTGACCAGGTGCTCCATTTTATTCATACCCATCAATGTCTTTAGTTTATAGGTGCAGTATTTCCTCTTAGTTTAGTGCTTCTTAAGTAAGTTCCTCTGTATTTAAAAAAAAATAACTCGTGTACACAAAAATGACGGTATTTTTTTTATGGAAACACTACATTTACAGCCCCCGTCATTTATCACAATACTCATAGGGAAGACCTATGTACCTAAAAAAAAAAAGTTTTGCATATAAAAACCCACTGCCATCAAATTTCCCAAAAAGTATCTTTTTTCTTTTAACCTTTTACTCTGAAATGTATATTTATTCATATAAATCCACTTAAGAAGCTGTAAATCACATTATTTACATGCACTGACTTTTTTTGCTGTTAGCTCATCTTAACTCTTATTTCCAGGACCCGTCAAGTAACACCCTTGACAGAAAAAAAAAAAACATGATAAATAAGAACAAGAATGCCTTGATACATGAAAAAGTATCTTAAACAAAAAAAGAAGACCAAAAAGGTATCAAAACAACAAGAAGTCCAATTAGATTCAATGATCTTTCGTCAATTCTTTGTTCCTTCTTTTGTACCTTTAAAGATTATTATTTAGCTTCTTTTTCAGGTTCAGGTCCTTTTTTTCCATTTCAATTCACGAGGGTGTGATTTAGGTACATATACTATGATGATAAATATTCCAAAACAGTGACAGAACAAGACATCGAGAATTATCTTGTATTTGTTGTGTTCTTTTTCTAAATCAATGCTAAGAGAATGAACAAGATGTACTGAAATAACATCATCAAAAACAAGAGGTTAATGCACCCATTTCTATTTCATTTACATATACAATACATATATATCTTCATACAAAAGAAAATAAGGATTCTGTTATTCAACATTTTCATTCTTTTTCTTCCTTGAACAACCAAGAACAATTTGCATCTTTACTTGTATTTCTTGGAGATGAAAAAAATAACAACATGCCAGCTAGCAACTGAAGTTGTTATTTTCTTGGAAATTTTTCAACAAAAACAAAAAATATAGGAAAACTTTTCAATTCTCATAAAATCACAGTTACAAATAAAAAATGTTGAATAACTTTAAAGCTATATGTAGTGTGGGTAGTTATTATATTTTACTAATAGTGTATAGGTACCTACTCTGTATAGTATAATAGTTGGAATAACATGATATTGAATTTCGAAGAATTATTATGCAAATGCGCAACTTTCGAATAGTTAATGCAATTTGGTACGGAGAAATAAAATGAAACAAGAAATTCAGTACTGGTTCGCAGGAATTTGCTCTTGGGGCTAAAAAATATAATGTAGCTATGAATTAAAGATACAGTCCAATAACTATAAGATACTTTTAACGAGAAAACAAAAATACTAAAAAAAAAAGAAAATATATTTTTTCATAATTATTTTTACAAATTTGAAATGCAATTTTTTTTTTCAAAGAACCGAATTGCAAAATTAAAACAAAATCAGTACAGAAAAACGATGCACATGAAAAACCAAAATCTATATTATCAAAAAAAAAATAAAAATATTTGAGTTTCTTGGCCAAAAATCTAAAATGCATTTTAATTTCACTTGTTTTACACATTACTTGAAGTTTAAACAAAATAGTTGGAATTATTTTCGAGAAAACGAATGGTGAATAACTCGAAGTCAAAAAGTGAAATGCAATGAATGCAATATTTTAATTGAAGTCATTTAAGATTGCATTTTTGTACAACTTTACCAGTTCAAGATGAGCTTAAGCAGAATTTCAAATTTCCCCTAGCTAGGCAATCATATGAAAATAGCTCTGTACGAAATTTTAAGCAAATCCGTTCACCCGTTTAGGCTCTAGCTCGGTAAAAAAAATTTACGAATTGCTGGACGGCTGGGTCGATTTTTATAAAACTTGATACCTGGCGTAATTTATTGGTATTGTCTAGATGTAATTTCTAACTACAAAATAAATATTTTGAACAAAATTTTACTATCCAATAATTAATAAGATTACTTAAGAATCTTCGTGGGGAAAATTTCATTTAAATCAGTAAATCATCTATCTAATGACGAATCCTACTTGTGTGGGCTTCAGGCCTTCTTTGTTTAATTAGTTTCATCTATTTAAGATGACGTTTCTAACTATATTAGCTAGAGAAAGTCAGGAATTAAAAAAATGGTTCCATGGTAGGTACCTACCGTTATTTTGTTAGTCCTTACACAAGTATTTAAAAAAAAATTCCTCTGGAAAGTGCCAAAAGATAGGTACCAAGTTTTATGAAAATTGACCCAGCCGTTCAGTTTGTATGTCTTAATGCATACAAATTGACAGACAAAATTGCAGGACCTACTTCTATCATAATCATATCTGATCAAAATTATGAGTTCGAAAAACTGCAAAAAAAAGGAAAAAAATGCAAAAACCTGTAAAAAATTCCAAACAATTGTAAAAATAAAAACCATTGTATTGTATTGTATACAATAAAAACCATTGAAAAAAATTGCAGATGTTGCCAACATTTGAAAAAAAAAATTAAATTGATAAAATTTGAAAAAAAAATTAACAAAACATGAAAAAATTTGAAAAAAAAAATTGACTAAATTTGAAAAAAAAAATTGACTAAATTTGAAAAAAAAATTGACTAAATTTGAAAAAAAAAATTGACTTTGAAAAAAAAATTTACTAAATTTGAAAAAAAAAAATTGACAAAACATGAAAAAAAAATAGACAAAACATAAAAAAAAAAATATTATAAAAAAATGGAAATATTAGAAAAAAAATTGACAAAATTTGAAAAAAAAAAATTGACCAAATTTGAAAAAAAAAATTGACCAAATTTGAAAAAAAAAAAATTGACCAAATTTGAAAAAAAAAATTGGCCAAATATGAAAAAAAAATTGACCAAAATTTGAAAAAAAAATTGACCAAATTTGAAAAAAAAAATTGACCAAATTTGAAAAAAAAAATTGACCAAATTTGAAAAAAAAAATTGACAAAATTTGGAAAAAAAAATTGATAAAATTTGAAAAAAAAAATTGACAAAATTTGAAGAAAAAAAATTGACAAAATTTGAAAAAAAAAATTGAAAAAAAAATGACAAAATTTTCAAAAAAAATGACAAAATTTTCAAAAAAAATGACAAAATTTTCAAAAAAATGATAAAATTTTTGAAAAATTGCTAAAATTTTCAAAAAATTGCTAAAATTTTCAAAAAATTGCTATAATTTGAAAAATGTTGCTTTAATTTGAAAAATATTGGCAAAATTTGAAAAAAAAAAATTGTCAAAATTTGAAGAAAAAATGTCCATAATTTAAAAAAAAAATTCAAAAATTTGAAAAAAAAATTTCATAATTTGAAAAAAAAAATCCAAAATTTGAAAAAAAAAATTCCAAAATTTGAAAAAAAAAATTCCAAAATTTGAAAACAAAAAATTGTCAAAATTTGGGAAAAATTGATTAACTTGAAATATAGTTCAAACACATTATTTGTAAGAAAAAAGCTTATGGACAAAAATGGTTAAGTTTGAATGGGTATATCTCCGTCAATTTTGAAGGAAATTTACTTCTTTTTTTTTAACATATTTTAACTTTTATTAAAGGTTTAAACCTCTTTTTACGAGCATGACTTAGGCCTATGTTTCCTCCAAAAAAAATAAATAAGGGATTTCCTAAAAATCAAATTAATTCTTTGATTTTAAAATTTTGTTTTGATGAGTTTTTGTTAACTTTTTTACTTAATTCTATTTTTTTATTTTTCTAAACTATCTATTTCGATAGAAAATTCAATGTTCTAGAAAAAGTTGAAAAAAAGTAAAATTCGGCAGTTATCGGGTTATATAGGTTAGGTACCGAACATATTTTTAAGTAACCAGTATGACTATTTTCTCAAAAAAAAAAAAACGAGTGAATTTAGTAGCATTTCGTCTTCTAAACGTAATCCCATACAAATATATTTCAAATAATAAAAAACCTTAAACTAGCCGCGTTTTATTACAGTCTGTACTCCCTACCGACTGACCTGTCGTCTACATGCCAGAGTAAAAACTTATTTCTGGTTCCATAAAACAAACCCCGATGAAAACCTAGATCCAAATTTGTTTTTGTATTACGTGATAAAAGATAACCCCGACCCAGACCCGTAGATAATAAAACGCGGCTATTGCCTTTTTCCCTAACACTTTTCATTTTCTAGTCGAATAGGTTCGAAATATACAAATGGATTTTTTTTTCATAAAGGGGAAAATGAAGATGAGACGCTAGAGACTTACGCCTAATTATTTTTTGTTAAGCTTTATACTTTGAGAACAAATTAATGCAAAATATATAATCTATTTTTTCGAAATTTGTTTTCTTCACCAAACCAACCCCCCCCCCACTGCTTCCATTACAGCCACTTCTGTATATCTATACCTACATTTTAAATTTCCCTATAAGATTTAAAATTATTCTCACTGTATTTAAAAATAACGCAAAGTTTATGTAGCTTAAAGTGCTATTGAGATCAACAACTCGACTATCAATTTAGGTCAATTTCTGTTGAAAATAGAACAATGTCTATATAGGTAATAATAATAATAAAATGCCGAGCTATATTGCGCCCTATTTGAATATATATCTTCCGAAAAAGAATCTTCCCTAAATTGCTTATACCTTATCCATTCAATTCCTTCAGCATTTTTTCTTTCCCGTCTCATCTAAAATTTATAAATAAAATCTAATAGCACAGCAAACATCAATTAAATACCGAAAACCAAAAAAAAAATATATATATATATAAATATAATATTGCTGCCTCCTCCAAATGTAGGTTTATCTATCTATCCATCCATCCACACGCAACACCGCCAGGAGGAGAAGAACAATCTGCCAAAATTAGCCCTCATCACTAATGGATCTCAATTGGTTTGGGGTTGGTGGAATTTGTGTGGGGGGGGGGGGGCACTAAATTGTACTTTCTTTGCGCAATTTGATTGCGCGAATTTAAATTTACATTTAACTAATTCATGAGATGTGATGACAAAAAAAATATAAAAAAATACCAAGAAGAATCTTAACTTTTTTAAAAAGAACTTGGACACATCAAGCTATGTTACCTACTATTTTATTTTTTTTTATCTAAATATCTATATCTGTAAGTTTCTTATTTAAAAATATATGAACGAGAAGACAAGAAAATATTAATTTGGAGCGAATTAATTTTGATGTTAAATATTTGAAAAAAAAAAGCGACGCGGGCAACGAGGACAGCGGCGCGGCGCCACTAAACAAATTTGACAGATGGTCTTTTTATATAAAGAAGCATTTGTGTTTGATCGATAGATGAAAGGGGGTTGCTATAAGATAGATGGAAATTGAGGGGTAGATATGTTTCTTTTAATGTTTAACCGTTTGTTCAATGTCGAGTTTGCTTTGAATTTTCTTGTTTAATTTATTTAAAAAGGATTTTATTGTGCGATTTAAATTTTTTTAGAATAAATTAACGAGACATAGACATTCGAGTTGGACGTCATAAGACAGCTGGGACCGTTTGTTTTGTTTTTTTTTTTTTTTTTTTTTTTTTTTTCAAAAATAATGAGCACAACGTTTTATCTTGTTTAATTGAAATTGATGTTTTTTTTATTATTATTTTTTACAAATAAATAACGATTTGTAAAAAAAATGATAGGCCCCACTACCCGAGTTGGTTGACCCAAAAAATTAAATAAATTTGCAAAAATAACAAAATTTAATACTTGGCAACTAACTTAGGGATCTTGCAATTCTCCGTGAGGCGAAAATAGCCTTTAACTGTTTTCAAAATACCACTTTTTTGTTTGTTTGTTGTTTGTTGTTTGTTGTTTGTTGTTTTTTTTTTTTTTTTTTTTTTTTAATTTCTTAAGTCCCGAAGACCTACATAAATATGTAGTTAGAAGGGTGGTGTTTTTGTTTAGATTTTTTCCAAAACGAATACCTTTAGCATTACAAGGAAGAAAGTATAGAACAACATGTCGATGAGACGGGAATGGAAATTAAGAGTCCCTCTTAAATACTCCTCTCTTTTTAAATAATCCCTGTATATAGGGCAAGTATTGTTTCCGTGTGTCCATACCGTCCGTCGGCGTGTGCATTTGGCGCTTTTGCGTCTGTGCGTTCACTGTAATTTGACCTAGAGCCTAAACGGGTGGTCAGATTTGATTCAAATGTGATACAGAACATTTTTATGTGATTTCCTAGAGGGGAAATTAATATTTTAGTTTTAGTTCATTTAAAACGGGTAGTAGTCATAAAACGATTCTGTTTTTTCTTTTACTAATTTTCACGAAAACGCCAATAACCGATTTTTATTAAATTTCGCATCTGTCATTACCAGAGTAATTTTTATTTTTATTTTTTTTAACTTTTTTGTTATCTTATCTCTTTCTCTTCGTCTTTAAACTGAAGTCTAATTGTTGAAGTTGGTGCAGCTTTTGCATTGTAATAACGAATTGATTTTTCCAACATAAAATCCCAAAAATTCAAAAACCCAATTATCTCGAAAAGTAAAAATCCAGAAAGCCAAGAATCCAGTCCAATATTAAGAAAACCCAAAATCCAGTAAATATAAAATCCTTAAAACATAAAATCCCGAAAGACCAAAATCCCATAATTGAAAAAATGTTCAAATCGTTAAATAAATAAGAACATAATATTCCAAATCGTATATTCTCTTTGAAACTTCTATTAAAAAAAAAAAAAACAAAATAAACAAAATTTGGCAGATGATTTTGTAATTTCGATTGTGGGTTTTCGAGATTTCGGAAAATTAGGTTTTCTAGATTTGGGATTTCGAGATTTTTGGTTTCGATATTTTAGGTTTCCGACATTTTTGGTTTTGGGTATTTTGGGTTTTTGGTATTCTGAGTAAGCATAATTCGAATGGCAATATGGAAACTTTGAAATACAAAAAAAAAAAAATATTTCTGAATATCCCAACCTATCTACAACTTTTTTCCTTATAAGTTTACATTTTTGCTGAACAATATGAAAGAGCAAAGAAATGCTAGGAAAATAGAACAACAAGAGAATACCAAAACTTGGATAAAATTCCAACTGTACTTTAGCCTATAGTTTTCTTTTGCTGTTCTGTGCAAACAACTTCCCGAGGTCAACAATATCTTTCCAATGGTTACGAGTATGTTCCTAAAGGTCACCATTCAAAAAAGCTTTATTTGAAATTTGTAGCCTAGAAAATATCTAAAAAATTAACAATAAAAGAAAGCATGAAACATGATTTTGGGTTTTCTTAATTTGTAGGTTTTCGGGATTTTGGGGTTTCGGGATTTTTGATTTTCTGTATTTTGTGTTTTTTTGGGGATTTTGGTGTTTTGCGGATTATAATTTGATGAGGCTTTTGGGTTTATGGTATTCTGACCCCAACCCGAATATATCTCAATTACAATGTCGAAATTTTGAAACAAAATATTTCTGAGTTTCCCAAAAATACCATATTTCTCCTTCTTATAGTTCACAATATCTTTTACCAAACAAATAATATGAAAGAGCGATGGAGAAATGTGTTTTTTTTTTTAGGAAATACAAAAATATATTATTTAGGTATATTTTTTTTGGGCAATACCAAAAACATTAAATTCCCAAAAATTCAAAATACCCAAACACAAAATCCCCAAAACCAACACTACTTCTAATTCGATTTTCTTTGACCAACAAAATATGAAAAAAAAAAATGAGGGAAATGGCATTGGGATGATCAGTTTGGAGTCAGAATACCGGATACCCAAAATTCCCAAAACCCAAATTATAGCAAAATAGTAGATTAATAGAATACTTGGGTAAATTTTTCATAAAGCTGGATTTTGAATTATAGTTAACTGCGTCAAGCTAAAAATTCTTCGTGAAGTCAACGAATATCTTTCTAAAGGTTGAGCATTCCAAAATAGATTTATTTGAATTTTGTAGCCTGGAAAATTTCTTACGAAAGAGAGCTTTCAAAATAGTAAATCCTTGTATTCCTTAAATTATATGAATATTTCTTCGCCAATCAAGACCAACTCATTGGTTTTGAGTTGAGAAATCAAATATGTAGCTCTACATATTCAGAGCATGTCAAACTCTCTTAGAGCTAGAAATTGATATTAGAAGATATTTAAAAAAAATAAGAAACCAAGTATGTGTTCGTACACTTACGAAAAAAACACCTGTTAGAAGTAAAATAAATTTAATAATTTTTAAATGTCAATTCTCTTTGAACTTGTATCAACTTTTACTACCCACACAATTTTTGTTTTTTGTAAAAATTCAAATGTTTAACCTTTGTAAATGCCACCGAATACGCTCGTATCTTATGTTATCTTTTACATAAATTACAATAAGCACATATGTTTTTCTATAGATCCTTTTCTGACACTTAATATATAACAAAAATCATACCACCTCTTAAGCATTTATATAACATAATAATTTAAATGTTTCTTACTTTTTTTCAGAGAGTTTACAATGTAGCTACTCGTATATGTAATAAAAAAAATTCCCCAAAGAAACCGAATAATAAAAATGTATAACAGTACCTATATAATATATCCTCATCGGAAACATGACACACACCACAGCTGTTTTAATTTTTTTTTTTTTTTTTTTCAAAGTAAAATTATTCCCTTTAGGAAAATTATAAAATTCTATTCAGTTCAGGGATGTCTATCTAAGCACTCGTGCGTTCATCTTTAAAGAGCAAAGAAATACAAACAAACAAAATTATCTATATTATCATTCATATATACGTACATTTGTATAACCGAAAAAAAAAAAACAAAAACCCTTTCATGCTTAGACAGCAAATTTTACAAACAGAAAAAATCTATATCGCACCCATCGCCGTGAGACCTTTAGAGAGAAACCTCCAAGGATAACGAATGGATGAAAGTTCTTCTGTGTAAGAGCACATGTATAGCCATTATGGATGACAGTTGGGAATTCGAATGGTTATTTTTTTTTTTTTTTTTTTCTTAGCTAATATTTTGTGTTGGCATTGAACAGACATGTCGTAATCGAATTCTCATTGTCTGTTCAGTGATGTCCATTGTCCATTCTTGTTTAGCTATAGGCAATGTTCCTCCCGACAAACTAAAAATCTATTACACCCACATTCACACCTCTTCGATAAAACTTATTATATCATCAACTTTTGAAGATATACATATATCTACTTTTTCCATTCAGCTAAATTCAGCTCAATTCAAACTAATTCAGCAAGGAAAATTGGAAAAGTCAGCGTCTCAGTCTTGATTCAGCCATTTTTTGAAACCCTTGATAGTTAATTTCTTGATATTAAAAGATATAGTTTTATAAAAGGAAATAATTGTTATTCTTGTCAATTTACAAATACTTCTGCCCTTGTCTCACTCCACACCAATTCAGCGCAAAATAACTTCAAGTTTTTAAAACGAAATGTGAATTTCCTAGTGCATTTAATCTATCTGCTTTAATTCAGAGCAGTTTAAACCAATTCAGCCGAATTCAGCAAAAGGAAATTGAGCAAATTCTTGCTTCAACAACCTTTTCCCGTCCTTGATATTTGTTTGCCAGTTACAAATACCGCTGCCGCTTCAATCCAGATAAATTCAGCTTTAATTCAGCGCAGTTAAAACCAATTCAGCAAAGGAAAGCCTCTCAGATCTTGATTCAATCATTTTATTTTTAAAAACCATTGGTAGTTGATTTCATGATACCTACATACATATATCAATATACACACACATTTATCAAGCGAAATTGTTGTTTTTGACCCCTGCATCACACCGGCTTCAATTCAGTAAATAAGTTTTCAAACGAAAAAGAAATTGCCTGGTTCAGTTAATTTTTCTGCTTTAATTCAGCGCAATTACAACCGATTCTGCCAAATTAAGCAAGGAGAAACTCTGAAAATTCTTGCTTCAAGAGTTCTTTCAGATCCTTGGTGTGCGCCTGCAAGTTACAAATACCGCTGCCGCTTCAATCCAGATCAATTCAGCGCAATATAACTACATGTTATTCAAAAGAAATTCATATTGGCAAATGCAGTAAACCCTTGTGCTTTAATTCAGCGCAATCAATATTCAAATCAGCGCAGATTTCAGCAAAGGGAAATTTTTAAAAATTCTTGCTTCAACAATTTTGTATATCCTTGATGATTGATTGCTTAGTATTAAGTACAAAGAATTTAATAAAAATGAATTGGCAGCGGATCAACAGCCAGCCAGAAAACCAAACGCTAAAAGAGAATCAATTCTCTCATCATCATCATTAATATCACCATCATTATCATCATCATCATCGTCTTCTTCTTCTACCAGTGCCAAAACACGCCGTCTTAACTGATGTGGAATTCAAGGATATTTACTTGAATAAAATAAATTCCGTTGAAAATGATTAAACATAATATTGTTCATTGAGTCTTATATTAATACCCAACCTTTAAAGTGTGATATCGTTAAGGACCTTGGATAGTAAGAAATGATGGCATTAACTAAGAACCATAATATTGTACATAAGTAGGTGTATAGGTATATATAGGTCCTTATCAAAGGTATAAGACAATATCAAGGTTGACTGAATCTTCTGTTTATATTTACAATATTTTCGAAAAGAAAAAAAAAATTACTTTAAGAGGATAAAACAGAGAAAATGACAGCTGCTGTGCAAACGACACGAGTATTGTTTCGTGTTTCTTATACTTTCTTTTTTTTTTTGTTCTTTTATTTTCTTTTTGCTTGTGCTTGAAAGGATTCTAATTAGGTTTCTATTTTATTTGGAAAATCTTCAAATGAAAACTTCAAATCTTTGAATTTTATAATCGAGACAAAATAAATTGGCTATATACCTATTTATTTTATTTTTCGTAATAATTTTCGCAAATTCGTCGTCGGTACCTAGACAAAAGGTCTCTTTCCACCTAACAACAAGAAAAAACAAAGGTTAAGTTCAACTTGATAAAAAAAAGTTTTTTTTTTTAAGAAATGTAAGAACAAAAGATAAGAAATTCAAAGAAGTTCTTTAATAATATTAAAAAAAAGAAAGAACTTAATTCATTCTTGTGAATTAATTGTATTGTTCCAAAAATTCCAAGAAAATTCGTTATTGTGAGTTTCACCCGAACAACATTCCACCCGGAAAATTTGATATTTCACTTTTCGCCTATCGTGAGTTTTTACCCGAAATTTTGTGTTAAAAAAATTCCCCTTATTGTCAGCATTCATTTCAGGCGGAATGTAATGTTATAGATAGCCTAAATGTTTACTTATTTTTAGTAGGCGAACGAAATTTCGTTCGGGCGAAACTCACAATAGCTTTTAAAATTCCGGGGGAACAAAAAATTTTAAGGGGTTTTTGTGTGATAACACACTTGCAGTTAGGCTGCTAAGCTTTCGCACCATCATATTAATAATGAAGGTTTGAATGAACAACAACACTTGAGTGAGCTACCACCAAGTTTTTATAGGCTGGAGTTATAGCTATTTCACGACTGCCACGCCGATCATCAGACTCCTTTAAGTGGTGCTTGGTCTTTGTTCAATTTTAATTGAAAAAACTTTCTATGTCCAGGTAGGATCTTGATCAAGTGACCTCGGTGGCGCAATGCGTATGCATATGGCTCGGAGGGAGCTTGGTCCGAGTTCGAGTCCTACCTGGGCATAGAAAGTTTTTTCAATTAAAATTGAACAAAGACCAAGCACCACTTAAAGGAGTCTGATGATCGGCGTGGCAGTCGTGAAATAGCTATAACTCCAGCCTATAAAAACTTGGTGGTAGCTCACTCAAGTGTTGTTGTTCATTCAAACCTTCAATATTAATATGATGGTGCGAAAGCTTGGCAGCATAACTGCAAGTGTGTTATCACACAAAAACCCCTTATACAAATTTGAATTAATTCTTGACCCGTGTCAAATCTTTCATACAATCTCCCTCCTTATATGTTCAACGAATTGTTGACTTATAAATCGAGTACGGAGAAAAAGAAAGAAACCTAATGTACAACAACAACTTGTGTGTAGCTAGTAAAAAATGCTGGTTTCAAATGCAATTGTCAAAACAAGAAAACTTAAAATTGGACCGACTTGATCAAGTGACCTCGGTGGCGCAATGCGTATGCATATGGCTCGGAGGGAGCTTGGTCCGAGTTCGAGTCCTACCTGGGCATAGAAAGTTTTTCAATTAAAATTGAACAAAGACCAAGCACCACTTAAAGGAGTCTGATGATCGGCGTGGCAGTCGTGAAATAGCTATAACTCCAGCCTATAAAAACTTGGTGGTAGCTCACTCAAGTGTTGTTGTTCATTCAAACCTTCAAAAAAAAAATTTTAAGGTGAAATATTTTTCGGACGAAACTCACAATAAGGCTGATTATTTTTTGTTTAGTTTTTAATAAAGTGGGAACTCTGTTTTAGGTGACAGAAAATTTGACAGCTGACAGATTATCATGTTTTGGTGTATTTTGCACCAACGAACGTCTCTAAATTCGGTAAGAATGTGATGATAGGGTGCATTCATCAAAACTATAAAAGAATTGTGGATCAGGACGATGATGATGGCCAAATATGAATTCGAGGACAACTAGGTTAAAATTCCACCCGCCGCGCTGCCACGCCCCGTTTTATGATATTTAAATGTTCTTCATATTTTACGTCCCTAAAAACATTACATACCTCAAACGAACATTCTTGAATTTATTATTGGATATCCGCCTACTACCACGCCCACTTTTTATATGTATTTTTTCAGTTTTATTTTCATTCCCCATCCCCAGAAAGTTAAGATTTGGTGATTTAGCTCTCTTAAACCGAATCATGACATGATTTATTTTTTTTAATCCGCCTTCTGCCACGCTCTTTATTCCTTTTTTGCAATTTTGTCCATATTTTGAGTTCCTATAGATCAGAAAATTTGAATTCAAGCTATCTTGATTATTACATTTTTTTTTTTTTAAGAAATCCGCCCACTACCACGCCCAATTTTAATATATTTCAGGTTTATCCTCATTTAACATCTCCAGAAAGTTGAAATTTGGTAATTTAACTGTCTCAAAGCAAAGCATGACATGATAATTTTATTTAATGATTCCGTCGCCTACTACCACGCCCTTTTTTTCTTATATTTACTTTATTTTACATTCTTATAGAACTTAACATTTGTAATCAAGCAATTAACTTAAAGTATAATAATTTAATTTTTTTTTAATCCACCTACTACCACTCCCACTTTTCGTATACCTGAGATATCTTCTTAATCCCTAAAAAGTTGAAATATAATTATTTAAGTCTCTTGGGCTAAAACATGAATATGACTATTTTTTTTTTTTAAAGATTCCGCCTACTGCCTCACCCACTTTTTTAATAGATATGAGTTTTATCCATATTTATCGTTACTAGAAAGTTGAATTTTACTAAGTGTTATGCCATATTGAATCTAAGAAATGTGCATTTTTTTTTTTGAAAATCCGCCTGCTACCTGCCCACATTTATAATGTTTTTTTTTTCTTTTTCAATTTTTTTTTTATTTGAAATTTTGTAATCCTTGTCTTGGTCTCGGTAATATCGAAAAATTTCAGTACTGTCTTACGTATCGGTCTGCAAAAAAAAAAAATACCCGAGGATGGAGTAAACACTTCGAAACGCGTCGCAAATCCAATTTATAAAAATAAAGTTGTGAAAGTAAATTTTTAAATAAAATTAATAAAATAAAACACAAAAAAAAATTTATTGTTTTATTTTCATTTTTATTATTAAATAATATTTTTGTAAAACAAGTTTCGCCTCGGTCTTATCGCGTTTTTTTTTTTAATTTTTTAGAAAAATATCGAACTTAAATGTGAATCTATATGAAGCTGGTAAATATTTACATTAAAAAATTCAATTCAAGATTTCATTTTTAATCTTTGCCACCCAGACCATCTGGACCGCCGAAGCTCTGAATTAATTTCGATCCAGTCTCGGTCTCGTATAACGAAATCGAGATGACACCAAGATGAGACTGAGATGGAACTGGGATGAAAATGAGACGAGACCAAGATAAGACCAAGATAGGACCAAGATAAGACCAAGATAAGACCAAGATAAGACCAAGATAAGTCCAAGATAAGACCAAGATAAGACCAAGATAAGACCAAGATAAGACCAAAATAAGACCAAGATAAGACCAAGATAAGACCAAGATAAGACCAAGATAAGACCAAGATAAGACCAAGATAAGACCAAGATAAGACCAAGATAAGACCAAGATAAGACCAAGATAAGACCAAGATAAGATCAAGATAAGAATAAGATAAGAATAAGATAAGACCAAGATAAGACCAAGATAAGACCAAGAAAAGACCAAGATAAGACCAAGATAAGACCAAGACGATACCAAGACGAGACCAAGACGAGACCAAGACGAGACCAAGACGAGACCAAGACGAGACCAAGACGAGACCAAGACTAGACCGAGATGATACATATATATCTCCAAAGTATCTGAGACAAGATAGGTGTACTTGAAAAAAGGGGTTTGCCACTTCCTGGCAAGAGGCAGTGAAAATAAATATTTAGTTGGAATCTAAAACAAACCTGCGGTTTGGTAGTCCAATGCACTAACATAACGCCATATAAGGCGTGTTTTTTTTTCCAAGCCCGAAGGAAATTGGATGAACAAAACGATTCGGGGCTAAATAATTTACATGTTAAATGCAATAACAACTAATCCCCAATGAGCTTAGCTAAACCCAGATAATTTTCGGGACTTAAGGTGCCAGTTATAGCTTTCATTGAAACTCATCATTGAAAATTTATTTTGAGACACTTAAAAAGCAAAATCAGTAATTATTTTGATGGCAATAAAAAGCTCTTGACTCAATTATTATTTCCAGTCAAAAAAATATTTCATTTTGGCCCAATCTGTTACATAACACGATTTCTAAGATTTCAATGATCAATGATAAGGTAGTTCAATCATTGAAATAAAGAAATTCATTTGATTTGTAAGGTTTGGCCAAAATAACAAAATTTTTTGACTAAAATTAATAATTAGTTATCACCTTTTTATTAGCATCAAAATATTTTCTGATTTTGCTTTCAAAGTGTCTCAAAATAAGAAATTAAATTTTTCAATGATGAGTTTCAATGAAAGCTATAACTGGCCCCTAACTTAAGCACGGAGAAAAACTGTATTACCGGCAGGAATAACATACTTCGCTATCGATAGTTTGTATGGAGACTCCATTTTTTTCTGTAATGGCGTCGCTAATCCCCGATATCGTTTTTTTTTTTTTTTTTTTCAACAAGTTCCCTCCAGGATTTGAAAAAAAAACACACCTATAGTAGTGCCAAATCTCATTACAAATTCTTTTAAAACTCTGGTTAATATTTTGGAATTTGGAAAATACAAGATTTAATTTCGATAAAACTTCAAAAAATTGTTAGAATGGTGTCTACCTTTATAAATCTTAAAATCACCATAAATCATAAAATCACAAACAAAAAGTTACTCCTGATTCTTAAACAAATAAAAAATCGTACAAAAATAGATTTTTTCCAAAATAACAGTCACATCGTCATCATCGTCATAAAAATCCGTTCGACGCTACAACTGAGGTTCATCCCTGTAATCTAGGTAATAATATTCAGTTTCATAAATTAAAGATAATATTTTGATGGAGTTGTATATACATACATATATTCTTCAAAGTAACGCAATTTCTTTTTTCTTCATTCGTCAAAATATAAAAGAAAAGGCTACCTACAATGTGTCTCTCTAAATAGATATAATTCCATAAACCCCTGTCATTGACTTCTTCAATCGATTTGACAAGTTTATTTTTAGCTTCAAAAAGAAAGAAATAACCACAAAAAAAAAAAAAAAAAAAAAAAAAAAACTAAAAACCCTATAGACAACACAAAATAATGAAAATAATGAAGGCTTTTCGTATAAAGGTAACAACTTTTCCTTTTATTTGTATCATTGATGTAGAATATTAAAGTTAATAGCTTATTGATTGCATAGAATCATAACCAAGGACTATATTATTATTATTATTATAAGGACTCTTTTTCGAAGGTGAAAGTGCAAGACACTATTTATAGATTCTTCCAAAGAAGACAGAGAGAGTCCGTCCACAATTAGAATTGTTTATATTATTGTTGTGGATGATGATGATGATGATGGTAATCCTGTCCTAAAGAAAAAGATACCCAACAAAGAGGGGAATAAACAATTCAAACATAGAATTTTCCAATTCGTTGCTCAATTTGTCAACAAAAATCTTATTATGACACTCAATAGTCTATATAGGTAGATGGCAATGGACGATGAAGATTGTGTCTCTGACAGAAATTCACCTTGTAATTTAAGGTTGATTTAATTTTAGATACAGTCTTCATTTTATTTTTTTAGTTGGTACATATTTGGACATTTTAATTTTATATAATATTATTCTATTCCTCTCTCAGTTCTCTTCTCCAGTTCAGCGTTGTTGGAAAAGACTTTGAACAAAAAAAATCATATTTGCTTCGATGAAATATAGAAAGTTTAATTTATTCAACTTAACCATCTAAATGGGTTTGATGAAGAATATGTATACATATTTTACCAAAATGTTCTGCCTTGTTACTTTGAATTCCAAATGAAATAAACTGATAGACCCCCGGTGAAAAGCTTTGTTTTTTTTTTTTTTATTTGTGTGTTTGTATTGCTAAGCAATAAGTCATTAGAATAGATTATATTCGTTTCAGAAAATACCTATGCATACATATAAGTATATGAACGTTGGATCACGTAACCATGGTTTAAACATCGACCTTTCACCTTTTTTACACACGAATTACAAGAGAAAACATTATGTTTAAGGGATGCTGACAATTTATTTCAATGTGAAGAAGGATACAAACACTTCAGGTATATATGCATGTATCTCTTAGAAGTATGTATAACTAGATACATACATAGATATCTATATAAGTAGAAAAAAAAAAAAACAAGATTCATTTGTTCGAACTTTACTCGTTGTTCGTTGACAAAGATGGATGGTGGAGGTGGTGGTTTGTTAGAAGCTTCTATATTGTTTCATTTTTTTTTCTTTTACTAGAAAATATAAAACTAATGATTATTAACCTTTCTTTTTTCTATAGGTATACATAAGAATGAAAATGTGGAAAATTACTTTTTTCTAGAAAGGAAACATTTTCTACTCAGAAAGTGGAAGAGAGAGAGAAGGTGAGAGAGACTATTTCATTAAATTGTTTTGTGACATTTTGACAGATGATATTTTTATTTTCCTTTTTTTCTTCAGAATATCTATGAAGTAGCAGAAAAGGTAGAAGGTAGAAATGGCTGCCCTGAAGAACCTTACGCTAAGGCATCGACAAATTAGTGTTGACATGTGAGTGATATCAAAATTATTAGGCATAATATAAGATAAAATAGGCAACTTGTTGACAGGTTAATAAATGAATTCAATCCACTTGTGTTATCAACTGATTCCTATTTCTTACGTTCTTTTTTTTCAACTTCAACTTAACAAAATTCAATTTAGTTCAATTTTTCAACACACATTTCTTTATCTACACAAAATCAATCAATCAATCTTAAAACTCAAAGAAATAAGGAAAAACATAATGCAGGTATAAGAGGGTGTGGCAGTAGGCGGATATTTAAACAAAATACTCATTACGGACTTTAAGAGATTTTGAATACAAAAATTTCAACTTTGTAAAAAGAAAAGTAAAGATAAAACTCTAATAAAGAGTTTTTTAAAAGGGACGCTACAAAAGTAGAGCAACAGGTACAGCAAACGACGCCATATTTCTTGCCGCTCTTTTGACATTTCTCTTCAGTAAGGTTTGCCATTTCATGATGAAAAAATATACGAACGAGTCGAAATTATTAAAATTTACTACCGAAATTCGGAGTCAGTGGCCTCAACGTTAAGAGCGCTACCTCCAATGAGAGATGAGGCTCATTTCTGGCTGAATGGCTTCGTCAATAAACAAAATATGCGGTATTGGTCAGGCAGCAATCCACACGTACTCCATGAGTCATCATTGCATCCCGAAAAAATTACGGTTTGGTGTGGTTTATGGGCCGGCGGCGTCATTGGGCCGTACTTCTTCCGTGATGATCAAGACCGGCACGTTACTGTGAAT
This sequence comes from Epistrophe grossulariae, assembly GCA_929447395.1. NCBI lineage: Eukaryota > Metazoa > Arthropoda > Insecta > Diptera > Syrphidae > Epistrophe > Epistrophe grossulariae. The sequence continues at coordinate 33,742,496 of OV839569.1, read as the reverse complement.
GGGGATCGCTACCGTTCAATGATAACCGAATATTTTTGGCCCCAATTGGATGATATGGACTTGGAGGACATGTGGTTCCAACAGGACGGCGCCACAAGCCACACAGCGAATGTCACAATCAATTTATTGGAAACCAAGTTTGGAGAACGTGTATCTCACGAAATGGTCCGTCGCTTGGCCGCCTCGGTCGTGCGATTTGACGGCTACGTCAAGTCTATGGTCTATGCCAACAAGCCAGCGACGATTGATGAACTTCGTACGAATATCGAACGTGAAATTGCAGCAGTAACGGCCGATTTATGCTTGAAAACCGTCGAAAATTGGGTTCAGCGTCTGGACTTCTGCAAGCGTGCACGTGGTGGCCATGCAAAAGAAATCGAGTTCCATACATAATGGCATCGAACGTACTTTCACAGGAATAAAGAATTTCATTGATATCCAAAACCGTTTTTGTTTTATTTAAAAAAACTTTTGTAGCGCTCTTATTGAAAAACCCGATATAATAGAAGAGGGTGTCAGTGTTGCCTTTTGGCCCCTTTTTCAGAGTGGGGACCCGTGGCCCCCACTTTTTCAAAAATTATCAAAATGGCCCCTTTTTCTGTTTAATTAAGATTTTATTCTTTATTGAACGAATAAAGAATGAAAAGACTTGCGATTCTATGATATCTACACTAAATTTATTAGAAATAAACAAATATTTGAGAAAAAGGGTACCAAATAAAAACCTATATATTGTATATTATTATTATTTTATTTTTTTTTTTTTACGCTATTTATAAATTTTTTAAATGTTTGTGCTGCAGTTGTTTTTTTTTTCCTTTAATGGTATTTGTGGAGGCCCCTTTTTTTGGCGGGGCCTCTTTTTGGGACCATTTTTGAAAATTTTCAGAGCCAACACTGGTGGGTGTGGCCAGTAGGCGAACTTGCAAACATATTATACATTTCGTACTTCAAGTTCAAGGGATTTAATCTACAAAATTTTAAAAATTTTTAGGAAAGTAAATTAAGGAGAAAACTTAAATATAAGAAAAGTGGGTGTGGCAGTAGGCGAACTTGCAAAAAAAAATCCTATCATATATTTCGTACTTCAAGTTCAAGAGATTTTATCTCAAAATTTTAAACATTTCTAGGGAAGTAAATTAAGGAGAAAACTTAAATATAAAAAAGTGGGTGTGGTGGTAGACTTGAAAAACATTACGTATTTCAGGTTCAAGAGATTTTATCTACAAAATTTCAAATTTTAAGGGAAATAAATTTATGAGAAAACGTTAATATAAGAAATAAAGGTGTGGCAGTAGGCGGAGTGAAAAAAAAAACTACACATTTTGTACTTCAGGTTCAAGAAATATTATCTATACAAAATTTCAAGTTTCTAGGGATATTTATTAAGGAAAAAGCTTAAATATAAGAAAAGGGGTGTGGCAGTAAATTGTTAAATTAAATTGCCTTGCAATGTTTTAGGATCAAGAGATTTTAATTACACATAAAAAAAAATACAACTTACAGGGATGTAAAATTAAGATACAACTCTGATTTAATAAAAGTGGGAGTGGTAGTAGGCGGATTTTCCACAAAAACAAAAAACTACACATATCATGCTTTGGTCTCGAGTTTTGTCTCAAATTTTTAAATCTTTCTAAGGCCGTTAAATAAGATGAAAATTCAAATATAAGAGTGGGCGTGCTGTAAGATGCAAATTTAAATAAAAGAAAAGTGGGCGTGTAAGTAGGCGGAAGAAATAACACTTGACATGCGTTACGTTCAAAAGATTTAAACTGCAAAATGTTAGTTTTTTTTAAACACGTTAAACACGTAAGGAGAAAATTAAAATATTATGAAAAATGGGCGTGGCAGTAGCCGGATTGTATTCAAAACATTTTTAAAACTTTTCCGCTGTTAATAGGAGAAGACACTGAAAATTTTAGTGAAATCGGTTCAGTAGTTTTCGAGTCTGTAAGGGACACATAAACTAACATTTATATACTAGAAGAAGAAAGATTGGTATTATTTAGTTGTATTAAAAAATGTCAGAGTTTCAAAAGACTCCCTTATGGAAAACCGTTATCTATCAAAAAATCTATTACTTTCGCAACTACTGAAAAATACATTTTAATAAGATAAGGTGTGTGACATTAACAAAACAGAGTTAAGAAAAGAGCAGGTATTTTTTTTGCGGTTTTGGCAACCACACCTGTCAAAGTTGGACTTCTGTCAAAATGCTATTTATAATATAAGGACATGTGAATAATTAAACACAGCTATTAGATATATTTAAGCAAAAAACTTATTACACAAAACTGGAAAAATGACATTTTAGGAATTTTACGCTATATCTGTCAACGTGAAAAGTGACAGCCATAACTTTGTTGAAACTGACAGATGCAAAATTGTTTTTTTTTTTTTTTAAGAGCTGTAGTTGCACAATTTAGATCTTCCTATTTGCTTTAATATACGAGTGTCTACACTTCAAAAAAAAAATGCTATAGTATTTGCTCTCAAAAATAGATAAAAAAATGTTTCAACAAAATGAAGTCTTTGCTATTTGTTGTTTTTTTTTTTTAGTATTTTTTACTTTTCCCCTTTTTTTTTGTTCATCTTCTATGTTTTGCCACGCTAAACATTTTTAAAAACACTGCGGTCAAAAATTATCAAGGAGTCATTAGTTTTTCAAAACCACCTTTTTGAGTATGACTCATTTTGAGCTATGAAAAAATCACCTTTCCTGTATTTTGTTGCACAAAAAACTCTATACTCAATCCGTACCGGTTTTGTACCAGTTTCAGATCGATGCAGAATTGTTTGAATCGTCTATACCAACAAGAATCATTTTGTATATTGGTTTATTTTTCTAATAAAATCTGATTTGTCCATAAACATCATTTGCACTCTCTAACCTTCATCCTATATATCGATTGAAATAAAATATTGTGAATTACAAAAACTAAAAAAATATTCACAATTCCTATTTTTTTTTTTTTTAATTTGTATGTTTTATTTTTATTTTAAAACCCCAACCTAACCCAATAGACTCATTCACAATCGTCACCCCATTTATAATAATTTATTTTAATTTTATGAAGACATTGCTGATCCACATCTTTTAAAGGCAAACATAATGTAGTGACGTCGTTGTGGTCGTCGTCTTCGTTGTCGTTGTTGTCTTCTCACACAACACAGCATTGCACTTATTGAACGTTGTTTTGCTTTCTTTATTTCTTTTTTTTCGTTTGCAAAATAATATCAGAACATCCTCCTCCTCCCAATTCACACATGGAGTATAAATATGTACAGCTAAAACTATAACACACAAGTGTCATATAAAATTGACACTTGATTTTATGAAAAAAAAAACTCTTCTTCATCTCGTTCGATACTGCACTCTTGTCCACTTAGATTGCAAGTGATGATGGTGATGATGACAACACACAAACCAGACATTTCTGCTCTCCTTCTCCTTATGGAGTCTTGTTATTTTTTTTTTATACTTTTGCATTAAATATTTTTACACCCCAAAGTGACAACATTAATTTTTACAAGAAAAAAAAAAATAGTAATGCCACCAACCAAACAACAACTGTCATCTCCTCATCTGTCAGACAGTCATTGTGTGATAAGTGCATTATCAATGTCAACAGCCGTTATAGAGTATATGATTTTTTTTTTTTTTTGTGTAAATCAACTACACTCGAAATATTATGATGTTGATACACTTTTTTTAAAAAGGCAGACTGTTGTTTCTTCATATACATATAGCACGTTCATTCATTAGAAGGAACAAAAAATGTAATAGACAATAGCGCATCAAACTAAAAGTATTGTGATAGTGGGTGAGATTTTGATATCCAATCCATCATAAAAGAGTTATTACTCAAATAACGTACCGGAGAGAAAATGACAGATGGCAAATAAACTTTCATTAAAACTTTAATAAAATTTAAAAAAAAAAAAGCACTTAAAGTCAAAATAAGTGCAAAAATGACAACACAAAGGTTGTTGTGTGATTAAGGTTTACAGCAGCAGCATAATAACAATAATAAACTGTGAGAAATTATCCCCTAGAGGAGGTGGAGAAAATCCCACAAATCAAATATTGCAAAGATTATATATATATATGCATGTATATAAAGAGAAAGAGAGAATGAGAAGGTTTTATTGGGCTGAATATGACAGTTGATGTCAGTCTGTCACTTAAGTTAATATATCTGGCTACACACAACATAATAATAATTCTCTTCAAAGATGATAATATTGGTGGTGGGGATAATTATTTTATTTATAATCAAAACATGACATTTCAAATCGAAAGGAAGAAGGGTCAAAAACAAAATTTTGTATACAGTTGAGTACATAAAGAGTGAGCAAAGTGAGAGAGAGAGAAAGATATATTGAGCTTGTCAAATATTGTCAAAATTAGGTTAATGTGGTAGAAAGTGGAATTAAATTGACAGAAAATGTCAAAAATTTAATTTAAATCGATAATGAAATGATATTCGAGATGAATTTGCAAATGGAACATATGAAAAAATATTAAATATCGTGTCATACATTTATAGATTTACAAGTCAATCAAAGACTTTTTTTATTCAATAAGCTTACTACCCACCATTATTGTGAACTGTCAAAAGCCATTACTTACAGTGTGTAATTGTGCGATAGGTTTAAAAGTCAGCCTTTTTTTTTTTTTTTTTAAGGCATATGTCAAAAAAAAAACACTTACAACACAAGGTGGCGCTACAGTTGGTTACTTGCGAACGGCAACATTTTTTAACAAACAACAAAGACCAGCTTACATGCTGTTTTTTTTTTCAACCCACTAAAATCAAATGAAAACAAAAAGAACAGGAAAATGTTATTTAAGTTGATTTTGACATCGAATGCGTCACAATATGAGGAAAATTATGTACATATATATGTACCGTGTGAGTCATTAAAAGGCTTCGCTATAGTTAATGAATTTTAAGATTTTTTTATTTAATTTATAACTTTTGCCACTCCAATTGGAATACAAATTATATGTTAATATTTTATTGTGACTAACTTAGTGTAGTTTATGAGTCCAACAAATGGGAAAAAACTTTAAACAATTTATATATCTGATAACGCACTTGCATCGTTATATAGGGAAACATTTTTTTTTTTTGTTCGTGGAATTTTATAAAGAAAAAAAAACTAAACACAATTTGCCTTTGTTCCATTGATAATTGCCAATTAGAAGCTGCAAATTGTTTGTTGGCAAACAGTTCAATAGTTCTTTTAAATAAAAGTAAACCATCTGACAATAAAAAAATAAATAAATATTTAATTGAAATTGAAAAATGTTCATCATATGGCAAGTTAATTGGTTGCCTATACACTGGAAAAGTATAATAAAATTGTAATAATTCTAAATTTCCAATAGTGCGTAACGCAATAATGTTGGTAAACATTTTGTGGTCAAAAATTAAAAAAAAAACAAAAAGTTTAGGTTTAGTTCACAATTTAAATTAAAATATTCAAGGACACACGTGACACACGACTCTGAGTTGTGATAAGAAATATTTACAAAAAAAAATACAATTAATGTTTTTTATGACACGCCAAATTTTAAGTGATGAATCAAGACTTTTAATATGAAAAAAAAATTAGATTCGTAAAAATTGACCAGGAAAATGTTTTTTTTTTAATAAAAAAGAACAAACAATTATTTAAAAAAAAAAAAATGTCGGAGTTTGATAAGGAAATTCCATTCCCCCAGATCACCTTGCCCAGAAAATAAATCGGAATTTCCGTCTAAATACAAATTTCCGGCTTGTTTCTGAAAACAAATATGGACATTTTGTGGGCTTTGGTATTTAAAGCTTAAGCGTTAAATTACAAACAAGATTTAATTCAATTTTGTTTTTTTTTTTTTTCTGATTGGGTTTTTGTAGAATTTACATCCAAAATATTCTACATTTCTGCACTTATTGTGAATTAATTTGACGAAAGTGATTTTGGAAGTGTTCAATAATTCATTCGAAATGCTAATTGTGAATTGGATTTATGAAAAAGAAAATTAATGTTCTAAAACCTTAAATTTTGACAGTTCGAAGTAATACCGAAATTTTCAAAAATGATTTAATTTTAGAACAGAGAATTTCATTTCGAGTGAAATGAAATACAACATGGGCGTTAGTATGTATCAATTTTCATTTTTCTTTGTACGAAAAAAACAAGTAGGAAACTGGACAAAAAAAATCAAAAAGTGGGCGTAGCAGTGGGTGGGAAATATTACACCTGTCATGCTATAATTTTAATACAGAACTTAGTTCAAAAATTTTTGCTTTAAGGAAATATAAATAAATTAATTTAATAATATTAAATAAATTAAATAAATTTTAATAAAACTGCTTTTAAAAACCTCACCAGTGTGCCGATTATAGAAGCTGACTCTGAAAATTTCGGTGACAAGAGCTTGGTAAAAAGTTTTCAAATAAAGACGGATAAGTTTCGACAGTCCATAGCGGCCATTTTATTAGTTTCCTGTTTTTTTTTTATTTTTCAGGCACTTAAGGCAAATAACCATAGCAAGCTAATAGACATAACACAATGTGTTCGCAGCTGAATTGGTTGTGGAACAGATCCAGAAAAAAAATCATGTTCAGCGACGAAGAAATGCTATGAAAAGTAAGGAAGGAAATTTTTTCCCATTTTTTGAAATTTGCTATTCAGTCATATCGCGAGAGAAATTTCCCCGGAGTTTTAGTCCCATTTTGGGAAATTCCCTATCACGAATCTGGTTGGCAAAATATTTCTTTCAGCAAAATAGGCATAGGAATGAATTGACATTTGACATTGACATATCACCAAAATATCAAAATGGCGACTGATTGTTATACACCCGGCGATTTGCAGCTTGCGTGCGATTGTTCATTGAAACACACGTGAGCTACATACAATCTGTAGAAAAGCCGCAAATCGACGAACAATGACGAGACCTTTCGTGTGCATAAGGCCTAAGTAAGATCATTTGTTCTGCAAATTAGGCTACGGTTACAGTGAACAGATTGCAATTCGTGACGACCAATTTATTTTCTCAAATTTCTCGTATTTTATAGTATTAAAACGCATCTTAACATTAATTTAAGTAAGTTTTCTACCATTTCTAGTTTTTATGAAGAACTTAGGCTTATTAAATCCCATTTGTTCTTTTATTCGTCGGTTGTTTGTCGCTCTCATGTGAACAGTCCTTAAGTCTTACGCAGTTTAGGTCAAGGTTGAATTTAAGAGAAAGATCTTCTTTTTTTTAAGTGAAAATGTTGCAAGAATTCAATTGAATGTTTAATACGTATAGGTACTTATTTGTCAATAAGTCAATAATTTTTTGAATGGCTTCAAATAAATCAGAATTAATGAATCTAAACTAAAATATTCATCAATTATTGAAGCAGTCACATATATATAAGTCGTTAATTTTAAAGTGTTTTTAAATATCATATTTTTTTTAAATAATTGCCCATTATTTATTCAAATCGATTGAATAATTACATAAATGATCTAACTTTATTCAAACTAATATTAAATCGATTGAATAATTAAATGATCTAACTTTGTTTAAAAAAAAAAACATAAATATCTGTCAAAATTTCTAAACAAAGAATTTTTAACGAGAATGCATCACAATATTCAAAGAAGATTTAATAATTAAGTCTTCATCAAATGAGGTGATCACTGATCATAATGGGATCTGACTTAGTCATATCTAAAAACAAAAGCTCCATAAGTAGTCACGCAGGTAACAACACAGAAATATCCCCTTTTAGCTATCATTTAAATTTATTTCTATTGATTTTTCTATAATTAAAAAAATTCTAACTTTATTGATTGGTAACGAGATTAAATGATAGAAGATATAAAAATAAAACACAGGTAATCCTCAAATTTAAACAAACCAAAAGTAGCTATATCCTTGCAATTATAATTGTAAATCCATTTATGAACTTGTTGCTGTCGTTGTCCTCTTTTTATATCGAAAAAAAAACTCGATTCTTTGTGGCAAAAAAAAAATTCAATGAAATTTAAAAAAAAGTGTTGATAATATAATTGTTTATTAATTTATTTCATTTTTAATAATAATTACTTTCTCAATTGTAACACTGCTCTACTTATTTTCTTTCTTTGCTCTTTGCTTTTTTTTTCTTATAGATATTATTTTTTTATCTATCACTCAATGGAACAGTTATTATTAAAAATTATTAAAAAAAATATTAAAAATGATTAATTTAATGAAAGCCACTCGTTTCAATTAAGTGCGAAACATTCACTAAGCATCACTGATAACTGATTCATTATTATTTCGCACGCGATTTATTTTTTTTTTTATTACTATTATTTTTATTTGCACAAAACAAAACTATACACAATCGACACAATTTTCCATTTTTTGCAGTTTCTATAAAGAATCGGAAAGTAAAGTTGACAAGTAGTGACCAAATTCGATATATTTTTTTTCTCCAAAAGGGATGACAAAAAGAGTAAGCAAAAACACAAAAAAAAAAAAATTAACAAAAGCTCAACCGCCCGCCACTGATATTTTATTATTATTATATGAGAGATGCTACAGTTACAGTACTATCGCGGTCATTGATACTGTGATACTGTCTGTGTGATATACGACCGAAAAGAATTTGGAGAAATTGGAGAGGAAACTAGAATACCAAATCAAAAAATCGCAGACTGACTGAATCTTTAGGATCTTCTTTTGGCTCGTTTATCGTTTAATTTTGATTTTTTTTTTGTTTCAAATAATTTTAGTGCGAAAAATTCGATAAAACTACAATAAATTTATTTGCGAAATTATAAAAATCTAGGGATGGGCGCGACACGAGAGGAAACAATCGAAAAAAGGGTATATATCCAGAAGGAAATTCGACCGAATGAAAGAAAGTTTTTTTTTCTTTTTTCTTTTTTTTTGTGTTAAATTACGAGAACCGACTTAGCGAATGTTTTCCTCTCCATCGTCGTTGTCGTTACGTGCGTACATATGACATGTCGTTGAAATACTGGAGAAGAAGAATACAAACTGAGATAAATAATCCACTTGAGTTGTTTTTTTTTCTTTTTTTTTTCTTGCTGCTGAGTTGAGTATTGACTGCTGCCGGTTTTTCTATTCTCTTGCTCTGCGCTCCGGCTTTGAGAGTCTCCATTGTGTTTATTTTATTTTTTTTTTTTGGCGAGCAGCAGCACTATTTTGTTGTATTATGCCATGCCAATGCCATTGCTAAGCAAGTGTAATAGAGTTTGGAGAATACATTTTTTGTGGTGAGTGTTGCCACTGCGCCGAAGCTAAAAGGCCAAAAAGAGGTGAGAAAATCACAATGGAAAAGGGGTGGTAGAATTATAGCGTTGTACATTTTGTGTATTGGGTGTTTTTTGTGTTCTGCGAATGATGACACTTTGATAGTTTTAATGTGAGTTACTAAAAATACATATACTTCCAAAATGGGATAGATTTTATGGAAATATTCTTCATTTTGAAAATACATAATGAGCGGCCCTCAACTAAACCCACAAAATACGACTTTAAATCGAAAAAAATGGCGATAAACTATTGTAAAAGCTTCAATTTTAATTTCCAAGGCAAAAATATCATTAACTTAATTTTGTATTACTTATTTCGCAGTCAGAAGTCAACCTTTTTTTATAATTTTATTGTTCGCCAATTTAAAATCCCCAAACTATTTGTTCGTTTGTCTCAACTCAAAATTTGGTTATTCAGTATTTAAATTGAGTTTTTGAGCAGTTTATTTGGGAAGTGCTGTTTGTCACACGCATACAAAAAATGTATTAAATACTAAAAAAAATTATATCAATTGGGGAAATAAGAAGAATTTTGGTATCTACCCTCCACAAAATTTCATTGAATTTAAAAAATTATAGTAGAATATAGAATTTATAGAATTAATAGTTTAAAGTCTGTTGTATGAAAACAAATAAAATTGTTAAAATGAAAAAGAATACTCCCCGCAAAAGTTGCGTTAGGTCCTAAAATTAATTTTAAGATTTTTTTTAATTTTTAAAAATGAACGCTAAGGGTCGCGAATTAGCATTGAAAATTGAAAAATAACCGAAAAATTAACTGTTTGGGAAGCTTGGGTGACCAATTTTACTGCCCTTTCTACAGCTTGAATGTGAACTGATTTGATATTGTCGTTTTGGCTGACAATAACACAATTTCAGTTTATGGCCGATCAACTCCAAATTATTGCATTTACTTGGGAAAAAAATGTTTTAGGCGGGCCGAATAGAAAAATTCAATAAAGTTAAAATAACGAGAAATTAAATTTCCCCGATATTGACGGTGGAACTTAATAAATAAGAACGTTAAACACAAAACCTATAAGGAAGTGTTTTATAGCAAAAATGCAACCGTAAATTTTTGCACTTTATATTGAGAAATATTTCCCACTTCGTTTGAATATTGATTGCAATTTTATGACTATGCTTAAAACTCATATTTGGTCACATAAGTAACATTTAATCAAAAACCTGTCAAAACCGTAACAAACTACATATGTACAGTTTTTTCATAGTTTTTTTGGTTTCTCATAATAAAACAGAAACTGAATTTCCACAACAAATAAATCTTAAAAAAAAGAATACATATATGTACATAGATATAGCAATATTTGACACGGCATACATTAGTTCAGAAATGGAAAAAATCTATTTCCCGAAAGTGTTGATTTCGATCGCTGATTCATGTTCTTCAAACTATTTTAGTTACAGAATTTGGGTACACCTAGGATTTGGATTGAAACTCAAGTAAAAATCATTAAAAAGAGGCCCAAAGTCAAAATATTAGAAATAGTGTGTGAACTTGAGTTTAATTAAAAATGCGAGGTGAAAAAAAAATTAAACATTTTTTTTGATTCGTTTTATTTGGCCTAGCAATGCAATGTGGTTAGTTTTATGAGCGCGTTACAGAAGTAAAATGCATAAGACTTAGTCGAAAGTAAAATGGAAAACGATAGACCAACAAAAAAAATGCGCTTTCCTCCAAAATAAGGAAGGTTTCTTTTCGTCGATAGCGTGTTAAAATTCAAATTAAAAGCCTCTTAAAGTTCAATGCCCAGGGGTCAAAGTTGTCAATTCTAGAAATTTGTGGCACTTGTCTGAAAAATTTTATCATTCTCAAATATAATGACAAATTTGTGAATGTCTAATTTTAATAAATTTGTCGTCACAAGTTTATTTTTGTATTTGGACAAATTTGTCGAGACTGTGTTGACTCATCGACTGAGTAGTAGGAACGCCAATTTATATTAAAGAACCATTTACATCGACATGAGCAAAATAAGTACATCGTAAGTGTCCACCAATTTAAGATACATTTTTTTTTTACTTGAAAGTCATTTAATGCATTTAAATTTGTATTTATACTATGTTTAAGTGTCTGCTAAAAATCTTCTTAACATTCAATTGGAAAAATATTATTAAACATTTTAACTCCGCAAACAAGTCACTTCATTGCCAACACTTGAACTAAATTAAATTGCCTGTCACAATTGTCAACTAAATACTGATAAATATGTAAGTTTAAATTTTTTTCAAGCATGAAAATTCTTGCCAATTCATTGTCATGACAAGTTTTTAATAGGCATGTTCAGGATCTCAAAGATTTTTCTCACTCGCAAATCCAAGATTTTTTTTCCTCAAAATTTTTAACAGCAAAGCTGAGAAATCCTATTCATGTAACTGAGATTGCTGAGATCTCCGAGATATCATTTTTCTGAACGTGCCAAATGATCCAAAATTTTTACAATTGTCACATATTTTTTTGTCAATTCTACAAAAATTGTCAAACTATTTATGGGTCAGAAATTTTACAATTTTCAACTTGTCACTTTACAAATTGTCACTTGTAACACTTGTGTATTTGTATGAAACAGTGCCCAGGTGGTTCAGATTTTATTGAGCTAAGATTGCCTCCATACAAAAAAAAACCTTCAAAAAATTGTAGTGGGAGAAAAATTGTAAAAAAAAAAAAATTAATTTATAAATTTTGACGACGATATTACATTTTTTTAAAGTGGCCGTGGCAGTGTATGTATGGATACTAATTTTAAATTTTCTCATCCCATTCCTTATCATGCCGGAAATTTCATCAAAATCGGTCGAGTATTTCAGTTTTCATATACTTTTTTCCGCTCTCCAATACAAAGTGAACCGTGGGTATTAAGCTTCAGCCGCCATCTGAATCTGTCAAGTGAACAAGTGCACACTCTTTTATTCTCGCTCCGCATTTATCTTACTTTAAATAAGTTTCTATCTTGATTTTTAATACAAATTGTTGTGTTTTTGTTTTGTAAACTATTTATGCATAACTTAATGCAATTTAATATTTTGAACATTAGTTTTAAAGTGTAATTTTATCAAAATTTAATATACTTAAACTCAGTCAAATCGTAAAATCTGTGACAAAGTTATATCTATATATTTATAACATATTGTAAAAGAGAATACTTTTACTGTTTACTTTCATTTGACTTTTTGCTCCCGTAGAAGATCTCTTGTTTTCTCCCTCCCGGTGAGTGAAACTTTTACATATGTTCTGCCATTGAAGCATTCTGAGACTGCATTGTATCCCAACAATTTTGCCTACCATTTCATGCCACCAACATCTTACTGAGGGACTGAGCTATATTGTTGCCTACATACATGCCAAAGAAAATACAGAAGACTTAACAATATTTAGGGAATGGTGCAATAAAAACCGACTTGTTTTAAATGTTGACAAATGTAAAACTATGAGTTTTACACGTAAAAAATTTCCGTTTTTGTACAACTATACGTTTGATTCTTGTCCGTTATGTAAGGTTTCTATGTTTTCTGACTTAGGTATTATTCTAGATCCCAAATTATCATTTAATGATCATTTAAATTATATTATTAAAAAAGCCAATAGGGTTCTTGGATTCATTAAAAGTTTCGGTCGTGATTTTCGGGACCCTTATGTTCTTAAACTTCTATTTATTTCGTTTGTTAGACCAATTCTAGAATATGGCTGTGTAGTATGGTAACCTTATTACTCAATACATGTTACAAGAATTGAAGCGATCCAAAAAAGGTTTCTGCGTTTCTGTCTTCGGTCTCTTCCATGGGCAAGGGAAAATCTACTTCCGCCTTATTCTCAAAGACTAGCTTTGATCAGCCTCCCTTCTTTGACTAGCCACAGAAAGTATATACAATTTTGTTTTATTGTTGGGATTATTAATGGTTCGATATCATTACCATCAGTTCTAAGTAAAGTAAATTTCAGTTTCAGTCGTTCAAGTTTAAGGCGACAGCAACCTATTATTCAAATATTTAGCAGATCAAACTATGGTGTATGTAGCCCATTCAATCAATTAATAACAATTTATAACGAGTTTCATTTTTGTTTAGAATCTGTAAATGATAATATAAAATGTATTAAATTTAAACTTATGTTTTTCAACAATGTTTAATAATAATTGTAAATTATGATATTAGATTATAAGAACTATTTTTTTTTTAACATTGTTATCGTTAGATTTTAACGAAATAAATAAATAAAAGCCGCCATTAAAAAAAAAATTGTATTTACCAATAACTCGAGAACGACATACATAGAAAAACAAATTTTAAAATTTTTCTATAAGAAATTCAATGGTAATTGTGTTGAGTACATTTAAAATTTAGAGGAGGGTGAAATATTAAAGTTAAAGTTAGAAGTTTAAATATTTTTTTTTAGTTGTATACCTACGAAAGATGTTAACAGCTTTTTGTGTACAATCAACCGTTATTTTACAAAATTGTAAGTGCCGAGTCTCACGGTTAAGATGTGTAAACATCAATGTTCGTCCAAGTGCCGTAGTTTTGTTGCTGAACTTACCAAATTACAACGTAATTTGAGACACGTAAAGTATTACACGTAGGGCTCACATTTTAAGTCCTACCGCCAGCATAGATGTTTAGGTACACATCAAAAATATACCTAGTTATCATATTTCTGAACACGCCTAATTCTAAAAGTCACAATGACATTTGGTTAAGTTTACCAAAAAAATGTGGTTAATTTTATCCAGCAAAATTCTTGGAGAATTTTAACCAAATTGTGTAAATCATTTCTCATACAAAATTTGACAATTCATTTACCAAATGGTTATCTTAACCAAATGGTAATCTTAACTAAATGGTAATCTTAACCAAATGGTAAACTTATCCAGTGTTTTCCATCATTGCGTTGCGTGAATACCCTTAATATAATGAATAAATCATCAACAACTCCCATTTTTTTAAACACATTTAACAACATTTACCCTCAAATGGCAACACTTATTTTTTACTTCAGAGAGAAAACAATTATTCTTAACCGGCAAAAATAACGTCGTCAACTTCATCACACTAACGTAACTTTATGTTAGCGATATGTCCTCCTATCCTATATAATATATTGTATCTATATTGCTTTTTTTCAACCAGCACGTGCCTGAGACAAGGACAATATTGCGTTTTAAAAAAAAATTTAGTAAATTAAAAAAAAAAAAAAAAACTCAAGGATGTGTGTGTCACTTGTATAATCGTTGTGCATTTCTTTGAAGAAAACAGATGTGTGAAATAAGTTTTTTTTTTTTTTTGTATGATATTATTTGTTTGGCTCTCTCTTTAAGAAAAAATGTTCAAAAGCGGCATTTTGGTTGGCTGTTGTACACAAACAAACCGCATATAAAACAAAAAAATGTTAGAGAAAAACCTGCTTCACTTGAGAAAAATGAGAAATGACTTTGAATTGAATTGAACGAACGAAAATTGAGAATATAATAAAAGAGAAAAGAGCGAGAGAGACAAAATAGAGTGGAGAGATACTGACATTTCACAAACAAAAAATTAAAAAAAAAAAATTGCACCATACACCTGGGCTGAGTGAATTATGTAGGTAAGGTATGGGAAAATCGTATTCAACTCACGGTTGAACCTAATTTTGCAGCTGATTTGTTATTTTTTTTTTTTTTTTATTATTATTTTTTAGGTGACTTTCCGGTTTTTGTTTTTATTCAAGAAAGGCGGCTATGCAAGATGCAACAGGCAACTTAGCACAGAATAAGGGGTCACTCTATATGAATGGAATTCTTTGTTATTGCACCTTAAACCTCAAGTCCAATGACGCACACCACCGCCGCTGCTCAAAGGAATGTGTGCACTTTTTTAATTTTCATACTTTTTTTTTTTGTTTTAATGTAAATTCCTCATTTGACAGCCTTCCATTGGCTTCGACAGCAAATAATTACTTTTGAGCATGATGCAGCAGCAGAATCTTGTGTGTAATATAACTTTTGCACTTTCAAACAAACAAAAAAAAACATTAAAGGTGTCATAGACAGCTTCAGGAAGACATCGACTTCATCTTTCTATTTTTATTTAATGCGGGGAGGGAAGCCTTTATAGGTAATTTGTCAGATTGTCACATCGAATATAGCTTTTGACATCAAATTGACTGAAGCATCATTGGAATTCTAGGGACACAAGAATGTTTTTTCTATTGATGTGTGCTGTGTAAATGGGTAAATGTAATGACGACAATGTGTAATGAAATGGGAGCTTAGTCAGAGAACTCGATTACACAAAAAACCAATGCGGTAATATAAAGTTACATTCGATTGGAGTTTGATAGGCGTCAAACACGTGCCAGTGGTGGTACCTACAATCGATGATGGGATGGAGAATAAATTGGAATTTTGCGAGAGAAATTCTTTTATGAAGCAAGATCATATTTATATACCTACATATATTATATACAAACGTGGATAATTACGTGGAACTTAAGGCTTTTTCGAGAATTCAACATAAAATTTGATAAGATGTAAATAATACCTACTATACGAACAAAAATAACAAAGAGATACAATTTTGTTCTATTTTTATTTTGTGTTTATTTTCTTGACGCATGATTAATAATTAACAGGCATCCTGGCTTCATCAAAATTTTGATTGTCTTTTATATGAAAGGAATTTGATGTAGGTTTAATTGAAATTTGAGAACTGTAACAAGGTTTTATGCATAATGAATGCTAGAAGTAGGTGGTTAGGTACAAGAAGATAGGCAGGTAAGTATCGATTTTTTTTTAATTAAATATAAATAAAAGTATGACGTAAATTAATTGACGTTTTTCTATATCTAGATCTTATTTCTGGATGGAAAAATATTTAAATTAAAATTATATAAGCCTCGGTATTAAAATGATATGGAGCTACACTCAGAATATTATGTTGAGTTTTATTCAAAATGTCAAGATAGAATATTTATTGTGAGAACTTATACAACAAAATCACGTAATTGAAGAGAATGACGTAGTTGGAGAGAAAGTCTTAAAAAAAAGTAGAGTAACTATAGGGACGAAATGGTGGACGGGGCAGAATGACGTTTAACCAATAAATATTTCTGGTGTTTTCTTGCTCCAAGAAAATATTAAGTGACATGAAAAAGGAGCAATTGCTTCGGAGATGCCTAGAGCAGGTGCTCAAAGCAGATGCTCAGAACAGATTCTCAATATAAAAAGCTGATCAGATGCTAAAGAAGTGGTTTAATTTAGTTTTGAGCAGATGATCCGATGTAATCATACCACCCATTGATACATTATTACATAATTCAGAACTTCCAAGAGCAAAAGTGTCATGACGAAACCCTTGGGCAGTTTTTTAATATGTAGTTCAATATACCACTTGTTATGTTTTTTTTTTTTATTACGAAATCTTGATATGAAAAAACGGAGCACTTGCACAGAGCATGTTCTCATCAAAAAATATGCTCTGTAAAAAGCTTTTTAGCTTTTAATAAAACTGTTAGAATTCGGCAGTTTCTGGCAAGGAATCGAACAGACCTATATTTTGGCAACTATAATAGAGCTGACAGTTGATGAAAATTTAAAGGGCTTTTAGCATTTGCTAAGTTGTATTCACATGACATACCAATAACTAAAGATTAAGCAAAGAACTGTCAAGATTTGGCCATGGATATGTACATAGCTTTCGATTCGTTTAAAATTCACAAGACTTAAAATGTATATGAATACAAAATTTTTCAAGTCTTTAAATCTACCATACATCATATTTCTATACCTTTTGAAAAAAAAAAGAAAAAAAAAAAAAAGAAAAAAAAAAAAAGTCCAATATACATAAAGTTAAATTTTGAATTTTGCATAAATCCTTTGGATTATCATTTTGATTCGATTTGAATCTCATGAATTTATGTCATCTCCCCCAAAAGGTAGGTAAAAGATATTGGTATAACGAAATTGGTCTGAGTAGCGATTTACCTATACCTAGTACTATCGTTGTTGTTGTTGCTACCGAAAGCTAAAGTAGACAAATGTTTCCTTTTCCTGGAACCCAACATGCATCAACACATACACACACAAATGTATGTATGTATAAACCTCAGACCAATCCAGACACCACACAGATTGTTCTCATCATCAAGCATGCGAGGGATACAACACAACATGGCTGTGGTGTGCGGCGCCATCAGGCGCTTTAAAATGCTAAATACAATCCTACAATCACTTTGTAATAAATCGATATTATGTCAATACGACTGACTGAACACACTGTCGTCAGTGTCGTCAGAGCACCAATCTCTATACAATACAACACCTAGTTGATATCATCACAGGTGACATCGATGTCGGATGCTGCAGCCATGGGATGATGATGACAAAAGGGAAGTAGCATTCTATATAAACTTGATTACCAGTTTCTTTTCTTTTTTTTTGCAGAATTTTCATGTAAAAAAAAAACAAAATAGAAGATGACAATCAGAACTGAACACAACGAGATTGCTCTACGACTTTCGTCTGAAACAACGAGTCTCGAGGACCTGATGACAAAATCAGATTAGATTAGATAGGTATACAGTAAAACAGAGGCACACATCACATTCAAAGTGTGGTTAGGATAATAAAATTGAATCTTTCAAAAGTTCTTCTTTTTGATTCCTCCTTCATCAGCAATAAAAATGTTGGTACCAACGAGAACGAGTACAATGCAATCATGTGCAGGTGAATAGAAGATACGATAGATCTATAGAAAAAAAAAAACAAAAAAAAAAAGATTAAAGAGGATCTAAGAACAAATGATAAGATAAATGTTAGAATAAAAGGCCATCCACCCCACATCAGCATTTCCAGCAGCTTCCACTTCTTCACTTCGAAACAGTTGATTCTCTTCTTCTTTGGCACGTCCGTCGTCTTATAGTCATCGTCATACGTCACACTCACTGTGGTTTTCGTCGTGCGTCGAAGGAGCACACACAAACACTCCATCTCTTCTGGGACAGAAAAGACAAATAATTCACTTAAAGATAGATAAACCGAGGAGGGTTCGAATTCTGTTGATGGGATGATTGGGAGGAAGCGCTGGAAGTAGAACTTCTGTAGCTGTGCGTACACAAATGGAATTAACTTCTTTATCTTTATCCTATCTGTGTATATAGGTATGTATATCTACCGCAAGAGAGGAGCTACAGATACTACTCCAGCGTGCTCAAAAGATACACTTCAAAGCGGTTCGCTGTTTTTTTTTTTTTGTATCTTCTACATAGTTTTCTTCTTAGGAGTAGTAAAATACTGTGTTTACAGTATGTGCAACACAAGGTGACGCAATTACAAAATACAAACAACTATACAACGCTCCAGGTGCAGTTGGAAACATTTTGTTAGAAATAAACACAAATTCCACAAAAAATTAAAAAAAAAAAAACTTATATTTGACTTTCTGCTTCTTCCTCCTCGTGCGGAGTAAACAAAAGATAAATTTGCTTACATACCTACACGAGGAAGTGAAGAATTTATGTAAAAAATAAAGCTTATCTAAATATTTATTTATTTGATATTATTTTTTTTTTTTTTTAAGAGTAGCATAAGTGGAGTTTGGTGAAAGAATCAGCATGGAACCTACACGTACTCTATACATATACGCACATACCTCAGATCCTTCATCATCACTAGAATTGAAGTTGTCATAGGGAATTTATTTATTTTTTCAAATTCACGTGAAATTAATGTGTAGGTACCTCTTAGTATTTACACATCCACAAAAAGTTAAGACCTTTGAGGAAATGACATAAAAGTCAAAAAAAAAAAATATATAAACGACACACGAATGTCTCAAAAGAAAGGGATTCCCTTTTTTTGCACCAGCAGCAGCAATCGGAAGTACCTATCTAAAAGGAAACGTTTTTTTTTGGTTTTAGTTTCGGGTCGGAATATTTTTCGGTGACAAGGGAAAGGAAAGGCTAAAAATAATCCCCAATTTGTAGACAATTTTGACATGGGACATGGACACATGGGTATATATATCTAAAAGATTTATGATTAAGTTAAAGGGAGATTCATTTTTGTCTATATATATTTTATACTTATACAAGTATGTATGTATGTATATGTATTTGATTTATCATATAAGCACAATGGAGTGAAAAAAAGGATATATGACCCTTTGACATATTTTATATCTACATAATGTTCATATACCCACACCAAAATTCTTATAGTGTATAACCTATCTATCTGGGTTCTGGGGGTTTGAACACAAGTTTTTTTTTTTTTTGTTTTTCAATAAATAATATGCGGAGATTTTGTCAATTTTTTTTACATTATCTTTGGTAAAGTATCTGGTTTGGGTATTTTTTTTATTTTACAAAAAAAAATACAAGAGTTGGGATTATTTGAAGTTGTCTGTTTATGAAATATTTACTGGACCAAACTTATATTGATAACATTAAATATTATTAAATTTCAAATAAACCTCGAATTGACAAAAATAATTTACAGTAGGTATTGAGAAACATTAACACAACTTCTAGTGAGTAGTTTCACATGAAAGGTATCACTAAAACGGATTTTATGATAAACTGATACGCCACAAAATAAAACAAAAACTATTCACTGTTTTAATAATTGATAAAAACATTTTAAAAATTGGTTCGTTAATTTTATACATCTACTGTTGTGATGAATTTTTGTTTTGAGACACCATTTGAACACTAGTCAAGAATTTTTTTTTAGATAATAAACAAAATTTTGGACTGTTTTTCTAAAGTTTTACTGTACTTCCTTTTATAATTAATTAATTTTTATGAGAAAATTATACTTCAGGCAACGACTGCGAAACACGCAGGTAAAGCAATTTTTTTACTAACCATTTTTAAAGGCTTGGAAATTTCTTTGTTCTTTGTGGTTTGTTGAATTTTGGCGTCAAAAAATATTAATTTCACATGCCAATTATTATAGACGAAAAGTAATGAAATTTGGTACACTTAGGGAGGTTTGCTGATACTACACGTAACGATTTAAGTTGAGCTTAATTTCTTAAGAATCACTTTATGACATGGAAAAAGTACCCCTTAAGAATTTAAGTTCAACTTAAATCGTTATGTGTAGTATCAGCAAACGGGCCTTAATGATTTGCGAAGCCGAATTCAGCAGTACTGCATATTTTAATGGGGGGCCATTACAAATTAGGTAAAAATATGGAACGAAATTTCAAAATTTTAAAATAAAACATTGCCAATGATAGGAATTTAGTAAAATTTATGTTTGAACTGACAGAATTTTTAATCTGACATCAAATTTAAATACAGAAACCAAAAAAATAACGACTTTAGATTATTTAAAATTTTTGAGTCGTTGACCTTAAGTTCGGTTACGAGCTTTTTATTGTCAAAATTGTCAAATTTTTATCAGAATCAAAATCAGTTTTAGTCTACAAATGATTTTCAATAAAAGAATATCAAAGCTGTAGCTCAATAATTAATTCTAATTCTTTGGGAACATTATGCCACATTTTAGACTTGCTTTTCAAAATTTGGAATACATCTTAATTAGCATCGTTTTCGTATGAAAGTACACTTTCAAGCACAATTTTTAAGACATTTTAAACATAAATTTGACCATATTTCTGACTTTCCATTTTTTTTATTTAAAATTAATATTTTGACCCAAATTTTAACGGCTCCATTTCGATAACAAAAAATTTAGACATTACTACCGAGCTCAGCGTCCCCAAATCATTAATTGTTTCAAATATTTAAGTCATTAATTTAAGTCAAGAATTAGGCGTGGAAATTTAAATTTGTCCCTAAAATTTAACAAACGGACCAATTTGCGTCGTTTCGGAAAAGAAAATTTCATTTTTTATAATAATAACCTTATTTGAGGTTTTTTCCTCGAAAATCAAGATGTGACAAATAACGGAGTTGGCCTACCTTTCGCTACTTAATTACTAAGATATATTGTTTCAGACCAGATAGCTTTTTAATTTGTTCAGGAATGGATCAAACAAATTTTTGTGATTTTCCTAACGAAATCATGTTATCTATAACTCACACGAAGGAGGATAAAATAAAATTACAGTCAGGCATTATGAGGTTAAAATTAATTAACAAAAAATAAACATTATAAAAAATATATGTTTGATCTGGAGGTACATAACATACATCAACAATAAATCATTCTCTTTAAAATCAAAAACAATTTAATAATTAAAACGTTCCTCCAAAAAAAAATATTTATTTAGCTTATAATAGCTTTTATTTTTAATGAGATCGTAGAAATGTATAAATTATTTCCTTTATTCGTGATAGTATGTTTTAAACATTGTTTGCATTAATTAAATAATTATAAAATATTTAGGCACATTTTATACGATTAATGCCAAAATTGATTTTTTAAGAATTTCTCAAACCAATGTAATGATTTGGATCTTAACAAAATAAACGAGTCTAAAAATGCAATAATAATTCATATTATTCAGACTTTGGTAGAAGTCTGCTTGCTAATATACCAATGAATTATCTGTACAATCATTCAGGCCCCACATCAAAGTCCCCACTTAGAATTTAATAATAAAAACGACAATGGTCTTGTTCATTCCTAATAAGAAATATTACAACATGACTCACAAATCAGTACAGACAGCATCACGATATTCACTAACACCAATGACCTTCACGATATTTTGCGATAAAATGGATTATGAATGATTTTGTACTTATAAGAGATCTGACAAAAACAGAAAAAAAAACTGCATACAACAAAAAAACAGTACATTACGAAAGATAGAGAATACTAATGTGTAGGGGTAAATTGGAAATACCAAATGTAGTAAAGTCGAATGATATTAAACTTGAACTTGACTTTGAAAAAAAAAAATCATCTGCGTTAATGATTTGAGGTTCATTTAACTTTATTATTATTTTTTGTTGTTTTATTTTTTCTAAAACACGTGATCTGAGCTTAGGGTTCATAAGCTTCTCATTTAACTTAATATCTACTGTACTGTCTACACCATATATGGGTGATTCTCTGCTAACTGTGATTCTTTGTGTCCAAGTCTTTATTTGTAACTTAATGTAAAATTTTCACATTAATTTCTGGTTTGAATTGTAAAAATAAAATTTTTACTACAATTTAGAATAGAGATTGTTTGAAAATCTGCTACGCTTTCCACTCGACTTGAAAAAGTATACTCAAAATGTCAATACCGTAGCATGTTAATAAAATATATCATTGAATAAACATTTTTTTCTCAGAGAAGTTTGAGTACAATAGTTGTTTGATTAAATTTTGACAATAGAAAATCAAAATATTTGCTCTCGAATATATAACAACAATTCAATGCTGACCCCGGGTTTCATCTTGTTTTTAGTTTGATGGCGTTTGTGTAGTGCCATTTTAAAAAGATACTATTTATTTATTTTTAACAAAAATCAATTTATTTTATTTACGTAACTGTACTGTAATAGTGAAGTGTTTTTACTCTAAAAACGTGTGTCACAAAATTACCTGTCAGTACTGTGGTAGTGTTATCCAAGCGTTTTAGGAAAGTTTTTGGGGTGATTTTTAGAATATTGTATAGTCATATAAGGTAAATTTATCACGGATTTAATTTTTCTCAGAAGCTTTGGGATATGAGTTTAAATTAAAGCCTAAATGTCAATACCGTATGTGTCAGTACCGTGTTATATTAATTCATAATGAACTTAAATTCAATGATTTCAAGCAATAGTCCTAAAAATCTTATTATTTTTTCTGTTTAGAATGGTACCAATACTTCGGACAAAACAAATAAAAACAAATCCGTGCAATAAAAGTTGAGTATCTAGCATAAAAATAAAGACTGCAACCTTGAAAAACAGATTTCAAAAACTAAAAAAACCTACAATTTTGAACAAAACATTGCCTTTGAAAGTTTAAAATATCAAAACGTAAGAGGGAATTCAGAAACTCACCAAAAATATTGTCGAAAAGAGTTATAAAGAATTAAAATTCAAAAACAAAATATAAGTATCAGCACCATGTCTTCGAGATTTAGTACTTTTCAAGATAATAATTGGTCCTTAAAAGTTGTAGTAAAATGCTCTTACAGATTTAATACCATGTCTATTTAAAGACAAACAAAATACAAAAAAAAATACTTTTCAGTGATTTTTAATTTTAGCAAAATTTTGATATTAAAAATCACAGTTGGCAGAGAATCAGCCATATGGGGTTCACCAATCGATCTTATTTTTATTCAGATAAGCATTTTTCATTCAGAACTATACGATTTTAAGAACAATCGTCTAGTACTAAGGCAAACCCTTTTTATTATTTTTATTTTCTATTAAGTACGGTTTAACTGTTGAAAGAATTCGAGTCCTACCTGGGCATAGAAAGTTTTTTCAATTAAAATTGAACAAAGACTAAGCACCACTTAAAGGAGTCTGATGATCTGCGTGGCAGTCGTGAAATAGCTATAACTCCAGCCTATAAAAATTTGGTGGTAGCTCACTCAAGTGTTGTTGTTCATTCAAACCTTCAATATTAATATGATGGTGCGAAAGCTTGGCAGCCTAACTGCAAGTGTGTTATCACACAAAAAACCCCTTATAGAATTTAATATCACCAACAAGATTTATATTTAACAGTCTAAAGTTCGATGGCCTAAAGAAAAAAATAGTAAAATTCAAAATTTTCCTGTAAACCAGGGACAAGAAATCAATTTCGGTTTTCGATTTATATATATATATTTAGAAGAAACAAGGAAGAGCCAGGAATATCTAAACCTGACGTACTCGCTAAGAGGATCAATACCTACATATATTGTCAGATAAAATAAATATTTGTATAGTCATTGATGTATGTTAACTTATATTGAATCAAGATGCTTTTAGATATAACGTACTATTAAAAGTAGACAAATATCAAACCAAGTCGAGCGATAAAGCTCTATGTGTTTGTTAACCTTTAACCAATTTCACATTAGATCTTTTACAGGTTTTACAATAGGACACTGTCTTATAGGCTAACATGCAACTATACTTGGAGATTTTACAAATGATTTCCACAGAACCTGTATGAACGAGCAAGAGGAAGAAAAGATTCCCCAACTTCTTTGTACATGTACTGGTATCTGTCAAAGAATTAGGCTCTATCTAGGATATTTCTGATATCCAATGATCAATCAAATGCAATGATAGTGATATAGCAAATACAGACATATGAAGTCCAGTACGTTTCATAAGAACATATAAATGGTTGAACAAATGTCCTAGAATCATGTGAAACCCAAAGGATCAACTCAAGTTCTGTTTTCACAATTAATTTGCTGTTTGGGCAATATACGAGAGGGAGGATGTACAACACATGTATTGTACATATAAATCACATAAACATTTTAGAATTAAATCAATCAAATCAAAAAGTAACGGTTAACGGTTTTTACACGAAAAGATAGTTTCCTATTATACATAGTATACTTTTGGGCGCTGAAATTGATATGTTTCCTTCATTAGGAACTGAATTTCTTCCCTGAAAACCTAGGCAATGCCTATTTTTGAGGGTAAGGAGGAGAGCGATTTCGCTTAGATTTAGAAGATTTACACAGAATAGTAAAACAAAGTACAAAGGTTCTTGGGATGAAGGTGTGCTCAATGATAATTATTACTAATCCCTTATAAGTGAAACGCTGCAGTTCCAATACACTTCACTTGAAAGCCTTGTACGCTTTTTGTGGGAAACGAAATTTTTCTGTGGTCTCCAACACAACAGCGAAACAAATTGAAAGTGTTCCACCGCAAACGAGCTTAGATTTTATTTTTGTGTAATCCAACTCAGATTTATATGAGCTATACATTAAAGTTACGAAAAGAGCTATATAACGATAACTATTAACAGCTTTTTGTGTGTATAAAATAGTTCTTAATCAATAAATCTATGAAGTAGTCTTCCATTTTCTATAAATCACGTTAATTTTTATATGGTTTAACTTACTTGTCATTTTTCCTCAAAAATTGATTGATTCTTTCTTAACAACTTATTGAAATTTCTGCCTTCGGTTACATTATTGAAATCACTTCTTACAATATAACTTAAATTCTAACACTTACCAGCATTTAAGAGATCATCAATATTACCTTCCTCATCTTGTCTAGCACGTCGTTCCTCTATATTAGATAACAAAGAAAGAATAAAATCAATAAGAACATTTATTTTGAAATTATAAAATATTTCACATACGTTGCATAAAATGTGTTGTCGGTCTTATTTTTTCCATAAATTTACTAATTTTATTGTCATTATGTTGGTCTTTACGCTTTTGTGGCACTGGACCTGGGCAATTTTCATCCAAAACTTTCGAACAAGGACGGTGAATATTTAATTTACAGTCTGAAAGAAAAGAAAAGTTTTATTATTCTCTCTTAAACAAAAAAAAAAAAAGAAATTTTCGTCTTCTTACCTGTACAATGATATCCTTGAGGGCTAACTCCCCAAATGATTAACTGACAATGATTGCAGTGGGTCACTTCATAGTATTGTCTTAATACTAACGGATGACCACGTACAGTCATCTGAAATTTTAAATTAACGAATATTTAATTAATACAAAGATTCATTGAACTGTTAATTTAATTGAGCAAAATAATAAAGTTTTAACGCAAATAAAACTAAAAAAACACGACATCTAGAAGTCCAACATACCCAAGTAAAACTCACCTTTCGATTCTTGCCCATGATACGGCTTTTGAAGCTTTTCTCACGACTAACAAAATGATGTACACGATCGATAATACTATTCGGATTCGATCGCGTTATGAATATTCGATGTAGGACCGTAGATAATGCAGAGCACAGGGCTAATTTTTTGGGATCCTCAACTGGAGCTTCTTTGTCAAGCTCATCACTAAAACAAAACAAAAAAAACATTAGAGTTTGACATTTTTGTTGACAATATAAAAAAACTTACATCCAAAACTGCAACCTTGGTAATAAAGTATCTTCGAATATTCTCTGTTCTTTGTTCTTATCTCCTTTTGCTTCGTTTAGCTGTGAATCACTGGGACCATATATAGTACCCAAACCAGCTGTCCGCTTCTGTTGGAATTCTCTCAGTTGATCACAGATTTTCTCCTTCGCACGCTTGCGACTTTTCCAAAAGACTTTGCGCAATATCTCAACTTTGTCATATTCACTCTGCAAGACATTATCCACCTCACGTGCCAGTGATTCATCAGCACTAAACCATACGAGTGGAGCTCGAGGTACTAGAAATGTTGAATGTATCTCATAAGCCCATTTACGCATATCCTTAACTGTGCCCTCCTTATAGAGTCCAGTTATCAGATAGAATAATAATGGAGCTGGATCTGAATTCGATAGAACATAATTAAGGAAGACAGCCAGGTGGGCAACATTCTCGGGTTCGAGAAGACGTTGCAAATGATTGAAAGGACCATTTTCATCGACGAGGAATTCCTGATCGGAACCATCTTCATCTTCCATTGAGAGGATTTCTTTTTGAATGGCATTCGGATGAATGGCTGGACTTTTACCTCCACCACTTGCGAATATGTTGGAATGTGTTGGACTACCTGCAAGGACCATTGGATTGCCAGTGTTGCTGTCAATCATGAAACCATTATCAATTTCCTCCATGCCACCCAATTGAGAGTGTTGGTGATGTAATTGTTGTTGATGTTGCTGCTGGGCATGAGAGGCTGAGGTTAGATAAGGCGGCGGTGGTGTTCCCGGTGGGGTTATTTCATTGTCTTTTTCAACCAATTCCCAAGAGCCTGAGGTCGATTTGTTATGACGATCTGTTCAATAAAAAGAAAAATTAATTTCAATAAAATTCTAGTTTTGCTTATATAATTGAAATTGTAGTAGAATTGAAATAGTTCAGTTGCACGAGGCCCATTCACGATAGAATCTATATTTTTTTTTGATTGAAAATCTCTATATGGAATCTCAACGTGAATGGCCTCCTCAACAGCATTTTTGTTTTTTATTCGAATTCACCCGACAAATTCAGTCATCTGAAAATACGCATTTTACAGCTGGCTATAAAGCTAAAAATGACGGGAAAGAAAAATGTTTTACTCCCTCATGAGCGCTAATTTGTGCTAAAAATATAAATTTTTTTTATTTGTGGAACAGGGTCCCAATTCCGATATTTTTGACATAAATAGACTCCTCTAAGTAGGCAACATTTTTATTAACTCTACTAAAAGCAATTGTCATCCATTTTCCACAATGCAAATAATTTGTTTGGGTGACATTAAGTTGAGTTGAAATGAAATGAAACATTTATAAATGTCCACAAGTGTCATATGAAATCAGTACGTTACTAAAATGATAAAATAGATATTCTATGATTTAAACTTTATGAATTGTCAAAGATAAAAGCTCTGTTCGTTTACTTCTCAATACTGTCAATTTTATTTGGTTTTTAAAATTGGTACAAATTAACAGTTTTGTGAACGTACGATGCTAAACTCGGTAAATAATAATGAGCTTAGTACCATACTCATATAGTTTTAGCATCGTGAGGGCATTAAGCAAACAAAGTGATTCGAAATAAAATCACCCGCTTGGGAAAATGGCAAGTTTCATAATTTCTCCTTCACCTTCAAAATCTTCCAGCCTAGGCATAGATTTCGGCTTTATATTTTCATTTAGATATTTCAACATTTATAATCAAGTCGATTGTCACTTACCCAATTGTCTCTCATGGCGTGGATGCATATTATCCGGTGATGATACAGCACGACGATGTTTACCAAAATGATTCATATTTTGTGGTGTCTGACCAAGTGCCTGTAAAAATGATCACACAAAAAAAAAATTAAACTAAATCAAAATATAATGAAGAAAAATTAAATTAAATAAACAAACGAAATTAGGTACCCATAAGCATTAGCATTTAACACCGCATCATTTTTAACTAATATTTCAAATAAACTTAAACAAAAATTCTACAGAAACAATATTAAACAAAACTACAAAAACTCAACCGAAAAATACAAAAAAAATATATATTGAACAAAAATCTAAATAATAATCATGCAAATTTAAACTAAATAAATTCCCAACGTCGCTGTCGGTCGTCGGCAGCGTCGTCTTGACCAATCAGATGGACTGGATGATTTAAACTAAAATTAATTTAAGACGAAAAAAAAAAATTTACGACTATATTCGTATCTGACGCACATGCGATTTCTTTTTATCATCAGATAACCCATTGTGTTAGTTTGATTTCCTCAAAAAAAAAATTTTGTATTTTTATTCTTATATTTACACAAAAATATTGTATTTCAAAAGCCGATAATGTGATTCAAATTCTACGAAAAAATTTACCAATAGTAATGGCACTTGGTATACTTATGTGGTGTGCGTAAAAGACCAACCAAAAGGGTTTTTTATTTTTATTTTTGTTTCTACTTGTGGGAAATACGATAAGGATTTTTATCTAATTTTGTCTACCCTCAAAGCGTTTAATCCTTTTTTTGTTTGCAATGAAAAAAATAATTTTGGAAATTGGTGAAGGAACTTGGGTTGGAGAATGTGACACAAAAATGAATGATGAGTGTTAAAAGCAAGGTTTTGCTCAAGCGGCAACTACGAGTGTTTTAAAAAATGATGAAAAGCAAAGCGATTTGTGTGTTTTTGTTAGTGCGTGCATTTAATTACATTTTGAGTTTTTGTTCATATTTTAAATTGAATTTCCTTAGATTTACTAATTTATTTATTTATACATTATTATACATAATATGTTAGTGTTGCAAAAGATCTTGGCAGTGTTTATAATATGTTACAATATTTTGCCGCGTGTAATTCAACTTATTTTCTTTTTGTTTATATTTAATTATTAATTTAAACAAAAATACAAAAATAAATATATTTTAAATACATAATATTATTCTGCTATTTAAAATCCTTTTTTAGGACCTGTAACCACATTGTTAAAGTTTTTCTTACATTCAAATAACACGTACGTATATAAGATTTTCTAAAGACTTTTCCTTTTTATATTATTTCTTATAAAATATTATATTTTTGTTCGTGCTAAAATAAGAAAATGTGGAATTAAAAAAAAATTTATCTATTTTGGCAATTTTACAATTCTTAACTTTTTGAAAACCCTTACAAATTTAAATTCTACTCTTCAATTAAACAAACACAAATTCGAAGTTTCACGTTGTATTGATAGTTCACAATGACTACAAATTCACAACGAGTACAAATCACAATGCAATTCGTTTAAAATTACGTACTACCGAAATTTACACTGGTCAACAAATAGTAACATTTTTTTGTAACAGAAACCATACTAAAATTGAAGAGTTTTCATAGAATTAACTGGAATCCGAGCTCAGAATTTCAGTATCAGGTAAATTGTTTGAGATATTTCCATTTGAAAATGAAGACAAATGTGTTTTCCTAAATTTGAGGTTATGTATCAACGTGAATTAATTTTGCCTAACAATATTTTCTCAGTTCAAATCTTTCAAATATCGTTTCTCCTTTATTGAAATTTATGTGTTTGAAATATTTAAACAACATTCGAGTTTTTTTTTTCGTCGAGATGAATACTTACTAATAACTAACTAAGGATTCCTCGGGGAGAAAAAGAGATTTTGAAAAAATTTAAACTGAGTTTATAAGAGTAGTAACTTTAGAAATCGTTATAAAGGTTTTTTGAGAAAAATTCCCTCGAGTTGTAACATAACCTCAAAAGTAACAAAACAATGTAATTTTTTTTTATTTTCAAACTGGAATTTCTTGAAAACCTGGGGTTGATTTTTGATTATTGATGCTGTGCAGTGATAAAAAAAAATAACATTTGAGTTTTTACATTAATTTTTTATCACTTCATTTATTTATTTATTTATTTATTTATTAATCCGTTAATTATCCGTTAATATTAATATTGCGGCACGGTGCGTGGCAAGAAACAATATAATATGGCACGCTTTTTCTATTTCCATTTTTACTTCAAATAAGTAGAATTTTGAAGAAGTTTTAAGAAAATTACTGCAAAATGAGTAAAAACTGGTATTTTTTGAGAATACACAGATAGAGAAAATTATTTATTTAAATTTTTTTTATTGAATAATTTGTTTTTTTCTTTTTTCTTTATATGTTATTTTCATATAGCACGAAAATGACACTGTTTTTTTAGAAAATGTGGCATGGAAATCTTTGTTTGGCGGCAAAACGCTGCCGTAATTTGTCGGAAATTTTTAGAATTTTTTAACAATGTCACACCCAAAAATATCTACCGAAATCTCGCATGCCATTATTCAAGAAAACTGTTGGCATATGTGGGTGGCTGCCTGGCGGCTGAGCAAACCCTAAGCGGAGCAAAGGCCTTTTTTTTAGCGGGACATAGGATCCGGAGAGGAGTTAAAATTCTATGAACCTGCCAAGAGGGCTGCACTATTGTTCAAGAAAACTGTTCACATAGGTGCTTAAATCCTGAAACTGCAGCAAAGTCCAAAATTTCGCTTTGGACTTACATAACTGTATTGACTTAATTTTATATAGAACGACTACTTTTTATTTAAATGCAAAATAAAATTTTTCGAGATTTTAGTTTGAGATTATTAATTAGTATTTGCTTTTTTATTTTTTCGTGTTTCGACTTTCAAAATACTAGTCTTAAAAAAAAAATCATGACTTTGACAAGTAAGTACATGGTAGTAGTAAGTAGTAAAATGTTTTTATTTTTTATCTTTATTTCACAGCACAATAATAAGACTATACAATTTCAATTGAACAATTTTTAGAACTTACGACAATGACATAAAAGTCGTCTGTCGGAACTTTGACAATCAATGAGTGACGCTATAACTTCTCATATAAGCAAAGTTTCAAAATCGGCCTCTTTTTCACTTTCTTCTTTATACAAATATAAATTTTTATTTCATTTAAATGTTATTACGTTGGTCTAGATACTTGGATTTTAAGAAATTTTTATTGAATTCCAATCCATTATCAAATTTCATCAGAATCGGTTAAATGGTTTTAAGGAGGCTTTTCCTCTCCTCCATACGAAGTGCACCACTGTGCGACGCGGTCAATGAAACTCCAAGATCGCGGATGTGAAAATTATTTTTTTTTAAAGATATTTTGGTAGCCGAAGTACATACATATGTATGTACATATGAATAAAACGTAAAAAACCGTTTATAAAAAGTTACAATATTTTCTATGATGTGGTTTAGGTTTAAACGATTCAAGTATTGTGATTGGCTTTTTTAATCATTTTTTGAACCTTGAATTCTCGTTGAAATCTTGGTGCAAGGATGAACTGCGTTTTTTACAACTGACCCTAAGTTTTTTCTTATTGATTAACCCCCCTATTACGGTTGGCGAATCGAACGTTCGAAGTGAGATGTTTGCATTAGCGAACTAACGAATGACGTTCAAATCAATGAACTTTCGATAACCACAGTCCACAATAGAGTGAGATCAAACTTAAAAATTTTAATACTGATTTCTTACACTCACACGTTTATTCGTTCCACTCGCCAGCGGTAATAGGGGGTTAAATCTAGCAAAATTTTAAATAAACTAAAACAAATTAAGCTTATTATTTTAACATTTAAACTATGTACATATGTAGTTATGGTTGTGAATGCTTCTGACTTCTAAAATTAAATCCTAAAGAATTTTCTCTTCTTTTTTGTTTCAAGTGCAGAACGATAGTTCAAATGTCAAAAGGATTAAGAAAGAAGCATTTCGATCGCTTCCGAATGACAAAACGAAAACTTCAATCAATTAATGTAATGAATTATTTCTAAAAAGCTATTATTTATTTATGGAGTGATTTTTCAAAATGAGATGTAAACCGTTTTTATTTATTTTTTTTTAAATACAAAGTATGAAGTTTAGCCCTTCACATTCTGATGCTTTCTAGTCTTCATATTCACTATTTCACTATTATTCTGAATGATTAAAAGTTTTTAAATGCCCTTTTGAAAAGTCACTCCTTATAAATGACATTAGAGCTTCAGTAAGCATTCCGCCTTATTTAGTCATATGTAAGTCATAACTTAAAAATAATTCCATAGCCACTAAATATTTACAAGCTTATTTTAGTAATTAGTATCTTAATTTATATAAATTTGTTAGTACAAGTATCCGTGTGCAATGTTATTTTTTTTTATTTGCTTGAAAAAAAAAAATCGAATCTAAATAATTTTGAGTGAATTATAACTGTCGTTAGTATACAAATAAGCGAGTGAGTTTATACACAATTCTACCAATAATAATACAAAATATACTAAAAGTTCTCAAATTTTTTTGTTGTTTGCATCGAATTGAAGATGATTTACTCAAAATAATTTATTATTTTTTTTACATAAACACACAAAGGCCTTATATTTTTTTGTGACCCACAACACTCCATTTATATCCAGAGAAGATTTTTGTATAGGTATACTCTTTTGCAGAAGTAGGTACTAGAAGTGTTGGCTTTACTTACAGCGGACGAACTGGAACTCTGCATAGCTGGTGGTGGCAGCGGTGGGGCAGAGCTATGATGCATCAATTGATTTTGCATTTGCTGATGCTGTTGTAACTGTTGCACGATATTTGGTCTCTGTGAGAGTGGAAAATTCGCTGACATATTATCACGCACAGGAGTGCACGTAGTCACCAGGGGATAGTTCATCAATGTGTCAATACTATTCGGGGGTGGTCGCCCGGCAAAGTTGTTGCCTTGTTTTTTGTTTGAATTGAGAATATTTTGCGACTCCTCCATCATACCGGGTTGTCTTGGTGGAAGTGGTGGTGGAATGCAATGGTCATCATCACCATCCTCTCCGGTGCCAGGAGCCTTCTCCATTTGCAAGAACATTTGTGTACTCATTTTCGGATCGGAGAGGGCTTTGGTTTTTGTCTTGGGACGTTTCTTGCCCGAAGCAGGGGCATTAGGAGCCTTCTGAGGGCCAGCACCAGCAGCTCCTGAGCCAGGCGAATTAACTTGAGTTGGTGAACCACGCTGTGTGCTTGGACTTGACATTGTTGAATGATCTAAATCCGAGACGGGCACATTGCGACGCCAATCCATATTGGCTGATTCGAGAAGCAGATTTCTCGGAGGATTCCTCTGTGGCAGAGGAGGCGGTATGTCCTCTTTAAGATTCTTCGTACTACCAGAGAATTTCTTCTTGGGAGCTGAGGATTTTGGTGTTACCGCACTGTCCTTGTTATACTTCTGTGAATGTCCCGATTGATGTTGCTGTTGTTGTTGCGGTTGTTGTTGCTGCTGCTGATGCAGATGATGCGGATAGAATTGTTGTGGTTGTGCTGAACCTTTCTGTTGATGCAATGACTGTGACATCGAATGCGATAGCAAAGGACTCGGACTGTTTGTTGTCGAGGATGCAGACAGGAAGTCTGTGGTATTGCTCAATGGTGATGTGATTTCTTTGTCGGGTTTCTTGCGAGTTCCCAAGCTCAATGAGGACAAGGAGCGCGGGAGAAGCGACAGGAATGCAGGACTTGTGTGTGGTGGGGCTTGTGGGGTGGTTGCAGGATGATGGAAATGATGGATGCTTGTAGGGGGATTTGGTTGATGTGGGGAATAATGCTGTTGAAGGATTTGACTTGGCGACAATACCGACGATTGAGAAGCTGAATTTTGGAATTTCATTCCCGTTGGTGATTCCTGTGTGGGATTGAAGGAAGTTTGGTTTGTTTGTTTTGAGAAATTTTCAAAAAAAAAAAAACCTAAAATTGTTGTGATTTTTTTTTTAAATAAGTAATTGTTGTTTTTTTATATATCCTGTCGCTGTGCTGGTTATTTTGTTTTTGTTTTTTTTTTTTACAGTTAATTTGTGTGCTGAAATCTTATAAAATTAATTAGCTATGGTTAAGATTAAGCTGCCTGCGTTTATATTTTTTTAATTTTTTTTTTAGAAAAGGCGTTCTTATTGATTTGTAAGTGTGAATTGTGGCGCACTGTGTATTGATTTTGTGTGTTTCACAAATGAATGAGTTTAAAAAAAAAAAAAACAATTAAATTATAAAACGCATATAATATATTATGTAGTTGAAAAATATAAATAAAATAACTGGTGAGAATATCATTCGATGAATGAATGAAAAATATTACTTTTTTTCTGTACAAATGATAAACCAATAACACCTTAAAAAAAAGACTCTCACACCTAGATGAGGGGAGGTAGAATAATAAAATTAATAAAATGCATATCTATAACAATACTGTAAAGTTTATTTATAATTTAAGAATGAATAAATGTATAGAAAAACAGTATTTGTAAATTAAACTGGGAATATTATGAGTGGACAAAACCAAATTGGAGTTTTAAACGCTTTTACTATACTATAGGATCTATTTGATTAATAGGATTGAAATTAACAGAAGCTTAATTTAAACAATTGCGAGTTAAAATTATGGAAAGGAGCTATAACCTTCTAAATTGGACTTACAATAATTAGCCTGATATTGATTATATTTGAACAAAAACTTAACCAACAAAAGAAGCATTTAACGACAAGAATAACCCACTGTTGTTTAGAATTTAAAAGAAATCAATTTAAAGAAATCAACATCACAAAAAATAAGAGAAGGTTTACAAAATAAATGAACAAGAACCCCATAAGATATTGATATAAAAAAAATAAAAAGGACAGAACCAAATCTCTAATCCGAGTTTAAATATAGACAAACATTACAACGGTAGCCTACATAATGGCTTACTGCTTACATTGGGTACCTTAAGCAGACACAAGGGACTACATATGTGTAAACTAGAAACTAGTTAATTCTCAAGAAACTTGAGACTTTGCTTTAAATCATTACATTCAGTCAAAAGACGGAAAGTACAGACATATAACAATACATATGTTTATCTGAAAGACACCTCGCACAAAGCAAAAATCAATATTTCTTACATTTTTAATTAAATCTTTTCATAATATATGATAAATAACCACTTCAACCAAAACATTAGAACAAACGAATTGAAGTATCGCTCTGAAAGTTCGCTTTCATATGTCAGAATCACAGTAGAACTCTAATAATTCTTGATGACTTTGAACAAAATCAAAAATTTAATTTTAGAAATTCGAAATTGGTCTTGTGTAAAAAAAAAAAACGATTTAAAAGTGAAAAAATAAATACAAAGTTTATTCGTATAAAAAGAACAAAAAAACAATAAATTTGCAAAAGCCTAATGAAGCGAATCTCGACATGGCCAAAGGTGTGTAATCGTTTGGGTCTTCAAATAAATAACTAAGGGGAATATTGAAATCGGTTTGGCATTGACCCCAAATTCGTAAAAGCCTCCTTTACGAGAGGGAAACAAAAATTATTCAAAAAAAAAAAACTATTCCAGAAATATGTAAATTATAAAAAAACAATATCATACATTACAAATTGAAAATTAAAACATAAAATTGCGATTGAATTGGAATTGTGTTAAGGCCACTTTACATGATATGATAAGTCATATGCTTTGTCAAATTTTATGTCAAAAAAATCATATCAAAGCGTCTGAACGCATTCATTGAAATCATATGACTTGCCAAACAGAAAGTCATATGACTTTTTTAAAATTAGAACCGTGGCTATTTTCATTTGACAAATCAAATAAAAATGACGGAGCAAAGAAAACAAAAATCAAACCTTAACTCATTCATTACAAGCCCTGCGTGATCTGCGCCAGCGTTTCTCTTTAAGAGCCATTTCCTGCTCCAAAGGGATCTTCTCCTCATCGTCCTTATTTTTCTCTTTTTAATTGTATGTGCTAAAACAATTGAAATCAAGAAAATTGCAGCTATTTTCTTTGAATTCATTATTCTTCCTTGTTTTGAATTTTGAAGTGAGTCTATCTGACAATTAAATCAAAGCAAAAGTAAAATATCTAATCATAACATGTAAACATGAAAAAAATGCAAGTGCTATGATTTTACCTGAAATGACAGGTCATATGAGAAATTAGACAGAAAATGAATTCACAGGTCATATGACTTATCATATCATGTAAAGTGGCCTTTAGCAACTCTCTCTTTTGGGACATACTGTCGATGATTCTCTCAGCTTTAAAAAGGCTTTGAACACTTCGGGCAATGTCTTTGGAAAAAGCCCTTCTGTTTTCAGTTTTCAGCAACATACCGAAAGTGAATTATTAGATGTCGAAAGTCTCAACTCGCCGTCAGCAAAGATATTTGCAAAACGTGGAACACTGCGATAGAGAAGTGTTAAAGCACGATTGAAAATAACTACTTCGAAAACAAACGGAGATGCAAGTCTTTCGACTTTTGTTGAACGTTAGACATCCAAACTTCAAAAGAGATTAAACACTAATAGAGGTTTTGATTACAAATTGATTTAATCAAATCAACAACAACAATCTACATATTATGTTCTTATACTCGTATATTTTTAGCAACATCATCATGATTGCAAGATGTCTTGAGAAATACATCGAAGATATGTAATTTTGGCTTGAATGACGAATTCACCTAATCGACAAAAATTGACTAAAATTAAAACGTGTTTTGAAATATCTTCAACTAACATCAAAACTCCAATTGAGGAATAATGAAAAAATCAGAAATTAAAACAAATTTGGCAGAACACCGAGTATCCACAGAAGCAAACTGAGGATACATTTTTCAATATTCCTTTTGCACATCAAGTTAACTCTGTTTAAAATATCGGGTTAATTGGATTTAATTTAAATACATATTCTGAGCTTTAAGTAAAGCAATTTTTAAGTATTCAGATAGAACTAACAAAAAATAAATATTTCAATTTCAAGGGGAGTGAACAGATATATGTACAACACATAAAAATTCTACATTACCAAAGGGAATTTAATTTGTATGGTTTAATTATACATAGGTACAATGTGCAATCGCCTTCAAAAGGAATGCAAAGACATCAAAGAATATGAGGAATGGCAAGTACAAACAAAAGAATGCATACTATGTGGTGAATACATCTGAAGAATTCTAAAGTCAATGCCAATCAGATAAAGCCTTTACCAGCACTAACAAACCTAAGGTCGATTTATTCGAGTAAGCTAATCTAATCGGATAAGCAAAGAAAAATCCTATTTATTTCAAGATTTGTTTAACCTATCGAATATTGGAAAAAATTAACCTAATTTCGAAAGTTGAGCATCACAACTGTAAACAAAAACCAAGGTACTTAGAGTTAGAATACTAAACAATAGAATGTATTAGAAAATTAACCCTTCTATGGTTCTATGGAAAGATAAATATTAATAACTTTATAGTATCAAAAGAGATTTAAATTGAAATAGGGTAACAATTATTTTTAAATTCTAATAATATTTAGAAGAACTTCAAATATGGTAAATTAAAGATTTGAGATTTAAAGCTAAAATAAAAGAGCTTCATAAATAACCTAATTTATATCAAAGGCTCAATCTAAATCTAACTTATCTATCAAATATTGTTTTTTAACGCTTGAATAACTTGCATAATTTATATACGGTTATATACGATTACATGAATAACAAATAAAATCAAAAAACTCAAAAATAATAAAAAAAATAAATAGGTAACAATTAACTGCACTGAGAAATAACAAATTTTGGTTAAAAATTTAAAATTAAAAAAAAAAAAACAAAACGAAACGAAAAAAATCAAAATATCAATGACTCCATTATGACATCATCATTTGATTTTGTTATTTTATTATTTATTGTTAATAAATTATGGGTTTGGTTGGACATAAATTGAGAGATGCATTGAATTTGCATTGGCAAATTTATTTTAATTGCATTTAATTATTTAGAAATAATTATTGTGCCAAGCAATTCAACAAATCATTTAAAAAATTATTAAAAAAAAAACAAAAGGAGAGGCGCTAATAAATTATGCAATTCAATAACATCAATCATTACTATTATTATGTCCCCTGAAACATTTCAAATGATTTAGCCAAAGAATAACGTCATCTTATCAACAAAAAAAAATAGATTTTATAATTATATGTAGGTATAAACTATGGATTGGGGTTATTTTTTGTTGTTTTTTTTTGTATTTTGTATTTCATACCTCGCCTCCAACTTGACGTAATTGCTCTTTTAATTTGCGTATTGTTGTTTCCGAAGTTTTATAACTCGGATTACTCGAATCACCTTTCAAACGTTCAAGATTTTTCTTTTCCTGTTCGAGCATAAGTTGGAGTGTTTTGATTTTATACGATTCCATTTCCCTTCGTTTTGCATTCTGAAAAATAAAATTTGATTTTTTTTATTAATATTTGTCGTAAGGAGATAGTTTATTTTATATTTTATTGGATTTACGTCAACTGGTTGTGGTCCTGTGATGGAAGCTGTTCGATCTCTTGTTGAGAGTATTGGCGTGGGTGGTCCAATACCCACCGAGCTGGGACGTTGCATTTTATGACTTCGTTTAACCGCCAGATCGACAACAATATGAGCTGTAAATAGTTAATTGAAAATATTAATAATATACGATTTAAAGAACAAATACATGGATGAAAATTCAAATATTGAGAATGGAAAAATAGAATAGAATCCAAAGAAATAAATCAAAACTTTATTCAATGGTTTTAATTTATTTGGCTTTTTTCATAGAATTTATGAAATTTTAGAAATTAATTATGAAGAAGAATGTATGAAAAATACTTAATGTTGGAAATGAATGAAATAAATATTTCAAATAGAATGATACAATGAATTTAGAAAATAACAAAAAGGGAGCAGTCGTAGAGGTCTTTCTCAAGATTCTTAGTGGTTTTAAATGTTAAACTGACAGTTTTTTCTAAGAATCTTCTGAGCATCCTAACGTAAATATAACATAATAATAAAAAATGAATAAAATTAAGCGTATGAATTCGACATAGTTTTAAAATGATTCAAATTATGGTAATTTAATGAATTCAATAAATTACGAAATGAAATAATTTATTTAAACGAATACGAAATTTTAAGAAAATTAACAAGAATTTAGATGAATAAATAATATAAAAAACAATAAAATAAGCAAAATAGTATAAATTATGAACTGATATTCAACTTAATTTAATGAATTAACTAAATTAATTTATGTAGGTATTATGGATGACAGCTCAACTTGGTAGATCCTTCATTTGCTCTCTGACTGAACTTGAATACGTAAAATACGTTTACTATCTAAACATATGTTGTACAATGAAAATTGTTACAGACTTGGTTTTGTATTAATTGTCCTCAAAGTCTGAAGCATAAAAACAAATTCCACACCATTTTCTCCATTTCAATTCCTATTCATTGTAGACAAACAAAAATGCCAAACAAATTAGCTTTGAATTTTGAACATTTCTTGTCATAGGTGCGACTCTTTTCGTATTTCGCTTTCACTACCAAAAGTGAGATGGCGACACAATGCGGTAGTATAGAAAGGATGAATTCCATATTTTCGACTTCTCTATAGTGACTGTGTTTTGACTAACATACATCTCTGTCAGAAATATCTATTCATTTAATTCAGGGTTAACTCACCCCAATTCCGGGATCTAAATTAACTGAGAAACATTTTTTGGGGGTTCGGGTTACCTCGGATTTTAGTCCGACACTGGGATAATCGATCGCGTTCTGGCTAGATTAGGTTAGATTTGACATTTGACAGGAGAAAATGTTTGTATGTGTGGCTGAATGTCGTTCAAATTTCCTTAACTAGAATTTGAACCTTTTTTGATCTAGAATTGTCTTTTTTTATGTAAAACGAAAATTTGAAATTCAATCTTCTGACGGAAAGATTAAATAATTTTCTTCAATGAAAAATATTATACAAAATACTATTAAATAACTTAATATTAACCGTACATATTCGTCTTTCTTTTTTTTTTTTGTTGCAGACAACTAAATGAACTCCCCTGACAGTGACATCAATATTATTTTAATTCTCATTGCATTTTTAGTTCATTTGAAATTCAAATTAAATCAACTATGAAAA
The DNA here is from genome assembly GCA_929447395.1 of Epistrophe grossulariae. Lineage (NCBI taxonomy): Eukaryota > Metazoa > Arthropoda > Insecta > Diptera > Syrphidae > Epistrophe > Epistrophe grossulariae. The sequence continues at coordinate 33,702,231 of OV839569.1, read as the reverse complement.
AGAACAATTGGAAAGACATTGAAAGTGAATTAGAAAACTACATACCTACCTCTGATTAAAAAAAAAAAGAAAAAAAAAACAAATGAATGAATGAAAACTTATAAAAGCTATAAACACAATGTAAGAACAAATAATAAGAGTAGAGTAACATTAACTAAAGTATAAGGTCACACACTCTGTATGTTAATTGCTCTTAATTAAAAGTGCAATTATTAGAAACAACAAATTGTTTGATAAATCTAATAAATTTTTTATTTCAGAGTACAAGTTGCATTTATACCCATTTATGATTAAAAAAAAAGTTATTGCAATAAATTCGAAAGGTCAGGGATTCAATGTGTTTTTTATAAAAGAAAAGGAATCCTCAAAAAGTACTTGGATACCGAATTTGTTTCAATTGCAAAAATAACTAGTTATTTTTTTGTGAAGTAGGAAAAGCATCCTTTGAATGATCAAACACTCATGCTAAATAGAAACAAATACATATAGGTCCTATTTCTAAAGGGGATAAAGCACGTTTTTAACTGTTTTTTAAATAGGACCTTGAATCCTCAGAATATGAAAAAACAAAACAGAATGCGAATTCGTAAATATGATTTCAGGGAAAATCATATTTTCGGTACTCAGTTTCTCTAAAGGGTTCAATATGTGTTTAGAATGAATTTAAAAATGCAAAATTGAGCGTATGAATATGAAGAACGAAAATCCATTCCTAGTTTAAAAAAAAAAATACAATTATTGTATCCCCTTTTGAAAAGTCACTCCTTAATAAAACCTCTAAGAGCCAATCTGTTTAAAGTGTAGACACGTATGTATATTGAAGAGGACACCAGCGCCAACAAGTTTTATTTCAAAACGAATCTCTGTTTATCGATTTCAGGATATCATCCTGACCATGGGAAGTTATCAAACTACAAAGCCACAACAGTTTTGGCCCCGTCTGCATAAAAGTGATTTCAAGGAGAGAATACAACAACGAACTGTGCTGACTCTACGCAACAACGACCTAGCCATAAAAAAAGGCAACTACTGAGGACCGAAGAGTGTTTGAATTTACCCCCGAGAACGACCAGTAGAGGGAAATTGCGTCTCAGGTAAAACACATAAGTGGAAAAAGACCTCAACCAACTTGGCTTGCGAAACTACTGCAGAAAGACTGCTAGGGACTTCTTCTGACGAAAAATGCTCTTAAAATTGAAATAAAACAGTTCAAACATGTATGTACGTTTGTATTTTTAAAGTGTCAGTCAATAAAAACGGCGACTCCCATGATAAAAATAGTAAAAGTTTGATGAAGTTATTAGTTTAGTCCAGCGCTTCCGATTTCCTTTTTTATATTTCATTGCTTTCTAATAGCCGCCACTTTTATCTAGTGATTGCAATACTTATGGACACTGAGAATCTTTTGAAATGTCAAACAAAATTCTATTTCACAGTGCAAAGGATTCGAGTAGATTCCCTAATCTTGTTTCCAAAATACGAGACTATAATTCATTGTGAAAAGGATATAAGAGAGCAATTGAAATGTTAATATAGCCGCATTAACTAGTAACTCAATCATTGAAAAGTAAGAATTCAGCATGCTCCATAACTAAGCACAAAAAATTCAAAACAAAGTCAAAATTATTAATAATACGTGCTTCTATTGAAAAAATACCTTAATACATGCAGGGGTTTTCCACTTAATGAATTGACTTCATCGCTTAAAAGAAAACAATTGGGCTTTGTCATCATCAATAGCTTTGATGACACAATCTAAATTTTTTCACATCCCACTGGATGCAGATGTTTTTTTTTAATTTTCTATTTTATATTTATGTCTGCCTGCTTCAAAAAAAAAAAAATCTCAACACCATATTAAGTACACAGATTCGGCAAAAAATGTGAAAAATAATCTTAATAAACAATCTTTTGTGTATTCACCCCTTGCAAGCTTCAATTCCAAAGCAAAACAATACTATTTAAAAAAGAAAATAAATAAATTGGCATCTTATAAAGATATACAAAAATTAACCTCATATGTTTTCAACAAACAACCCTTGCTTCCTATTTATTATTTTCAACTTCCAACATTATTTGATATTTATCTTAAATTATATCAACCGCGCTGCTGCACACAGACGATGACTTCATCCAAATATAATATTAGAAGATAAGGAAGAGTCTATTTTATTTATTTTAAGGCGACACTTTGTCTATGAGCACTTTGTCAATAAATAATAATTTTTGTCAATAAAAAAAGAGTTCTTATTGAAGCAAAACTATAACAAAAAAAGAAAAAAAACTGACTCACTGGTGTATATTTTTACGTCATTGATAAAGTCATCCATTATACAATTTTATTGCCTAGGGTTGACGTAAGGAGGTCAACTCTTATTGAAAAAAAAAAAACAACAAAACAAACACTTTACAAAATATCTGTATTATTATTGAACTCGATGATGTAATTTTAAATTATTAGATTATTTGTAAATAATCATTTTATTTAAAGATTTGAACGAATAATTGAAGACGAACAAAAAAATATAAAATTTACACTTCTGAAACAATATTGTCCTATACGGTATATACAACCACGGTTCATTAGTTTTAAATGAATACTGAAACCTGAGTCGAAAAAAAGTTAATGTGAAAAACTGTGTTCCGGCCGTCCACCTGTCTCAAGTGCTATATGAACATCATCATCGTCGTCGTCGTTGTCGACAACGGCAGAGCTTCATGAAATTATAGACTAATCGGATTAATCATGGCAAAAACAAAAGACAGCACTGAGCGTAGTTTGGATGGATACATCCAGTGAATACTGAAAAAAATACACTCATATTGGCAACTTAATTATTTATTCAAAATTATAAAAAAAGAAGAAAAGAAAAACTCAAGAGAGTGACAACTTAACTTTTGTGAGTCTATCTAAAGTAAACTTTTTTTTTATTTTTTAAAAAACTTTGAAGCCCGATTCTAGCACAAACTGCATATTGCTGGTGGTTGTTCGTCATTGTTAGTGTCACTGTCACATTGTCGTCATCCGTTAGGTCATTTGATCTTACGGAAACTTTGTGCAAAACTGTTTGAACACATCCGGTGGTTAATTCGTATCTCAAATGACAAGGAAATCAGACTAAACCCACTCGATACCACCATAACCACGACTATACCATTCGAGACATGAGCTTGATAGTGAAATTATTATATTGGAGAAAATATGCATTGTTACATATTTATTATTTACTATTATTACTCACATTTAATTAAACTAACAACAGTTGTGTGTTTTTCCGATCGCACTTCTTGACCATTGACCTAAAAAAAATAAATTGTTTTTTATTAATTAGTTGGAGTCAAATTATATATTTTATTTTACTTACCTTCAATATCATATCACCGGCAATTAAACCGGCGACTTGGGCAGCTCCACCTGGTTTAACACTTTCCACATACACCGGATTATCACCAGATACCTGAAAAAAACAAACAAATTTTTAATATTTAATGAAAGTTTAAATATGTACATTTGTTTTATTAAAAAAAAAAAAAACACGTTAAACGATTGAAGTGAACTTTGTACAATGTACATACACTGTACAGTGTACACTTGGACTGTTATGAAGATAAATGTCAGGTTAAGTTTAATTATTTTTGTACACATACATATGTACATATTTGTTTTTCAAATGAAAGTAGGAGGAATAATAATTGGCAATGGCTAAGAGAAGCAACTACGGCAGCAATTTATAGGATTAGTTTTTCTTAGATTCTAAGGCAAGTGTTGTGGGGAATTGCGTTTGTTTGGAATTTTATTCCTCCAAAAAGCATTTTCTTTAAACATCTCCATCAGGATATTTATGAAATTATATTTTTTTAATGTTTTCTGGTAGAACTATTCACCAAAGCCTTCTTTGTTTTATTAAATGAAAGTTGACAAGTGCGACAAGGGAGGAACGAACAGTACTAAGGTTTATTCGTGCTCACCGGAGAGTTAATTAATTCCCCTTCTGACAATTTTTCCCCGACAAAATTTCTTCGAGTAGAAACTTACAAGTTACAGGTCTGTTCGCGTTCTTGTCCGAAACTGCCAGATTCTACCAGATTAATTTTTTTTATATGAACTTTGACAGTCTTTCGGGTTAAAAATGGTAGAAATGGGTAGGTTTGGAGAGTAAACGAACAAGGTTTATGTTTTATTATTTTATTTTGTCAAAACCCAATTCGAAGTCAAGAAATAACAACAAAATACAAAATGGCTGTTGTTTACTTTTAGTTAAGTATTACATTAGTTTTGTTTCTTTACTTCTTAAACTGTCACTTTTTACCCATTTTAGTTCAAAATTCTGTCAAAGTCCATATAAAAAATAAAATTGTACAAGAATTAGTAAAAATTGGATGTTTTCAAAATAGCTTTTAAAAGCTTTTAGTCTACAAAAATTAACGTTTCAATCCAACATAAATTTTTTTTTACCCTCGGTTATTGTGAGACTAGCCCCGGAAAATTAGGCAAAAAAAGGATAAATTTTAACAACAAATAAAACAAAAAACAAGTTGAATTTATTTGAAGAGCTTAAATTGTCAGGGCCTTTTTGACTTTGTCAAAGATAATATTAGGGAACCGAAAATTCCGCCCACTGACACGCCCACACTCCTAATTGTAATATACCATGAAATATGAAAATAGAAATTTCTAATCTATTTTTAAACATCAAATATCTCGGTGAGTTCGTTAACAACCATGACGGTGAAGCGAACATTTTGCTCACAAACTCACAAAATTTGCCAAGGATGTTAAAATTTCAGATAATTGCTGTGTATAGTTCTTTTCCATCTATCACTGTCGTATATGGATTAAATGAATAAAATGGGTTGCAATGGCGCAGTGGATGTAATGCTTGACTGCTAACTTATAGGTGTGGGTTCGAGCCCCACTAGGAAGCAGTCTTTTATTTATTCCCTCAGTTTCAACTGAACGACACCCGTGGGATTTAATGAGATAAATTAACACCTTATTTCTCAGTCAACTGTGCCAAAAAAAATTCTTTCCTATCCTTCTATTGACATGAAACACACCTTTTGTACCAAAACATATAATAAATCCAAAAATTTAAATATCGTTTAATAAATGTCAAAAAATTAATGATATGTATGTACATTCGACTCTACACCAGGTCATATGACCAAAAATTATCACAATATAAAATTTCTTTCTACAAATGGTTGTGTTTTATTTTTTATCCGAAAAATTATCAAACTTAGACAATAACAACATGTGTTATTTATCTCGCCCACTACCACACCCACTTTTATACTTATATAAAGTTCTTAGAAGTCTGAATATTTATAATTAATTTCACCTGAGCCTAAAGCATGACATAGGCTTTTTTTTGGAAATACGCCTACTACCACACCCACTTTTTTTCTATCGGAGATTTCTCCCTACTTTACACCCCTAGAAAGTTGAAATTTTGCAATTAAAACCTCTTGAGCATAAAGCATTACATGTGTATTTTTTGTTAAAGTCCGCCTACTGCCACATCCACTTTTCTTCGCCCACTTACATATGTGTGTTTTTTCATTATAGTTATATATAATTTAATGTTTTCTATATTATGAAAGTTGAAATTTTGTAGTTTGACAAATGATCAATAGGTGGCTCTGCGAATACTGGCTAATAATATTTTAAAGAATGACTTGGCAGCTCGTGAAAAAGTCTAATCTTTTTTTAAAAATAAACCATTCTCAAGCATTCCTGTGAGCATGTAAACAGTCAGCAGGAATGGAGGGCACCTACAATTATCTGTCAAATCCGAATGGTTAAGATGAGAGGCACTTTATGATAACAACGATAATCTTGAAGGATTTTCAACTTTTTCACAATTAACAGTAGCTGACAATAGATGGAAAAGGTTGAGATTCCAACCTAGCCTTCTAGTGTGAACATAACTACGTTATATTGTACTTACTTACTCATTTTCGTTGAAGTGGACGTAAAGCTAAGTACAGACGATTGTCAGATCTTACAATATTGTCTGATCTGACAGTGAAAAAACTGTCCCAAATGTCCTACAATCGTCAAAACACACAATTTAGTCTGACAATATTGTCAGAAACGTCATTGTCAGGTAATTGTCAGACGACAATCTGACAAAAAATTGTCAGGTATCTTACAATTGTCTGAACACACAATTTTTATCATTGTCAAACGATTAGGACATTGTCAGAGTCATTGGTTTTTATTGAAAACATCTTACAATTGCTGACGATTTCTTCATTATCCGAAATGTCAATGAAAACCATCGGTGCAGTCGAGTTGGTTAAAGAGAGATGAAAAACACATTTTTGTTAGAAATTTGTAGTCTGTAGTTTGTGCACAACAATAAATAAACTCAAAAAGAAAATATCTATAAAGCAACATCTGTTTTAAAAGATCAATCAATCAATCAATTTTTTGTATAGATCTGCCAACCGTTTGAAAAGAAAATTTTCAACCTGACAATATTGTCCTAAAATTGTCTGACAAGAGCTGACAGTCAAATTTTCAGACTTTGGGACGTAATCTACCAACCGTAAAGGGACAATTTTTCATTGTAAGAAATATGTCAATTGTCAGCTAATTGTCAGCTATTGTCAGACCATTGACAGTTCTGATAATTGTCTGTACTTAGGTTAAGTTTTCACTTTCATGGTCTAGGTCTAATACTTGACTCTGCCTTCCGGCAGTTATTAAGGCGCTTTCATTGAAAACCATCATTGAACATTATTAATTGCTAGTTTTAAGACATTAAGCACTCTATTTTGATGCAGTTCTCATTATTTGGCAAAGGAACGAAATGACCTCCACGACTTACACTGAATATATGTATGGATTAATTGTGGTCTTTCTGCCTTAATCTTAACCTTGTTAAAATACCAACCATATTATACAAACCTCTTAAAATTATAGCCAATTAAAGTTCGCGCATTTAAATCAAAGCAAACTTAAACTATTAACTTTCCATAGTTCATTGCTATTTTCGAGCAAGTGCACCCCCATTATTTTTTTGTGTCTAAAGAAACAATTTTAATTCAAAGTATATGTATCTCTACAAACCGTTGGAATGTATGTATCTCAGCTTTATACGTATCCGGCAGATAGCCTTTGCTTAATTTTTGCAATTGCCGCTGCTGGCAATGTATGCCAGTGTTTCTGCTCCTTTTATAAATTCATCCCGCATGGACACAATGATATTGGCAAACAAAAAGCTTTTTCTTTATCACATTATTCATAAATTTTCTCCCCCTTTTTTTTAAGTCATATTTACCGTTACTAAATGTGTACATACATATATATTATATAAAATCTATACCTTCAACACTCATCCAGATAGTCATATAGTAGTCTACATACATAGTGTGGAGCATGCATGATGGTTTTCCGCATTTTCTGGTTGTATTATGTGTGTCTATCTTATCTCTATGACCATATAATTTTTAGTTTGTTTTTAATTTTTGTGCCCCCGCTTAATAGATAGAAAATAAAAATAATAATAATAAAAATACCACACTAAATACAACATCATTTTGTGCCACACACAAAAACTGTGCAGACAAAGAAAACACATTTAAGTAAACGGCGAACTAATAAAATTTTCTTTGATCTTTTGTATAGTAGGGTTGGGGTTGCAGTGTTACCATGGGTAGAAGTTTTTGTTAATTGAATTCTAACCTCAATTATATCAACTTGTTATCTTTAATAGAGACATTTTGAAATTATACGTCTCAAATAATATAATGACGTCAGAGTCAAATTTTGTGCCAAAGTTGTCAAGGCGTGTGATCATTAACGCAGAACACTGTCAATGCGTTGACGGCTGAGTTGACGGCTGAGTTGACGGCTGAGTTGACGGCTGAGTTGACGGCTGAGTTGACGGCTGAGTTAACGGCTGAGTTAACGGCTGAGTTAACGGCTGAGTTAACGGCTGAGTTAACGGCTGAGTTAACGGCTGAGTTGACGGCTGCGTTGACACTCGCGTTGAAATGAATTCAATGTCAATGTCAATGCGTTGATTATTTTGTGTGACCATGTAATAACCCTGTCAACGCAGTTACAACACATTGATAGATTGCTCGTGAGCGCGTTGACAGTATCTCAACGTTGACACTGCAGAATTTTTTACCGAGTTAACGTTCATAGCTTGCGTTGATCATCTCAATTTCAAAAAATTTCTAATTTTGTAGAGGTTTTTCTTCAATGGAATTTAACAATAATTATTGATAGCTTGTCAAGGCAATAAACTATTTATATTTTGGCTTCCCTGCAATGTCGAATAAATTTTTCGCCTTTTACTGAAGATATTTTGACGTACATTGAATATTTCGATCCAAATATCATTCAAAGGGCCTAAAAATGCCTTTTTCCGAAGCAAAACAATTAATCTTAAAATTTCACATTTGACAGTTTATAATAGCTTGACTCATTTAACATTTATATGTCGCGTCGTGTGATCGTCAACGCGAAAATTGTTGATTTTTGTTCTTTTCAACTGGGCGTCAATGCTCATTGTTCGAATGTGGTCAAGTCGTGCAGTGATTGTCATAGTTTAACATATCAACGTGTTGACAAAAAAAGGATAAAAAACGTTTTGACATAGATAACACGTTAAAGTATTTTGGGTAAACACTGACTGATTGATATCAATCGTGTGATAGTCCGTTTCATACGTTGACACGGTCACTCGTGTGATAATCAACGTTTCATGCGTTGACACGGTCACTCGTGTGATAGTCAACATTTCATGCTCTATCACGGTCAATCGTGTGATAGTCAACGTTCCATGCGTTGACACGGTCACTCCTGTGGTAGTCAACGTTTCATGCGTTGACACGGTCACTCGTGTGATAGTCAACGTTTCATGCTCTGACACGGTCAATCGTGTGATAGTCAACGTTTCATGCGTTGACACGGTCACTCGTGTGATAGTCAACGTTTCATGTGTTGACACGGTCACTCGTGTGATAGTCAACGTTTCATGCTTTGACACGGTCACTCGTGTGATAGTCAACGTTTCATGCTTTGACACGGTCTAATTTGTCAGTATATTGAAGATATTTTTGGTCAAGGAGTCAACGCATTGACATTTATGTTGACCGTCTAATCGTAGCTTAATTTAATTCAATTCCAATTTCGTCCAAGAATGTTTAAGAGAGATTTTACTCTTGAGACGTATGGCTGGCTGGTAATTTGTATAGGTCAGGGAAAAAACTTTCTAATTTTTCAGCTGAACACGATTATCTTAAAAAAAATCCGGATTTTAAATGACTGAACTGAACTCAATCAAGATTTAAAATAAATTCCATGAATTGAAATAAAATAAAAAAAAAAACTATGCCCCTGGTCACACTGATTGGGGAGATCTATGAAAAAAAAAAAAAAGTGCCAAAAATAATAATGGAAACCTAACTGCAACGATTGTTGTTGTTTTTTTTTTTACAAAACATGTGTGCCAGTTCAAAGCATTGAACTCGTTTACATTTTATAGTTTTTCTTGTTTGCAAAGTTTCCTCCCTAGCCCAATCAATAAAATTTGAACAGAAGAATACAAATATAATTAATAATTTTCCACCTCTTCCAGTTGACCTTTTTTTTGCTGCCACTGCTGCTGCTCACAAATCAAAGCTGACTGGGAAATATTTCATTAAAATTTGGAATTCTGCCAACGGAAATAAATTTTCTTAGATTACATAAGGCGGCATGCAAAAAAGACAGTCTTTTTTTTTTTTTTGATTTTTTTGAAATTTTGTGTGTTTTTAGATCGATAAAATTAAGTGTATTTTTATTGCGATGCGCTGCTGTGGTTCGATTAGAAAATTCATTCATTCATTAATTAATATTATATTAAAGAGATTTGGTTTTTGTTTAGATAAACCAAATGTAGACAATTTGCAAAGGAAAACATAGGAAATTAGTAAATTAGAATCATTAATAAAAATGATACATAAGAAAATAAATTTTAAATGATTTGTGATTTGCAAAAAGCAAAAAAAAATTATATTATTCTATGGAAGAATTTGAAATTAAGTATTTCTAAATTTAACCAGCTATAGAGGAAGAGAGCATTTTCGATACTCTTTAATTAAACAAAAATAACTGGCTTAAATTTTATTACACAGGGTTGGATTAAAATTCATGCAAAATTTCAAGCAATTTAGTTCACACATTTTCGTATGTTTTTTGGACATTAATCGGCTTGAAAAATTAAGCGATGGTGTATTTTTTGAATAAAGTCCCAAATTTTTTAGACACATTAAGCGTTTTTTATTGGTAAGTGTGTCGGCAGCGCAGTAAAATTTTACACATTAAACAACAATTAAGGAATAGTGTGGATAACTTTATCAGTAAAAAGAGTGAACATCGCATCCTTAAGGCTTAACTACATAAGCCAAAAAGTACTGAAGTACAAAAGTAAAAATATTTTTTTTACCGCTAGCGCCGTTGTTTTGTGAAAAAGAATACAGATATTTGTTTTTAAACCAAAATTTAAGCTTTCTGCATCATTTTTATAAGTTTTCTAGTCATAAAAACTATCACAAAATCAATTTAAAAATTTTCACTTTTGCACTTTTTCATTTTTTTGGCTTATGTAGTTGAGGCTTTAGAATGAAAGTGACCTAACTCAAAATTTGTGTTAGTTCTGATTTTCTCAATAAACTGACCTTAAAAATCGAAATGAACTCCAAAACCAGGTGGTAGAAAAGATGCCGAATTTTTTAGTTAGGTCACTTTAATTCTAAGTGTGTGATAATAGTTGAGATAAAGTTTTGGAATGTCTGGAATAGTTTGACAATCAATGGGATTGCAGAAAAAAAATTGAGTATTTAAATCCCTTCTACACTATCCCATCGTATAATTAACACAAAAAAATAGGAAGAAAATCATGTTAAATAGTGTGGAACCAAAATATGCAATTATATGCCACACAACTTGACAGTCCATCTCACATGATTTAACACGACGTGTTAATATATGAAAATTTTTAGGATTAGTTGAGGGTTTAAGGTTATGGTAAAACTGATTTGATCGATGCAAGTAAGGAAGCAAAATACGAAAATCATTTTCAACACACAAATTTGACAGTCGTATGGAATTCTTTCCCACTTTCAATTTGACATAATGTTAATGCACGATGGGATTGTGTAGAAGGGCTTTTAAGGATACGTTCGTTGGTATTTTTCAATGTTATGCTTTGTTTTCATTGGGACCAAAATTTGGTGATTAATCTTCGTTAAGACAGTCAACTTTAATAATTAATGTGTTGACTCCTTGACGTCACAAAAAAATCATCGGTAGACCCAATGTCGTTCCTAGGTCCGTCGATATGTAATCTGTGTCAACAGTTCTGGCTTCTATCCCCAAATTATATCTAGACGCATTTTCTTTCATTTCAGAAGAAGGGCTGTCAAATCGAAAACGGCACCTGCACTTTGCGTTGATAGTTCGCATTAAATAAGTTCTGCATATGAGTATGCCAATTACGCAGTTCGTTTCCTATCTGTAAAGTAAGAGTGGTAAATTATATCACAAAATGGGGAGATGATGTAAATGCAAAACCCAACGAAATATCTATTTTATTTTTCGTCCCGGAAAAATCTATAGTGCGCTTTGCGGTGGCATTTGGAGCAAAATACTCTATAAAAGTTCGTCTCCTATCAGTCAAGTAAAAGTTTCAAATTCTAATGAACGATGCTTGCAATGTTCTTCTTCTATTAACTGTCAAAATATGAAAGTGAAATGAAAGAGATAATTTAATAGCGAAGCTTCCCTCATAAAAAATGTCATTCCCAACTAAAACACAAATGGCAGGTTAAGATAACTGTCTAAAATCTGCCAGTCATAAAAACTAACAGGTGCAACTGACGTTTAATCTAGACACTGGCCTCGCATCGTGTAAATATTGTGAGAATATTGTTGCTCATTACTTTGGGACAGTAGCCGTGTAAATCTAGCATAAACGAACCTGCTTACGTTTTGAGTGAATTACGATTTTCGGATTTTATTTTATTAAAAAAAAAACAGTGAGATGGTTTCTTTAATGTTACTCAAAGCTAATCCAACTCAACCTGCATATATCGACGGTTAAAGTGCAGAACCTCTTAAGTCGGTTTTGCAGAAATCAAAATAAAAAAAAAACTGCCAAACTTTGTACGGCGTCGTGGATATTACTTCATTTCAACTCTAATTTAACTTCAAATAAAAAAAAAACAATGTTTTTGAAAAATTCGAAATTATTAGATTAAGGGAGGTTTGCTGATACTACACATAACGATTTAAGTTGAACTTAATTTCTTAAGTATCACTTTATGACATGGAAAAAGTACCCCTTAAGAATTTAAGTTCAACTTAAATCGTTATGTGTAGTATCAGCAAACGTGCCTAAATTTGTTTGCTCCAGAAGAAGGTGTTTTTAAGGATTTTGGATGTAATTTGGATGAAAATATGCAATAAACGTCAAAATATAGGTTTTTGCCTATAAATTGTCAAATTTCATTTGTTAAAATTCGTTGGCGTAAATAATTTATCGAAACTTTCTTTAAGTAATGAATTCCGTTCTTTATTAAAAGTAAAAGAATATAAATAAGATAATTCTTAACTAATTTTTACAGAAAATTCGAGAACCAAAAAAATTAAATTTTACTTTCAACGCTTATAATTTGAATATGTTTCTGTTTCTTTTCTTCTACTTCTATCTTTTTCTTCTATCTGGATCTTTTTCTCGTTTTTTTCTGTCATTTCAAAGGTGATTTCAATTTTCTTTCACAATGGGAATACATCCAGCGAAAAATATTTGTATCTGGTGGTGGTTTTTCGCAACACCATTGAAAGATGGATTGTCTATTGGTCCCTTCAAACCTCTTAAGCGTCTATTGGAATATGGGAAAAGACATTTCACGACAGCGGCAGAATTTAATATTATTCGCGTTTTATTATCCAAGAAGAGCCATAAGATCATGCCATGAAAATAAACAGATACGGTCCTAATGATAACAGCGTCGTATGTTCATCTCTTTTTCTCCTATGTTTGTTTATTTTTCATGAATACATGCTATCTTTTTTTCTTGAGACTACAGTTGTTTGTACTCCCCACCGACTGAAGAGCCGTCTACCCGCCAGAGTAAAAACTTATTTTCGGATATTTAAAATAGATCCAGAGCAGGATCACAAGTTGTTGTTGTATCACGTGTTAAAAAATGATCCTGATCCAGATCCGTAGATAATAAAACGCGGCTATTGCTTAAAAAAAATTGATAACATTTGAAAAGTTGTATTTCGAAAACGATTAAATCTACAGAGGCGGTTATGTGCTCAAATTGTGGCAGATTCAGTTACTATAAAATTTAGGGGCCTAATTCCGTAAAACAAAAACGATCGGACGATATCGTTTTGGCAATATTTGTCCCTATCTTTCTCTTTAGATGTGATAGAGATGTGTATAGTCAAAACGATATCGTTTGATCGTTTTCATCTTACGGAATTAGGCCCCAGATTCAGAAAATAAATTGCTAAGATCATTTTTAAATGTGTCGTGGTGTATTAGAAACGATGATCTACATATCGATCATGGGATCCCCACGGCACGAAATGAAATAAAAGCATAGAAAACGGCTTTATGAAGATTCTAATATCAGAACGATTATAGAAATTCTTAACGAGACTTATTTACTTCGCCACTTGCGAAGGACTAAACCTTCTGACATGGTGGGGTCAAAGAAAACAAAAATTAAACAAAATTGGTTTAAAAAATAATCAAGATAAAATTATAAAATTATTATATTTAACTTTTAAAAAACGATACTACAAATTTTATTTTTCTTTCGATCAAAATTAAATAAAACTGTACGGAATCTAATTTTGATATGCCTCAAATAAAAATCTATAAGAAAAAAGAATTTCTAGTTTTACATTTATTGTATATCATCGAGTAACTACGGGATGGGGGGGGATAAAAATCTATTTGCATTCACTTAAATTACAAAATCTTAAAATTCTCAGAATTACACAATTTATTATTAACATTTTGCAGGGATAAATTAAAAGAAAATAATATTTAAAATCAAGGTAAACAATAAGATACTTATATACATAGTTCTACAAAATTATTATTCATACTAACCTTCATTCCGTATCCGTTTTCGTCCTTATGTATTGTAAGTGTTAACAATTGCGATGTTTTTTGTGGTTCACTTGGTGATATTTGAATTTGGGGGCGACGAGACGATGCCAATCGAGTGACACCACCACCGCCGCCCCCAATCACTCCGCCACCACTGACATTATTATTATTATTGCTACTGTTGCTATTGATACTAATGTTGTTGTTATTATTACTGTTATTGCTGATTATGTTGTTGGTTGGAGTGATGGCGACAGCACTATTAACAGTGTTGGCGGCAGAGGCGGCGGCAGCGGCGGCGATGGTGGTGGCGTTGATGTTGCTATTATTGGTGGCGCTGTTATTTGCAATGGAAGACGAGTGATTTAAACCATTTCCCGCCGAACCATTCATATGTTGCGAGTTGGCTGCTGTCAATGCAGCTACTCCCAATCCCAAGGTATATTGAACGGGTAACGGGGGCGTTTGGGGAGGCTGTTGTTGTTGTTGTTGGGTGACTCCTGTAATCACGGTTGCTAAACTTGGCGTCGCTGCCTTTGTCGTTGTCGCTGTTGTCGTCGTCGTTGGTGTTGTATTCATTCGGTTAAAGTCATCACTGTCATCGTATTCGGGACCACTGCTTAATAGCCTGTCAGTTAGGTAAATATAGTTGGTTCGTTGGTTTAATTTTTTTTTTTTTTTTTGTCCAGTTTGTTCGTATTTTCATTTGAGTTAGGCAATTGAAGGCAATCAGTTTTGTTTTTTTTTTTTTTCATTTTTATTAAATGCACACGTCGTGGAATGTGTGTTGCGGCATCGGGTTGGAAATTGAGTGTTGATTTAAAATGAAAATAAATAAGAAAACAAAAAGGAAAAACTAAGATAGTATAACTTTTATACAAACTATTTTTTTTTTATAAATTTAAATATTTATGCAAAAATAAATCAATAATTGAAATAAATTAAAACAAATAACAAGAATATATTATAATTGCTATGATGAAATGAAGATATGAGCTTGAGAGCCAACAAAATAACAACAAGAGGAATATAAACATTCAAATTCAATTTTATATACAAGTATACCAACACATGCACTACAAAAGAACAAAAGAGGAATACATTTATGACATAAATTACTTATGAAATATAATTTTACTTACTCAAAAGAACATTGGGCTTATCCATTATCAATTGAAATTAACAAAAGGACCAAATTATAAGAAATACAAAAAAATTAAGACTGTCCACAAAATTTACTACGATTCGTTGTTCCTTTTTGAGATTAACGAGTAGCGAGATGAAAACTTTAAATCATCACTACTCATGCTCTTATGTGCCAATAGATGAGGAGATTAGTTACGCATCTAAAAACCGCCAGAGGGCATCTGATTTAGTTAAGAGATATTTCATTCCAATGGAATTATTTTGTTTTTAATTTGTTTACAAATGAAACAGCACTTTTAAGAAAACAAACCGCCATTAACTTTTTTTTTCGTTTTCTTTAATTTACAGCTTAACTTCCCCAATCAAAGAATGCCAACACTCAGTAGCAAAACAAATAGAAAATAATGAAAAACAACTGAATCTATAATAATAGAAAACCAAAGAGTGTAATAATAAGGTGAGACTGACTACAAGATTTACTATCAAAGATTTTACACATACTTTGTCAAATTATGTGAGTTTTTTTACACATACATATGAACGTGGAAAAATCGAATAAAATGAAAATGTGTATGTACAATCTGCCGATTTTGTTTTGTTGTTTTGAGAATGATTCTACAAATTATGAACAGTTCACAATTAGCAAAAACATTTTCGCACAATCCACACTTCCAAAGGAATAGGGCTAATAAGAATTAAAGGATCAAAATATTCTTTAAAGATGAGAATTTTTTAGAGATAATTTAAATTTAATAATTGATTTTTAACCTATAGAATAGCAATGTCTCCATTTCTACCAGTGCAGCGCAGCATAATATAAAAATGGTGGCGCGACAGATCTTCGAGAAAAATTACATTCCTGTGTGTATTTTGTGAGTTGACTGGAGAGAAGTGAACCTACAATATTTCGCCGCATTTGATCGACTAAAATGAGAGGTATTTTTTCATAACGTAAAATTTGTCACTGACAGGGGGCAGTACCTGTTCCTGAAAAAAAATTGTTTTTATGTGGAATAGGCTGGGATTCGATCCGAAAAGCTACCGAACAACAGTCCATCGCATTAACCATTACGGCAGGGAAGGGAGTAATAACTTCTCTTGGCCAGTGATACCAGACTTTGAGAGTAAATTTTCACAGTGATACCTAAAAAATCCCCTTTTTTCCCAAGCCTTTGTGATAAATATCCCACAATTCACCAACGACAAAATAAATTTAAAAAATATGTATATATATTTCTTGGTAATTTAAGAAACTAACTAATATGCATTCCACAACGGTAAAAAATTTAAACGTTGAACATTTAAGTAGACAAATGCAAAAATGGAAATGAACACATTCATTAAGAGTGAGTTCTCTCTATGACAATAATAATATTTTATTTGATCATAATTGAATAAAATAAGCAATTTTGTAGTAAAAAAAAAAATGGGCAAAATGTAAGATCCTTTTATTTATACTACGACTTTCGACAAATACCTTTTTTCCTATTAACTTATTTTAGACATGTAATTCTTACAAAAAGGGATAAATCCCACGATTTGATATTACTGCTCTTGACTTATATTAAATATTTGAAAGTTTGTTAGTTTAGATGTTTGTCCTTTAAAGATACCCGAATGGCTGAAACGCTTCAAAACAAAATTTTTCAAAGGAGTTGATTACTATTTTTTGAAGCTTGCAGGTTGCGGAGACCCAGCGAGAGAGCGGGTAGCACCTACACTATACAAAAATAAATGTTAGTTTTGTGCATAAAGTTTATTGATTAGAAAACCACTGAACTAATCTCGATGAATGTTTCAGAGTTTGTTGTGTTTTATTTGCGTTGTAACGTATTCTACTATATTGAAAACTTAAGCTTACTTGAACTTAATTTTTCGTGGAAATCCGCCTACTGCCACGCCCACGTTTCTAAAATCTGAATTTTCTATATATTTTTAGTCAGTATAGAAAGTTGAAATTTTATTCTTATGACATAGGTATTTAATTAAATTCTCAGCATATTAAGAGGAATTTTATGAAATTTCACCTACTACCATGCCCACTTTTCTCAGAATAAGTTTTTTTCTTATTTATAAATCCTTGAAAAATGGAACTTTGTTTATATTTTGCTCTATTGAACCCAAGGAATAACATGTGGAATTTTTTTTTGGAAAATCCGCCTACTTCCACACCCATTTTTTCTTAGATTTACGCTATAGGGAACCTTTTATAAAGCGTGGAGGTTGCGGTGATCCGGCAACAGTGCGGAGGCGCGGCCCTTAATTTCAATTTTATTTTTCATGTAAATCCACCTACTTCCACGCCCACTTTTCTAAAATCTGAATTTTCTTTATATTTTAAGTCAGCGTAGAAAGTTGAAATTTAGTTTTTATGATCTTTTGAATTTTCGACCAATAAATTGAAATTTTTTTGAAAATCCACCCACTGCCAGGCCCACGTTTCTTAATTTAAGTTTCCTCCATATTAAGAATTACTTGAAAACCATAAAATTTAGATTTTTTTTTTTGAAAATTCGCCTACTGCCATGTTTAATATCTCTAAAAAGTTGAAGTTTTGTTTATATGCTGAATTGAACCTGAGACATAACATGTGAATTTTTTTTTTTTGGAAATTCACCACTGTCACGCCAACTTTTCCAAGATCTGGATTTGTTCCTTTTTTAACATCTATATAGAAAGGTGAAATTTTTTTTTGTATGGTCTATTGAATCTAAGACATAAAATGTGAATTTTTTGAAAATCCACCTATTGCCACGCCCACTTTTCTTAGATCCCATTCTTTTCTTTTTTCAACATCTCTAGGATGTTGTTATTTTTGTTTATATGTATTCTCTATTGAATCCAAGGCATAAAATGTGAAATTTTTTTATAAAAATCCGCCCACTTTCACGCCCATTTTTCATAAATCTGATTCTTTCTTATTCAACAATCCCAGAGTTGAAATTTTGTCTTTATGCTCTATTTAACCCAAGATTTGTCATGTAGAATTTTTTGAAAATCCAATTACTGCCACTTTTGTTAGATTTCGATTTTTTTCCTCATTTAACATACCTATCTAGAAATTTAAAATTTCGTTTGTATGGTTTTTATAGAATTAACAGCTTATGAGGAATTTTTTTTTGAAAACCCAGCTAATGCTGAAGTGGGTTACGTACCCAGTGGCGAAAATGCACTATAAATGATTTGTTGTTTAGATATATGTATTTGCAATCAATTAAATTCGATACAGATTTACTATGGATTTAAAAACTCCATTTTTTTTTTACTTTGAACCATTCTGCCTTCTGGTAAATCCGACTCTGAACAAAGTATATACCCACAAACAATCGACAAAAATCTAATCAAACTGCAATTTGTGAGCATACAACGAAGAGAAAAATTGATTAATTTAAAGTTCATTGTCTGTCGCCAAACAAAAAGTTGTTCTGTGATTTACTGCCAAATTAAGACCAATATACAAAAAAAAAAAAAAAAAAAAAATAGTATAGAATAGAAACTGATCTAATACTCGCCACGGGGGATAACGATGACGACGACACAATAGTCTTTTATAGTAAATTCAAATACAGCTAAAGCAATTAAATTCTATAGGTACTGTATAGTGCCTCGCGGATAGAGGGCGTTCGGGTGTAACTAAATTACTAATATAACTAGCTGTAGTCCTCTTTCCCATCGGTTTCTGCTCCCTCGTACTATTAAGTGTCTAGATGCAAAATAATATGACCAATTCAATAAAAAAAAAAAAAAAAAAAAACATTAAAAGAATCGATTTGAAAATTTATTGCTATGCAAAATTGGTTACATCAGTTTTATAATCGCAATGTTCTTTTATTTTGCTGGAGTGTATATGGGTGAAGCTCTATCTCATAGATAGAGTCATTGATAAATGGAATAATTGCTTGAAGTTGAGCTTAGAGGAAAACTACAACTTGGGTGGGGCTATATACACCCCAAAAACAAATGAATGTATCAAAATCCTAAAGCTATATCTATAACTTGATATTTTTAATATGCCTCATGTCTGGAACGGATTTGTATAAATTGTAATAGTTTTCTTTTGGAATAAAAACAAATTAATAAAACTTATCATTTTGCCGCCGCGCCGCTGACAACGACAACGACAACGACAACGACGCCAGCCAAACTGCTGCCAATAAACTAATGTTGATGGTTCTGATTGAGGGGTTATTGTTTATATTTATCTGCAATAAATTCACACTAATTGCAATCAATCATTTTTATAGTTCTTCAGGGGCTGAGAACTGAGCAGTGTGCAGCTTTGACTGGAACGTGTGCCTTCTTTGTTTTATGCGCGAATTAATATATGTGCACATATTTTTTTTTTTCATATACAAAATCAAGATTGTTTGTTTTGGCTTATGATCTTAGTGGTAGCCATTCGTATATACATAGATTGATTTTGTCATACATCGCAATATGGTCAAAGGGGTGACCAAATAGCTAATTAAATATTTAAAATGAATTTTATAAAAATAATATTTAGTAAAATTATACAAAGATCAGAAGTGGGTTAGGCCAATCTGTTTTTTTTTTTTTTTTTTGTCTCTTAAAGTAAACAGAACAAAGCACGCTAAAACTTCTATAAAGTCCACTTCAAGTTGCCTTGTGAAGCTTTAGCGAAACTTATCCTCCATAACTCTTACTGTGAATAGATAATGAATGTGAATAAAATAATAAGAAATTCGAAGCTTTAAGATCTCATCAGTCAAAAAATTATAGATAGACCTTCTTTTTAGCGGTGGCGCCACACATATGTTTGTGAAATACTTTACCAAACTCGATAATTTCCACTCATTTTAACTTCAAATCATTCCAAACCAGTATATTCAGTAGATAACATATAAAATGCTTCATATAGCTAATTCCTTCTAATTACTTAAATACTTCGATATCACGTCTACATTTTTATTGAATTACAAAAAAAATAATAAACATGTTTTACAGTCAAGTTACATTATATTGGTGCAGTAAAGTAAATCAAAAAAAAAAATATTAAAATTTAATTTAATCAAAACACTTAATGATCATTTTGTCATCTTCTTACTTTTGGTTTGTTACCAATTTGTTAACAATCAAGTTAAGCAGCTTTTTATCTTTTTTTTTTTGTGTTGATAAAGTTTGTGGTATGTCGTTTACCTCTAAATGGAATGAATATACCTTCTAATATAGAATATCCAAAATGCGTCATTTTAAATTGAATGTATGTAAAGTTCGATTTTGCTTATAATCAAATGAGGTAAAAATATGTATATCAAGATTTTATGATCTCATCATAAATACTATGGCATTTAAATTTTCAAGAGTAAAAGCGAAAAAGCAAAATCACACAGACGTGAATGACTCACTATCAGCAGAATACCAGAAACGAGTGTATCTAATATTCATTCAGATGTTTAGTGAAAATTCATAATCAGTTCTTTTGTTTAAGGGATTTTTTTTATTACTCCAATAGGTTTACTATTTTAAGGGCTAAATAGGGATTTAAAAAAAAATTAGGTCGAATTTAATTAAAAGTATAAATTATTATTTTTTTTTTTTTTTTAAGTTAAGCTTCTTAACGAAGGAGAATTGGGTCAATAACTTTGTAATGCAGGTGTCATGAAAGTAACGGACCGGGTGAATACTTTTTCAGATAAAATATTTATACAAAAAGGTCATTCTTACAGTAAATTTCAAAGAGTTCAATGGTAACCTTGATTTTGACCTTTTTTTTGTAAATCGGCTATCGATATAACGCGAAATTTTACGTTCAAATTCGAACTTAGGTCATAGGTACATACATATGTAGGTGTGGGACAACTCTGGGAATAGAAGATTTGAAAAGACCAAAGTTATGAATTTTAACAAGGCACATTAAGTAGTGGACTTAATAATAAATGATCTTGAATGACAACGAAAAAAATTATTGAAAATTATCTTAGCTGAGAAAATATTCTCATTTCGTTACTTTTGTGTCACCCGAAATGTGAACTTGAATTTACAGGGCTATTCTGGCGTTGTGAGGGCTCACAACTCACAAGTCACAAGCCTTTGTGAGGTTGTTGTGAGGTTCTCAAAAGGAGATCACAATTTAGATAGTTTTTGTGAGGCTCACAGTTGTGAGGGTACGAAAACCTCACAAAATCGATTTCACCTTTCCTTGTGAGGTTGTTGTGACTTGTGAGGTATCAGTGAGGTTTGCCAGAATAGGGCTGTTAAGTTATTGAGTATTTTTTATTTCATATATGTACACACGTTTCATTTTTATGCTAACGATGCCTTACATAATTTAGGCTATTGACTTATGATCCTACGCAAAATTAAAAGTAAAATCGTCAGACATTTTTTTAGATGTTTCCTGAGAACATCATGTCGCTGGGTACTTTTGTATTTCGTATGTCATCGCTGAGAACATTTTGACCAGATTCTCTAAGATGAATTTATGCGTTTTTTTAGTTTTTGGGAAATCAAAAAATTACGACAGCATTTTTTTCATATTAAATTAAGCTTTAAATTTATACCCTAATTTCTGAGGCTCTTTCAAAAATAAAGGAGTTTAAAAAAAATGTGTTATTTTTTTACAAAAAGGCTAAATATCTACTATGTAGTTGTTTCATAAAAAAAATTCTGAAGAATGATTATAAATAATACCTTCCATGGAACCATTTTGATTTCCTCATAAACCGTTCACCTCCATTCGATACATTTTTTTTATAAAAAATTTTATACCAAATTTTTTTGTCGATTTAAAAAAGCAAAAAAAAAGTAACCATTTGAAAGAAGTCCACTAAATCATCATTTCCGGAATAAAAAAAAAAAACAAGTATGCAATTTGAAAGGCCACTAAATGGCCAAAAAAAAAACAGCTAATTGGCCTGGCATAGATTTTTTTTAATAATTGACAAGTTTAACCGAGCGCGGCGTTATTATTCGGCAACTTTTCAAAACAAAAACAATGCTTATTTTATATGTATATAGTATGTATATAGTATGTATATAGTATGTATATAGTATGTATGTATATAGTATGTATATAGTATGTATATAGTATGTATATAGTATGTATATAGTATGTATATAGTATGTATATAGTATGTATATAGTATGTATATCTTTTTCGAATATCCCACAAATTAGATGCGAAAAATTTCTAACATCTTGAAAAAAAACTTCAAACATGCATTTTTAAAAATCAATGGCTGCCCAATTTCTGAAAGTAGTTGAAGTTTTTTGACCATTATATTGACCATTAAGATAGCAAATTTGTTTTTGAGAATGTCCCGTTTTTTGCGAATATCCCACTTTTACTAATATCCCACTTTTGATAATATCCCAGAATTTTTGCGAATACCCCAGAATTTTTTTTGCGAATATCCCAGAATTTTTTTTTCGAACATCTCAGAATTGTTTTCCAATATCCCAGAGCCAACATCTCTCAGAGTTTTTTGCCAATGTTCCAGAATTTTTTGTCATTATGTATATCCCAGAATTTTTTGTGAATATCCCACATTAAGATCCCGGAGCTCTTTTTTTCGGTGAGATTTTTAAACTATCGCTCTTTAAAAAAAGTGTTATAATCTTATTTGTACAGAAATTTATAAGCTTCAATTTTTGCATTCACATTTCCTCCTTAAAAAAAACTGATAATTTCACAGTAATTTAAAAAAATAATAATAAAACATTTTGCCCTTTCTATGCCCCAAAATAAAATTCAATTTTTTCGCAATATATTTTTCGAGTTTTTAAAGTTTTATTTTTATGAGTTGTTGATTATTTAAAGCCAAAAAGTATTCAAGAAACAGGTTTTCTTTTTTGTTTCGATATTTTATCTCTCCAAAATTTCGAATATGATAGGGATTCGGCGTTAGGCAATAACGCCCAAATCGATTTGGAAATATCGCCCAAAAAACTTCTGAACAATTGTTGTTGTTTTTTTTCTCGATTTGGACGTAATTTCCAATTTTTTTTAAACGAAAGAACGCCCAAAATAAAAATTTTAAAAGTCAAATTAGAATAAAGCCCAAAATTGGAAATAAAATATAAAAGAAATCCATAAAAATGAAATAAGGCCCAAATCTTAGGAAAAATAAAACTCAATACTTACATTTACAATATGGATGCCCATACATACCCCACTGCCGCGATTTTTAAGATTATCCTATCATTGAAATTTCACTTTGGAAATATCCCCCAAAATTGAAGAAATAACGCCCAAATTTTACAAAAACAATTTATATTGAAAATATTTGGGCGATATTTCCAACTTAAGATTTGGAAAAATATAAATTTGGGCAATTTTTTTTTGAGCGATAAAAAAAATTTGGGCAATATTTTTTTTGGGCGATAAAAAAAAAATTTGTGCGATACAGATTTCCAAATCGATTTGGGCGTTATTGCCTAAAGCCTAGGGATTCATTTTTGTATGATTCAAATGATTTTGATACATTTTAATTAACTTATGAAATTCTTCTACATAAACAAAATAAATTAAAATATATTTAAGGAAAAATTATAATTAAGTAAGCTACAATCAGTTTTTTAAAGACCAACTATGTACGACCCAATCGTGCACTTAATTCAATTTGAATGAATGACACAAAAAGGGTAGGCGCCTTTAATTATCAACAAAACAAAACAACAACAAGAAAACGATGGCGCTAATATAATAATTCAATTAAAGTCAAATTAAAGCTAACAAAAGTATTTTAAATTTGTTAAAGCGAAAATAATTGTGTCACAATCATAATAATTCAGTGTTTTTTTTTTTCTGTTTCACATGCAACAAACAGTAAAAAAAAAAAATTTAAATCTTTTTCATGGCAAAATTCTACGACCGACCATAAGCGACCACATCATTGAATTCTACACGCATATTCAAAAAAAAAATAAAAAAAAAAAATAAAAAAAAATATCTAAACAGCTCATAACATAAACTTTAATTTCCCACGCTCTGATCACACCCAATTCTGGTGCAGACAGCTTAAAATAAACTTTTTTTTTTTGTTTTGTTTTATCATCCTCAAACAATGAGGAAATACTCAACTTGTTAATGTTTTTTTTTTTTTTTATACGCAAGTGTTTTATATTAACTTGCAGATGGACACACGTCGTTCACAGTACATACTTTAGGTTGGGAGGTGATTTTTTTTTTCATATAATTCTTGTTTAGCTGACGTCAAAATAAATATTTTTGTATTTTTGCAGTATAAAATGAAGTTTATATACATATTTCTGTGTTGGCTTAGTTTTATTTTTGTCTTAATGTCAAGGTCTATTGAGGGTCGTTAAATTGGGTTTGTACAGAGAAATGTTTTGAAATTTGCTAAATATGCGCCGAGTTGGAATTTTTGGATATTATTGGAAACAAAATAAAATGCACGTATTTTGAGCCAACAACACTTTTTTGTTACTTAAAAAACGTAAAGAAAAAAATCAATGACAGATGAAGTAATTTGATTTATTTTTATCTATTCTTTAATTTGTTGTTCGAAATTATTAACTGTATCTGACTTTTTAAAGCCATTCTGTTCCTTTATTGTTAAAGTTTTAATTCAATTTTAAAATTCATATCAGTTGTTTAAGAAAGTTATAGAGCTTCTCTATAAATGGAGCTAGTTATGTACTTACTCATTAAAAAAATCAATTAAGAGACTTTAATGAAACATAAAATTACGTTTTACGTATCATTAATAAGCGCCGTCGCTAGTCGTTTCGTAGTTAATATAAGGAGCTGGTGACACAGGCACGTGTCAATGAATAGATTGTCTATATCAACGAGGGATATTATACAAGAAAATAAAAAGATTTTTTTTTTAATTAAGTAAAACAGGAAGATAGATAAAGTTTTTTAAAAGTTTCTAGAAGTAATAAATTATTAATTTAATGACAAATTTAAAAAGTTTGTTTATCTATATAGGTACCTTTTGAGAAATATAGGTTAGAAGGTCTGAGATAAATGATACTTAAACCGCAGTCTACAACAAGACAGACTTAAAGATAAAGATTTAAAGATAATTTTCTATACATGATTTCAAAAGCTAAGAGATGGCGTGGTTGTTTGTTGTCATTAAATGAAATTTAATGATTTATCATTAAATTTGGTTGTTATGATGGAAGCGGCGTCTGGTCAATCATCAGCCGATTAGGGGGAATACAAAATATCTGGGTGCCTTAAACAATTC
This sequence comes from Epistrophe grossulariae, assembly GCA_929447395.1. Lineage (NCBI taxonomy): Eukaryota > Metazoa > Arthropoda > Insecta > Diptera > Syrphidae > Epistrophe > Epistrophe grossulariae. The sequence continues at coordinate 33,676,769 of OV839569.1, read as the reverse complement.
TAGACTAATGAAAAATGTGTGTATTCGCCTTGTAAGAGTCGCTGATCTCATTTTCCATACAAATTCACAATTCTTAGTAAATTAATTTTAACCAAATTTGCACGAAATTTAGTTTGAAATTACGTGCAAACTTGCTAACACACCCAAGTGGAATTCATTCAAAATGAAATTTAAAATAATTGTCAAGAAATTCTATATATACAAACCAACCAAACAGAAAGAGAAAACCAAATGAAATTAGCTGCCAAAGGAAATTAGAAAATTTGTGATGAAAACACTTTTTCGGTAATTTTCGAAATTACCTCATTTTGTTTCTAATGAAAACGTAGTGTTAAGCTACGATTAGGCGGTCAACGTAAATGGTTAATGCTTTGACTCCTTGGCGGCACCAAAAATATCATACAACTGTCAATGTATAGACTGTCCCAACGCATGAAACGTTTACGATCACACGTGACGCCAGTCGTTTAATGTTGTCCCAAAATGTGTTGAAGTGTTATCTATGTTAAAGCGTTTTTTAACCTTTGGTGTCAAAGCATTGACATGTTAAACTATTACGATCACACGACTTGACCACTTTCGAACACTTTGAGTGTGGAAAAGAGCAAAAATGAACGATTTTTCGCGTTGTTGATCACACATACGGGACGTTAAAATGTTAATCACTCAAGCTATAAACTGTCAAATTCTGTTAAAGGATGCCTACGATGATAAAACAAAATCGAAATATTTAGTTAATTTTGTTTGCTCCAGAAAAGGTCGTTTTTATACGGTGTTAACATTGGACTTTCATCTTCGACTTTTTTTGACGTCTGTGGATACTTATCTCAAACCCAATTCATGTCGAGAAAGAGGTGACCAAGAAAGGCATCTCTGTTTCGCCATTAAGTGGAAGTGAGAAAAAGTACAGAGACGTAAAAAAAATAGGCGGAGGTAGTCCAATGTCAACACCGTCTTAGGAATTTTGGATGGAAATATGCAATAAACGTCAAAATATAGTTGTTTGCCTATCTGTCAATCTATAAACTGTCAAATTCCATTTCCGGATGGTTACGATGTTGATGGATTAATAAACCTCTAAGAAATCACAAATTTATAAAATTTTATTCTGTACTCCTCAAAAATGTGATTTTAGGACTTTCGGGTGACATTTGGCGAAATATTCGATATATACAACAAAATATTATTTTCTGTCAAACTATAATCGTCTTATCGTCTTTACACTAAAATGAGTTTAGTAAAAAATCATAAAATTGAAGATGGCGGCCAGTGCTTGTGGAAAATCAGAAGGGAAAAGAAGTTGACATCGTTCTGGTGAATACGGACATTATGTCATCGAGCCATGATGACGCCATGTACTGCATTACACTTATTGTGAATTCACATGATGAAATTGAATTTGGGTGTTCGACAATTCGTTCAAAATTCTAATAGTGAATTGGAATTTCGTCTTATTTTTTCTTTCGTGTTCCGCTTTCTTTTGTCCCTTATAAATGGGAATAATAATGAATCCATTTTCATCAGCAGTGTAATTTTACTTTAAAAAAAACAACTAAAAATGGATGTATCATGAATTTTGACAGTTCGAAGTAATTGTGAAATTTTCGAAAACGAATGAATTGTAAAAAATGGAATTTCAATTCACGTTAAATTGAAATTCGATTTTTATCCGATTTCATTTGAAATGCAGAACATGGGCGATAACTTTAATTTCTTTTTTTACTCTGGCAACGTTTAAATGTAAAAAAATTGTAAAAATTTCTTAATTTTAAAATTGCTACTGAAAGAAGAAAACATCAAAAAGACCAAGATTCCCCCACGACATTTTTTAACCAGCGCAGCGGTTATAAAATTCTTAACCTATGTATTTTAAAAGTTTTGATATTTTTGTTAAAATTCTTTTCATTTAGAAAATAAAATCTTAATATTATCAAAAACTATTTTTATTTGGGCGAAGTGTGTAGCAGGAGTTTTTTAAGCCGCAGGCCAACACATTAGTTTAAATATGAACGAACGCACATAAAACAAAGAAGAAATCATACCACTTTTTTTAATCGCAGCGACACAAAATCCCAAAATGTGTTCCTAGCTTAAGTGCTTTATTCTGCACCAAAAAAAAATAATGAAACAAAAATTAGAGAAAGGAACGCGTTCGAACTGAAATTCGTAAAAATTCACACACAGAAACAGACCTAAAAAGTTTTCCACTGTCAGAATTGACACATAAAATGGCAACCACAATATAAAATAATAATGGCCACATCACATCATCTCTCAATATAATTAGTCATTGTGAATAATTTCGAAATCAAATTTAACAAATTAAAACATAAAACTCGATTCTCATATGCATCAGGAAATTACAAAACAAACAAATTTATAGGTAAAAAGTTGGCCATTTAACCACCCTCTGACAGGGCAACGAAGACACGGTCGGGAATTGCCATCATGATTGCTTAGTTATAAAATATGCAAATTTTGATAAACAATAGAGTCTACCTATGGATATAGTAGTTTTTTGTGTAGATCGTGAAATTTTAAACTAATTTTCCGCGATGAACTCGTATAGTGGTGGTATAGCTGACGCTGAGTGATTCGGTAGAGCAAAGTAATTACAATAACTTAACAAACGTATATGTATGTATGTACACTTCCAATCAACATAATCGTACACTCGCATATGTTTATATGCTTATGTATGTATGTGTTTTTATAGAAAGGAAAATCTTCTTAAGGCAAAATATTGCAACAAAGGAAATTTCATGAGCCTCTTTAATTGTGGTGCTGCTGACTAAAGGCAATATAGCAATAGCGTACGCATAAATTAATTCATACCGTTAACTGCAACAACAAAAAAAAAGAAACAAAACATATTAAGGCTATAGAGCACGAACACACTAATGGCCAAACCAAAAATTTCAATGTAGGTGGTATATTAGGATTGCGGTGGTTATGATGGTGTGGTGAGGTCTTATACCTATACTTGGACGGATGTTGCAATATTTTTTCTTTCTTTCTTTCTTTTTTTCCGGAAATTTTTCCTTTACAATAGCAAAACGTGCAAATTACTTGAATATACCAAATATACGATTATTTGGAAAACGTGCGTTCGAAAACAACAGATCATCACAAGGCAAATGGAAATACACACATTTTCTATATTTGTGCATCTCAAAGGTGTGGCAAATATTAATTAATGTACATATATACGAAAAAAGTTCTTCAAGCACCTGACTGCATCCTGCATGTATAAAGTTATGTCTTCCTCGTGGAAGACCTAAGAAAACGGTACACAGAAATAAAAACAAAAGAATTTTTTAAAATAGAAATAACTAAGTTGTTACCATCACTAAAATGAAAAATTATCTGAAGGAATATTATAGAACAAAAGACTGGAAAAGAAGCCCTAATGTGAGAATTGCAATTGAATATTCGAATAGAATCCTGACGTTTTCACGTTCAACAAGATAAATGTAGTGTCAAACATCAAGCTTAAGGTGAATTTTAAAGCTATTTTAATTTAATTAACACGTGGCCTACAACGAAACGCTTTCTTAAGGGGCAGACTCATGTCGCTTGCGTTTCAGCCACGGAAACGGATAGGGTTGACCTGAATGAATTCGTTACGTTATTTGCACATCTTTAATTCGGATGAATTTATAAAATAATTTTTTAGAAAAAAAAAAACAAATCTCAAGTAACTAGGTCCAGACCTTATATCTATTTGTGTTTTTGTCATAAAAAATATACTTTCTTTTAAAACTAAACTGCATTGCAAGTAAACTAGGGCGAACAAAGAGGTACATAAAACATATCAGAATGAGTTCAGAGCACAATAGTACATCGAAAGCATTCCTCTCATCTATTATTGACAAGTGATGTCAACGCACTGTACACATATTAAGTCCGTTCGCTTACGCACCAGAAACTACCCAAAACTACCATTTTCTACCAGATTTAATCCGAAGGTGTTAACATTCCCAAATTTTGGGTAGTTTGGAGTTTCCAGCAGGAGAGAGCGCTCATGAGAAAGAAAATTTTTCCCCGTTTTGCCAGTTTTTAACCTAGAAAATTCTTCTGACAGAAACTGTTCTGTGTTCTGTCAGAAGGCATCTTGAAAGACAAAGAAGAACCAACAAAAATACAAAATGGCTACTCTGCTAACTTTATTTCGATTTTTCTCAAACAGTTCAACTTTTTACAAAAAAAAAAATTGTGTTTACTTTATGTTGACGTTTAAAAAGTGGCAAATATTTGGTTCAAAGCGTTCTTTCGCTTCTCTATAAGAGAATTTCACCCCCACTCCTCCAAATTTGACAGATTACCAGATTTAGTCCGAGAGCTATTAAATGAAATATCATAAGCGTTTTGCACTTTTGTTCAGTTCTGCACATCTGTCAAAATCGAGTAGGTATTTTGCAGTGCAAAATCTCTTATCTAAATGCAATATTTTGTTGTTGTTTCTAATGATGCGGTGAGTAGTTCTTGTAGGCACTCAACAGGCATTTTGAATTTCTGACACTTTCAACTATGACAACCTGCGCAATATATTACCTTAGATTTGAGTACCGTGATGTCAACAGACCTGTCGGAGAGAAAAGTTAATAGTTCAACTTCTTTTTGCGTTGTGTTCAGCGTTACCTATGGTTCACTTCTCATAAGAACGTGTGTGTATAATCGAGCTGTCAGTTGTATCCGTCGACGCATCGCAAGCGACGGATTCTATGGGTCGGCCACTTTATACTTGTAACGAAGCATATGTGGAAGTATGGATCAATTTTTATCGATGTCATCATGCATTTAATCGTTGACGTCATCGCCAAAATATTGTCAGTATATACTGTCAACGAAGACTGTTTCAACGCATGAAACGTTGATAATCACACGATCCATGCCATCAACGCTGTCCCAAAATGCGTCGACCGGCGTTTAATCTGTGTCAAGGGATTTTTTTTTTTTGCCTTTGGTGTCAATGCGTTTACAAGTAAAACTATGACTATCAATCCACTTTACATTTCGAGCGTTAACAAGGGCAAAAATTAATCATTTTCGCGTTTTCGATAACATGAATGACGCTGGTCGTTCAATGCTGTCCCATCAAAGCGTTGACGTGTTATCTGCGTGAATACGCCTTTGGTGTCAACGCATTGACAAATAAAACTTGTGAAGATCATACGATTTGAAAATATTCGAACACACTCGAGCGTTGACTCGGAGTTGAAAAGAACAAAAATCAATCACTTTTCGGTTTAAAGATCACATCGTGACGTTTAGATTTTAAGTCAATAGACATGTTCAGGAAACTGAGATCTCAGCAATCTCAGTTACATGAACACAATTCTTCAGCAAATTTTCTCAGTTTTCATGTCAAAACTCTGAGGAAAAAAAATTTGGATTCACTTGTTTACTTTTTGGTGGAGCGAAATCTGCAGAGAACTCATTTTTCTGAATGCGTCTAATTTCACTTTTTCGCGCCTTAAATTACTGAAGCTATAAACGGTGTTCACATTGGACTTTCTTCGTCCAAAAAGTCGACGGAGGCAGTCCAATGTAAACACCGTCATAAACTATCAAATTCCATTGACAGATGGCTAACGAATGTCAATGAGTGATTGGTGTTTTTTAACAACAGGAGGCGTTGACGTAGCAAAATATGTATTTCAGTCAACGCGTTAACGAGCAGTATGTGTCTAATTGCTATGACAGGGTTTATTATGCTCACACGAAATAATTTAAATAGTCAACGCATATGACAACATTTGGCCTTGACAGTCAGACGACTTGACATTTTTAAGACAAACTTTTACGTCACAAATGCACCGAGTCATAATACATTTTGACGTACGTCAGGGATTCAAATAGTTGACCATTTCCGTTCACTGGCACTTACCATTTGTCCTTTATGTTTTTTTTGAGATTTCTAATTTAATTCTTCTGACCGGATAAATTGTCATTCATCACCCGAAAGGATATAAAAGTTATCATTATAAAAGTCATTCAATTATTTAATTATCCGTTAATGTAAGTCCTTTTTACTTTTTACTTTTTACTCATTAACGCAACAGGAAACATTAAAATCTCATCGTATTGCTTCAATATGTCTTAAAAAGACAAACAAGCAATTCAGTTTCCTTGTGAATAAAATCAACATCAACATCATTTTAATTATTTGCATTTATTTCGAGACAATAATGGAATTAATTTAATAACCATTCCGTCATCACTGGTAGGTAATTATTACCATAACAATCATTGTTCGTTGTTGGCTAAGGAGTTCCCTGTGACATCTGCCATTCATTCACATTTGAGCATTGTGCAAAAAATATTGCAACTTACATACGAGACGCCATGCCATCCATGCCACTCATTGTCATAAATGTTTGATTTATAAAAATTAAAAATAGACATTTTCCTTTCATTTTTGTAATTTTATGTGTGTGAGAAAAATTGGCAACTTTGTCGTGATGGGAATGGGAAGAGAAAAATGTTTCACTCCAAAAAAAAAAAAAAATACAATTAACAACAAAGCATGTGAATCAATTTCGAAATCACCCCGTCAAAACCATAAAATAATTGAAATTGAAAACAAAAAAAAACCAAAAGCTAATTTGGACATTCTCGCATAATTCTGCTCCAAGAAATTAAGAGAGTTCATTAATGCTATAAAATTGAAAATTTGCAGTCGATGAAATGGAAATTTCGTATTAAAGACCAAAATTTGTATATTTATTTGTTGTTGAAGAAAAAAAAATTCCAAACAAAAATGAAGAAACAAAAAATTTACAAACCAGGCGGTTTTTGATTTTCTAAGAGATTTAAAAATACAAATCCGTTTAAGAAATTTATTTTCAAATTTTGGTTATGTGAAAATATTATTATTCTGGATTTTCTGTTTCTCTTTTTTTTTTAGATTTTGTTTTCTTGCTAAAATGTAAAATATAATTTGTGAATTGTGAGTCATCAGTAAATTGTGCGGAGGTGGATGATATTTTTGGGTTAAGATGCGGGAAGAGGAAAATTTAATAGAATCCCATCAGTTTTGTTGTTTTTTTTGTTTTTTTTTTAATTTTATTTTTTTGAATGAAAAACCTTGTGGTGATGATGGTGGTTGGCTATGCAGTAAATTACAATTTCTATGGCGGTGGTTTGTAATTTAATTTGCAAATGTAATAAACATTTCAGATTCAAATTCAATCAACCGCATTAAAAAGGTAGGGTTGATGGGATTAAAAAAAAACACAAACAACAAATTGAAGATGTTAAGAACTTTGGGATAAGTGTAACAATACATGTTTACCGTGTGAATCAGAATTGAAAAATAAAATTAGTTTTGTTTTCGTTTGGACGTTCAGAGGACTCTTTATTGACTTTTTCATTTTAAGAGTACTTTAAAAGCCCTTCGATTAGTTGTTTCGTAAAACGCTTTCTGAGTGTTTTTGCTGGTTCAAATTCATAGAAGAGTAGACGAGGAACACACACATACACATTATGTTTGTCATCGGAAAACTTTTCAAAAGCACAGTAGTTAATAGCTTTGGATTGATCCCCGAACGCGACCACTCCTCTACTATTTCAAAGTCCTCCGTTTGGCGAAAAATGTTTTCGGAGTTTTTGCATTTGAAATTCCATGTTTTACAATTTGTTCATTTTCGAAAAAAATTGCAATTACCGGACTGTCACAATTGAAGGTACATTCGTTTTTGATTGTTTTGAAAAGTGAAATTACACTGCACATAAAAATGGAAGCAATATTAATTGTCACTTTTAAAGGAACAAAGAAGGCGAAACACTAGATAAATACTAAAAAATATAAATTTTTTTATAGACTAAGGGGCATTTTCTTCACACGCAGTTAAATTCGATTTAACTATCATTTACTTAACTATCATTTACTTAACTAATCATTTAAGTTGGCAAACCTTTTTAAATTGTCAGTTATAATTTGGGTTTCTTCATGATTATTGGAACTCAGTTAAGTTTAAAGTCCCTTTAAGAAACACTTCAACTTTTCCACTCAAAATTCCAAATTTCCAGTCAAAAGATTGGAAAATCGCTTGTCTCTATATATTTTTTTTTTTTTTTTTTTTTTTAACAATTTTTCTGTTTAATGTCAGAATTTTTTTATTTGGTACGACAAGTAGGTCGTTTAGATAATTTTATAGCATATTTTCATGGGTTTTATGAAAATTTATATAATTGAAAAAAAAAAAAAAAGCGTGTATATGCGCCAAAGCCAGCTAAATTCGCGGACATATACATACTCTCTCTCAAAAAAAAAAAAAAATTTCCTAGCTCCCTTCCTAACAAAAACGCACGGAATCGGTAGAAAAATCTCCATCATCCCAATTGCTCATATCTATTCTTTGGAACATTTTATAATCGCATCTTTTGAAGACGAGTTCTTCTTCTGAATCGGACCAATTCTCAAAGATATGGTCTATTTTTAGAAAAATAATAATTAATAATTTCGAATGACAAAGTTTATTGAAAATGAAAATTAATTTCTTTTGGCGGACAAATGATGTCAAAGCGCGCGCTAATATTTTGTCAAGAAAAGTAATTTCCAATTAAAGGCATCGTTTTTAAGTGTTAATGGAGCTCTCGAGTACAATTAACTAATACCGCAGTTATCGTTAATTGACGTTTCTCTTAATTTAACTAAAAGTGAAGAAAATCAAATCTGGAATAACTATAAATTTTTTTATTAAAAACTTAATTAAATAAGAAGGTTTTTTTAATAATACAGATTCTATATACTAAATTAAATTCTTACTCACATCGAGTAGGTTTTAAAAAAGTTTATTCAATTTACCGTTAAAGCAACTGATCGCTTTCGATGCCAAATCTAACATAACATGATCTTACTTATTGGGGTGCTATTTATACTTAACAAGAACAAAGGGCTCTTTGCAATTAGTCATTTATTGTTGTTTCACATTTTATAACTTTTTCATAATTGAAATTTGAGAACACTGTTCATTTTCATTATTTCCAAATTTTTACGAGCAACTGTTCTTACTCACAATCACGTAATCCTTAACTTACTATTCTAATGAAATACATCAGCCAAGTAGAAGACTTAGCACTATTTTAATGGACTTTGTTGAATTATTGATTCAAAATAGCTTTTAACGGCCTTTAAGTCCTACAAAAATTGGCGTTTCGTCCCGGCGATCTCACTTGGACTCATCAGTTGACTATAGTGAGGGCCTTTGCCAATACGCAATTTTTGCTAAGTTCAGTTCATCTTACATAGATTTCGTGACGAATACCTAGTGTGAACTATATCCAAGAAGACTAGAATTCCTAATCATTAAATTGGAAGTCTTAATTAAATATTTTTATATACACCTTCTTTTTTTTTTAATAATATGGAAGATCGTATTGATATGAGGTGACATCAATTTTAATCAAAATCGTAGGATTCGTTTTTGAGAAAAATGAGATTTTTCTTACCCGTTTTTAAACTCTTGTAAAGGATGTACCGTTATTTTTGGTTATAAGGATAATATTCATCTAAAATCTGCTAGATAATCTTTAAATAAGTTTAATAAAATTCGATCAAATTGTTTTCGAATTATTAAGTTCTCAAAAAAAAATTTAAACTTTTTTTAAAAATCAAAAAAAAAATTGAAAATTTTGGTATAAAATGCACTTTATGAAACATTCTCCACAAAAAATTGATCAAAATCAGTTGTTTTTGAAAAAATTGAAAATCAAAAAAATGGTTCTATGGGAGGTCATTTTTCGGAATTTTTTTGTTTATTTAATGGAACCTTTGTGTAAAAAGAATTACTGATTTTTTTTTTAAGTTTAGAAGTGCGGAAAAAAACTTATATTTGGTAGAAGTGTAAAAAAAATCCGCTGAATCGAATGGTAGGTAATGTCCATATTTTATGAAAAATGTCAATACGAACAAGTTAAACTACTGATTCGAATGAAAAAATCCCATACCAAAATCGCCATACGAAAAAATTTTGTGCAGTACGGTGGAGTTCATAGTGAGCGAAATTGATAACAATTGTAGTAGATTATTTGTAAGAGTCACCACTATTTCTTCACACTGAAAACTTTAATTGTGTGCGGAAAATGATATTATTTTGATCTTCATTGTGTTATTTTTTTTTTGTAAGTTTTTATCAATTTTTTATGGAGAATGATTAAAAAAGTTTTAGTATTTTGTATACAAAAATTTTCCAAACAAATATTTTTTTGTTTTTTTTTTTTTAAATAGTCTAAGAGATTTTTTAAACTGTATGTACTTGGAAAATGTCTTGGTAGCGTAATATTAAAAAAGAATTGCCAAAAAAATAACCTCTACGACCACCTGTTGAAAAAAATCTTATTTTTATTGAAAATGACTCCAGCAGTTTTCATAAAAAATTTCTGTGAATTGACATACATAAGAACTATAATATTCTTTTTAATAGGAATTAATTTAAGCAGAATTTGTTATTAAGAGTATGTACCTACTTCCAATAGAACTGTTTTTATTTAGGCCCAAAAGGTGCACACTATCGGAAGGTGCTAAAACTTTTAAAAATGACGGCAACTGTCACTTTTTTTTTGGATATTTGTGAAGTAAATAGATGCCAAGAATACACACGTCGCGGTCGTCAGCAATCCATGGAAGGCCTATAGTTACGGAATTGTACCGTACGGCAGTAAAAACCCGAACGAATTGACATGTGGTGCATAATTTAACATTAAAATTGTCAACATGACGTTTTTCCTGCAAACAAAATGTACTCAGCTAAACACAATATGTACTCAACCAAACCGAGTAAACTGTGATGTATTCATATTTAAGTATTATATCATCCAATTCACTTGGCGGAAAGCCAACATTTTGATCGAATCTATGTACATAGATAAGTTTGAATTTTTTTTAGGATAATGGAGATTTTTAATTTGAATATTTGGTTTAAAAATTTGATTCCTTAAATATCAGCTAGTTACTCTTGAGTGGAATCATGGACAAACTTTTATTTTGGTTTTCCTTAAAAAGCAAGGAAATAAAAGGGCGATTATTTTCATACACGCGGTTAAACAAACTTTATTATCTTAATCATCAAATTAATTGAGAAATTGAAGAAAAATTATACAGTCGTTTAGTCAACGACGAGCTTCAGTGAAAGAATACCGTTATAATCAGCCTTATTGTGAGTTTCACCCGAAAAATGTTTCACTTTAAAATTATTTTTTGTTCGCCCCGAATTTTAAAAGCTACATATTGTCATATTGTGAATTTCGGTCGAACACAATTTCTACTAAAAATTAATGAACATTTATGCTGTCAATGGCATACCGGATAATATTCCGCCCGAAATGAATGTTAATAATTAGGGGAATTTTTCGATCACGAAATTTTACAATCGGCGAAAAGTGAAATGTCAAATTTTTCGGGTAGAATGTTGATCGGATGAAACTCACAATAAGGCTTAATATATTCAAAAACTGATCAAAATTCCAATAATATGCTTCGCTTAAAATTATAACTTTGGTTTTAATGATTTTAAATTAAGTCAAATGTCAAGCTACGTGTATCAAAATTTTCTGGTAACGGACAGAAAATTTCATTCAAGATAAGTGATTGCATGTGGCGTTAATTAGATTTTCAGTAGGTATATATTCATAATGCAAAAAATTTATAAGTAGACAATTTTTGACAAGAGTTTGAGAACATATCGCCTAAAGTTCATACTAGTTCAAAAAATTAAATGTCATAGACAACATTCAAGCAGCATGAAATGTATTTTTTATCAAATGTTTTGATGCTATCGATCATCTCTGTCAGACAAAGCTATATACATATGTATATAATTATGTATGTATACATATGGACAGTAGGTACTATTTTGGACATAAGCATGGTTTTCATAAATCTAAAAATAGAATTAATATGATCTTAAATTAAAAACAAAGTACAGTATTTTTAATTGATATCACTTTTTGATTGACCCCGAATTCTCCAAAGAAATATCACGTAGGTATCAATTAAAAAAATAAAAATAAAACAAACAATAAACGAGCACGTACCATATTTGTATTTTGTTTCTTAGCAATGGTTTACTTGAGATGATAAGTTAAAGTGAATTGAAAAACGTTTCTTGTTTCACATTTAAAAGGTAAATTATATCTAGTCCGATTAGAATCAGGTTACAATATGATTAAAGCTTGATGAATGCCCTAGTTTTTCTTATCGCTTTTTTGTTGTATCCGACTTCCTTATCTGTATCTATTCATATCAACTTTTCATTTCATCTTTTTTGAAAATGATGCTTTAAAGTGGCAATTGATGCGGCGGCGGTAGCAATCGACGTCGGTTTTTTGTGAGGCCAAACAGCTTAACATTCCTTAAATTCTTCTAGATTATTATATACTCATGTGTTTGTTTATTTATTCGACTAACTGTACAGAACAGTATCTAGTTGCTGTTTCTGTCCTGCCAATTGAAAAAACAAAAAAAAAACCCGACAGTCTGCGTTCCGCAGTTGCTTGAAAAAAAAATGCTATCCAATACAAGATGTAGACATAGCGTCTCAACCACTTCAACTGTATATATGAATATTTATTTCATTTTTGTTTGAGTAGAGCGAAGTAAGCAGGAAACACGCTTTCCGAACACAGCCGGTAACTCACATATGTATTATTTTTTTTTTTTTTTTGCAGATTGCAAAATCCTCAATTGATGCCAACACAATTCAATTCGCCGCATGTCTGTCTCACTTGTATTTTGATTTGTTTATAAATTCATCGCCTTTGTCGCGTCGTCGAAGAAAATATATACGCAGTTTATAAACTTTGTGTACTGCTATATTATTATGGTACCAAGTATTGGTTTCGCATTAAAAATAAAAATACGTTGCTAATAAAAATTAACATTGGAACGGTGCTATTGACCGCACGAACCGTACACAGTGCTTCAAGTTTGATGGTGAAGAGGTCTTAGATCTATAAAATCTGAACCAGACCACCGAATTTAATGACATTTTCAGAAGTGATTAAAAATCGTAATAAAATGTCCACCCACTAACACGCCCACTTAAAAAAAAAAAAAGTTAAAGTTAATAATCAAAAGAAGAAGAGAAACACAAATAATAAGAAAATTATTATTTTTGTTTTTGTTTTAGTGGACTGTATTGAATGAAATTCAAAATAAAGTTTTTTTGTGACCTTTAGTCCAATTTGTTTCGCCCAGGCACGACAGTGTTTCTCTTCTTCTTATACTTAGCCTGACCGGGCATTATTTTTCCCCTAGAAATATATAATTTGCAGTGTATGTATGCTGCAAATTGTATAAGAGTCGGTAACCATCGACCAAAAAAAAATTGCGTCTTAGAAAGGTATGACAGCATCTAACTGATGAGCCCAACTGTCGTGCCTGGGCGAAACGCATTGGACTAAAGGTCACAAAAAAACTTTATGTTAATAATCAAAGTTAAGTTGTGTTTCTCAGGAAAGTTTAAAAAAAAATGTGATTTTACAACAATTTTTCTATACTTATTAGTTCAACACGCCCACTTTTTGGAGGCGTTTTATTTTTAAATAAAATGTTGCTTTTGGGAGGCATTTCTAATTAATTTTCTAAGAAAACCAAAATGATTGTCATAATTTCTCGTAAAGAACAAAACACTCGTGCGAAATATAAGCCACGCCCACTTTTATGTTTTGATTTTGACCTGTTAATGCGACCGATAGTTTAAATTGATTAAAAAAATAACAAACACGACAGATTTTTTGTATTTCTCGATAAATTTGGGAAAATTAATCCAATTATTGAACCCTTAAAATTTTGAAGTTGTAATATTAACTTGACGGACAAAACTGAAAGTTTAACAAATAAAATTGCAATTCAATTGAAAACAAATCAAAAATTGGAACCTAATTACTCTGCTCTCCTCTTTAAAAATGTATGCGATCGTGCATAGCAATAACTACAACATTAGAGGAGGTGGGATGTCTTTTGTGCTGTTTTTGACAAAAAAATAAGTGATTTAATAAAAAAAAAAATGCTTCTAAACTTGCGAAAAAAAGTGAAAAAGGTTTTAGCAAAAGGGGCTCTTTTCTTTAAAAAAAGACTAAAATAGAACCAAAAATTAAAAAAAAGGCAACACTTGTCATTGTAAGTTTCAAATATTTTAGTCAATTTTTTTTAGAACTGTCCCTTCTAGAACTCTCGATTTGAAGCGTGTATCTAATTACATGTGTATTCGTGTCACGTGTACACGAGTAGTTAAAAAAATTTAAACACGTGTACGTTCTAAATACACGTGTAAATAAAAATAAACTTGTAGCGATAAAAGCGCCGCTTTTTTTAAACTGACCATGGATGAAGTGATTTTAAGATTTTTTTACATTGTAAAAGAACGCTTTTTAGGTAGGTACTTTTTTTAAATTATGTTACAACAAGAAAAAATTATCTAAATATATATTTATTTTTCAAAAAACTAGTTACGGCATTTTATCTATTTTCTAACGTCTTTTGGACCACAAAACATCAAAAGTACGATTACGATAATTACACGTGTATTGGCTAAATACACGTGTAACAATAAATACACGTGTCAATATAAATACACGTGTTCATACACGAATAATTTAATTACACGTGGAACACGGGTACACATGTACACGCGCAATAGGGGGCTCTAGTACTTCTGCTTTTTTTTTTATTAAATCAGTTATTTTTTTGTCAAAACGTCATTCCACTTTTTTTTTTTTTTGAAGCCACAAATAAATTCTTAAAATTTTTGTTTGTTTTCTCTTTTTTGTTTTTTTGACATTTTGGCCGAGGTATATCTTTCAAAAGCATAAACTTATCAGAAGAGATAGATGTGATCTTCATTGGAAATTTTATAATGTTCAATCGACCCGAACCCATCTGCAAACCAAATTAGTTAATACCTTTTGCCAATTTATGGGTTCAAATTGTAAAGTTGATTTCGAACACAGTAACCAAAAAATAAAAAAAAAAATCATATCTCGAAAACTTATCCATTTGAAAAAAATTTGCGTTGTGATTTTCGAGTTCAGCGGGGTCAATCAAATATGTACGAAAAATATAGCGGCATAAAGTGTCCACAAAATATTATTTTTTTTTTGTAACTAGTGTAAGCAGATGCTTAAATGTCTTCTAGTTTTTGACAGGGGGAATATGCATCACCCCCTCCCCACAGTTTTTTATTGTAGAAATTGGCAGATTAGGAAGTAAAAGAACAGTGCTTTGTTTTCGTTTTTTTTTTTTGACATTTCTTTTTCACAAGCTCCATTCACAATAGATCTAAATTCCGCATCTTAACACACACCGTACGATCATGGTTAAATCAAAATTTGACGATTGTTGACTGAAAGTATTAATGAAAATGACTCATTAACACTACATATAATATTATTTATTAATATAATTTTTTAATGTATTCTTTTGTATTTTAAACTTCTCAACTACTTTACATGGCCAATGTCAATGAGCCATAAGAACTAGTACATGCGACTCAGTATTTTGTTTGTCCTTTAGTTGATGCGAGTGAACGAAACACCTCAGAAAATTTCAACAAAATCAAAAAAATTCAAATCAAGTAAAAGGAAAAGGAGAAATATCTAGTAAAAAAATAGACGCGATAAGAAATATAAAATGGTTTATTTCTTCTACTTTCGATTTTGTATTGTGTGCGCTGCTCACTGCTGCTGCTGGGCTGCTGCTTCTGCACAGAGAGTGATGAGGAATTTTTGTTGGTTTGGTTGAGCGTTGTGGTCGCAGATCGTGTTCGACGAAGTTCGGCACTTTGGTGGTGCCTGGTGGTGTGGTGTCTTAGCGTGTTGTTGGTTGTCCCAAATGGAACGCCTATGACACACTTTTTTGCGGTTACACCTTGGGCTTAGGACTTAGAATGAGATAGCGGACACATTCCATTTTATTTGTATTTTTTTTGTAAACTAGTTTCTCTTTTTTTTTTGTCATTCGTCGATTAGCCTAATGCGTAGCCATTTTTTTTATTTTTTTGCTTAGTCGTTCGTATATTCCGAGTGACAACAGACAACGAGTAACGAAACAACTTTGTTGAGTTGAGTGAGTGCAATCATGCCCACGCAGTACTATAGCGATATAGTCATAGTCAATAAGAAGTCAAGTCGGCACAGCATAGCACAACACGAAGAGTTGTGCAATTTGGAATCTGTAAGATTTTTTTATTTTGTTGAAGTTGTTGTTAAAAGAAAAATCTGAGATATTTTTCAGCATTTTTCTTTCTATACACTTTTCAATGTTGTATGTGGTAAGGTTTTAGAACTTTCTAACGGTTTCGTCGTCGTCGTCGGTGGTGAGAGCTTGAGAGCTGATAAAAATTCAATTCAGGTGGTTTGGCAGTGGTGTGTTGTGTGTTAATAAAATAATATCTAATCGTTATTTTTTTTTTCTCGGTTACGAATAAGTAGTATAATTTATGTATGGCTGGAATTTTTGTTTGTCTTTTTATGTGGGAGGGTTTTAGATCGTATTTTCTTTTTTTTACTATTGTTGTTGTTGATTGTATAGTTTTGTTTCGATTTTTAAACTATCTCTTTGACATTGACAGTTATGTTATGGAATGTTATTTTTTTTTTTTTTGCGATAATGCGATAGGCAATTAACAAGTTATTGACATTTTGTAGGTGATTTCGATTTTATAGAATGATTGTGAAAGAAAAACAATAACAAAGGGAAAAATAACAAATACTGGTGAAAAGGAAAATAAGCTATGGAATTTTTTGAAATGGTGTTTTGAAAGGGCCAGATCTGGAGAGAGAAAATGATTTCAAAATTTTATATCTTATTTTAAGATTTTTGATTAGGTTCAATGTCAGCAACAAGATAGATCGCACTCATTTGCTGTGGTTCAAAGCTAAAACGTGTAGCTAAACATTTAAAATTTAGATTGATATGATAAGTATTAAATGTGAAACTAAAATTTGATTGATCTTTTTTCATACAAAAATTATTTCTAAAAATTTTAAACAGAATATTCCTTAAACTATGAATTACAGGAAATTATATGAAAACTAGATTAACGAAATATTCAGAAATAACACAAATACAAAAGACCTACTCGAAACTCGACAAGTGTCAAGATGCTGACCATCAAACATATCGACGGTTAAAACTCAGGACCTCGTAATTTAAAAAATTGAACAAAAATATTAATAATGCAAAAAAAACAGAAACAACAAAGAAACATTTTGACAATTTCAGCGTAACAAAGTTATTCTGACCATTTTACAAAAAAAAATGCAGAATTCAAAACCTCTTACTATAGATCGCCAAATAAAGTTTGGCAAGTTATTGTTGATTTTTGAAAAACGACTTACGGATTCTGCACTTTAACCGTTTATATTTTAAATTAGATTAATATTTGTTAAATGTTTAATGTTAATTTTAAATTACAGCTCTTTTCTTGCTCCAGTTGAAAAAACTTGGTACAAAGTGTACGGTTTGGCTCAGTTCAAGTGATAATCCGATTTTGGTCAGTTCATCTGGCATTTCGTTTCGGTATCTGCCACGGTGATAAACTAATTTTGACTTTTGTGACAACTGAAGAAATGGCTTTGATTGTCGTTTGGCTATCGTTTTTATCAAAAATCTATCGTAAATTTGTTTTAATTTTTCGTAAATTTGTTGTAAATTTGTTGTAAATTTGTTGTAAATTTATTGAAAATTTGTTGTAAATTTATTGAAAAATTGTTGTTAATTTATTGAAAATTTGTCGTAAACTTGTCGTAATTTTTTTTGGAAATTTTTCGTAGATTTGTTGTAATTTTGTCGTAAAATTTTTGTAAATTTTTCGTAAATTTTTCGTAAATTTTTCGTAAATTTTTCTTAAATTTGTCGTAAACTTAAGGTAAAAGAAAAAAATTGTCACACTTGTATTCTAAGAATTACCTACCCATGGTAGTGCTAACTCGACATTTAAGTCAGCTTTACCAGGGACCTATTTCACCAAACACTTTTCACTTTGCAACTTTGCACTTTTACTTTGCAAATTTTGTTTCACCAAACGCAAATTTGCAA
Organism: Epistrophe grossulariae; assembly: GCA_929447395.1. Classification (NCBI taxonomy): domain Eukaryota; kingdom Metazoa; phylum Arthropoda; class Insecta; order Diptera; family Syrphidae; genus Epistrophe; species Epistrophe grossulariae. Next base: position 33,658,726 of record OV839569.1, on the reverse strand, counting down.
AGAGGAAATTATTGAATTGAAAAGTTTTCCTCTTTGCAAATTACGTTTCACCAAACAAAAATTTGCAAAGTTCAAAGTTCTTTTTGCAAAGTGAAAAGTTTTGTTTATTTCCAAAGTATTTGTTCTTTTTGTTTCACCAAACAAATAAACTTTGCAAATTATATTAAAAATTTTGAAAAGTTTTTCAGAAATATGCAAAGAGAAATTTTCATTTGCAAATCAGTGTTTCTTTGGAAATGTTGTCTTAAAATAATAAAAAAAAAATGAATCGTTGTGAAGAATATTTTGAAAACGAAGTAGTAAATAATAGTGACCAAACTAACGAAAGAGTAGTCAAGCTAAGAATTAACTTCGATATTTGAAATAATTTTTCGACAATAGTTTTTTAGATTAACAAAAATTGCAACAACTTTTGCGTACACTACATTGGGTTGGGAATGGAGCCTAATATCACGGTGTTGCATCTATGCACGGAATAAGCAAAGCAACCGCGTTCAGAGTAGCTCATCGCGTGTCGAATATAATCACTGATGAATTTCTCCCAAACACCATTTGCTGGCCACAAAATTCTTCAGGCATAGCCTTGCAATTTTTTTCTCAAGGAGGAAGCAAACAGAATATCCTTCATAAAAAAGAAAACAAAATTTGACAAATCTTTACGCTTTTTATTTTTTACCACCTCCAATACTGCTAACTTTCATTTACATTTTACTAATTTGGTACCTACTGTAAATGATTTTTTTTTCAATGCATATTTGACCTTAATAGATACAATAACCGATTTACTTTACAACTTTGCAAAATACGAATTCAAATGCAGAGTTGTAAAGTTGGTGAAACACATTTACTTTACACTTTTCAAAAATAGTCTGAAAAATTGAAAAGTGAAAAGTCTTCGCACTTTGCAAATTTTGTGAAACACTTTGCACTTTTACTTGCAGGAAATTATTTTTTTGCAAAGTTGCAAAGTGAAGGTGTTTGGTGAAAAAGGCCCCAGATGTAATTAAAATTAAAAAAAATACTTTTTTTTTTCACGACAAATTTACGACACTTAGGGCCAGTTTTTCAGTTCAGGGTTAACTCTGAGTTAAATCAGAGTTAGCTAATCCTGAAAATAAATTAATCCCGCGTTAACTCAGTTGAGTATTAACTTTATCATTCAGTTGTCAAAAATCTACTGTCATCGATGTGCGACACTATGGATATCACCTTTTTACGCCATTCACGCATCCAAATAGAGATGGCGCCACAACGGAATTGCACTGTGAATAACTTTCACTATCAAAATCGAGATGGCGCCATAACTGAAAAACCGTCAATTTAGTCCCTGAGTTAACTCACCAAATTAGGTGAGTTAATTCGGAGTTAACTTAGGATTTCAATTGGCTGCAAAAACACGCTTATGGAGTTACCTCAGGTTTAACCCCGAGACTATGATGATCTCGCACTGAAAAACAGGCCCTTAATCACACATTCCTTGATTTCACTTCAATTAATTTGACCCTTTTTTGAGGGTTGGTTATGCTTGACTGTCAAGTTAGCATTACTTAAGTTAGGTAATTAAAAAAAAAGCCTCCGACTTTTTTAAGACAAATGTATGTACGACGATTTGTGCAATTATTGAAAGAAATAAAAAACCGTTGCTATTATTTTTAAATTATATAACTTCTATATTAACTTTCTTTTTTTTTACAGTCCATTCCGGTTATCTGATCTACGCTAAGCCAACAAATTCGGTTAAATGACTTCGCTTATCTAAAACCCGTTTTAGTATAATTGAAAGTTTTGGTGAGTTGACAAAAATAATTATGAACAACAAAAATCAATAATGTATATCAAAAACAGATCCATATAATATTTTAACAAACAAAAAACAGAATTATGTACAAAAGTGATAATATGCCTGTTTGGTAGCTTTTTTTTCAACAAATTTCCAAAAAACAGAGTTTTTTTATGGGTTGTGACAGCAAATTGTAATAAAATTTTATGAAAATTTGTGCAAGTTCACAAGAAATTTAGCAAACAGACCAATTGTTTCAAGCGAAAAAAAAATTAAGTTCGAGATCTCAGATTTGTTTGAAATAATAAATACGGATATGCTTTTTATTAATATTTTTGAGTTGTTTTGTTTTCTATTTTTAGAAAATTATAAATACAAAATGGAAATTTTTAAATAATTCATAAACAGAAAATTCTTCTAAGGCAAACAATTAAAAATAAAATTGCGATTCTTAAAAAAAACAACAAAAAAACACCCAGATAGCAGTTCATATAATATTAAACCTATATATTTATGATGGTATTTTATTTAAAGTTGAAAATTGTTTTTAAACAAACAAAACAAAATAATATTATTTTCCTTGTAAACACAAACAAACAAAAAATGTAAATGACGACTACATTCAGAGTAGGCATGGAGTCATACCGAAAATAATTTCCATATCTTCTCTTTTATAGGCATTGACTGTTGAAAGACGACATAAAAATTGATTCATACTGCAATATATAATTACAAGTACGTAGGTATACGTCTTTTTTTCAAAATTAATCACAACACATAAAATGCACATTATAAGCGAACATTGATTCGATTCGTTACTTTTTTTTTTGCAGATTGTAGCTCCCCATTTCGATAGCGCACTGTAATCGATTTTTATTGCAGTTGATAATCTACTTCTCTCATCGAGTCGACTGCACCCAAATGAATATGGTTCTAGTATTCATATATAATATAGGTGTATAGCGGTTTTGCCCCTTATCTTTCACTGGCACGCAATTCCCATGGTGCAGCACTTTAAAAAGCAAAACACTTGAGGATGGGGATATATATACGAGTACTATATTGCTCTGGCCGCCATTATAGCTTTTTCTATACAATCTATGTGCTTCGTACAATAAAAACTGTTATATCAGAATACTTTTGCTAAATAATGGACGGATAACTTTTTTTTTTCTTTATAAATACTAAAAAAAATCCACCACCAGAGTTTGAGAACAAAGGAATCAACCCCCCCAAGTTAGGGCTGTTCGCTCAGCTATAATATTATACCAGACACGCTATACTTTATACTTTTAAACAACAATCGGGACATCGCTCTCCATCATGATGTTGTTCGGTTGGGGCTGATGGTGGTTATATAGTGTGGAATGGCATGGCATGGTATGGCATGGTTGTGCAGACACATCATTGACTTGAAAATGAGTCCATATAATAAAGAGATATAGATATACACATTTACACGCACAGGAAGAGAACAAAAAGACAGGAAAGGAGGTTTTCGAGGGTCGAGATTACCAGAATATGTATGTGGTTCTGCTTTCAAACTTGGGTGATTTTTGTAGGATAATGGGCAATGAAGATAAGAGAGTTGGTGCTGACTGAAGCACTCACTGGTAGGGTCAATGTTTTTTTTTTCGAAGCACAACTAAGTTTAAAAAAATTGGATTTAAAGGGATGAATTCATTCGGATTCGGGGACATATAGAACAAATTTCCAATAAAAAAAAACTTTTTTTTCTATATTGATACTATTGATATCGTACCTATGTATTTGTCTACAGAGTTGACAACACTGGCTATTTATCTCTATTTAGCTCTTTTTTAATATCAATTTGTGATTTATTTGAGTTTGGGCTATTGACGGTTTCAAATTGGCCGGGGATGTCCATCAAGCTTGTTTTACCACTTAAAAATTTTAAAATACCATAAATTGGATTAGTGGTAATGAATTTTTCATGAATCTGTTGTAAATTTGTCTTTAATTTATCGAGTATTTTTGGTTAATTTGTCGCAAATTTCCAGGAATTTGTCGTAAATTTGTAGTAAATTTGTCGTAATTCTTTTAATAAATTTGTCGTGATTCTTTTAATAAATTTGTCGTGATCCTTTTAATAAATTTGTCGTAACTTTGTAGTAAATTTGTGTTAACATTTTAGTAAAATTGTCGTTAATTCCATACCAAAAAAATCACAGATGATAAATTTTTTCTGTGGTAATTCTGGAGTCATTAAAAAATTCAATTTTAATTTTTTTTGTCATATTTAAGGGATTTTTTTGTCATATTTAAGGAATTGTTTTAAGAAAAAAAAAAGAGTTTTTTCTCGCGACAATTTTTTGTCACAGTAAATTTATTAATTCAATTTTTCGACTTAAAATTTGCTCACAAATTGAAATACAAACAAAAATAAAAGTCATAGAACTGGCACCAATATGCCCCATTTTCCTTAATTTCTCAAAGTAGCGCTTGAATTTAACTTTGAATTGTTTAAAAATATTCACTTGCTCATTGATTTTTTATTTTAAAAGTGAAACTTTTGTAAAAAATTCAATTTGGGGTCACAATCCCTGTTCAAACATGAACATGCAGTACTTATCTTCAGATAACCCAATGAGTGCGGTAAATAAAAATAACACAGATCATCGAGAACATGCACTGACGGTTATCTAGAGATAAGTACTGCATGTTCATGTTTGAACAATCCCTAAACCCCAACATCAAAAAAAAACAAATCCAGAAAACCCATAAAAGCCCAGAATTCCTAAAATCCCAAAATCCGAAAAGCCCAAAATACAAAAAACCAAAAATCTGAAAAACAAAATTCCGAAAAAACCAAAATCCCGAATAACCCAAAATCCCGAAAAACCCAAAATCCCGAAAACCCCAAAATCCCGAAAAACCCAAAATCCCGAAAAACCCAAAATCCCAAAAAACCCAAAATCCCGAAAAACCCAAAAACTCATAAAACCACCCAAATCCCAAAAATTAAAAAAAAATTAAAATTCGGGTAAAATTTTGCATTTTATATAATTTTAGGGATTTCAATTTTAAATCTAAACAAGAAGATAACTCAAAAACTGTTCATAATCTACAATCAATTTTTTTGTGCATTCAGTCGAATTGTGAAAAGAAAAGATTTTATCTAACCAAAACAAATAACATTGCAGTTTATTTTAGGTTTAATATTTTTAAATAATTTATTTACTTTATATTCTTCACAGTAGTTTTTTTTTTTTTTTTTAAGTTATCTTTTATTTGTCAAATTAGTTTGTTTTTTTTCAGTAAAATTTGAATGAAAGATGATTTTAAAGAATTATTTATCATCTTTTTTTCAATTTTATTTCCTGTATTTTAGCTTTCCTTTACGTTGGGTTTTCTGGATTTTAAGGAAATTAAGTTTTCAAGATTTGGGGTTTTTCTTAATTTTGAGTTTTCTGGATTTTAAATTTTCGGGATTTTGTATTTTCTGGTTTTTGGGTTTTTGGGATTCTTAATGTCTTCCACAAAATTTGTTATAGAGCAACTTTTTTCAATTTTACTTGCGATATTTTGACTTTCCATTGCGTTGGGTTTTCTGAATTTTAGGGATTTTGGGTTTTCTGGATCTTGGATTTGGGGATTTTTTTTCGATTCGATATTGCTGAAAAATGTACTGACATATTTCAAATCCCCGTGCATATTTGTATCTTTAGGATTGCGACGGTTTGCACCGAACTTAAAGTTTGACATAAATGAATCCAAGTGAAACTTATCTTATGGGAAAGAAATAGCATGGCATAAAGCTCTTAAGTTGCACTTAGGAGATTTATAAGGTTATTATGTTCTGTGATAAAATTTCAGCAACTTTTTGTGCAAACAAAACTATTTCTTGCTTCGAATTAAGATAAAATAAAATAATGAATTTTGAATTATTGATCGATTTGTTGGGAGATGATATTGAGGTTCTCCAATTGAATGAACTTGGTCCCCCCCACAGGTTTACGAGAGAAATTAGTTTTTTTTTTCAGTTTTCATGAATTGCAGGCCTTCTACAAAAGATTTCGTTTGACTTAAAATATGACTACTCAGGTATATTAGAACAAATCGATAAAGAGCTAGAACGGCCTTTTAAGTTTAATACATAACTTTTTTATCAAAACGAGATTCCTCGCCCCTTTTTTCTTGTCAGATATAATTAATTTTAAACACAAAAAGATTTAAATTTTGTTTTTCTTTTCACAAAACCAAATTCTGTTTTAGTTTTTTATTTGAGTCCACAAAATATTAATTGTAACAATTTTAAAATATCGTAAGCATTCTGTCATCTATATGCCATACCTACATTTATCACTTTTTTTACAAATCCTTGCCAAGTCGCTTTCTTCTTACTCATTACTTTACCTTCATTACTACAACACCGCGCAAGTTTCTTATGTATTTTTTTTTTGCAGCTTCAAATATTCAAAAGGTCTTAATTTTTGTGGTTGAAAATACATATAAGAGAATAAAAAAAAAAATTTTAAACAAAAACAAAACAAAAAAAAATTCACATAAAAAATATCTTTTTGTATTGTCATTGTCTCATCATCTTCGCAAGTACCTACCATCAGGCCACCAACACCAATCTGTATTTTTCCCTCTTTCCTTCTTTTTTTTTTTTTTGATTCCCTGTATGTGTGGACTTCTTCTTGTGTTCAGCGAATGTTTGATGTGCTATGTGTAGATATAGTGTGTGCGAGTATAGTGTAACTCTGTGCTGATGACCTCACCTTGGCTCTTGTTTACATTCTTTCGAAGGCAAAAAACAACAACAACAAAAAAAAAAGGTGGATACATATTTATATTTTTATTTTTATTTTTTTGTAGGTATTTTAATAATAATATTTCTTGTGTGCACATTCTTCTGGTTTATTATTTTCGTACCATGACTTTCATTAGCACAGACTTAATGTTAAAACCACAAAACGACTATTAGCACGTTTTTTTTTCGCGAAATGAAATGATTTTGAAAGCAAAAAAAAAACATAAATAAATAAAACGTTTCATGAGTTATTGGTGATTTAATGTTATTCTAACACCAATAGAAGAAAAAAAAAAGTGTTTGTTTTATTTTATTTCCATTTTTTCAATCGCAAAATGGGACAATTTCTATGGTAGGTATAAATTCTAACGTAACTTTTCGACGGATGGTGGTGGCGGCTGGTGGCGGGCGGCTAGCCTCAATCAAAACCAATATTAAGTTTCAACTATCCAAACAACATCTATTAGGCATCTATCTATCTATCTATTCATCCATGCGTCAATACATTATTCTATTAGATCCAAGGACGTAGATATAGGTTATTTTGTCCCTGATTTTTTGTTTTAAATTTTTTGAATAGATAATTATTTAAAAATGATAATTTTATCACAAAATATTAATTAAAACAAATTTAAAATGTAGACAAAATAAAAAACATTCTTGAACAATGATTTAATTTGGGCGTGGTCGGGGGTGAATATATGTCAATTAATTCAAGAATTTTGTGATGTATCTTTTTTTTTGTATTTTATGACTAAATCTTAAAATATTTGACTTTGTTCATAACAAAATTTCTAATTTTGAATATTTAAGGCAAAGTTTAAAAAATACATTCCAGTTTTATACTAAAAAAAAATTCCCCTTCAAATATATTTTTCCAACTACGGCCTTGATAAGCACTTAGCACTACCGGTCTTTTGTATGAGTGAATCTGAATAGACAGTTTGCTGTTGTCTAAAAGCTAGACTATGAGTTTATCTTGAATGTTTACATAATAAAATTAAATTTGGTCGACCGTTGACGTATCTATGTGTATACTCGTTCTAGGTAGGTACTTCAGAATCATGTCTTTATTCTAACCTGAACGGGAAATTTATTATTGTATGTGTGTGTGAGTGTGAGTTGAGTGTGTATGTGGTTTATGTGGGTAACATAATGATGTAACGTCATTTTTGAGTTTTATAGTTGTTTTTTTTTTTTATTTCTCTAAATTTTGTTTGCCACTATACTGATTGACTTTTTTGTCAGCAATTTAAAACAACACTGATGGGAAGCAAGGGGAAATTTGTTTTGTTTATTTTTAATTTCCTAATGGAAATAACACAAAAGATCGATGAACGGATTTTGTTTTTGTCATTTAACTTTTAGGCTTTAAAGAACTCACAAAAGTTTAAAAGTACACATTGGATTTAGGTAATTGGTTTTGAAGTTAACCAGAAATGAACTTCATATCGGTCAGAAACCATAAAATCTTAAATTGTCTTTTATTGGTAATTCAAAAATTCGTGGGTTGAAACACTTGAGAAGAATATTAATTATGGAGTTATGGTTAATTCAGACGAGAAGCTAAGTAACGGTTAATTCTAATTTTGTATGCTATGTATAACCATTTTCGTATAAGGATTCAATTTTGGAGTTTGCAGTCAATTAAAATGTACCTACTTTGGACAGACGTCACCAAAGTCGTAAAAATTACGACAGTCGATTTTTCTAAACGTTACATCGGTACGTCATTTATGGTGTATTTTTTTGATTATTGAAACAAAAAAGTTACTACGGAAAAGTAAAAATTGCTTTACAAAAAATCTTTTAAAAACGGTCGTAAAAACGAATCGATTAAAAAAAAAATTACGGGAGTCGAATTGACTTACAAAAATCTCGATACCTACGTCATTTTTTTTTTTTCTTGATTGATAAGAAAAAAAACTGAGAGAAAGAATTTTGGACTCTTGAACCAACAGCACCAGCAACTTAAAAGTGAATCAATCAAAGAAAAAAGTATGGCAAATCTTGATTCCTTATTTGTGGTTTATTTTTCTTGACTTTTGATAAAAAAAAAGCTACGACGAAGAAATTCGAACTCTCAGCAGCCCGAACACAGTTAAAATAAATCATTTTAGGAAAAAAGTACGGCAGGGTAATTATCTTGACAAAATCTCAATACGACATTTTTGATAACTTCTCTTGATTTGTAAGAAAAAAGCTGGAGGAAGAAATTTTGTACTTTTGTACCAGCGCCGTAAAAATAAATCGATGTAGGAAAAAAGTACGAGTCTTTTTTTTTCTTGACTGGTAACAAAAAATCTGCGACGAAGAAACTTTCTTTTCACACCTACATTATTTTTGGTTTATTTTCCTTCATTGTGACAAAAAAACCTGCGAAGAAAAAAATGTCGGATTGTATTATTAGCGCAAACGCTGTAAAAATCAATCGATTTAAAAAAAAAGTACGGCCATCGAATTTTTGTTGACAAAATCACGATGTCATTTTCGGTTTTGTTTTCACTGGAAAGAAAAAAGTGAAATGAAGACATTTTGGACCAGTGCCATTGCCGTTTAATAAAGAATCGATGACGAAAAAAGTACGGCAGTCGAACTGTCTGACAAAATCTCAAACGTAATTTTTGGTTAATTTTTACTTTTTTGTGTGACGACAAATTTTGGGCTCTCACCAGTGCTGTAGAAATGAAACAATGTAGGAAAATAGTACTGCAGTCGTTTTGTCTACACAAATTTTCTTACCAGAGCGCCGTAAAAATCAAACGATTAAGGAAAAAGGACGGCAATCGAATTGCGATGACAAAATCTCGATACGTCATTCTGGGCTTATTTTTCTTAACTGTAACAAAGAAATTTATGACAAAGAGCCAGCATCGTAAAAAAAAATTGATTTAGCAAAAGTACGGGAGCGAAATTTTATTGATTTCGACGTTATTTCTTTTTTGATGTTTGAAAAAAAAGCTGCGACAAAAAAGAACAAAGTCATAAGTGCCGAACTGTTAAAATTTTTGGACCCTCAACATCGCCGACGACAGTAAAAGTTAACAAAAAATGACATGTGAATATTTGTTTAACAATTCGCCTGCACAAACTTTTTTTTTTTGACAATTTGTGTTTTTTTATATTTAGTTAACCGTTTTTGGATGAAATTTTTAGGCATGCAAAACGTTAATATAAGAAATGATCCACTCACTGTCCCGCCCATTTTTTTAAATTAATCAGAAGAATGATCGCTTTGACTCGATAAAAAGTGAATCCGCTGATTCAGGTCACCTTAAAAAGATGCATTAGAAGAAGATTGAGGGTAGTATAAAAATTTAATCTCAGTTTATTTCTCAGTGAAGAAATAGAATGAGGTTTAATTTAATAATAGGGAAGGAAAATTTTAGTTTTTAGTACGACGTTTAATCATTTTTAGTATGATGCTAGGGCCTGTGAAAAAGTAAATCGAATAAATTGTTTTCACATTCGCTCCCATACATTGCTTTCACTTTTTCGATTCACTTTGTGCAAATAAGCGAATCTGGTATAGTGAATAAAATTCTCCGAAGAACTATATTACCGATCCCGAACCTCCTTATCATTTCCCCTGAAGCGCATGCGCAGTCAGTGCAAATCTCTCATTTTTTGAAGAGAAAATAGAAACCCATGAGATAGAAAGATTTTTTCTTCATGAATAGGACAGAGAGGGACATGTGGTTGCGATTTGAGCTTTTTTGTTCGTATTCACCCTTTATTTTCACAGATTCACTTCCAAATATCGACGTGAAAGCAAATTATTCATATGAACGTTTTTTACGTTTGATTTCGCAGAACGAGAATCAGATTTAGTGTGAAAGGGTGAAAAAAATTTCGTTTCACTTTTTCACTGAACCAGAATCGGCCCCCTGGAAGACACTTTTTAGTTTTGTTAAAATGACCGAATTCATTCAATGACAATAAAAAAAACTGCAGATTAAAATTTTTTGGGTGAAAAATTCTAAAAATCGATTAAGCCACTTTTCCTTTTGAGTAAAAAAATTTAAACGAGTTTGCATCGTGCTATCTTTTCAAAATTGTATTAAAGTTTAAATCATCAATACTTGTTTTATATTTGTAGTTCCACTACGAACTCTTAATGTCACTTTGACAATTAGTAGTGAGAAAATGGTAGGTACAATGTTTGCTTACTTTTGTGTATGAAATGTCACTGTTTTACGCATGTTCAACTGAAGTTTATCAAGAAAATAGGTAAATTAATTAACATAATTAGCATTTTGGTTAAGTGCTAGAAAATTCTTAAGTAGAAAATGATAATTCTTTAACATATGACCTTTAAAAAATTTTACGCCATTATTTTTAATTTTAAAACTATTTTAACAGTATTTTTGATGATAAAAAAAAATCGTCCAATGAAGGATAATTTACTACACATCACCCTGTATAAACAGGATATTGGTAAGGAATATAGGGGAACAACAAACACGTACATATATCGTGATTGATATACATAAAATATTAACAAAAGAATAACCGCAAGAAAAATCAGAAAAAAAAAAAAAAAAAACAGTGAAGAACACTTAAAAATTTCCAAGAATTTTGCGATAGTGCTTAAATGGCCAGGCACACACAGTATGCATAAAGAATCGAAACGAAACATGAAGACAAGAAAAAAAAAAAAACAAAAAAGGGAACAAAAAAAACTGCTGAGGTAGTAAAATATTAGGTTATGCTTCAGAGCATTTAGCATCATGGCTCAAGAGTTTTTTTTTACCAAGAATTGTGGATTTTTTTTTTAATTTTTAGATTAGACTGACTTTTGGAATAAAAAATTAGATTGATATCTATATACATATTTGCTGATATTTTCTCTGGGTAAGTTAAATTAAGCAGGGAAAATCATAAATGGACGTTTGAGGGGAAAATTCGTATTTTTTTTTTAACTTTTCGTTTAAAATACATACGATTCAAAAATATGAATTTAGGTGTATAATAAGGGTTTTCATGCAATGATGTAAAACGCTAGATAAAATTTTGTTAAGTTTACGATTTGGTTAATCAAATGTCAAATTTTGTATGAGAAAATTTTTACACAATTTGCAAATTTTGCAAAAAAACAAAATTAACCAAATTTGTTTGATAAACTTAAACAAACGTCATTGTGACTTTTAGAATGTTCAATTAACCATCATTTTTTCCGAATACATTATAGTTCTAAAATTAGTAAATCATTAAAATCAATTTGTTCATATAATTGAATACATTTTTTTGTGCTTATTTTTGCCATTTTTAAATTAACGTTTTTTAATTTTTTTTTCGAGTTTACAGAAAACGAAATAATTTGTGTGCATACCTAACAACAATTTTGGACCTTTAATATTTGAAGTTTAATGAAACAGCTGATTCAATTATAATCCAAGTATAATATTAGGCGCATAATTATTTAAAAAGTTTCCTGACTTGGTATAGATGTCGACGCGACTACGATGTAGGTTCGACTTAAAATAGCCACAAAAATATACACCCAAGACCAACAGAGGTATTGTGTAAAATTTGTCTTGACAGTTTTTGCCAAAAATGTCAGTTGAGCAGGAAATCCCAAACTTATTATAAGTTGAGGAGTGAATTTTTAAAAGAGATCATAATGTACATGTATATAATCATTTTTCATTCATCATTGTTGACAACTTTTGTTGCAGCTGGTTCAATTCACCGAAGAATAAGTTAGTATAAAAAGTTTTTAACGGTACGTAACTACTAAAAAAATGTATATTTTTTTTTGACATCATCACCATTGATCGTTATATTGTTTAAAATTGGGAGGCACATTCTGTTTAAAACGTTCTACAAAGTGTATTGTATGGTGTATCGTCGCGGTCGTCGTATCACATCTTACCAATTTCAACTGGTTTCGTTTACGAGATACATACATACATCCACATACGAGTACATACATATGTCTTTGTATATTCTCCAAAAGGTAAAAAAAAACACTCATTTGTATTTGTGTAGGAGTGTTTCGGCCGTTTCAATGCTTGGATTGCCCAAAACCTCATTTTAGTGCTTGCGGCTGCGTGTCTTGTGTATATAAACATAAATTTGCTAAATGCAAGCATAGGTACCTACATATAGAAGCAAAATATGACATAATAGAGGAAAGAAAAATAAATTCTTTTGAAAATAAAACACAGAAGTCGAAAAGTTGATCATGAGTGTTTTTTTTTCCATTTTTGCCGTCTTTTGATCTTTTGCACTAAAGTTCTAAAAAGAATGACTCTATTTTGCCATAGCATTAAACTGTGTATCTTTTTTCGTTGTTTTATTTTTAGATACGTTTCAAAACCGATTTATTTTGATCACAAGTGATTTACGACAGAACGTTGTAATCTCAGATACCGGATATCTCCACCCTTTATTCACCAAACGTCATAAACTTAATCGGATAGAGCATTTTAAATAACAGATTATACCAGTTCCACAATAACTTGAAAGAACAGAACTAATAGTTAAGAAGAAATATGCTTTCAGGAACGTCCGTCAAATTAGCACTACATCAAAATTTTAATTTTAATTTATTGTTTTATTTTTCGTAAATTTTCGTGAAAACTGTCGCGGTCGTTTTTTTTTAAATAACCTCTCCTAACGCTTTCCTCCCAAAAGTCTGATAAAAAGAGAAAAAAGAACGTGTAAATTTAATAACTTACTGTCGTAAATTTGTCGTACAATTATAATGAAAGAAAAACAAATTGTCGCACATCAAATTAAGCTAACTTGATACACAATAGTGTTAGCATCACTTCACTTCTAATAATTGGATTTATTTTTCGTAAATTTATCGTAAATTTGTTGTAAATGTGTCGTAATTATGTCGTTAATGTGTTGTAAATATGTCGTAAATTTGTTGTAAATATGTCTCAAATTTTTTGTAATTTTTCGTAAATTTGCCGTAAGAGAACTAAATTTGACCCACTTGTTTTTATAAAAACTACTCCTGGTAATACTAATTTCCCAGTAAAGTTAGTATTACCACCTCCCGGAAAGAGGTAGGTAGGTAGGTAGGTAGAAATGGCGGTCACGAGCAACCTAGCACACTGACCCAATATCCGCGAGTGTGCGCCGTTTTGATACCATAAGGCCCGGTGCACACATGCGTTTTTTTGACGCCGCGGTGACGCAGCGGTGCCGCTGCGGTGCCGCAATCGTTCAGTGCACACATGCGGGTTTTTCTCGCTGGACTCAATCTGCAAATCACGATTTGCTTGCAGCAATAGAGGTTTATAAAAAGAAACGAGTAATTTTCGCTTAACTAGTGGATAAAAACTATGATCTTAAAAAGAAAGGACGTTATTGGGTACATCCTTTTGTTAATCATTGGCTAACAAAAGGCGTATTTTATATATCTTTTCTTTTGCCGGTCATGGTATGGCTTGGAAGCAATATTCTATATTTCTGGACACTTTTTTATTTCACCGATAAATAATTCGATATCAAATTCCTCCATGTTTGAAATCTTTCTTCCAAATTTAATTTGCGTCAAAATGACGCATGTGTGCACTGCTCCATAACAAACAATGTACTGAAAGACGCAAAAGCGTCTGCGGTGACGCAGCGGTCTCGCGGAGACCTGCGAGTGTTTTTTCCCGCAAGAATGACGCGCGATGACGCAGCGTCACCGCACGTGTGTGTGCACTACTCGATTTATTTGTGAGTACTGTAAGACGCAAAGGCGGTGACGCTGCGTCACCGCGGCGTCAAAAAAACGCATGTGTGCACCGGGCCTAACTCGTTGAACCTGCGGGTGAAAATGGTTTGAAAAGTCTGAGTCTCGCAGCAACATGCCACGCTCAGCAGTTAGTCGGTTGGCTCAGAGACATGAGAGGTTTGACCTGGTCCTGGTCTGGTCCTAGAAAAGATATACAGTAGCTACTGAGTCTTAGCCTAGAACCAGTGCGTTTCGTTGAGGAAGGAGATCAAATCTTTGATCTTCACCTCAGAAAGTTCGTTTAGGTCACTGAAAAAATCCCTACCAAATGATTGAGCTCTTATATTGGCCAATGCGGGGCGTATACAGAGGAAATGGACGACTGTTTCCATATTCTACTGGTCCCCGCAACTACGACAGTGATTATTGTGGGGAATACCAAGCTTCGCTGCATGCTCTCCGATTGGCCAGTGTGTTGAACATGTCGCAACGACCCTGGCTATGTCTCGCCTGGGTCTACGAATTAAGTCATTGGTTGGGGGAAGAGTGTACAATGAACTCAAAACAGGAAATGAAATGTGTAAATAATTGTCTTAAATTTTTCGTCGTTACAAAAAAACAAAATGTCGGGAATTTTTTTTTTATTTAAAAAAAAAATGAATCCAGTATAACCACAGTTTTGATTTTCTGTGTTTTTTTTGGTATGGAATTTGTTTAAACTTAGGCCCGGTGCACACATGCGTTTTTTTGACGCCGCGGTGACGCAGCGTCACCGCCTTTGCGTCTTACAGTACTCACAAATAAATTGAGTAGTGCACACACACGTGCGGTGACGCTGCGTCATCGCGCGTCATTCTTGCGGGAAAAAACACTCGCAGGTTTCTGCGAGACCGCTGCGTCACCGCAGACGCTTTTGCGTCTTTCAGTACATTGTTTGTTATGGAGCAGTGCACACATGCGTCATTTTGACGCAAATTAAATTTGGTAGAAAGATTTCAAACATGGAAGAATTTGATATCGAATTATTTATTGGTGTGTGTCCAGAAATATAGAATATTGCCTCCGAGCCATACCATGACCGGCAAAAGAAAAGATATATAAAATACGCCTTTTGTTAGCCAATGATAAACAAAAGGATGTACCCAATAACGTCCTTTCTTTTTAAGATCATAGTTTTTATCCACTAGTTAAGCGAAAATTACTCGTTTCTTTTTATAAACCTCTATTGCTGCAAGCCAATCCTGGTTTGCAGATTGAGTCCAGCGAGAAAAACCCGCATGTGTGCACTAACCGATTGCGGCACCGCAGCGGCACCGCTGCGTCACCGCGGCGTCAAAAAAACGCATGTGTGCACCGGGCCTTATTATCGGTCACGCGACAATTTTTTTTTTGTCCCCAACAATTTTACGACGAATTTACAACAATTATTTCCTTATTCCTTTTTCTGTTTCGAGTTCATTTTACCCCTTTTTTGATAGGTGGTAATGTTAACAAACTATCAAGCTAGCATTAAATTATTTAAAAAAAAAAAAAAAACAAGCGCGACAATTTTTATTCTTTTACTAAAAATTTACGACTTATTCACGACAATTAAACCAATTAGATTAGATCCTTAAAATTTGGAACTGGTAATGCTCACATGACGGACATATTCATAAAGGCCTCACACACCCTAATCGACGCCAACGCGACGGCGACGCATACACAATTTTAAAATTTATTTCATGAATATTTTCAGACATTTTTCGATATAAAATATATCAGCGGCGCAATTTAATTTGCAATGTTATTTTACAGCTTGTATTTCGATCAATAAATTTTATATGTCATTTTTTTTTTTCATGGGCTGTCTTTACTCAACTTAGTGTAGTGAATTTTATAACTTTAAGTCAAATATTCTGTAATTCGAACCCTTTAGAGAAGCGGAAGTTGAGTCTACGGCTTCATAGCAAAGTTAAAGATATAAAATAAAACCAAAAAATGGTTCGACGTACACATTTTTGTCATTTCACCTTACTGAATGATAATATTTAGGTATTTAGTGTAATCCAAAAGCATCAGAGCAAGAATTCTTTAAATATTTTTTCCAAAGTGCAAAATATCTTCCCTATTCCGGCACTTAGAAAATGTGGCTTTCGGTTTCTAAAGTCTCTATTATAAGTTTCTGTAGCTTTTCAATTTTTATTTTATTTTTCACTCCTCTTTGTTTCTTCTTTTCATTTTTTAGTGTCATTACCTTTGCTTCCTCTGTTATGCACTTTTTTGTCATTTTTTTTTTTTTATGTCTGGCTATTGTTATGCCTCTTTGTCTGGCTGTCCGGTTGTGTTCTTTCTTCCATTTACTAGAGTTTGACGTATCCGTCAAACAAAATAAATGCATCCTCATCTTCATGTGCATACATGTATATTGTATAATCTATATCTGTAAGTTCTAAGGCAGTGCAGATGTAGAGTATATGTACACAATATGCAGGATCTCATCATTATGATTTCTGTTTAATTTGATCATACAAGCGAAAGTATATGAAATGATGTGCCTTTTACAGGCAGGCCAGCCTTCCCTTTCGGAAGATGATGTGGTGATGATGGGGGTAGCACAACACAGCACAGCACACACTGCAAATATTATGCATATTTTAATTTGAAAACAAAATATAAACCCTGAGAAGACCTGACCGACGTCGACCAGAAGCAGAACTCAGAAACAACAGCAAAGCACCAGAGTGCACATGCAGCAGCAGCAGTGTCAGCATATAGCACAGAGAGAACACAGAATATATATAGTATATACGACTCGTGCATCAGAAGCAACTGCAGAATTAAAATTAAAATAAACTTTGCACACACACGTGTGCATGATGTGCACTATTATCTCGGTTGAGTTTATTATTCCGAGTTGGATATTTGCTTAATTTTTGCATTCAATTAAGTTTCATTTGAATTAAAACTGACTGTGGGACCTTGTTCTTTCTTTCCATCACTTGTTTACATTGAATATACATTGCGCATATACAGCACATATTTTTAATTCCAAAAAGATTGTTTCTTTCTTCTTTTTGATTTCATCGCAGATGCAGAACTTTTTTGATGGACTTTTGGTCATGGAAACCTAGTAGGTATCTGCAAAATTGGACAATTCAATATACAATTAAAATTCATTGATGAAATTTTAATTCAAAAATGTCGCTACGTAATTCACAACTTTATATTCTCGAGCTTTAATGGAGAAACAAAAAATCTTATAACTATTTCTAATAAATAATGAAACGCTAATTTTTAAAAACAAATTCCATGTGAAATTTGAAAAACCTTATTTCACTGAGCTTCTGTTTAGTAACAATGTTAATTAATAATAGATAAACACCAAATTTCCTTATTCTTGCAAAACTTATAGTTCACAATTTAAGTAAAGTTAAATACAACGAATCAAAGTTATTCTGTGAAATTCACGATTTACATTCCACTTTCTCTTATTTCGAAATGAAACATTATAACCTGCAGACTAAAACCAAACTTTTCCACGCTCGTAGTTTCGCATGTATGTAGTTCATACATCAATATGAAAAAGCAATCAAAATCGAGGTGAATGATTAATGAATTTCGAGTGGAGGCCTGTAGGAAAAAAAATTAATTTCGTCAAATGTTTGGCTTTGATAAGTCCGTAGAGTAATTTTTGTTTCGAAACTTAACTTGTTCTCTTTAACTGCAAAATTATTGCAGTTATGTATTTTAATTTAATTTCTCATGCGTGAGAAAAAAGGAATTTGTTTACATACAAATTTCACTCCACTTGATATATACATACATCCAAGAAAAAATTTTGTTTTTTATCGAAAAGGCTGTCGCAGCTTTATATTCTTCAATAATTGTATTTCGAAACTAAACAATTTTATATAAACAAACAAAATGACCAAACTAAAACTTAACGAAACGATGTGAAATTTTAATATTTTTTAATTTCTGTATTTCAAAAAAAATAAAAAAATTTACATCCATGTTATGCATTTCACTTATTGTGAATTCATATGACGAAAGTGAATTGGGGTATTTTTCAATTCATTCGAAATGCTAATTGTGAATTGGAATTTCGAAAAAAAAATTACTGATGGTCTACATTTCGGTTTATTCCATTTTCTGAACGTTTTCCATCCACTTTGTTAACGCTTTCTGATTTATTTGTGAAATTGTTCTAGTTGCAGTTACTTTTGTATTTCTTTGTGTAAAATGTAAGCAAACTTTATAGTTTTTTTCTTTTTAGTATCAAGGTTTTATTAATTTACTAGATAAAATAAGAATAATCAATTCATATTTAGGTATTCACGCTATGGCAGGCAAATCTAACATATTAGATTTTTCTCGCAAGCTTATTCGTCTGATTTCCTTTCCTTCCTTTTTTCCCTTAAAAATGACAATAATATTTCATCACTTTTCATCCGCAATGTAAGTTTACTTTTCCAAACAATAGAAAAATGGAACCACCTTCAATTTTGACAGTTCAAATTAATTGCGAAATTTTTTTTAAAAACGAAGAAATTGTAGGACATAGAATTTCTTTTCGAGATTTCTGTCAAAATGCAGAAGATGGGCGTTAATGAACATTTTCAACTTCTTCACCCAGTATCTACATAGGTGTTAATTTATCTTCTTTTAAAATAACTCATATTTTTAAGTTGAAGCATTGTATATAAACCCTATAGTAGTCTCATGAAGAGGAACGTCTCTTACGCCATTGAGTGTGCCGATTTGGAAGCTTGCGAAAATTCAGAGTGGAGAGATTGGAGAGTTGAGAAGGAGGAGATAATCGAAGAGAGAAGAATAAAAAATAAGGTTAAAGAATGAAAAGAAGAATGAGAACACTGTATAGGATATTTATGAAAGCTAAAGTGGGACAAGAATTTATCTATTTTGCGTATTATTCTTGTAGGGGGGTAGGTTACAGAAAGAATGAAAATAAATTATGTTCAAAAGGAACTTGGATTTTGTTTCTCCTGTGTATGCAATGACCTATATTTGGTAGAACAAAAATAAATGTAAGTATAAAATCGCCACTATTGCCACTCGCAGAAAATAGGGTGTTTATAATTTTTCAGTTTTTCTTCATATTTGAAGTATAGAAAATATAATCCAAATTAATAGGCGCCAACGTAGATATATGCAAATATATATACAGGGTGTTTTTTATTAAATGCCTCATTCTTTTATGAAAACGCAGTATTTTATTCTAAATCTAAATTTAATTTGCAAATTTTGAAAATTGATTTTGGAATACACGTGAAAAAAAGTTTTTCGAAAAAATTTAATTATTTTTTTCGGAAAAATACATTTTTTTTAGGATACCAAATTTTGTTAAAAAATGTAATGACTTACCTATTGAAGAAAAAAAAATTACGTTTATCAAAGTATTTTGAAAAAAATGCCACAAAGTGGAGCAAAATCAAAAATTGATAAGGTAAATATATTAAATCTAAAAAATACAACGAAAACCACGGTGTTTTTTTTTTCTTCAATTAAATTTCTTAAAAAATTTTTATACTTGTATAATAATATAATATGATAATATAATGAAATAATTTAATATAATACAAAATAATATTGAAATAACTTAAAACCTAAACCCTAAAACCTAAACCCAAAATACAGAAACCTAAACCCAAACCTAAACCTAAACCTATAAACCTATAAACCTATAAACCTCAACCTAATCCTAATCCTCAACCTATTCCTAAACCTAAAAACCTAAACCTAATCCTAATACAATACCTACCTATAAATATAAAAAAAAACCAACAACAATCCATACCTACCTGGATCTTCCTATAGGAAAAAGCATAATAAATGCAAAATATAGCAACGTTGTATTTAACCCACATATTGTGAAATTTAACAACGTTGCTTTGCTATGTCGAATTTGAATCAAATTCCAAATTTTTAAATATTTTGCTTCTATTAAGCCTATACCCATACCTATACTTGAACCTATATGCATACATATAGCCATACTCTATATTCTATAACAAGAAACCGTCTCTCATCGCCCATTGGACAAACAAATTTACTTCTCCATATTTTGCTTTTTGCCTCGTCAAAAACATCTGATTCAACCATCTCCCTTAGCCTCATTATTGTTGTCAGAGTAATTTTAATATAATCCTCTCGTTCTTACTACTAGTCTTTATTTCTATTTTACTTATCTTCTTCCCGCCTTTTTATCTCTCCAATTTCAGATTCTGTCGACGGCAGCGCCGCTCAAGACCCGATTCAGAACTATTTTTTTTCGTTCCATGAGACTACTATAGGGTTTATATACAATGGTTGAAGTGAAAAAAAAATCCATTCAATAGTGGCGACGTATCACAAGGAAAAAAATTAAAAGTGTTTAGTTTGTTAGCAAAAATGGGAAATATTGTGGATCTTTTTTTGTCACGTTCTAAAATTTTTTAAAGAGTTCATTTAGAATTTCCATGCACTTGATCAAAATTATTTTGCGATTGCGATTCTAATATTCAGTTAAATCGACCAATAACCAGAGTTACATATATCACTAAGTCAATAGGTGCGTTCCTTTACTTTGAAACTCTGTTATTTTCTGTCCAAAACTACACTTTTTATTTTTTTTATATGAAATTTTAAATTGAAATTCGTAGAAACTTGCAGTTTTGGACAATACGGACATACCATATATGGTCTTCTTGATCGTAAAACTGCTTTCGAATACCTTGGGAAAAAAATTCAAAAATTCATATCTCGAAAACCTATCCATTCTCATTTTTTTTTTTTTTAAGTAGGTAGGTAATTTCCGAGTTTAGAAGACTAAAATTCATTAAAAAGAATTATGTGCATTTTGGTTGTAAACTATAGTAAATCAATAAAAACTTAATTCCAAGACTTCAATCAACCCTATAACAAGTTTCTTGACTGACTCTTATTTCATTAAGATCAACAATGATGGCAAAGTGCAAAACCAAACTGGTTACTTACAATTATTATTGCAACAACACATTCCGGTAACTTGGGTTGGTTTCATTTCAAGTGTTCACATCAGAAGAACTCCATTTTAAGGCTCTTTTAAGCCCTACTGTAACATTTGCAATGTTCTTTCATTTTTTCTTTTTTTTTACTGTCCACGAACGTAACCTAACCTCACACATGTGGTGTGGGTTGTTGAAACATAACCTGTTGCCATTATTGCCATTCATTTTCTACCCTCTTTTGCGGCGATGTTGCGCTTGCGAAACAACAACACATTGAAGAAGAAAATTAAAAAAAAAAACACCATCTACAACAACAACAATAATAACAACAAAAAACAAGATCTGCAACGTTGGCAATATTTATTGATTTGCATTCACAAAAGGCCCCTCCACAGTCCACACTCCACCCCATAAACGACTATACTTTTTGTGTCTGGTTGGCCTTGAGCAATTAATGCATTTGGCATAAGAATACTATTTTTGTATTCGAAGCTAGACACCATTTGGGAGGTGAGAAGGAGGGAAGAGTAAAAAAAAAACCAATTGATATACTGACAAGACTGTGACATGACAACAATTAAAATAAATCACTATTAACAATCAATTAAACGCTCTGAATATAATTTGCCAAGAATTTATTTCCAAAAAGGGAAAAGAATTCCATTTTTGACAGCTTAATGGAATTCTTTAGACCTCCTGAGAGGTGTGTGTGTGTAAATTTACGTCCATCGAACGTTGACCGACTCGAAAGCGACGCACGAACGGATAATAATGATGATGATGATATTGATGATTCATGTGAGAAAAATTGACACGGACTTAGTCATTAGCTGATTTCGATTTCAACGTTGATAGATGGAAGTTGAATGTCTGTTAACACCTTGGTTTCTACATATTGGATGTTGGTATTACATAACCTTGAAGGGGATTATGACTTTCACCCGATGGACGATTGGTTGCAATCAAAAATAATATGATAACAAAACAAAATGTGAAAAGTTAAGAAATTGAAAGGAAGACCTATACGGATTTTGATTTTATTTTTTTGTTTAAGAAAAATCACCTAAGGACATATTTATTTTTCGTTTTCATCAAAAAGTTCCACAGAAAGATTTGCACTGATTGTCTTTCCTTCATACTCAATACTCATACATACATTAACACATAATAATCGATTTTTGCCTTTGGATTAACGGAAGTGTTTAGCCATGCATCAGAGACCTCAAAAATTTGCGATTGTTAAATAAAAAAAAAACTTAACCAGGTTTGGGTTTATATTTTTGGAAAATGAAAGTTTATTGCCTGTGGCAGACGAAGTGTTGAGCCAAAGATGATTGATTGTTTAGTTCGTTGACCATACAAATTAATTATTATTTAAAGCTTTTATTTAGATATACCAACGGATATTTTTAGAGCATTGACGAAATACGAAATACAAAATGTTGGGTTGGTTGAAAAATCTTATCAACAAAATACAATGTTAATCTCAAAGACCAATGTCTGATTTGACTAAATTGAATTCCCTTAAATTCTTCTATAAATCAAATCGAATCTAATGAATTCAAATCCATTTTCTTTTGGATGAGTTTTTTTTTAAACTCATTACTAACTTCAGTCAAACCAGATTGCCAGATTGTCAGTTTATATTCAATTAAGCCGAAACCACACAAATCTTGGGTGGTGTGTTGTAGGGCGACTGTGCACAATCATCCGAGTTTTCTGTTGTCAATTGTCATTTTTTTACTTTTGCTATATTTACTTATTCACTTCCCCGAGTAGTGTCTTCTCTTTCCCATAGAAAAATATGTCTCCAACACAGCATGGTATGGCGTAATCGGAAAAGGATTGATTCCGATACAACACATAACACGAGAAAAATATGGCTCTACGCATATGATATACATGGAAGCGATAGCGGCACACCACTCCACAACACACCACTAGAGATAATTGTGGCTTTAGACAGCTCACTTTTCTAACATCTCACTAAGCAAACTTCTATCAGCTTCACTGATCAGAAGGTGAAACCTGAACAAGATTTATCCTCTAGAAGTAAAAAGCCCTTTCTATCTCTTTTTTATAAATTGATCAACTAATTGAGCAAGCGAATCCAAACAATATCAGTTTAAGTTTTTTGACAACAAAAGTGACAGCAAACTTTCAGATTTCTGAGATCTCCGAGATTGAAAGAAACCTGAACTGGCTTATTAAATTAGGCATGTTCAGGAAAATTAGATCACAGCAATCTCAGTTCCTTGAACGGAATTTCTCAGTAAAATGTGAGCATAGCATATTTCCCATTCTGAAAAAAATAATATTTAAGCACTGGACGATTATAAAAAATGCAAAATTTAGCACAAGTACATAGGTACCTAGTACATAGAAGTTCTCCTTTATAAGTAGATCAAAAGCACTAAAAGCCTTGCACAAAGTTGTTGACCATTAGAATTTTTGATAATGAAATTTGTAATATTCATAAAAATTATTGTTTGGTTGCAGAACAAGTGTAGGTAGGTGTAACGATATTTTTGAAAACAAAATTAGGTTACCTCCTTATCAGCGGCGCTAGGAAGCTGATTCATTTTAAAGAATCGTAACGCCCGTCGCATCGTCTGTCCAGTAATATTTCATGGTGTAGTGAGTGAATCAGCTTAGCTGACATTTTCTTATATCCAAATGAATTTAAAAAAAATATACATTAAAGCTCCCACTTAAAGATATTCTAATCGCGTCTTACTTGCCTTACAATAATTATGTGTAACATTAAAATGTGTCACGGGTAACGTATTTTTTTTTTATTGTTGTCAAACTGAGAACAAAACAGCTAAACAGCAAAACAACATTATAAAGCTATAACTTGAGTAATCTGAGTCATAAAATGGAAACATAATTTCATATCTAATGCTTTCCCTTTAACCACTCCTTTTAGTAAATAATTATTATTCATTCATAAAAAATAAATTCATCATCATCATCGTTATCGTCGTCAACCCTTATCATCAAATTCATGCCAATACAGTTGGTTTTATTGTAAGACCACGGAAGGGCCATCGTTCTTATAATCGCATCTAATTTAAGGGCGTTGTTAATGTAAATTTTATACAAACTCAAATAAAAAAAAATCATGTTCGTGCAGTCGGACACAGGACAACACACATAAAATGGAAATGGCATTAAAAAAAACAACATAATTTTCCACCCAACCCTTTATCTACTTTCGTACAAATTTCGGCCAAAGGAGACACAAAATGCAATTCCTTTGCACACACAAGTGCACCGCAGCCATCAACAATTAAACCACTACATAATAAAAACAAACGCACACATTTACATAGATCAAGTTGGTGAGGGAGAGAAAAAGTAAACCGATAGATAGAAAACTGATTGTGTATGATGGAGAAGTTAAGTAGGTATACTCTGGGGAAAAAAACCAAAACAAAACTAAACTGAATTGTTGCAATGCAGTAAAACAGTGATGCCACTGCTGCTATGTTTTTAATTTTTGCTTTGTGTCTACGTTCTATAACTCTAGTATCGATAAAATAGCTCAAGAAACGATGAGAATTGAAACAAATTGTATGAGTTTTGTTCCAATTACCAATGTTTCTCGATAAATTTTATCAATGCGAAAGTTACAGAACGTAGACAATGGTCACGTTCGGGGATCAATCCAAAGCTATCCGGATAGGTTTGTGTTGTTGTAATCCCTTGTGATAAAACAGCTAATGCAACAACAACCCCACGTATCTGAAAATTTTTGGATGCGTAGATAGCCTATCTGATAGTTTACCGAACGCAAGACTGATTACATATACATATTACAGTGGAACCTCCCTTGGTCGGACAGCGACGGTCGCAACACTTTTGTCCGTCTATGGGAGTTGTCCCTCCAAGGTAAAAAATACAAAAAAATAAAAACAATAGTTGGGTAATTCCATGGTAACTCACGTTACATTCACAAAAATTTCAAAGCAATAAATTGAAAATTTATTGTCAATGTCTTTATAAATTGATACAAAAGATATTATCCATGAATAAAATGCACTGATGGAGTTCCAAATTTAGTAAAACAATTGTTTAAAAAAATAGCATTTATTTATAACAAATTAAATACGGTTGGTAACTCACGTTACCAGCTTCGGACACTAGGTTTAGAGAGCATGAAAATATTGAAATTTTCTGCGAAATTTATAAGTTCAACTGATTTCTAATGCTAAACTCAGATTTAAATAATAACAGTCTTTTTTAATTCATAAAAATATTCAATATTTTTTTAAATATATATAGCAAAAAATACAAGTTTTCAGGTAACTCACGTTACAAAAATTCAGTAACTCATGTTACTTGCGATTTTTAAAGAAAAAAACTAAATAAATAATGGGCGTATTTCACTGAAGTAAATTGAAATGTAATATAATGTAACATGATTCACAAATATTGGCATTCAATATTCATTTCAGCAAAGCTAAGGGTATATTGTCATCATCACTGTCGCTATCAGATCCGTTAATTTGTTGATAGTAGCTTTGCTTTTCTTTCACGTTCATCTTAAGTTCTTTGGATGTTTCGGCCTTATGAAGCACGTCATTGAGCCAAAACATAATATGACATTTAGATATTCCTGTTATTGTTGGTGCATTGGACAAAACTATATCCAGATTCATTTCTTTCGCTGTTTGTTCAATTTCCTCTGGTGAACAATTAATGACCTTTACGGATGAGTCTTTGGCTGTTTCAGCAAAGTCTGCGGCGTTGAAGACTAATGTTTTTCTATCAATGACTCTACTCCTAACAACTCTTTTTAAAGCACCGCCTATGCCATCCACAGGACCTTTTCCATGCGAAGTAGCGAAATAATTCCAAACTAACCTTTTCTTATTTCTTCGCTCCAGCAATTTTAAACTTTCTGCAATGTATCTGTTTTTGAACTGGGAGTTGGGACCGTCAGACCATATGTGCACTTCTCTTACAGTTTTTGGTAGCTCTTTCAGAACCCTGTCGATGTATATGATAGATGTTTTTTTATCGTGGTGACGATCATCAGATACAATAACCAGAGGATAATGTTCACCGTTAAACCACATAGACACAGTAAAAAGAGTTACCTGAGGCTGGACCCAATGAAAGCTTTGAACTTCATCTTGAGCTATGCATGTAAAGTTCTCGGAAAAGTCAACCTGTACTAAAGCAATTGCGGGATCATATCTGTTTGATGATATGGCTGATTTATCATTATTGTATGAGTCGGCTTGACACCGTTTGATATAAGAATGCTCGAAAAACCTTGGAGTCATTTCCAAGATATGTTTAATTAATTCAGAAGTTGTGCCTGTTTCTTGGACCTTGCCTAGTTTTCCATCGCAGTCTCTCCATACATACCAAGTTAATTCCACCGGTAAGTTAACACAAGATTGTTCACACTCTTTAAGATTATTTTCCAAAGTGGTTTTACAGACACCACAAGAATTCAACCAGCACTCTTTGCTAGGATTATCACAGATAACCGCTTCTATGAATTCGTGACTGTACCTGGGGCTTTTAATTGCATTGTGCAGGGAGTTCAATGCTAATATAAAGTTCTCATGATATTTGCATAAACAAACATTGTGAGGAAGTTTGTTTGACAGATATACGTGTTTAGGTCTCAATTCCGAAAACTTGCTTTTCCCAACAATAACACCATGTTCTTTTGTAAAAAGAGCATGGGTTTCAGAAAGAGAGTTGTACAAATGGCGAATCTGTACCTTTTGCTTTTTGTGGTCCTCTTTGCGAATACTAATAAAATCTTTGAGACCTGGAGCTTGTCTGCTAATATCATCCCGTTCATAGAAAGTTTTTATTTTAAAGATAACTTCATCATTCAAAGCTGATGAATGCTTTTTTGAAAGTATGTCAGTGGGAGAAAGCTCAGTTACGTCATTGTCTCTGGTGAGTTTTTGAAGGACTAATTTTCTCTTTAATGTGCATTTCGGTAAAACTCGTCGAACGCGTGCTGTCGCCTTTCCCAATGCTTGCGGTGTAATGTTGGTAAGACCCTCCGAATGTTCTTGGAGTAGCGTGTTTTTCTTCTTTTGTCTAAATTTCTCTACTCTCTCTTTCATTTTCTTCTTTTTATCATTAATAATTATACTTTTTTTATAATCTGGAAGACTATCAATATAGGCTTTTTTCTTCGCTCTACTTTTTCGAGCTATATCTGCATGTTTATGTTTATAGGCTTCATATTTACCTTCATTTTTCAATCTTTCTCTTCTATTTTGCATTTTTTCAGCTGCAGTGAGTGGCATTTTACCTTAAAACAGAATTAAAAACTGAAAACAAAGGTAGAATAATAGTTAAACATTGGTAACTCACGTTACATTATTGTAACATGAGTTACCGGTAACTCACGTTACAATAAATAAAAACATATTGCTAATCATATGAAAAGTATATTGTGTCATTTTTATGCTCCAAATTGCTCAAACACAGAGGAATCAAAAATAAGATAAATTTAGATCAAACGAAAACGAAATACAGAAAAAAAAGGCTTACAGTAGTAACTCACGTTACAACAGTAACGTTCATTAGTGTTAATGAAAAAAGACATTAAATTTGTTTCCAAAATACAATATTTATACAGCATGGAAAGCTCAAAGCGATATAAAATGTGTAGGAAACGTTTGCTTACCGGCTTATACAAAAGAAACACAATAATTTATTCACTTTATAAAATGTTTTTGCGGAAACTTGTCGACCACTTACACTCGCGAATTTGAATGAGTTGAGATAACGGCATATCATGAGAAATCTTTATTTTGACACTTGCATATGGTGTTGCCACTTAAAATTATTCAATTGGTATTAGGAATATGTAGAAAATCATGTATTATTTTTTCTAGCCTTGTGTCCACTTTTTCATGGAATTACCCAGTTACATACAAAAAACAAGATACAAAAACAGTTCACAGCTGCAGAAATAAAATTCGTTATGCATTCACCACATTTGTTAATTTGTCTTTATCGTACGCATCTATTCCCGTTGTGAACGTTTTTAATGGAAAAGAAGATTGGGGAAAGTATTGCTGAAAATAACGGTTGAAATTTACAAATTATGAAAAGCTTTTGTCCGCCTAAGAGAAATAAATTTATCAAATTGCGTCTGATATTCTTGTCCACGTCCGGGTAAAGGATTGTCGGCTTAAGGGATCATAAAATGTATGGAAATTAAATTCAAGATCCACGGTCGCGAGAATCCTTCCGGTCAAGGGGATTGTCCACTTAAGGGAGTTGTCCGCAATAAGAGGTTTCACTCTCACTATTTTATTTAATAATCAGGAAATAGGCATGACGGATTAAAGGCAGTTGATACATCCCTACATATTTATTTTCTATGTTCAGGGCATTACAGCAAAACTACATCTTGAGCATTAAATGTTTGGTTTTCAGTGCCTACGTTGTGTTACTCTCGCATCGCTAAAATCAGTCGAGAAACTATGAAAACTGAAACAATAATATCAGTTTTGTTCAATTTTCCAACGTGTCTCTACCAATTATCTTTTGTATTATTTAAGAGGAGGTCACCCTTTTAAATTTTTTTAGTAGGTAGGTATAGGTAACTCAATTTATTCTAAGAGCTTACTTCCGTATCAAATTAATTTGAGAATCACACCATATTAATTTCACGCAATGTTATTAGGTACCTACATATGTACATAAATGTAGGGTAAACTACCTACCTACAGTTAAACCCGTTTAAAATAGTTTCAAACTCACATTTAATAAACAGGGTTTTATATATGTAGGTAGGTAAGATACCTATCTAGGTAAGTCCCTACTAGGTTCCTATCTAGGTAAGTCCCTACTAGGTTCAGTTTTGACTGCGATCCATTTTCTTATGCCGACTTCAAAACTCTAAAACAAACATGCCCACTTAAATTCCGTTCATAGTTCGTAATTTAAGCAAAGAGGCATCTCCGACTAAATTTAATACAATTTCAATGAGCAAGGAAGTAGTGAAGTAAAGAATGACCGAGCTGAAAAAACTCAATTTTCCCCTTCGCGTTTTTTTTTTTCAAAGAAAATAAAAATTATCAATAACCGAAAACTACAAATTACAAAGGAGTATCCTTTTTCCATCCTTCCAGTGTGGAGTAGGTAGGTAGTCGAAAAAGAAATAAATAAACAGGAACAAATATTCGGCTTTATCAACACACCGCACAGAAACAACACAAAAACGTACACGCACACAACAAATTGCAAGATGAACTCTCCCTCACACACGGAAAAAAGGACAACATATTTATATGCTGATAATTGTTAGAAGATGAGAATATATGAAAAAAAAAACAATAAAAAAAAGTAAACAAAAATCATAAACATTTGAGTGAAAAATTCACAAGAATGAGTGACAAAGAGAAAGAGTCAAAAATGGCATAGATGAATAATAAAATTTACAAAACAAAAAAAAAAGGTTTTCCTTGTGGAACTTACCGTTCTGTAGATGCGTTTTCCATGTATAGCACAAATTGGTAATCCTTGTATTTGTTTTCGCCGATACTGGTGCAGTATTTTGTTTGCTGTTTATTGTTGTTTTGTAATCCAATTTTTTTAATCAACAACTTTCAAACTAGAAGACAAATAAAAGAAAAAAATGAAAGTTTATAGGTATACTTTTTTAACCATTCTGCGAGGGCACACTTATTTATTTTGTTCTTTCTTTGTTCCTGTAAACTTAGGCTTATCAGAGCCTCAATTTGAATTGTTTTGTTTACATATATACATTATACATGGCTGCGTACGGCATTTTTCTTTCCGTTATTTTATTGCATAGCAATAATAAATAATTGTGCGTGATAAGAGATTTAATGAAGGACATAGTGCAACACGGTCAAAAAAGTGAGTTTTTTATTAAGACGAAAAAAATATTAAAAGAAAACAAAAATAATCTTTCTAGGTACCTAGGTAGGTACATACATATGTATGCTTTACAATGTACAGTAGGTCAAACGAATATGAAAAAACTAAACTGAGCGGGTTAAATATGCAAATTAAGAATTGGGTCATTAGATTTACTAGTGGTAGATTATAATATGTACCTTTTATGGGTTTTTTAATTCTGGGAAATGTAATACTTAGGAAGGGTAATTTAAAACTTATAGGTACATTTGAAAAAAAAAGTTTTTACAATTACATATGTATGTATGTAGGTAGGTACCTTGTACATAGGGACGTAATGTTTTTTTTTAATAATTATTTTGATAATTATATAATAAATAAGGATTTAAGGAAGGATTTGAAGGGAGATACCAATGCACATTGGTTCTCATAATTTCAAAATGGTTAGGTAAATAAAGAACTAAAACACACATGTACATGTGTACGTATTTAGATACCTACTTGCACGTAACAAGCACCAATATTGATCAAACTATCTAGTGCCCCGTGAGTTGCATGTTCTATGCATGCATCACTACCAATATCAGTGGTACATATATATGTACACCAAAGATTGGGTAATGACATACACCCACAAACTTATATCAATGTCAAACTACCAGTGATTTAAGCTTCATGACCATTAACAATATTTTGTGTCATATTGACTTATACAAAACTTATTATAATGATGTTGCCAAATAGAAATGCATTGTGCATTGTGCATTATGCAGTGGTTCTTTTTATTCATAGGTATACCTATCATTTTACTATGTTTTTAACTTTATTTTTATGAATGTTTGCTCATGTTTACAAAAGCTTTCTTAAACACTTTACTATAAAACACTCTCATTTTGCTTAACAAAAAAACATAAAAATCAAAATTAAGGAATTTAACTTTTGTAAAATAGAAAATAATAATAAAAAAATCTTGAAACGAAAACGTTGTTTAATTTTCTCCTCAACAAATAATATATAAAATATAATTCGTGGGGGGCTAAGTAATTGAGATTATGTTGGACTACTTATAAAAACAAGAAATATTTGTTTAGGCTTTTTTTATTATAAGAACTGACCCATAGGTAGGTATAGGTAAAAAAACCTGCATTACAACAACAACATGAGATCCAGCTCTCTATGGGGATTACGTTTCAAGATCCAAAACTTTAGTTTTTACTCTGGCGGTTAGGTGGCTATTTAATTTTGAATAGTGTAAAGAAAAGAGACAACATATTGTGTATTGTGCATGAAAAATAAATAAACACAAAGAAATGAGTGAGTGTTGTCACGCTAATCTGTATTGTTTTATTATCATTATGATCTATGTACCTACCTATATGAATGATTAGCAATAATAAAAAATGGATAATACAATTAGAAGGAAGTGGAAATCCTCTTAAAAGAAATGCCTTCCTATCTATTGTCAGAAAATGTCCAAAATACAAATGTCTGACGTTTTCTAGGGTCTGGTTCTCCTCGACCACCAAATATATTTATCGAAAATAATAATTGCATGCAAAAAAACTGACAGAAATACATAACTGTTTTTTGAACGTTTTGTGATTTTCGAATTTCAACTATTGGGCGAACACTGAAATATGTTTCATTTCAATTTAACAGAAGTCAAGTTTTGATTAAATTTGGTGTTGAATGAATGAATATATTGTGGAGCTTATTGTACTGCGACCTATAGATCTATTGTGCTCCCATCTAGAGCTGGGTGAGGTTTCTCATATTAAAGCTCTTCCCCCAAACCTATTTCTCTCAGGAATTTCCAGTATTTTGGGTACTTTCAGAGGATAAATTGCTCCTGAAAGCGTCCCAGGTATTTATTTTTTGGTGCATGAGTGCATCGCAATTACCTAATGCGTGGTTCGGCGTTTCCCCGTGAATGTTTCCGAATCTGCTGGTGGCACTACTTAGGTACTACCTACCTAGGCCTAGAATATTTAGGTGACTTCTGAGTTTATAGTGGCCGGTGAGGAGGCTCGTTATAATTCTGGTTATTCGTACTGCTGATGCAGTTCTGGGTTATAACAAGTTCTGGGTTATAACAAGTTCCCATGAAAGAGTTTGGCTGCCTAAGCTTGAGGAGTTCTTTCCAAAATTTGGATTTATTGATCTCCTCTTTTTTGTATTTTATTTTTAATCACATTCACTCCTAAACCGTAATAGGGCTCAGGTCCCGTTAAGGTAGTCCTTTATTTTTGCTAAGGAGTTTGCCTCTTCATTACTCTGAATACCAACATGCCCAGGTACCTATTGAAGCGTGAGATTATTGTTTTTGCCGTTCATTTAGCCTGCCTACACATTCCCACACAATTTTAGAGTTTATCTTCAAAAATTTAAGATAATTTAACTTGGATTTGCTGGTGGGTTTAAGATAAAACTTCAGAACTGATATAAGTTGATAGAAATTCGACCAAAATTGAGTTTCACGATAGTTGATGTTTTAGTCATTATCAGATTTGAAAAAACAGCTCGATAGATAAGTTTTTAAATTTACAAGAATATTGGTGATACATACCTACTATTACCTACGTAAATAAGTTTGCAAAACGTCATCAATATTTGTAAAAAATGTACTTAAAGCTCTTTTATGTATTTTTTTTAAACTATTGGTTTGTCGAAGGAAAAAAATTATCAAAAGTTTTCAAAGTATCTTGTAGAAATGATACCTATTCAAATTTCCAAAACTGCCCTTGATTGCAATCATTAGGTAGGTAGTTGGTAAGATATTTTTGATCAACAAAAAAAATAACTATCTTTTATCATTCAAAGTCCGATAGGTACCTACTTACTATATCAGACATAACATAAAGTATCGTTGATTAAAAGTTTAACAGTAAAAAGAAATTAAACAACAGATGGCTGTGCTGGCGATAGAACTTTGAATTATTGAAATGAACGTATACCTAGAGTTTATTCAGACTTGTGCTGCGCTGGCTATGCAGCAATGAATAAAACACACCTACTATAGGATTTGGGGTAGGTGCGAGGTTGGGTGTGTGCAAAATTTGTTTTGCATTTAAAGAATCTGGATTTAAAGCCAACCTCGCACCTACCCCAAATCCTATAGTTTCGCGTACGCGCTGTCGGGTCTTTATACAGATTCATATTTTAACTATTTTTAGGCTGAATGTCCAAGTAGGTAGGTACCTGCCTACATACCTATGTATGTAGGTTGTTTGTTTTTTGCTCTGGGATTTTATGCTAAATTGTAGGATTCATACAAAATTTTTTACGAATATTTCTATATCTGCATTTGAAAAATCAAAAGAAGTAGGTATTATATTTTTTAACTCCAATTCTTTCAAATCCAATAAAAACTAATTTCTGCGACTGACTGCACAAAAAAATTCTCTTCGTCCTCCTTCAACAAACAAAACAGAAAAAAACGGAATTGACAGAACCCGAACAGAAAACACATCTAAAGAGATAGACATGAAGTTATATTAAAAAAATAAAAAAAAGGAGAGGTGAAGTGAGTGAGTGGAGTTTTTTTTTATTCACTACATAACAAGAGAAACTTTAATTTTATGTTACACGAGGGGGTGGGTGAGAAAAAAAGAGGAAAGGAGTGGAATTTCTTCTAATGGAATCGAAAAATGCCGTACACATGAAATCATCGTCGTTTCAACAGATCCGACGTCTCGCTTCAGCCTCACCTCCATTCTATAACACCGCTATCCGCTGCGACTGACTCTACTCTACTCTATACTCCACACACTTTACACTTTATGTGTTATTCACTTCTGCTTCCTCTTCGTCGTTGTCGTTCTCGTCGTCGTAGTCGTAGTCGCCGTCGTTGAGTCTTTTCTTCTTCTTGATGATGAAAATTGCAACACAAAGGGGAAAAACATGAAAATGATAATTTCTTGTCGTTTCCTATTTTTTTCTTCAGACAGACAAATTTTTGTTGTTAAATTTCTATATCGTATAAGATTTTCGATTTTCCAATTTATAGGTAATATTTTTTTAACAAAAAAGGCACTGTTACACTTTAATTTGATTCTGCATTTTAATTTTTTTTTTTTAAATAAATGCAACAAAACTTTTTTCCATCTCACTTTTTTTTATTGAACACTTTTTCAATCGAAATTCTTTATTTTATAAAAAAAAAGACAGAAATACCCCGAAATTCTTCGAACACTGGAGGAGGAAAGAAGGCAAAAGGCATACACGATCGATCTACACGGAAAATACGTTTTTTTCTCTTTCCCTCGGCTCCACACTCAATTTAGGCACATAATTGGTATTAATTAGTTCTATTCTCAATAAGGCGATCAATTGAATAGACAAAAAAAACTATTAAATCCGTTATCTAAAACATTTAGGCGTGAAATATTTTACGACCATACACACATCGAGTTGTAAATTAAGAAAATAATTGGGAGAAATTTCCCCGCGACGATGGTGAACTGTGAAGTGCACTTTAGAAATTCAAAAAAAAAAACACCGAGAGCAAACGAATCCGACGTACATAACCAACGAATGGGCGATATTGGACTGTATCTTGTCCCTTTTCCGTCAAATTAAATGCTTTTGTGGAACGAGACGTTTTCGTTTTCTTTTTTGTTTTGACTTTATTTTACATTGGATTGTATTTGTTGTTGGTGTATTTGTATATTAAAAATGAGTTGAACTCAAACTGGAATTGGAAAATCACTCACAAAAAAGTAATTACAAAAATTCACTATATTTTGTTGGACATGCGCGGACGAGCATTTTTCTCCTACCTCTGATCACTGGGTTCAATGTTTACTGTTTCTAAAAAGGAAATTTAAACTTAATTTTTTTCGATTTTGAAGTGTTGGATTGAGGTTTTAAATGATAATTTATACAAGCAAATGAAATACACAAGCGGTAGGTTGATTTTTTTTGAGAAAATGATGATTTTATGTATAAAATTTAAAAATGAAAAATTCACATCACTGCATATAACTGAAACATCCAACAAGTTGAGCGGCCATATTTCTTCTAGTTGGGTGAGTGAAAGAATTGTTTTCATGCAACTGTCTCGCTTGTTTTTTGAATGGTTTTGCTATTCGCTTATAGACGGCGAAAAGAACGCTAAGACAAACTTTCAGTAGGGTGACACATACTTTTTGTTTTAAGAAAAATTTGCTTTGAATGCTTTTAGACGCTGTAGTGTTCTTTCAGCGTCTAAAAGCAGTCTATTAAAGAAATTACTTCCTGGAAAATGCAATAGTGAATGGAATTCAAGGCCAACCTGTTCACAGGTTGTCATCTTAATTATTATTTGTTCTTGGGTAGGGTCTGGTTAACCAAGATAATTTTGTATTTCATGTAAAAGAAACATGAGACTTTACAAGGAATTAAGTGCCCTTTCACACGAGGAAACAAGTTGCTGGAGATTTTTTGACGTTTTCTTTTAATTTTCAATTCCCTACAATCGTAGACCGTTCAATCCTCTTACTTGGTGCCCTTCTCAACCAAAAACTGAAAGTTGCTGGAAACTCAGTTTCCTCGTGTGAAAGGGGACTAAGGGAAAACTTAAGTAAATCTTCAGTAACTTGTTTCCTCGTCTGAAAGGGTTGTGTACACTCAAATATTGAGCCTTAAGGTTCCCCCACACCAACGCGAAACTGTCGCAAAGGATTCGCGTTGATGTGGGGAAACCTTTAAACCTTAATATCAAGTCTCCACTTGACTTTAACGATGATAGGATTATATACATGTCAAGAAAAAACAAATGGAAGCATAAAAATCCATCTACATGTCTCGATATAGCAGATACAAATCAATTTGTTGCTTGAACTGTGGCTGTGATTTTGGACATCGTTCATGTCGATTGGACGCGACTAATGTAGCACACTTTTTATTGTCTTTTTAA
The DNA here is from genome assembly GCA_929447395.1 of Epistrophe grossulariae. Taxonomy (NCBI): domain Eukaryota; kingdom Metazoa; phylum Arthropoda; class Insecta; order Diptera; family Syrphidae; genus Epistrophe; species Epistrophe grossulariae. The sequence goes on along the minus strand of OV839569.1, from coordinate 33,622,744 downwards.
AGATCACATCTCCATCTGTAGTTGATAATTCTGTACTTAATCGTAACAAGCAAGATGAATTGAGAAACGTCAAACAGAAAACTTTTGCTTTGTACATGAACGAGAGGAATATTCTTGTTTTCTGATTTTACATCATTTTCGTGATAAATAAATAAAAGTAATTTTATCTCAATTATTTTTTAAAGAAAAAAGTTAAAATGAGTTCAGGATTTGTAACTGAAACCGAAGCAGCAGAGGCCCGTAAACGTCGACAAGAAGAATGGGAAAAAGTTCGCACACCAGATCAGCCATTGGGTTTGTTTTTTTTTTTTTTTTTTCGTATGACAATTATTAATTATTAATTATTTGTAATTATTATTAAAAATAGAACGTCCGGAAGAGCCTTACGATGGCAGAACACTCTATGACAAACTCAAAGAACAAAAACTCCAAAAAGACATGGAATACGAGGAGGCACACAAACTTAGTAACAAAATGCGTTCAAGTAAAAACCTTTTATGACTTCTGATATATTTTTTAAGAAAATCTAATCCGTGGATTGGACGACGATGAAGTTGAATTTCTCGATCTCGTCGATAGAACTAAGATGAACAAAGAGAAACTCCAAATGCAGGAAGAAGCTAAAGAATTGAGAGAATTCCGTGAACGCGTTGCTACAGTTCAAGAAGAATCAATTGATAAGGTAAGTACGTCTTCTTCTTCTTCTAGTCTTATATCCGAGGAACAAGCTTTCATAGCTTCTCTGTGATTTACCTTTAGAAAATCCAATCAGAAATAGCAAAACCCAAAGCTAAAACGTCACATGCCAGTAACTCTTCGTCCAGACAATCGCAGAAATCTCTAATTGGTTCGGTTGTTAAACGCAAAAATGGTGAAACTAATGCGGTTTCACCTAAAATCACCAAAACTGAGACTATTTCTAAGAGTCCCAAAAAATCTGAAGAAGAACCTACCGACCCCGAGCCCAACAAACTGCCAACGAGCATAATTACAAATCAATTTGATAAGGGAAATTTCAAGTGCAAGGCTATTCTACCAGGAATCGGTCCGTACAATGATACCAGCGATTCAGAGATGAGCAGTGACAGCGAAGATGAACCACAGACTTGCTGTCAGTATGACTTGGTGGGTCGAAAGCGTCCAAAGAGGAAAGCCGACAATCATGAGTAAAGTATTAGAGGGATGGTGAGGTATATAAGAATTCGGAAAAAAATTGTTTTAATAAAAAGCTCTTCTTCAACGATGAATGCTTGTGTTATTTAAGTTAATTAATTAATGGGTAATTATACGGAGCAGACGCTATCTTTGTAATGGGATGGTTCATCTCGCAATTTTTATCTCGATTTTAATCATTTCGTTTTTATTATTTGGACTTTTTTATTTCGCTAGCTAAATTTAGTCACTTCTATTATTTTTTGGTCCTCTGTCCCGCTCACGGATCTCCGTTGCTCCGCTTAGGGTATGTTCAGTCGGCAGGCAGGCGCTAATATATAAAGTTTTTTAAGCCAAACCTCAGGGGCATCGAAACAATAGATCAAGATGAAAAAAAAAAGCGAAAGAATTCTTTCTCAAAAAAAACAGTACAATTTATTATGAAAATCATTTTATTAAACCAAGGAAAACAGAATACTAAAATCAAAAGCTCCCCTTACTACGCCTTCTTTTTGTTTCGATTTCTATTCTTAACATTTGTAGCTTCGTAGAAATTACTTCCGATCTTCTTTCTCTTTTGACTACGTTCTGCAGCACGTTTCTCCTTCGATGTCATCTTCTTCAATTTTTTCGAAGGAGCTGGAGTGTCGGCATCTTCTTCTTTGAAAGTACCACTAGCTGTTGGTACTTCTTTTGGTTTTGATTTCTTATGCACAACTCTCTCCAAATCCTCGTCATACTCATCTTCAGAATAGAAATCACTCGCGCCATCTGATGAATCTTCTTCGGCGTTCAGTTGTCTCTTCCTCTTGCGCTCTAATCGCTCTATTTTCCTTGCTTCCAGAAGTTCCACGTCGATCTTGTCCAGCTCTTTGACATCGGATTTATCGAATTCCAAGCCTACTTTAATTTTTCGGAAGTCCTGCAGTTGTTTGAACTCCTTTGCCTTCTTCACCGATTCACTGACAAATGTTTTCTCTGACTTGGCATCATCATCAGCCGGTTCTGGGGCGACTTCTTCGGGTTTTTTGTCGATTTGCGACTTTGGAATCTCATAACCTTCTGGAGCTACATAGAATGGCAACTTACCACGTTGCCAATCATTCAAAACCATCCGTGAAGTGACTGTAATATCTGGTTCACCCCCCTTCAGCAGCTTACCGCTTTTCTTAGATAACTGTTCGAGGAAGTCCTTGGACGACTCCCACTGCTCAATTTTGTAGGTTTTACTTATGTACTCTTTGCGAACTCGCTGCAACACGGTCTCGACATAGTCTTCTGGATTCGTGACAAGTTCCACGCGTACCACACCTTTTAGCACCTTTTCTGTGTCTGTCTCGGCCGAGGGATAAACCACACCCGGGCAATCGATCAGAAAGATTCTCTTCATCAGAGTAATGTATTGCCAGACTTTGGTCTCTCCAGCAATGGGGGCTACATTGCAGACTTTCTTATTCCGCAGTGCATTGATGACCGAACTCTTACCAACATTTGGGTAACCAATGAATCCAATACTTATCTGTTTCTTGTCCACATGAAGTTTGCCCAGCTGTCTAAAGAGATTAATAAGTGCACCCTTACCGAATGGATGCTGGAGCGATGCATGAAAGGCTATGGTGGGATATTCAGCGCTAAGAATTGCTACCCAACGCTGTGTTACCCAAACTGGCACAAGATCCACTTTGTTCAGAATGAAAAACAAATGTTTGTGTGGTTTCTCTTTGCGAAGGAACTCTTCTATGTACTTTGAACGGGTTCCCATGGGATCACGGGCATCTAGAACCTGCAACAATACATCCGAAGCATCAACTACTTTGTGCAGTTCGTTCCAAATTCGTCTACTTTGGCCAGCGGCGAAGATCCAATCTCTTTTAGCGTCTTTAACTCCTGTATCTTCACGTACAAGGTCAACATCTTTCGTGTCATCATATTTATCGGCTAACTCATCAGCAGCTTTGCTCAAATCTTCTAAATCACGAACTTTCAGTGTTGGACGTTTGCGTTGCTTCTTGGGTCCAAAGACACTGTCAAAGCTCTCTGTGTCCAGCAAATGGACACGTTGATGTTTGGCCGATTCATTGAGCAGAGTTATAGGAAGATTGGTTGGCTTCATGATAACTTGATAAGGATCTTTCACAGCTTTGCCGATTTCATCCTGGAACTTTTGCAAAGCATTTTGAGAAATGACACGAGAGTTACTAAACCATTTGGGGGTTGGTTCTACCCGAACCATAGCACCAGACTTAAGACGACCCTAAAAGATTTGAAGAAAAAAACAAAATGTTCGAATGAGCTTACAGCACACAATTTTATATGCCAACATACCTGAAATGGTGCCGCGACGATAACTTTTCCAGTACGGTCTCGCTTTGCCTTGAAATTACGATACATTTGGAGACGCTTGATCGTTCCCTGGGTACGGGGATGAGCGACTCCTTTTAATCCACTTTTTGGACGTTCTGGATTCATAGAGTGATTAGATCTATTGAATCCCTGTTTCCGGGGAGCCCCGGTGGTACTTCGCACTTTGGGCATGTTTAGTTTTTGAAGTTTTACTGTGAAACTATTAAAATTTATATTTTATATGCGAAAACGTGAAGTAAACACGCTCGCTGGCACAAAACGAAAGGAAAGTGAGGTTATGTGGTCTTGTTTTGGATGACATTTTAAATGTCAAATAAGTCTACACAGTTTGTGTAGAAATGCAGTTTTTGTTCAGAGCTCTCAAAACTAGATTAAGGTGCCTTGCACATTTAGAAAAAAACGTTTGTTTTCCTAGACGTGTTATCAGAATTGATCCATATAGATCTTCAAAAAAACCAGTAACACAACAAAAACACGAAATCCTACTCTGTATCGAGATCACGTTTCATAATCCAAAAATAGATTGCTATTTATGTTTTCTAAAATGTTTTCTAAAGGCCAGGCGTGCACATGCAACTAAACAGTTTGGTTTCGATTTTGAGTTCTATAGGATTATATGAAAGTCTGTGCGCATGCATGTGCGCGCACTCCCATATAAACCTATTGTGCTCAAAATCAAAACCAAACTGTAAAGTTGCCCGTGCGCACCTGACCTAAAGGAAAGGGATAAAGGATCCCCCAAACCAACGCGAATCTTTCGTGGCGACGACGAATACCAACGTGTTAATTTCATTGAAAACCACGACGTGTTGTTATTATTGTTTTCATCATCGCCGCGATAGTTTCGGGTTGGTTTGGGGAGCCTTAACATAATATGCTAGAAAACTAAACAAACAAGCAAAAAAGGAAGGTATATAACGCTAATGTCACTCTGATCTGTAATATTTGATTTTCATAGGATCATCTATATGGATCACAAGCGATAATAAAACTTAGCTATTATGTCTGTTCCCGTACTGACCAAAACAACGAATTTCTACGAATCAAATTAAATATAAGTTTATATAAAAAAAATGTGTTGTTTCGGACAGAAAATCAAAGTTTTAAACTAAAGGAACGCACCTATTTTGTAAAAACAAAAGTAGTTTTGGATAGTTTTGGACGAAAACGCGAACATCCCTATTAAAAAGCCCATCTACATCTTGAATTAAACTCTCCAATTCTATCCATCCATTAGTCACAATTTTGACATTTGATTGTAATTAAATTTTTGTGTTTTTTTACAATTTACACAAAAACAAATGTTAAAACAATTTAATTATTTCCTGATAATTTAATCTATCTTCAACAAAGAAATATCTCAACTATCAAAATTAAAGGACAAATAACAAGTTCGTTGAAAAAATTAAGCACTGCGACTTAAGTGAAAGCCCACAAGAAGAAAACAAAAAAAAAATAATCGATTATGGTTGGGATTGTTGATGAATCGTTTGTGAAATTTCCAATAAGTTCTCGAATAAGAATCAACAATAATACTGGCACTGTTAAATATGTTGGAGAGGTAAAAATCAATCGATTCGATTTATCAATTTTTTGTCTTAAACTTATTTCTCATCAGGTAAATGGTTACGATGGTATCTGGATTGGTGTCGAGTGGGACGATCCCAGTCGAGGCAAACACAATGGAAATGTGAACGGACAAAGGTACTTCCCGACCGGCCATCCTTCATCGGGAAGTTTCGTACGAGTGGGTAAAGTAGGAGCTTTTGAATCGCTAGAAGAAGCTGCAAGGGAAAGATATTTGAATACTTCAGGATGTATTTTAGACCAAAAGCTATTGCTGGAGGCTCAGGCTCACATGCAAGCTTCGCTAATGGAGATTGTTGGTATGGATAAAATTGCCCGTAAACAAAGCAAACTCGAGCTTCTTACGGAGATCAGTGTAGATGGATCGAATGTGAACTCAGCTGGTTACTTAATAGAGTTCTCCAACTTAACAACATTGAATTTGAGTCACACACTAATGTGGAATTGGACGGATGTTGCTGATATTACATCGCAAGTACCCACGCTTGTAAACTTAAACTTGAGGTTAGTTGCTTTGTTTTTGATAGGCAAGTGTAAGTTTTTTTAATTTTTTCATTTTCAGTTGCAATCGCATGAAGGTGCCTACAAATGAGCAAATTGTTAAATTGGGATCCTCTTTCCGGTACTTGGAACATATTAATTTGGGAAATTGTGGATTCAAGAATTGGGAAGATGTTAAGACGACTGCAAAACTTTGGCCAAATATTCTATCAGTGGGTTTGCAAGAGAACGATATCTTAGAACTCACACCAGTCGATTGTATGGAAATATTCAAGAATTTGCGGTAAGTTCAAAATTAACTTGCGAATATTTAATCACACCTTTAAAGTAACTATAAACTTTGTGGAAATAAACTCAAGTTGTTTTTTTATTCAAACCTAAAATCTACATAATTTTAGTAACCTTTCTTTCCTTCCACAAATTACAGTGAATTAGATTTACATCGTACAAAACTCTCGGATTTCGACCAAATCATTAAGCTTGGAAACATAAATACCTTAAACTGCTTACATTTAATGGAAAATGGTATCGAAGAAGTCAAGTTACCCGATTGTGACCCAAATAAAAAACTAAACATATTTATTGGATTGGCAAAATTGAATTTATATAATAACCCGATCTATGATGAAGTGAGTTTTCTTGATTTTTTTTTTAATTTAACTACTTTTACAAAATCTTATTATTATTTGTCTACTTGGTAGATTGGTACCTTTAATGAATTGGACAAACTTCCGGCACTAGTGAATCTCAGTATGACTCCACATTTGAAGAGCGATTTTGAAGAAATGTTATCTAAGGCAATCGCATCTATTCCCCAATTGAAAGTTGTCAATAAAATAGAAATAACCAAAGAAGACCGTCGCGGCGCAGATTATGATATTTGGAAGAGGTACGCTTTAGATTGGCTACAAGCTGAAAAAAATCCAGATTTAAAATTGGTATTTTGCAAGAAGCATCGCTCATATCCGTTATTGGTCAAAAGTAATTCAACGATTTATCTATTTACTTGAAAAAAAGAAATAATTTCATTTTGCTTCTTTTTTAGAATATGGGTCGCCTGCTGAATTTGTTCCACGTAATCTTGGAAAAGTCTCGAATTTGATAAAACTTCACATTCAAAATAAAATCACTGGTGAAGTGTGGGAAAAAAAGGTTCCACGGAAAATATCAGTACAAACCTTACAAGGTTTGATCATAAAACACTTTAAATTGGAAAATACAATGCCAAAGTTATCCTATGCTGATGCTAAACATCCTGATTTAATTGTTGAATTGGAGAACTGTTCAAAGAATTTGGACTTTTATTCTATTCTTGAAGGAGATACAGTAACAGTGGAGTGGTAAATGGCATCGAGGCACTATATAACAAGTACAATTTATGCATTGTTACGGAAAGGCAATAGACTTTGAATACAGCATTTGATCGTTAGATGTTTCTTGAAGAAGTGATTATTATTGTATTAAACTATATTAATTTTTCTATATTTTCAAATTACGCTGAACAAATTCTTTGTCAGAAAATATTTTTTTTTATTAAAAACATTATTTTTTATTTAACTTGTTTAAATTTTTCTTTATAAGTAAAAAAATACAGCGTTCAGTGTAATATCTGTTTTAAAATGTCTCTTAATATATTTTATGAGTTAAGTTCTTTTCCGTTAATTGATTTCTATCCGGAAAAAGAATGCATAAGAAAAAAATTCAAATGTTAAGGAGTGTTTCAAAAGTTGATAAATAATTTCAAAGAAAAGAATCGTGCTGGAACGCGTAGTGTTGATGTTATAAAGATAGGTAGTCAAAAATTTAAATCCAGATGTATATTGATTCAAGTTCAATTAACTTACATCTGGATTAATCGAGTGAATAATATGCCGGTATAGTATGAGACGCAAATTTGAATGTTTGCGGTCGTATTTATAAACGTTATTCTAACAGCCGTCTAAGTTATAGATACAAATTTTTAGATAATATTTAATTTATAACTTAAATCCAGGTGTAAACTATACAAATTCAATAAATATATCTGGATATAATTTTAAAACTAAATGTATCGTTTGAATAATATGGCTGTAAGAGTTATCTAACTTATGTCGAATTCCTTTCAACAAAAGAATCGAATTTTCTTTTAAAAAGAATCGAATTTTTTCTGTCGTTGAAAGGAATACGAAAAGACGAAAAGAATCGATTTTTTTTTTGTGATTGTGTGTGTGGCACTTGACAGAAACAATTTTGAAGTAAAATATGCAGAAAATATTCAATTTGGAAAATATTATTATTGTTAATTGAAAAGCAACGCACTATAAAATTCACCGAACATTCGTTGCAACCAAAAACACAATTTGTTTTCTTAAAACACCGCGACATTCAATTTGACATTTTAGAAATTTCAAATCTTGCTAGTGTGTGTGCAAATCGGTGTAAAATCTTTCTTGAATCTTGCTAAATTAGCAAGATTCGTTTTGACAGAAAAAATTCGAATTGTTCAGAAAAAAATCGATTCTTTTAGAAAAAAATTCGATTCCTTTGTTGAAAGGAATTCGACATTAGACAACAGACTCGGTTGTCTTAACCTTCGCTGATGAACCATTTTATTTAATAAAGCATATTTACAACTACTATTTGGGACTATAAATGACTAATTAAAATCTAATAAATACGCCTGTTGGGCTTTTGATTGTGCGATTGAGCTTTTTATTATATTTTGTCATACAAATATTTATTTATCGGCACTTTTTGGTTTTTGTTTACCGAGAGAAATTTTACTGCGCTAGCTATAAATTTACAAATAAAACACGCCTTGTATAAAATAATTTGTTCATAGTCCAATACGGACTTATAATTGACATTCTATCAAAATAGGAGACAAAACAAACTGTCTTTGAATAATTTGAAATTAAGGTTCCCCCACACCAACGCGAATTTTCGGTGTTGTTTTCATTGACAACCACGTGTTGTTATTGTTGTTTTCGTCGTCGCCACCGAAAATTCGCGTTGGTTTGGGGATCCTTTAAGGCTCTCCCAAACCAACGCGAAACATTCGCCGACGACAGACTTTTGTTGTTGTTTAGCGTTGTGTATTTGTCATATTTTGTGTTATTGTGAATGATTCGCTACGATTTCGCATTGGTTTGGGAGAGCCTTTAATCATCAGTTGAATTGTCATTTTGAATGACAAAAATACTGATACATTTTAAACTATTTACACGAGTACTGTATAGACGTGTCGATAAATCTGGATTAATTGACAGTTTTTCAAAACAATTATATTATAATCTTTGCATACAGCCATCTCATATCACACCCGAACACGTTCACTTTAAAAAACATTGGAGACTTTTAAAAACTGCACATGTAGAGAAAAGTGACAGGCCATTTAGAACTGTCACTCATAAATTTTTCAATCGAAAAAGGGATTTTCCTATTTGCCTTCAAGTTTTTGGACAAAAATCTAAAAACTCCTTTGAATTTCTTCAAAATGAAAGTTCCAGTAGGTAAAAAACACGTTGAAATTCTCACAGCTTTGTAAGTATTACCTTATATCACCAAACTAAACAAATAACAATATAATTCACCACTAACTAAATCATCAATGAAAGAGTTAAGCAAATTTGGTTATAGTTATGCAACTATGATCGTTCATGGTATAATATACATCTCCAGAGGCTGTTTTAAATTTTTTTTTCTAAACAAATGCAAGCAAATATTCAATTCTACATTCATATGTAAATATAGAAGATATTTTAACACTACTATTATTTTCATATTTACTTTTGCCATATTCACTACAACAAGTGTTGTGGATTGAAATCAATATTTTCGTGAAAAAAATTATGAAAAATCCCAAACACCCCAGGAGTTAAAAGTCGTGGGTTCCATAATCGTCATGATTAATATAGTATGATGTATTTGAATTTTGCAAGTTCATAACCTTTTTCATAATTATGCATTCAATCCAGATAAATATTCTGTTAAGCCTTCAATCTGATTCAAATTCAGACCGCTTACGACTTTGGGTCAAAACAATTCGAATAGAATGTTGAACTTAAAATGCAAAATTTCACTTCTGTGCTAAGTTCAAAAATAGCACCAGTGAGATTTTATGAATGGATTTCCTGTTGAAAAAAAAATTAAGCTACAAATATTATTCAAGTTCGCTAATTACTTACCATAACAAAAGCATCTTTCTAATTGATTTGTTAAGATGATGCAGGTCATAAAGGTTATGCGTTATCAATCACTAATTAACTATTGAGTGTTAAGAGATTGAATGACTTGCTTTTCTTGAACTTTGCATGAATACGTTAGTTAAATCTAAACCATAACGCATCTGTCATAAACAACTAAGAAATCATTTCATCATTGTCATAATTATAATGGTTTCTCTCATTCCTTAAATCCCTATAATATTAATAATTGATATTATTAAATTTATTTTATAGTGTTCCATCTCTAGTTCGTTTTGGTGGAGCAGCCTCCCTTGGTGTTCTTTATTTCACCGACTGGAAAGTTGTCCTGCAATACGTTCCATTCTATGGATCTAAATTCGAAAAATCAGAATAAACACATAATGTTGGTCATAAATTAAAAATAAATATGTATAAAGCCTGAGGTTTCTTTCGTCTTTTATTATTAATTTATTTCGATAGTCAAAAAATGAGTTATTGAAAAAAAATAATGAAATAGTTTAGCACGTTAAAACTACAGTAACAAATATTGTTTTGATCTGATTAGATCAGCACAAAAAATTGTATCTGATTATTTTGATCTATAGTTGCAAGGGCAATCGGCGATGATTTGTAAATTGTTTAAAATATTGTATAACGTGTTACGAACTACCACCAACTATTGGCGCCTGTAAACTTTTATTCCGTTTTATATTTTGAATTGTTTTTTGTTAATTTATTTTCACTCATTTGGGGAATTTTTATTTTTTTTAGCTCTAGAATCCCTCTGTAGTGGATGGAGCCTATAACTGAGACGTTCGTGTGTATTTAGCTTTACGTATTTTTTGGAATAGAAAGTTAAATAAACAAACATAGATGGTATATAGTAAATCTAGACAGATGGGGTTGCATCAGACTCGGCCTACAAGATTATTTTTGGACGTACAATGCAGTGGTGTGATATCGATCTTTACGTACGGTTACGGAAAATTTTATTAGGTGCACACATCCGCTCACAGAGTTCATTGCCAAATTCCTCATTTTATGGCTCTTGGGCTTGAAATAACTCAAACTCTGACACTACGTTAACGACTTACGCCACGCAAAATGATTCTGTATATGACGAATCTTTTTTTTGTATGCCAGACGGCGAGCGGTGCAATTTGGTCAACCGAAGGTGTTGCTAAAAGCGAATACGAAGCAAGTAGCGCATAACATCGTCTTACATTCTCGTTATTTCGACCTTTCACGGCCAATGACATCTGGGGTACGATATATCAATCATTACGTTGGTCGTTGGGCTCGATAGTTTGGTGGAATGTCTGCGCTCGCAGAGTTGATTGCCAAATCTAAATTTTTACCACTTATATTTAACTGATGCAAACAAGATGTCCTGCTTCATTGCAGATAAAAACCTCAACCGCAAACCACATGTTATATTTGTACTTTATATATAAAACTCCTTTCTCCTCCAAGAAAGGTGAATAAACACCTAGATTTACGTAGACAATATATAAACATACTATACTCATATTGATCATTTTGAAGATCTTCTAGAGTATATTAATTCATCTACAATCGATAAAAATTCAGAATAAGTTTTTCGGTAAAATGTATCGGATCAAACATTCTTAAAAATTTGAGTCGCCCGTTTTTTGAAAAACTTGAACTCACCCTGAAAATCAAACTTTGTGTTTTTTGAGATCTGGGTCTCCCTGAACTCGACCAGAAGTAGACCTAGGTTTTTCGCTGTGGCGAGTTGAGGTAACGAATAAACTCATATGTTTTAAGTATTGAGCACAGAACTTTTTATTTCTTGCGTTAAATACAACAACATAATTTAAAGCCCCATGATGTTTTTAAAAACCCAGGTTTTTTTTTGACAATTCTTGGGGTTATCAAGAAATCAATCATGGGTAAAGTTCAACGAACGAAACTATTAGGCCAGGCGCGCACATGGAACTAAACAGGGGCCCAACTATGTAACTCGATTCTACAATAAAAATATTCGAATTCGCAAAATCTCAGCTCGCTAATTCTTTAGCAGACGCATATAAACGGAAATAGAACAGCGCTAGTTGAAGAAGTCAAAAAGTCGCAAGCACCAAAATTTGACCCCACTTTCATACATATTATTACCACTTAAAATAAGCATTGAAAAGAACTTTCGAATACATTCGAAAGTAGAAGCAAGTTACATAGTAGAGCCCCAGAATTAGATTTTTTTAACAAGATTTGGTTATTATTTTTTTCCTAAATCTTGATTATACAAAATTTAAATAAATTAATAAGCATTTCTAAATTAAATCTATTTGCTTATGGTTTTGTTTGTTTATGTGAATATTTCAAAATTAAAATTTGTACATGAAATACATATGTATGTATGTATATACATAGAGCCAACTGGTTTAAATTATTTGATTAAGAATTAAAGGAATTTTTTGTATTGTTACAAAAATTAAAAAATATTAAACTTATAGATTTTCTGTCAAAATTTTTTGTTTGCTCGATTCTATTTTCGCTTTGAAACAAAATATTGTTGAATACAAATATTTAATCAGTTGATATTTCTGTATATTCGTTTAAAAAAAAAAATTGAGACATTTTGCTGAAGAATCATTTTTATATTTCTGAGAATAGGAAATTTCAGAAACATATACTTACCTTTAATCAATTTAATTTCGCTAGTTTAGGAGTCTAAGATGCTATTTTCTGAAATATGATGTAAGAGAAAGTGAGACTTTTTATGATCTTCAACACTAAAGGTATCTAAACAGATGGCCAGTGTGTTTTAAGCAGAAGTTCTTCCAGTTTATCAGGATCAAATAATCTTGCCACAAGGAACTATTTCTTCGAAGACAAACTAAGGACCTTTGAATAGAAGAGTATACACAGCTGTCTTTCTTTGTGAATGTCTCATCAGAAGAATGACCATAAATGGTTCATAAAAAAATTAAAAAATTTAAATTTCTGCAACGCGGCAAAAAAACAAAAACCACCGTGAATTTGATCGCATTGTGACTGCCATATTGCTTTTATGAACACAGTTGTCAACTGCTCCCATGCAAAGATAATGCAGTTTTCGTTAGTTTATGAAAGCAAATCTTGCAGTATTGCTGCATTTCTACATTTATGAACTCGACCCAACTTAGCTGAAACTAAAAAAACCAGCGTTGAAAAAATGTTTTTCGCAAAAATAGCCAATGGTATCCCTAAATTCGAATTCAGAATCAGATCTCGGGTTGGTTCTGGGAGATACTCATGCCTAATGTTCCTCTTATTTCTTGCTACTACTACTTCTTTTACTTATTTGCAAACCGGGGAGCAGTGGACGGTTTTTGGAAATAATATTGTTGAAGTTTTGAAAATTTTTACAACATTTTTCCTTTGTAAACCCTAAAAAGTTGAAACGGAGACAAAAAGAAAAAGTTTGAAAATGTACCCACTATGGAAAACTTTCGAAATTTTAGCTTGAGAACTTTATTATTAATCCTAGAATCACTGAAACTCATTTCAGACATGTACACTGTACAGACCAAAGATACTGAATTATATTCAATTATATTGAGTATCTTTGATACAGACCAAAAATATTTTAAAGCTTTCGAACCTAAATCTATACAAAAAATATATCCTCCTCACCGAATTAACACGTTTCTAACAATTGTCTTTGACCATCAGCTTGTCTTTTACAAATCCTTATTTGGCCAGCTCATTAACACATAAAATAACATTATTATAAAAGTATACAAACGCAAAATAAATAGGTATTATTAAATTATCCAGCTTGGTTTATACAGATCCCAGCTGTAAATTTAAATAGGGAAATCACATAAATTTTAAATCTTATTCATAAAACCGTTTTATTGGTTGAATCCAAAACAATTGCGCAGTTTAAAAAAATAAATAAATATTTTCTTTCTATTGAAACCGAAATATAAACATTTAACTTTAGCCCTTCTGCGACTGACTATCAGTTGAAAAATAAAGCAATCGTCATCAAAACAGTTCAATATCCCCCTTGTATACAAACTCATATCCAATAATCTGTCTGCATTAAAAACTAATAAATCTGAGCTCTCTGGATGAATTTTATGTTGTCTGTCGCCAGATTTAATTACAGTTTAGTCTGCGCAAATTTTTTTCGTTTGCTTCGTTTTACAAAATGAATCAGATTCTAAGACGAACTTCCATATCATAAATGCTCGCGCGTGTCTTATATTTTATATCACCTTTAGTTGTTTTTGTTGGATTTTGTATTCAACATAACATATATACATTCATCGCTAGATCACGCCATCACTTACATACATATTTATATGACGTGGGAGTTTACATCTGATGCAACATGTTAAAATGTTTTTTTTTTTTGCAAATACATACCTACAATAAATAACAGTTTTTGAATCTTTAATAAACCAAAGTTATATCCAGGTTTTTTTCCTTGGGTCAGTGACCGTAAATTAAGTTCAAAATTGTGAATCAAATAGAGGCAACAATTTAGTTTATCATAAGATATTGCTTGTTTACTTATGCTGTTTAAGATTATTTTGTGGTTTATGAATAACTAAATAAACTTAAGCTTCAGCTTAAGTAGTACTTATTTTAACTTTGCGGCTTTGGTAAACATTGATATATTCTAATCATGATCGTCATTTTTCAACATAGTTTCATATAAATATATCCATCTTTCCTATATTAAGACAAAGCATATTAATTTCAAAGAACTCGTTTCGCCTTTTCATTTCTTCAAAAAATTGCGAGTTAATGCATTTTGCAATGTTCCAAAGATTTGGAAATCACGTGGGTCTAAATCAATCGAGTTCGACCCATTTCACACATGCCAGGTCACTACGTTTCACTAAAATAAAATGTATTCTTCCTGTTTTAAATTAAAATGAGTCCAAAGGCTTTATTTTAACTAAAACTAAAAAAGGCATAGCCTAAATTATTAAAATTGGAAACGTGAGATACTTTTTTTTAAATTTATTTTGTTTTATAGTATTGTAGAGCTTATAAGCGTAAGGAGCTGTTAATCCATATGTTGAAATAGCATCAATTTCCTAGGGTAATTCTTCGGCGGATCTAAAAAATAGGTGATAATATTCTTGGAGTTAATGGGTCCTATCGAGAGTCTCGAGGGGAATTTTATTATTTCCATTTATTGCCATTATATTTAAGTTTATGGATAGCTATAAACCAAAAATACTGCCGATGAGCGTTCTAAAACGTGAACATTATTTGTTTTTCGTCCATTTCACACAAGTGAAAGATATTTGGCCACAATTTTTGAGTTCAAGCAGTTCGGTCAATGCATGTTTATACATATATATGTATTTATTTATACATATTATGCATGCTGCTGCATTCTTGTTTTTTTATGTATTCGCAATTCCTTAACTCCGACTTGAAATGTGTGAAACAATGCGCAATTCATCTTTGCCCGGTCTTACATACATTCTGAGTTATTGCGTCATTCGTGCAAAAATAATCAATATTGTTAAAAACCTTGATCAAACGGGTTTTAAAGAGACAATTCTTCGAATTACACCCGTTACTAGAACAATACCTAAATGAATAACTATCTGTATTTATCTATGTGATTCATCAATTCTGGGGGAAACCTCAGACCCTTTAACAAAAACAAATGTTGATGTGGCGGCGGAATAATTCAAGTAAATTTTTTTTTGTGACCAAAGTTGAGATCAGAGATTTTGTTAATAATTTAATTAAATTAAAAGTCAGACCATTTACATTGCAAATATGATATGTATGTAGTTGACTAGAATAACTGTGCACTGGTGGTTTCGTTCTCTAAATTAAAACATTCATAGAAAATTGGGTTAGGATTCTGTTTTCCAATGCCCTAATGGTTAATTGAAGAAGAATTTGAAACTATGTACTTAAGAAACTATTCGCGACAGTTACAAAAGGTAAGTTGACTATTACATTTTTAGCATTTTTGGGAAAACAGTTTAATCTTATTCCAAGAAGATTATTTTGAATAGGAGGTTAAAAGTTCAACAAATTGTCAATTATTAATCACAAGCCGATTACACAGAAATGTAGCTAATTTGCCGTTTATTTTAAATTAAAAAAAAAAAGTTTTGGCTTAAGTCGACCTAAGCCACTTTACTTAAAAAGGTAAAAATTTTATTCTGGCAATAGTATTGTGAACATGTACCTACCTACATAGCAACAATTCCAATTTCTGTTTTTTTAATCTCAAGATTGTAGTAAGTAAAAGAAAATTTATTCTATATTAATATTCATTTTATATGATTCAAAATAGCTTTTACCGGCCTTTCGGTAATTAAAAAAAGTGCTCTTAAAAAGTATGTATGTACATACATATACATAAAGTATGTATATACGTTTTGCTGATATTTTGCTTATACTTGCGCTCCGAAAATTTTGTTTTTGCTCTATAACATCATTCCGATTACGATGATTTTTGTGATAAGTATGAGTACAAGAAAAACTCGAGATAGGTATATTATAATTTGAAGTACGACGAGCAAATTATGTACATACATACTTACACATCTAGACACATGAAAAATAAGTTAAAGGCGTAAAACACCGAGTTAAAGACAAATTCGATTGACCTACATATTTCTTATGAAAAAAGAAAAATTATTATACCGCCCATCTAACACGTGCTTGTTTCTCGATTGGTTGTTATGAATGTCCCAATCCAGCATCAATAACAATATCAAATATATGCCACCAAAAGCGTGGTTTATTTGTTTATGAAGGTTCCTCTTCTTTGATTGTTTTTTTGTTTACAAACAAACCAAGAAATCGAAGCAACAAAACGAAAAAAAAAAACATCAAACGTTGTAAAAAAAAAATAAACAAAAAAAAAACCCAGTTGCAATATCCATTTAACTGCCCACTGCATTTGTGTAGTGTTACTCCAAAATAAACCATCTATAAAAAATATATAAAAAGAGAAACATATAATTCCAATATTTTAAACATATTTTTATTTTATATTTGTTTTTTTTGTATAGTGCAAATTAAAAATAAAAACGACAATAAAGAGAGAGATAGAGAACAACTTATTGTTTTTTTTTACTGAATATATATGCGTATATATGTGTAACTTATTTTTCGAATGGAGGAAGAAGGAAGCAACCCTTTCTTCATAAATAAAATACAATTAAAATGTTTATACTTAAAATTCTCCCGTGTCTATTTACCATTCTAGTTTTATTTGTATTTTCAATAAAATAGACTCACGGTGATCCTACTTTCTTTTGAAATTCTTATACAATCTGTTTTTTTTATTTATCAATAATAAAATTAAAAATTAAAATTTGTATGGTTTCCTAATTGATTTTCTTTAGTTTTTTTGCAAACGGCTCACCGTCTCTCTCCTCTAGTCAATTTAGATTTAAAGGTTTTGCTTGCTCCCACGAGAAGCAGCTACGTCCGAAATGTCCATAAGTACTAGTCCGCTGATAGATGGGATGTCTCAAATTTAAATCCTTGACAATCCTACCGGGTCGCAGGTCGAAGTTAGCCTTGATGATGGCGAGCAGCTCCTTCTGTGTCTTATGTGAGGTGCCATAGTCGAAGACAGTAATGGAAAGAGGCTCCGCTACGCCAATAGCGTAGGAGACCTGCACCAAACAGCGTTTGCATATGCCTGCTTTGACCAAAGATTTGGCTACCCAACGGGCTGCGTACGCACCCGAACGATCTACCTTTGTGAAATCCTTGCCGGAGAAGGCTCCACCTCCATGAGCACCCCATCCGCCGTATGTGTCGACAATGATCTTTCGTCCCGTCAAGCCTGCGTCGCCCATTGGCCCACCAATTATGAATTCTCCACATGGGTTGATGTGGACAATAGTGTTAGCATCAAAATATTCTGCTGGGATCACATCTTTGACAACCTTATCCATGACTTCTTTGCGCAGGTCATCGATAGAGATTTTTTCCGAATGTTGCACGGACACCACTATGGTGTGCACTCGCTTGGGGATTGTGGATCCTCTGTTCAGAGTATACTCACAAGTGACCTGGGATTTTGAGTCGGGTCTGGCCCACCAGAACTCCTCGGAACGGCGCAGTTCAGCGATTCTCTGATTCAACTTGTGGGCGAGCACAACTGTCAGCGGCATGCATTCCTCTGTCTCGTCGGTGGCGTATCCAAACATGATTCCCTGATCTCCAGCTCCAATTTCATCTTCCGAGCGGTTTACGTGCACACCGGCTGCGATATTGGGCGATTGTTGTGCCAGGGCGAGGAGAACGTTGCAGGTCTTGTAGTCGAAGCCTTTCGAGGAGTCATCGTAGCCAATGTGCCGAATTGTATCTCGGACAACCTTCTGGTAGTCGATGGTGGCCGTGGATGTGATTTCGCCGCACAGCAAAACCATGCCAGTCTTAGTGACTGTTTCGCAGGCCACTTTTGCGTCGGGATCCAGCTGCAAGAGGGCGTCCAGGATTGCGTCACTTATTTGGTCACACATTTTGTCAGGGTGGCCTTCGCCAACCGATTCAGATGTGAAAAGGAACGACTGTCCGTCCTCCATGTCGTATTTACCATCGTTGTTCGAGTTCGAGTAACCATTGACTTGGGTTGACGATGACGATTGTGGCATTGTGCTATGTTATGTTCTTTCTTTCTTCTCGGGAGGGTTACGTACGGTGTCTGGAGTGTGCGCTCAAATTGAAATTAACACTTCCTCGTTAAAAATGGTGCTTTGCGATTTCGATTTTCACTCCGAGATAAATTAATTAAGATCAAACCCCGATTTTTTGCTACTCTTGGCGATTAATGAACAATTAACTTTTTTTCAACAAGGTACACACGTGCTGTAATCCCGCGTGCTGACTAGCCTGACAGGTTACAATCATAGAAATATTAGAATTGGAAAATTGTATACCTTTTTCGGGCTATATAAAGCGAAAGACTGACTGGGTGCGCGGTTCGGCAAGGGGCTCATGCACAGATGGATATTTTTTCTTTTGGTCTGACTGACACTAGGCTGGGATATTTTTTGATTTGGATATTTCCTAAATTAAATTATGATTGCATGAGTTGGATAATTTTTGCAGTTGATTTAAATGTCGTGATTGGCTTGTTAGTTAATGCAATAAATGACTTTTTGTCAATTGTTTAATTAAAAAGGGTTAATGGAAGAATTGCGCCCGATTGAGGAAGAAATTTGCGAAAGTCAAAAACACGGCAAAAGTATAAGAAAAATTCCTTTTTAACCAGCTGTTTGATGGGCTGAAAAGTTGTGGTATTAAGGGAGAGTTTAGATGAGTAAAATGTAAAGCACAGCCTGGGAACATGTTCGTTTAACTGGTTGGTTTTTACTTTCTATGTTCCCACCAAAACGAAATCTGAGATTTCAGCTGAAAACTTTGAAGATTTAAAATTGGTATTCACGCCACCAAAAGTAAGCTTTCATCTCCTAGATACACAAACAACAAAGTTTTTTATTTTTGTAATACATAACTCCATGGTACCGTTTGTATTTCATAATATTCATATGCTTGAAAAACTCGTACTGGTACAAGATTTCATTGGGGATTTCAAATAAATCGCGTATTTCAAAATATCAAAACTACAGGAATGTTTTTTTGCAAGCCCGGGGGGAAATTGGTTGAAAAAAACGACAATGGGGATTAGCGATGCCATCCCGAAAACAAAATGGAGTTTTATCGATAACATGTATGTAATTCACGCCGGTAATACAGTTTTTCGGCGCGCTTAAGTTAAGACCCGAGAATTCTCTGGGATTAGCTAAGTCCGCAGGGGATGAAGTGTTGTTGCATTTAAAGCCTAGTACGCAGATCGCGCTTAAATTTAGCTCCCTCTTTTCTCTCCAAACATCAGCAAAAAACCCTTGCTAAATTTTGACATAGAGCATGGCGCTGTGGAGAATTTGTAAAAGAAAGCAGCTGTTCTCCGAGTGAAATTGATGATCTTTTTTTATTATTGCAACTAAAGGCTTAACTACATAAGCCAAAAAGTACTGAAGTACAAAAGTTAAAATATTTTTTTTACCGCTAGCGCCGTTGTTTTGTGAAAAAGAATACACAAATTTGTTTTTAAATCAAAATTTAAGCTTTCTGCATCATTTTTATAAGTTTTCTAGTCAGAAAAACTATCACAAAATCAATTTAAAAATTTTCACTTTTGCACTTTTTCACTTTTTTGGCTTATGTAGTTGAGGCTTAAATTTTATCAAATAAATTGGATTCTTTTCTTTGGCTGAGTTAAATCGTTTATTCCAAAATATTCCTCCATTTCAATTTTTACTTTCACAAAATTCAAGATTTAACAGAATCTGTTTAAATTTAGCTTGAACAATTATTTCGTGCGCTAAATTTTGATAGATATGTGATGTACAGTAAGAAACAAACATTTGAATTTTTAGCTGGAGCTGCGTACCTTTCGGCTAAAATGCTTTCCTTAATTTTAGCTGAGCTAAATTTTGGAGAGAATTTATTATGGAAGCTAAAATTTAGCGCGATCTGCGTACTAGGCGACAACTGCACTTCACGACGCGACACTATGCGACAAAGTTGGTAATCTGACCAACTGTGTCGCGACGTGAAGTTTCGTTCAGTTTCGTGCGAAAGTGCGCACGGTGTCGCTGAAGTGCAGTTCCGCCTAGTGCGGTTCTACCTTTACTCTCATATGCAGTAATCTGTCAAATTACAAAGAAAATTGTATGAAGTCAACTGCCGCGCTCAGTTTTGTGCTCGATGTGCTCGGTCATATTTTTCCGAGCTCATCGAGCGAGCCCCGATCGACATTTTGCATCGGAATGTTGGCACTGGCTCTGGGGCCTATTTCACAGAACATACATCACATACATCACAGAAATGTATGTGACCTAAAATAGGCCCCTTATGAGTGGTCGTAAATTTGTTGTTGTTGACGCATAGTTTTTCTTAAAATTCAAAATTTACAATAGCTGCGTTTTATTTTCCCCCAGATCCAATCCAGATCAGATCATGAAAATAAAACAATCCAGGTTCTCAGTGACAACTTGTTATATACCCAACTCTTTTTTTCCTTTGTTTTTTTTTATTCGTATACACCCTTTGTCTTTTTTCTTTACACTACTGACGACATTTACAAATTAAGGGTGTGTGTTCAAAATGGATTTGGAAATCCAAATTCAAAACAAAGTTGGATCTTGTGTTGTTTTTGTAATACATGTATTTTTGTAAGCAAATCCAATCTGGTTCGGATCTTGGGGAAAATAAAACACAGCTAATGAGCCAAGGCGACTACTTTAAAGCCCGCATCACACGACGCTTGTTTTCCTACTAGAAATGCTTGCTGGCTTTCGTGCTGGCTATTGAGCTGGAAAATGGCGTCACTGCTGGCTCTCTTGATAGAAGCGCTGCTAGATTTCAATGTTAGAACCGGTGCTATTTTTCTTGCTTGTTTTGCTGCTGGATTTTAGCAGACGTCAAAAGGTAGATGTATATTTCCAAATGTCATTTTTTCTATTTCGTTTTTATTTATTTTCTAATAGTTTTTTCAACTTTAAACAAAATTAAATGTGATTTCATTAATTTGTATATATAGTTCTATCAGATGTATGCATTTTTTGTGAAAATTTGTTTAGAAAAATATTGTGTACTGTGATCTTTTGATTTAGCAAACATCAAAGAAATGTCAAAAAACCATCAGCGAATCCAGCTCCAAAGCAATCATCGAGTGAAGCCAAAAAATTCAAACCAGCAAAACATCCAGCACCACACCATGCAACAAAACCAGCACGAAAGCCAGCAAGCATTTCTAGCAGGAAAACAAGCGTCGTGTGATGCGGGCTTAAGGTAATACATCATACGTATGTGATGTATGTTCCGTTTTCGAGATTTTTAAAAGATAAAACAGTGAACAAAGCTTATTAAACTAAATAAAAACTGAAATAAAAGTAAAAATAGTGAATATACTTGTAAAGGCTTAACTACATAAGCCAAAAAGTACTGAAGTACAAAAGTACAAATATTTTTTTTACCGCTAGCGCCGTTGTTTTGTGAAAAAGAATACTCAAATTTGTTTTTAAACCAAAATTTAAGCTTTCTGCATCATTTTTATAAGTTTTCCAGTCAGAAAAACTATCCTAAAATGAGTTTGAAAATTTTCACTTTTTTACTTTTTCACTTTTTTGGCTTATGTAGTTAAGCCTTAATACTTTATTTAAAAAAAATATTAAACAACATGGTGTGCTGCGTTAAATCGTGTATAAATACCTAGTATTATACAATAAGGAGTTAACATTTTTTTTTTTCATTTTCAGCGCATATTGTGTCTCATATTCTACATATTAAGTAATGTGAAGTGGTATTGATATTTCATAGCATTTTGCTGTAAAAAAGCAAATCGTCTGAATATAAAAACACTTCAATCACGTGAATTATAGTTGGGTTATATTTGTCAAAATTAGAAATTCTGGTCCGTAATCGCAATACGTTTTGTTGTTGATGGCAAGGCGCTCACATCTGTTGAGCGCCCGTAGTGCAGAGTTAGTTTTGAACGTTTTAAATTGTCTTCCCATTATTTTGTATGCATTGAATAGGATACACAATCAGCCAGTGAAATGCAAAAATTGTAAACTTCTTGTAAACTTCTACGTGTTTAAAAGATTTAACAACAACATCAGCACCCCATGTAGTTTTATATTTAAATAAAGTATTGCATGTACTCACTATATTTATTTTTATTTCAACTTTGTATATAATTTAATAAGTTTTTTTTCAATATTTTAATGATAATCTCAAAACACATTCCTAAAAATTTCTTTGGGCGCCCCAGCATTTAGCTGTTACTGTAAGCCGATCCTGAGTCAATGCATTTGTGTTTGTGCAACTCAACCTTTTTGAAAATATCCTAACAGCGGATGCGTTCATTGAAAATGGTTACTTACCAAAACCATTCTGTTCGAATGTTGTATGATTTAACAAGTGGATGATAGTTTTTATTAAAATAAATTTATTTGCATCATCGAAGATGTATTTTGTTATTTTTTAATAAAATAATTTGTTGTATAATTTTATATCTTCATACACAAATTCTTTTTTTTTTTTTATATTTTGAAAACTACCATACTCACCGAACATTATTCATGGAAATCACGCAAAGATACCAACATTAGAAGCAAATTTATTGGGAAGGTAATGTTCACATTAGATTTACTGAAGTTTCAATGTGCTGTTAACTGGTTGGTTTTGCATTTGCAAGTTATAAGTTGGTGTGAAAAATTTCCTAATGTCCACATTCGAAAGTCAACAAAACACGCCCATAGTTTTTTGTTTGATAGCTCTCGTGCTCCTAAAAAAGAAAAACGCCTATTACAAACAGATAATTTCATTTTTAATTTGATTTGGAAGTTAAAAGCTCCGTTTTGTTGTGTTTTCTTTCTGTTTCTGTTTTCTATGTATCGATTTTTAACATTTTCAATGGCTTCAAATGGCTTCAAAGTATTTCAAATATTTGGCCTTTTTCGTTTTTGGCTCTTAGCAAAGCTCTGAGCAGATGCTGAGCGATCAGAGCTAAGCTCTGAGGAGATTATGATCAGAGCCCTCAAATTTTATTATTAAACACACTTGAGCACTGAACTGTCATATGTTTGTATGGGGGGCTATTCCGGTTCTGTGTGAAAGTTGTATGAAGTTAGCAACGCTCAGCTTTTTGCTCGATGTTCTCGGTCATTTTTTCCGAGCTTATCGAGCGAGCCTAAAAAAGAAATGCAAGTTTAGAGCTCAGAGTGCTCCGAGTTTAAAAAGTAACATAGATCATTTTTTAACAGCTCAGTTCCCCGCTCGGGGCTGAAAAAGAAAAACGAAATGTTTCGCATTACAAGGAGTCCATAATTTGAGTTGTCATGGAAATGGCTAATCTGTAAATTTTGATTGATTATTGTATTAGGGGTATTCCCGATCCGATGCAACTGGTCTTGTATCATTACAAAAATGCAAAAGTGTAAAATTGCTATACCCTAACCCCATTGTAAAAAAAAACTTTCCACTTTTGCAATGATGCAAGAATGGATGCAAACTGGTCTTGCATCATTGCAAAAGTGCAAAGTTTTTTTTTACAATGGGGTTAGGGTATAGCAATTTTACACTTTTGCATTTTTGCAATGATACAAGACCAGTTGCATCGGATCGGGAATACCCCTATTGTGTTGTATTGCATCCCCTAAGGGTTACAAGTCTCCCATCCGTCCCACCTTACTCCTTCTCGCAACCTCTAGTGCCTTTATCCATTCTTCCCCCCTCCCTCCTTCGTCCATTATATCCATCATTTTTTCCCCTATTGATCTCCCTTCATCGCCACCTAACCTGCATCTTTCTATCACATGTTCCCACGTCTCTGGCTCACCTTCTCTCTTCTTCTTGTTTTCAGTACCATTTTGATTGATTATAGCTCCCATTTAATACGAACCTGCGAAAGTCATGGTAAAGCTGGGGCCTAATTCCGTAAAACGAAAACGATCAAACGATGTCGTTTTGACTATACACATCTCTATCACATCTAATGAGAATGATAGGGACAGCTATTGCCAAAACGATATCGTTCGATCGTTTTCGTTTTACGGAATTAGGCCCCTGATTTAAATTACTGTGAACATGATATTCACTCCAAATACTGAATCTGACTTAAGTGCTGCGGAGAGAATTCAGGCTCAATTTTGACACTGATGATAGAAAATTGAGTCTGACATTTGCGTGATTCTTTGAGTCCTGAAATAGTTTGTCCCGTTAAAAATTAAGGAATAAGTGAAGTTCAATTGTTTGATATCACAGTAATTAACCTGAAATATTCATGTCGATTATAGAATCCGCAATTCTCGATCCGCAGTGATTCGCAGTGCAGTACTCTCTTTTCTTCTTACCCTTTTGTCGTGAAAAGAAAAGAAAAGAAAACACTGTACTGAGAATCACTGCGGATTCCATAATCGACATGATTATTCTCTTATATTTCTGAGAATGCGAAAATCAAAATTTTTTTAAATAAATTTCTTTGGATTCAGAAAGATGCACAAAGTTGTATCCTGAATGTAACACTGGCCTTAAGCAGACACATCCCGAATTACAATCGTGAACTAGGTTGACTTGTATGACCTATTCAAAATCAGAAAAATAAAAAAGTTGATATTTTTTTCCTAATTCGATGCAAATTTTGTAATGGCTTCCTGTTCTGCCTCCGCACTGTGAAAGTATTTATTAACTTTTCAACATTTAAAATGCATAATAATCAAATAAACAATGTGACATTTTGTGCGTTAATATATCGCGAATTCGATCAAAAAAAATAAAAGTTAATTGTGTAGTGAATTACTAGTGAAATCATAGAGTTATTCTGACCATATTTTCCAGTTGCTTTTTTTTTCTTCACATCTTTACCAACCTCACTTGCATTCTTCTGCTTTTTGTTGTTTCCATGTGCACTTGTGCTTTTGTGCACTTAGTTTTTGCTAGTGGAATTCATAAAAATTTATTAATTTGGTAAAATATGGATGAACGAACACTAAATGATCTGCTCGAATGTTCTGTTTGCCTAGAGCGCCTGGATACGTCCTCCAAGGTTTTGCCTTGTCAACATACCTTCTGTCGAAAATGCCTTGAGGTGCTCTATTTGAAGAAGACGATAGTTCTTCCTTTATTACTTTTTTTTATGATTGCATATGTATCTTTGTTTGTATTTTGTTAATTTTCTAGGTGATTGTCGCAAGTCGACAGGAACTCCGATGTCCGGAATGTCGCGTGTTAGTCGATATAAAAATAGATGAGTTGCCACCCAATGTATTGCTTATGAGAATTTTGGAAGGTAAGACATTAAAATATTCTTTCTTTCTTTATAGATAGGTACGTCATGTGTATAAAAACAATTCAGTAGATTTTTGTTGACAGTCTATGCTTGAGCGAACGAAAAGTGGGATGGAATTTTTTATTTATGAGTGCAACACGTCCGTCCTACGTAAAAATGCATCTATTCTTAGACTATTAGTACCTATTACTTTTGCTTTTTAATTCAAGAATGAATATAGGTATTTCCACATCTGGAGTGGCATTGGGTTTCAATCAACAATCTTTTATAGGTATATATATTAAATTCTTTGACCTGTAGATAAAAGGTATTTTCTTAATTAATAAACTAGAAATTAAAACTAAATATTGGAGATCTTTTTATAGGTGCATATATCTGCTCCATTTCGGTATTCAGTAAAATATTCAATTAAGCATTTTAAAAAGATTTTCTTGTTCCCAATGAGCAAATAAAAACTACCTTTTTTGTAGAACAACACAACACGGAAATGCCCAAAAGAATTAGGCACTTCTGAAAACTTGTCATCATGTTTTATGAAAGAAATTATTGCATTTGAATATTCAATTAAATTCAATAACGTGTATCATTTCAGACTCAAATAATAAAAACTTCGTTACCGTTATCAATCTTCCTTTTATAAATTTTGGTTGCGAGCAACAACAATACAACTTGACAAAATTGAATTTTTTTCTTACCCTTTAAGTAAAAGTAGCTGTATGTTTATCGAATTTATAAATTGACGGTTAAAGTGTAGGACCTCGCAAGTCGAAAAATTGAAAAAAAAAAATGTTAATCAAGCAAAAAAAAAACCGCAGAATCAGATTCGTATTATAGGAATTTCAGCGTAACAATGTTGTTCTGAATATTTTACAAAAAAGATTCAAACCTCTGACCATAGATAAACACACAAAATTTCTGGAAAAATATGCAAAAACGACTTTCGAAGTTACTTTAGCCTTCGATATATTTGTTGTTGGTGTTATTTCTGCAGCAAAAAATATAAATATTTTGTAAAAAATTGGTGTTATCTGGATGTTTCAATTTACAATTATGTACCTATCTTTTTTCTACTTGAAGAATTTTGTTAAGTATATTGTTAAGTTTTCTTGATACTATTACTTTTATCTGAAACCAGTAAATTTGAGCTTTTTTTTATTTTGAAAAAACTGGAAACCCATTTGAGATTTTTCTTTACCACAGAATAAATATTATTTTTTTACAGGTATGAAAAATGCAGCAGCCAATCAGCACAACATAAACAAATCGCCTAAAATTATGAACACGCCTTTGGTGCATTCTGAAGGCGGACAAGTAATAAACGCTCTTGTTGGTGGAGTTGGTGTTGGTGGTATGACTATAATGAGTATTGCAGACCAACGCGTACCGAATGTAAATGCGACCCAAAAAGATAAATTCATAAAATGCCCAGTTACCGATCAAATGATACAATCTGCACCCACCCAACAACAACCAAAAAATAATAGTATCAATGACTTACACCAACAACAACAGTTACATCAATCATTTCCACCAAATCCACAGCAACAGCAACATCAGCAACAACAACACAATGCACAGTCCCAACAAAACCCATCAAATGCTAATAATGAACGAGGATATGTGCCACGTGTGTTTGCTCTCTATGATTTCCAATCAAAAGAACCCAACGACTTGTCCTTCAAGAAAGGCGATGTGATTCTTCTTCGGAGGAAGGTCGATGCTAATTGGTTCGTTGGAGAACTAAATGGCCGCGAAGGAACATTCCCTCTTAACTATGTTCAGGTTATTGTACCCTTGCCTGTGCCACAGTGTATAGCACTGTATGACTTTAAAATGGGACCAAACGAAGAAGAAGGTTGCCTGAACTTCAAGAGAGGCACAATGATTCATGTGCTTCGACGGGTTGACCACAATTGGGCCGAGGGTCGCATCGGATCATGCATTGGAATTTTTCCCATAGCATTTGTTGAGATGAATGCCTTGGCTGAACAACTACTTGATGGCAGCCTTCAAATCCAAACCACAAATAACCACCAGCAGCAGCAAATGCCCAATACAACTCCCAGAAATCTTCCTCCGATACCTTTTGAATCCAGTGCAAATGATTCGACCAGCAGTTCATCCACGGTTACTACCACAAGTCCGAATTCGACCTGTAGCAGTAATTCAAGTTCGAATTCGATTCCAAGTAGTCCCGGTTCCAATCCCACATCGCCACAGAATAATCCGGCTGTCAAATATCGGGACTATAAAGAGAAAAGGCATTCTTTAAATGCACTCACTTCAGGAGCAGGACTAAGTATCATCCAATCAAATCGTCACTCAGCCGAAATACTTAGTGTTCCGGTGGCATCCACTGTAGGACAAGAGAGCAGCTCGAGTCAAATGCAAGGTGGGGGACCGGTTTCACAAAGTGCAAGTACGTCAACAAGAGGCTTAAATGTTGTAGGATCAACGATGCGTGACCAATCTGCAGTACCAACACAAAGTCGGGTTAATGTCTTAAAGACTGGAGGTCAACAGAATGTTCCACCGTCGCTACCATGGGGCTATCTGGCGTTGTACCCATATAAACCACGAAAAACAGACGAGCTGGAACTTAAAAAAGGGTGTGTTTATATTGTGACTGAACGATGCTTAGATGGATGGTTTAAGGGAAAAAACTGGCAGGATGTGTCGGGTGTGTTTCCCGGCAACTATGTCACACCCTTACGGAGTCGAGATCAACAGCAATTGATGCATCAATGGAAATTCGTTCAGAATAGCCAACCAGCTTCCCCCCAAATTCAAAGCCCAAACACGAATCAGACAACAAATAACGGCCCTGCACCGAATCCGATAAACATTTTAGAGAACATCAACATTCGATTGTGCCAGATGTCAAGTGTACCTCATCAACCGCCTGAGCTTCCGCCACGCAGTGCAGGTGGTGGACCTTCAACTTCATCATCTTCTTCGGCATGGACAAAACCATTAGGCCATCATATGGAATCGTTTTTCGGTCGAAAATCAATAAATGGTCAACAACAAACACAACAACAACAGCAACATGCTGTCGCTTTAGCAGCACAAACGGGAAAAAGACTAGCCAACAAAGACTCTAAGGAAAAACATATTGCACAGGAGAAAGACAAACAGAAAGATCAACAATACACACCATCGTCTTCTTCATCAGCTGTAAGTCTGATGAAAAGACTCACCAATATTAAACGTTCCAAATCGCCAAGTTCGAATCATGTGACTAACAATCAAACAGTCAACACGTATTCCATGGATAATCCATCCTTTGAAGACACTCTAGCACCAACTAATCAAACTGCTGCAATTACACAACAAACAACAACACAACTACCACCACCACCGCCTAACACATCAAATGAGCGTGTAATGAACAGCAACGTAACTTTACATCCTGTTCATGTTAGGTAAGCACAAATCTTGAGAAATCTTGAATTGAAATAAAAATTGATTGTTGAATTAAACATTTTTTTTGTAGGTCTGGATCATGTCCAAGCCAGCTTCTACAAAGTCTGCCAGTTGATTTAAATAATGGTGGTACGTATATTTCTAATGATTCAAATCAATCATCGTTTGGATCACAGAGGCTTAAAGGTAACAAAGAACGACCACAATTACAAGGGTAAGTTCACATAGTAGTTTTATTGATTTTCATAATTCATACATTTTCTTTTGTTAAGTTTGCGACAACATGTCGATGGTACCTTTCGACTAGCAGCACCAGGTGGTGGCACATCTTTACTTATTAGCACTTCATCAAATAACCCATCGAGTAATATACTTTTAAACAAATGTCAGCAATCTGTATCCACATCCACCGCACAACTACCTGTAGTAATTCATCATAGGAAATCGCAGAGTCTCGATGCAAACACGATTTGTAACCAGATGACCAATAATTCACCAGGTGGTGGTGGAGTGGGAGTGGGAGGAGGAGCTGCAAAGGGATCCACGCATATTAGAGAAAGGTAAGTCTAAACGTATAGATGGTAACTTAATTTTATATAAAATCTAATCTCCGTTTGGAAATGGATTTCTATCTTTGGTACTGATTTTTTTGCAGCAGGTTCCGATGTATCGTATCGTACCCACCCAATAGTGAACTCGAGTTAGAACTGAATGTTGGGGATATTGTTTATGTGCATAGAAAACAAAAAAATGGTTGGTACAAAGGAACTCATTCTCGGACAAATAAATCGGGACTGTTTCCGGCTTCCTTTGTGGAGCCCGATATATAAATAAGTTAACTTTTATATTTTTTTAACATTTTTGATTTTATTAAGTTTTCTTTCTTCTATTATTAATACGTTTTAAAATTGTTACATACCTTCTTTTTTTTGAATATTTACCCCATCTTTCATAGACAAAAAAAAGTTAAATATATTATATACTTGAAATGTTATGTACCCCCACTTTCATATTGAAAAATCTACAAATAAAAAAAATCGGTAAAAGTCAAACTACACATTTGCGTGAGAACGACAAATCACACAGTATTTTTCGGGACGGTAAAAATCTTGCTTAAAGTGTTGTAAGCAATTCCTAATTTTTACTCCGATGATGAATCGAGATACTTGGCGCGCTTCGATCATAAGCGTGAATTTTGGCACGTTGCTTGACCCATGGTTGAACCACTTAAATTATAAGCTGCTGAATAACAAATTTGTATTCATGTGTGGTAAACGATTCCATTTGTTATTTTACGACAAAAAACATCCACATCATCACTTCTCACCGTTTAGAGGCTAATGTTGTCCATTCCATATCTCATTATCAAACCGAATTCTTGGGTGTGAGAAGATAAGTTTTATATATGCCGACTGGATTTTCTGATTTTTCCATTTTTAACAGAATTTTTACTGCATTTAGATATATTTTGAACATGACATTTTGAAACACTCCTTCAACACAAATATTATCACACTTGGTAACAAAGTATTTTAAAAATTGCATTTGAATCGTTTTCCAATATCATTACAAACCAACCACACCAAAGCATTTAGAAAACATTGCCTTTATTAACAATTATTTAAACAAAACTGCCCCATGAATTATTTATTTTTTTATTTTATTTTCTTTGTTATAATTTTTTAATCTTTTAAAAGTTAACAAATAGAATCTCTAATGACATTAGTGATTAAAAAAAAAAACAAACAAAAAACAAAACCTTATTGCAATATTCTTTAAAAGAATCTTTTTGAATATTTTTTTAATTTTAGTTTTAAGCACAACATATATTTTTAATTAAGTATATAAATGATTGAAGAGAAAACAAATAAAACTTAAATAAACAATATTCTGTTATTAGTTAGAGAATTAAAATAAAAAAAACATTAGTATGTATCTCGTTTTGTAGTTAGTTAAAATAAAAACTATGAAATAAAATTAAAAACAAATTGAAATGCCATTTAAGCGATAATATTGATGTAAAATGCAGTAGCAAAAAATGAAAAAATATCTAATAAGATAATACTCTTGAAACCAATTATTTTTTTAAAGTTTTACATAGAGAAATGGTAACGTGTATTTTTTTCGAATTAAATGGGGAACGTTTACGTTCAAACTTGTCGCGAATTGAAAATTAGTTTTTTTTCTTTGTTTGCGAATTTCTTAATTATTTTCTTTAACAAAATAAATAAAAAAAACATTATCGAATAAGGTGTGGCCCCACACTTTTATAACCCTAGTTAACCAATTTCTTAGTTTAATACTTGAACTTAAGTGTTTATATACAAATTTTTGAACGCTGAAAATGGTATTTATTTATTTTGCATAAAAAAAGTATTTGAGATATTTTAATCTAAAAGTGCAAAGAAAATCTTTTTCACTATAGCCAAACAAATATATTACTTTAAACTTTTAGGTAGGAATATTGGCAAATAACTTCTTTTGAAAAAATAAATGAGCATGAATTAAAACACTTAAGGCACATTTTTGGTGTAAACTATCGATATTAGCGCCATAGTACAGTGCCTTAAGTATTTATCTTCAGAATCAAATTTTGGTCTTTGAATGAATGATTATACACAATCTAAGATCATGGTTTGTAGACAAAAAGCTATAAAAAGTAACAAATTTGTTTCTTGCATAAAATGATAATTTTCTTCTTTTTTTTAAATATTTTTTAATATTTATATAAAATTTGTATGCCATTTTTAAGTATTTATCAGTTTACACGTCTTAAAAACCAAATTAAAAACAAAAAGTCGTTAACGCGTTTTCGGAATAATGAGTATAGTGCAAAATTACGATACTTGAAGCTCATGTTCGTCTTGTTTAAACATCTCGGGTGTATTTGGAATCTCCTCAATGACATCATTCGGCGAAGAGCTTATTTTGTTGTTCCATTGTTCTATTACTTTATGATATTTCTTTTAAAACCAACCAAAGAATCGATTTTTTTTCTAAACAAAATCTATTTTTTCTGTCGTTTTAAGGAATTTGTTAAACAATCGATTTTTT
This sequence comes from Epistrophe grossulariae, assembly GCA_929447395.1. Taxonomy (NCBI): domain Eukaryota; kingdom Metazoa; phylum Arthropoda; class Insecta; order Diptera; family Syrphidae; genus Epistrophe; species Epistrophe grossulariae. Next base: position 33,590,677 of record OV839569.1, on the reverse strand, counting down.
TATGATTGTGTGTGTGTGTCACTTGACAGTTACAATTTTGAATCAAAACGTCAAGAAGATTAAATTCCATCAACAAAATATCAATATACAGGGTGATTGGTATAAGGTGCACCAAAAAGCTAGACTGAGTAGGTTGGGTTAAGACAAGCAAAAAATCGTATGGGAGGGGGTCTAATTCCCCCCGTTTAGGCGGGAGGGGTAATTTTCTAAAAAATTGACTTAAACGAAAAAAAAAATTATTTAAAAACAACGGTTAAACTTACAATGCCATGCTATACCTTTTTGGAGAGCCAGAAATCTCTTCTTTAATTTTCATTTTAAATTAAGTTGAGTTAGTGAATAGTTATTGAAAAATTTAAACTACATAATTTTTTTCAAAATTTTGTGTAATTTTTTTCAAAATTTTGTGTAATTTTTTGTTTTCAAAATTCAATGCTCTTATTAATTTACAGTAAAAAAGAAAAAACCGGATACTAAAATGCAACTTATTTTTTGAGGAATTAAAAAAATAAAAAGTACTTTTTGCCAAAAAAATACTTTTTTTTGGCTTTCCAAAAAGGTAATAAATAATTTTTTTTTCGTTTTAAGTCAATTTTTCAGAAAATTGCCCATCTCGCCTAAACGGGGGAATATAGACCCCCCCTCCCATACGATTTTTTAACCCAACCTACTCATTCTTACTCTTTGGTGCACATTATACCAATCACCCTGTATAAGTGCTTTCACTGGTTATCTGCGACTAAAATTTCCCGCAATAGACGTTGAATTGTATGTTCTATTGGAGACAATTTACGCAAAGTCTTCATCGGGACGTAAGAGGAGTTCTCTTGCAAAGATTCCAGAACAATAATCTTTGCCCATGAAATAAAATTTTTTTTTCTTCAAACACAATTTGTCAAACACCGAAATGTCAAATCTTGCTATCGTGCAAATCGCTGTAAAATCTTGCTAGATATGCAAGATTTATTTTGAAAGAAAATATTCGATTTTTTTTTAGAAAAATTCCTTAATAGAATCGATTATTTGGTTGAAAGGAATCCGACATAAAAAAGCTTTTATCAGGCTTTTCTCTACAAGTGAAGTTTTATTGGAAATCAATTAAATAAAACTCGGAATAGGAAGAAGAGGATTATAGTTCACTAATTTTTGCATTTAAGAAAATTTTGTATAGACTTTAATATTTTAAACAAATTATTATTGAAACACCTTATCAAAAGTAAAAACCGCTGCGAAACTTAAAATTCAAACAACATATGAACATACATAAATGGGACTCTAAGTCAAACATTGTTAATTTACTCGGTGTGTTAGTCTATAAGAGATTATACTCGATAGATGGCAATAAATAAATTTGGGTGCCCAATGGAACTACTAAGAAGTAAAAAAAATTACAAACAAGTATAGTAAGGTAAATCCAAAAGGTTTTATAAAAAATCATTCAAAAAAGTTGGTTTGCGAGGTTTTTGCATTGCACTGTATTTATAAGGCGCTAGTATCTGAATTGAGCAGAATTTCGAAGAAACAAGGGATTAAATTCGCGATATTCAAAATTCAAAGTAAAATATTCGAATGTGCCTGCATTTCTTTGGTTGTTAAAATGTCTTACTGATTTTTGCTGATTGTGCTGTATTGACTGAGTAATTGATTGTTTTTTTTTTGTAGTTAAAAAAAAACTTTGAGTCTTATCCCAAACAAGAGTCTACTGTATAAAAAAAAATAAAATGTTTTATAAATTTGGAAAATTTTAGACTTAAATAAAATGAAATAACATAACTTAACAAAAACAAAAATTGACAACATGTGATCTTTTTATATTATATATAAATATATTTACAAAATATTTGCCTAATTAATACAAACAAAAAAATTCTATTGTTTTCTTTTTTAAATTTAAATATTATTTACAACGATTTTAGTTTTCTCTATATTTAAAATTAAAAAATATAAAAACACATTTCTTTAGTTGGTAAGTTTTATACTTAAATATTTTTTACTTTGTAACAATAGTTTAAGATTTCTTTAATTTGTTTACTAATAAGGAAATGAAGAACAACAAAAACTAATAAAGACTTAAAGCACAAATTTGAAAAAAAGGAACATTCTGAATTGTTTACACATACATACATACATACATAATGTATGTAAATAAACAATTGTATATATCAAAATACGGCAAATAAATACAATTTAAATTACTAATCAAATGTGTTCACAATAATTCAATAGCAAAATATAATAACTATTAACTAACATAAAATGTTTTTTTGTTTTTTTTTAAGAAATCAATAAATTAATGAGAAAAAAGTTGAAAATCGCCGAATAAAAAAAAACAAGAATGTTGTTTAAATTAAGTGCATATATTATGTAGTTAGCTACATTAAATTATCAATGTTTACTATTATTATAAATAATTTAACAAAATGCTCTTTAAAAAAAATCGTAAATCCAGTTCGAAATATTTTTCAACCTTTTAACTACACTTAAAACAACTAATTGTCTATCCAAACAAAATATAAAATAAATCTAGAGTAATTGAGTAAAACCTATCAGTGTAATAAATAAATTAAATAAAAATAAAAAAACAATATTGAAATTTTTAAAGAAAAAATCTCAAAATAAAGCATACATAACCAACAAATGATTATATGAATGCAGAAAAACCACTTAATTGTAAATTGTTGTCGGTATTTTTAAATGGAAATGAATAAACTAAAACAATATCAAAAATGAGTATGAAATTAGTTTGATTTCAAATTCTAGACAAAATTATGTTTTTTTAACTGAACAAAAAAAAGTTTTGTATTAATTTGCATAAAAAAAACTCCGGCAAAATTTCTTGATCTTTATTACATAACTATGTATTTTTAATTTCATATTATTATTATTATTTTCCATCTCATTTTTGTTTTCGAAGGACAGTGTTTGGAAAACCGAGCCAGATTGGTTAAAAAAGTCAAACAACACAACGGATACTTTTAAGTAGAAATTGGATGCAAAGTAGAAAAGATAGTTTTGGACATAATACACGGTGACCCAGAGTTACTTAAAAAAACGAATTGGTATCGATTTTTTCGCATAAAACATATTTCTTTAAAATTATTTTTTTAATGGTCTTCATGAAAAAATTTGCGAGAGAAAGACCTCGAAGTATTCTTATTTAAAGTATTTCACCGCCGAAAAAGTGTTAAAATTAATTAATTTCAATTTAAGTACATGAAATTGTGTATGATTTTAATCTTTTAAAGTTGACTGGGTAAAGATTTAAAATGTGAATATTTACAAAGGTGTGTAATAGTGTGATATAACAACATAACTAATTTTTCGTAAAGATTAAGGTACTTTGATGGCAATTTTATTATTACTAGCTTCCCTACCCGCAATCCACACGCACGGAAGAGTACATACTTCTAAATGAATTTGAGTATCCGGTCACCGAAATCGCAACAAGTTAGTTGCCAATTTGGCTTGTGTAATTCTATTATAACTTTTGAGGGGAAAAGTAAGAAACTAGCTTTACTAATTATCGTAAAATTTACCACAGGTTAAAGATTATAAAAGTAATTTCAATTATTCGTCGAGTTCAACTTGAACTATAAACATCATGGTGCGACATTATGCGTAAGTCATTTTTATTTCAATTTATGTATTTTTTCTCTTTTTATCGAATTTGTTATTATTTTCCAACAGGAAGATATTTGTTTATGTGTTTGTGATCAGTGTTGTTTGTGAAACACAATCGGCTGGAGTTTTTGTAGTTTACCCATATGAAGAGGGCGATATCATCAATCAATCAAAGACTACAAATTCTGTGAGGAAATTTGAAAGCGAAGTTCGAAGAAATCCAAGAATGTTGAATGATTCAAATCTTCATTTGGTTTATCCAAGTTATGAGGATATTATCATAATGACACCTGCACCTACATCTGGTGAAGAATCTGATGAGACTATAATGGACACCACGGAGAGTTCTACGGAGTTTTTTAGTGATTTTACAACAATTACAGAAACTCTTGATTCATACACTCAATCTGAAGATTTTGCTCTGGAATCAAAGGAGGAGAGCGAAAATGAAACAACTATTGCCGGTGATACTGATTCAACAACAATAGATTTTATGATCACCGAAATTCCTATACAAATACAAAAATCACCTGACCAAGAATCAAAATTGATTTATGAAGAAACAGGTCCTAAGAAAACTTTAAGAAAACGCATGTTTGAAGCGAGCAAGTTTTCTAGAAAATATCCATCTGGTCTACAAATGAACAATGATATGAAAATACCAACAACGATGAGTCCTAAAGATGCATTTAAAAACTGGTATAGAAAAACAAGCCGAAATAAGGCTATGACGGTTTCAGAAAAATTGGGTAAAAAAAAACACTTAAAAAAATCAACCAGTAATAATAGTAGGTACGATGAATAAAATGTAAGTGAAGATGTTCAGCAGAGGCGAATGTAAGCACATATAAAAAAAAAGAATTTAAATTCTAGTTGACAACAATTTAAGTTCTAATTGACGGAATAAAGAATGGTCAAGTCTAATAAACTGACATTTCTAGTATGAATAATACAAAAAATAAATTTAAATTCTAGTTTTACATTTTATTATTTAAACAATTTATTTTTGTTATACAAAGAGATTTATAAAATTTTAAATATATACAAAATAACCGTTTTTGTTTTTTGTTCTTAACGGACTTAGCTAAACCCAGATAAATTTCGGGGCTTAACTTAAGAGCGCAGAAATATGTTACCGGCATGAATTACATACTTTTTATCTATAGTTTGTATGAAAACTCCATGTTTCTTCGGTGATGTCATCAATATTGATCAGTAGATGGAGGCAATAATTGATTTCCATCGCGTAGGCAATAAATTCTGACGTTTCACCTTTTTCAATTGGTTTATCCGCACTTTTGAATGATTTTTGCTTCGTTTTGAAATTAAAGTTGAAAATAATAGAAATTAAGTGAATTAAAGTTTTTTTTATTATCAGTAAAAGTGATTTTAAAGAGCAAAAAAACATTTGGCAGTGGTCATAATTTCTATACTGACATTTGGAACTGAAATTACCTGGCAACAAATGTCATTCCCATTGAAATTGACACCGCCTCAAATATTGCCAATGGACCGACAGCGTTAGCCAAGGTTTAGGAAACCGTGTCCGTTGTCTAAGTTATTTAACTCTTAAACATATGAAAATATGTTTATCTATAACAACGTTTATAAATATGACCGATTTGTTCTTAAATAATGACGGCCGCAGTTGCCTGTTTTATAACAAATCCGCAGCAAATATTTGGTTCGTACCCTAAGAATAAAAGAGTATTAAATATACTTTCTCCACAGCAACACTGTTTTTATTCCGAAACGTCATTCGGCCACGTCAGCCTATTCACTTGAAAAGTCCATGAAAACAACCAATCAAAATTTAACAAATCAGTAGAAAAAGGTTAATATTCCAGAAGAAACTGCGTTTCACATCGAGACTTTTTACCAAAACTAAAAATAACACGTACAAGTAGTCCCTTCTTTTTGTTGCTTTTAATTTGATTTTAAAGATTATCCCGGTGAAATGAAAAATAACAAGCAAACAACGATTCATTGGATAAAAGAACACAGACCATAGTCGTGGACACCACAAATAAAGAAAAACCTCGTATCTCTTGGATCTAAAGAAAATAATGTTGAACATTATTTAACATATCTTGGTTTGTTTGAAGTGAAAATAAATACAAAATAAGAACTACAATGACCACACCAGTTTTTATGACCGTACCAAAGTACGTTGCTATTTCACCAAGTCCTCTAACTCGGATTACCACCCAATCTCCAGCGTTATCAATCGGAGTGCAGTCTGTGTGCTCTGAGTCATCATCGGATGATTCTTCTGCTTTCCGAGGAAAGAAAAGACGCTTGGATCATCTATCATGGGAGGAGAAACTACAAAGGAAGTAAGTATACATATCTAAAAAAATTGTCCAATAGTTCGAGAAAACTAACAAGTTTATTGATTTGAACAGAAAACTGAAGAATCGTGTGGCAGCGCAGACATCGCGTGATCGCAAAAAAGCCCGCATGGAAGAAATGGAAGTGACCGTTAATGAACTCACAGAACAGACAGATATGCTGAAAAATAAATGCGATAGCCTTCAAGCTATCAATGAAACACTTTTGGCCAAAAACCAGAAACTAGACAAGGAAGTTGAATACTTGAAACAACAACTGAAACAATTACAAAGCGCACAAAAACATAACCAGGAACAGCAACAACAGCATCAAGCATCGCAAAAATCGTTGAATTGTGTCGATTTTGATTCCATTCTCAAAGGATCTGCAGTATCCCTATTTGACCCTCTGCCGCAGGGAATGAAGGAATCACCATCGATGACACAAGGCAACCAACAACAGCGACGCCGCAACAAGCGCCCACAGTACCCAGCCTTCGGAGAGAACTCAGTTGCAGCACTGTGGAAAGTTGTGGCGCTTTGCCTTCTCTACAAGACATGCTCGAAGATTTCGACGCCACTAAACTGGAAGAGCTTGCCGAAAGCCTACTCGCAGATATCACTGCAGACATGGAAGGAAGCAATTCAGAAGGCTACACAGATGCTACCCAAGATGCAGGCATCGCAGAGCGATTGTCTGGATCAGTGGTGGGGACCACACCAGAAATCATGGAATCCAGCCAACATACCAGCAGCTGCAGCAGCAGCAGCGACAGTGGTATCAGTATGAAGAAAAACGACCCAGAATCGTCACTTATAGACACAACAAACCAAAAGCAACTATTAGACACCGGCGAAACTATTTACGGGACCTACGACGAGAAGACAAATTCCATCACCATAGTCGTGGGCGATGATACAGTCGCTATGAATGAAGCCGTCGAGGAAGTCTATTGCGAGGGAGAGGAACCGCCTAAGAATGAAGAGGCTATAGAGTGTGGTATGACGTCTGATGACATTGGAGACGACGACGATGATTTCGATACGACATTCTTGTCATTGCCGTTTGATTCAAAGAAAAATTGCCTTAAAAGCCCACTATCTATACATTCGTACTCGGATCCAGGGTATGAGTCGATCGGATCGCCACAAAGTGAGATTGGATCGACGATATCGACGTTTGACGAGATGGCTTGGACAAGCAGCATTAATGAGCTGTTTCCTTCATTACTTTAAACATTAATTTCTAACTGATTGAATTGTGAGGTTAGAAAATATTCTTTTCTTTTTTAATCGTTTGTTTTTTTTAACAAACCCCCTCATGACGCTTTAAATTCTGAATATTATTTATATAATGCTGTTTTTATATATTAGGTCTCTGTAAATAGTAGAAACTAAGAATTGTCTAGTATAAGTTGAAATCGTTGTAAGATGTTGTGTTTTAAGTGATCATAAATAGAAAAAAAAATACATAATTTTTAAGATAACATAATATAACTTGCTGTTGTTTTTATTTTTGATTATGCTGAGTTTCACTAGTATTTCGTCATTTATACTTTTTTATTGAATCAGCATATCTGCTAGCAACAGTCCGCAAATTGTTGAAATGTTTGCATACTCGGTTGATTCTCAGACACACCATTTTAAATTTCCTAGCGCGAATATCGCATGTACTATCACTGACTCAATTGCACATGGGTGGCATATATTTCATCAGTTTATGATGCAATTAAGAATCTGTAATATAAGCAAAGATATTTATTATCAATGACTCATCGTAGTCGTATAATCCTACACCGTACATTCATGTTAAATTGTAAACAAAATTACCATCGAAGTTAAACTTTCGAATTTAAATTCAGCATTCGATTAAAACCTGGGGTGCCAGCATGTAACTTGATAAAATCGAGTTGAGTCGATACAATCGAGCATAGACTGTTCCTAATTTTGTCCAATCGAATCGAAAACAGTCGACTGAGTGAAATTAGGAACTGCCTATCCTCGATTGTATCAATGAACTCGATTGTATCAAAGTTACGTGCTAGACCCCCTGCAAGCACCATTCACGTTATTTTACGTTATATTATAGTCCTCAATTGAAGCGTTTGTTTACCAACCGAGACAGGTGGTAATGAAGAAATAAATATTTTTAAATTCTTTTAATAAAAAAAACAATTAAAATTTAGAATAAAGAACATAATTAAAGAAGTTTGCTCTTATTATGGTATGTATTTATATTAGAGGTACGACATTCGCCATTTTTTGTAGGCATAGAAAAGAATAATAAACTATGAGACGTAACTTAGGATTCTGAAGAAAGGGGTATTTCTGTTACAACTTTCACAGGACCGAAAACAAAACAGTTACTTTCATTATAATTTTTATTTTAGGGATCTATCCGTTTGCCAACGACGACTTGCTCATGGAAAATGTCCTTTTAGTCACTGTAGATATGCTTTCATTTCGAAACCCTATAATTCAAGTTGTTATAATTGGATGTTCAAGGTTAAGATCAAGCAAAATTGACATACATTAAGGCAATTGATAGTTTTCAAAGAATTAATTTGATTTTTCGTATCCTAATTACAAAAGTTGTTGAGAAGTTTAATTTTGTTTTTAACAGTACGTTTTTCGAAAAAATTGAAATTTTGTTCCCTATTTTCGTCAATCGATTTTCAGTGAAAGTTTCAAGAAGTGCGTCCACGAGTCCACTTGCTGACACACACAATTCTTTAGTATTCAAAATACAGAAGTACTTCAAGGGCTAATTTGGGGATAAACCTTTATGATGGTTTAATTTTGTATTTAAAATGAATTAATAACGAATTGATAGTGTGATCGTGGGTATATTTCTAAATAATTGATTATGTATTACTTAATCTATCCTTTGCGCTGTGCTGAGTCTTTTTTGGCAACTGTTGATATTGTTAGTGAAATTGGTTTGCTAAAAGTTTCAACCAAATCAGAGGTGACACGTTCTGTAATTTGTTTCAATTTGCCATTAGCCTCTCCACATATCAGTCGCTCAATACGAGCTGTTGGGCAAACAATTTGAACACTTGCGTAGATGGTATCTGAAATAATTGAATAATGTTGATCGATTACCCATTATTTACATTACAACCAAAATCTTACTTTTCTCTTCACTATAGTACTCAATTTCACTCTTTAAATTGTATGGGATTTCTTGTGGTAAATAGTCCAACAATCTTGCGCGGACACTTTCGACGATCAAATCCACCGCCGGTTGGTCGGTGAATACGTCACTTGAATATTTCCATGGATTAGGTTTTGCCTGGCGCGTTAGATAACTCTGGGAAATTTAAGAAATGTTAATAAAACTCTATAAGAGCTAAGACAACTCACCATAATTTCGCTTAAACCATCGCCAATTATACACGAAACCATGAAGATATCGGAAAAATTACTCCAACCGGATGGTAGCGTTTTTAAGTCTACCACAGGAGCAACAAACTCTCTCTCCTTCTCGTCCTTCTTCGATGATTTCTTCTTCCCAGACAGAGTTTCATTTGTTAGTTTCTTAACCAAGTCAAGAAGAATCCTCTTCGACTTGAGGGTATCTATTTTATTAAGAATCAAAAAACTGGGAAACGTTGGATATGCCTTTAATGTGTCTAGCACAGTTGAATGGAGTTCATTTCTTGTCCATGAATTGGAAACATCATGAACGACAGCAATGATATCAGCACGCTGAACAGCATCACGATAGGCGCTTTTGAAGCTTTGCTCCAAATTGTGTTTGTTGATTTCTTTTTGAGTGACTAAACCAGGTGTGTCGTAGAATACCAACTGTGTATTGCCTGTGGTAAAGATAGCTTTGTTTGCCTTGCGGGTTGTATGAACTTTTGTGGATGTTGGACAAACCTTTGAAAGAAAGTAATACAAATTCTTGTTTTCTAGGGCTTATCTTCAAAAAATTACTCTATGATGAATTAGATTATTTATGAATGTGCTCTTTCCTGCATTTGGAACACCTATGACTGCGACATGAAGGGACATTTGTGAACTTTGCTGTATTTCTTTACATAATGCAGATGACATTGAAAGTTTCTTGGAACCGATGTAAAGAAAATATGTTGGATGATTGAATGTTGCTCCAATTGTTGGAAAATGTATGCATTTTTTAAATAAATTCGACATTTTTTTGTTCAATTGGGGCAGAAATAAAAAGTTATGCAGTTTTGTTTTGGGTTTTTAATTGACACTTGACAAATGACAGTTGGAACTCCGAAAACGTCTAGACGTCAAACGATTTGTTTAAAAAAAACTACGACACTGCCAGGCTTGTATGTTGTTCTTGATTGGATTTTAGGACTTCCCAATTCTTTTTTGTTCCACTCAAAACTGCCGAGTATATTTCAAATAAAGCTACGCGCAAACCGACGCGATGGCGGTGGCGATCGCGATAACAATGTGGATGCCGCACACGTAAATCAATGAAGGGGCACACATCGACGCGATATGTGGATTGCGTTCGCATTCCACTGCTGCGTTCAGTTACGCGACTTTTCTTGAACGCAGCAAGCCCCATTTGATCGCTTTATCGCCTGAAGAAAAATGACAGTCTAAAAAAGAAAATTTGAAAAACTGAAAAATTAATAGAAAAAATTAGGGGGAATTCCATTTTATATGTTTTTTTTTTATTAAACTTCAAATATTAAACGTTTGTATTGTCGCTGACAACTTAGCCCGCTACACAATATATCGCGTTGATGTGAGCAGGTTTTTGAACGCATCTTTATCGCGCGATAAAAGTTATCGCAATCGCCACCGCCATCGTGTCGGTTTGTGTTCGTATCTAAAATGTCTACGCTTTTAATCCAATAATAAATTCGGGGGTATTGTTCCTCAAGCGTGCATTTATTTATGTGTACATACGTATTAGATCCATTTCTTTACTTCCCAAAACTCGAAATTTTGACCAATTCTATCCCAAGTTTATTTTTTTTATATGGACTTCGACAGAACTTTGGACTAAAATAGGTAGAAAGTGGTCGATTTGGGAAGTGAAGAAACAGACCTATTCCTTTCACACTCTAAAAAAGTGTGAATTAATTTGCCTACCTGTGCCTACGTTCTGTAAAGCCTTAACTACATTGGCATATGTATACATTTTTGTTCCGACTAGCGCATTAGTGTGTGAAAAAGAGCATACAAATTGTTTAAAAAATTAAAGCATTTTGCATCATTTTTGTAAGTTTTCCAGTCAGAAAAACTATCATAAAATGAGTAAATTTTTCACTTTTGTACTTTTTCATTTTTTTGGCCAATGGAGTTAAGGCTTAACTCTTGCATCAATAAAATTAGTCGAGAAACTTTAAAAAATGGAACAAAACTTATGTGATTTGTTTCAATTTTCATCGTTTTTCGACTAATTTTGACGATGCGAAAGTTACAGAACGTAGGCACTGGTACACGTTACATCAACAAAACCTGGATTTTATTCTTGCGGAATCGGAAATATAACCTCTAAAACTGTGAGACTTCACAAACTTCACAGGACTACTATGGATCAAAAAGAAAGTATTCGATTTGAAATTTTAAGTTTAAGTGGGCAATATCTCGATTTACGATAGGGGTATTCCCGATCCGATGCAGCTGGTCTTGTATCATTGCAAAAATGCGAAAGTGTAAAATTGCTATACCCTAACTCCATTGTAAAAAAAAACTTTGCACTTTTGCAATGATGCAAGACCAGTTTGCATCGGATCGGGAGTACCCCTAATATTTTTGTGATGCCTCAAAGTTTCTAATGTTTACATCATTACTCATAATTCCGGACTCAATTATAATTTGTGCACCACCTAATATAATAATTTCTAAGACAGACTACCCCTGAGTAATAAGTTAATGATAAGTTATAATGATTAGTGGTCTTTAGTTAGGGTCTTTAGTTAGTCTTTAGTTAGTGTATATATATCTACTATATACGTTAATTAATTAAATTTTTATAAAAAATTTCAGTATGAATAAATCATTGCAACAGCTACTTACTATCACATTTCTCCCGTTCACGATACTTGACATAATATTATCTTACAATTATTTCTCTCCCCATATGAACCTATACTATATTTGCTAGACATTGTATTGCATAGCTCCTCAAAGCCCAACCCCTTAACCACTAAATATCAACCACAATGTACGTCACTTTTTTACCGGTGGGTAATTATCTACAACGATTTATTCATTGCCTATATGTCATTCATAAAACATCAAGCAGTTAAGTAACTCACATGGTAAGATAAACACGTCCAGTGATTGGATCTTTTGAAGTAGCTCTGAATTTACACATTTTTGTTTGTCTATCCAGTGCGTATCTCAATTATGTGATGAAGTGATTGAATGGTCTTTAAAATATTATTTTGTATATTAGTATAAATTTAATACCAAGCTTTTGTTTGAAGTTGATGAAATCTTATTTCTGTTAATTTGTTTCCAACAATTGTAAACATTTATTTATAACTTTCCTACAATAAAAAGCAAAAAGAAGCTAATATATTAAAGTTAACACTAGATGTTCTTTAAGAAATTGAATTTTGTGTTTGTTATATTCATAGACCAATTTAAAACTTGAGCTCTTAAAATGTGTTCAATTAATTGCTCTATTGAAATGTTGGTAAGTATAAAAATCAATCTACTTTTATTTATTAAACATGGTGTCTTGCTATATTAAGACCGTTTCTTAATTTTTTGAATATAACCTCACAAACTGTCAAACTGAAAGTTGGGGAAGAAATTCACTCCTTGCGTGCGGTAAACTATCAGATAGGCTATCCACGCATCCAAAAATGTTCAGATACGTTGGGTTGTTGTTGCATCAGCTGTTTTGTCACCAGGGATTACAACAACACAAACCCATCCGGATAGCTTTGGATTGAATCACGAACGTGGCCATTTATTACAATAATGGTATTCATGCAACGTCGGAAAAGCATCGTAAACGTGTTAAACGTCTTAAAGTCAACGACGTCGTAAACGAACTGTCAAAATTTGTATGGGAAATCTTTTCAAACAAATCTTAAACTTTAAGACACAAATTCGTGTGTTAAACGAAGATGGTAAACATCATAAACATGGTAAACCCTTGTAATCTTAGAAGAATAGAGGAACGGGCATTTCGAGGATAAATGAGTTTTTTTTTCAACATAGTGTGAGTTACACACACACAAATGCATTCATACATGCACTTATGTGCTGATCACAACAATAAACATACATACCATCATTTTCGCCAAATAACTCAAGAATAAAGATCATTGAAAGCAATTTGTTCAAATAATTGTATAAATTTACTTTTTTGGCTTATTTTGGACATTATAAAATTTTACGAATGTTAAAATTAAATTAAATATTTTAAGCTGTTTGACATTTAACGAACAGCTGATTTGTTTACCATATCGTTTACCATATTACGCAAAATATTTGTTGGTGCGTTCATGAAACGACATCGTAAAGTTTAAGACGTTGCATGAATGCCCTTAATATGTTTTGCTTTTTAAGGAATGGATAACTTTTTAACAGAAGCATGCATACATTTCATAGGACCGTTAATTACTGTAATCATAATTTGTGTAAGTATTAGTTCATTTATGTGCCACTTGACACATGCATTTGAATGTTACTATAATTTGATGAAGTGTTGCGGTGCTAGTGATAAATCCTGGAAAGATATCATAAATAAAAAAATATGTTGCATTCATCAATAAACCAGATGAATGCAAATTAGTGACAGAACGTATTAGAATGCAGTTGCAGCAATTTCATAAAGCGCCGCTGCTAATTAAACAGAAGGAAAAAGAAAAGACTTCACATACTGAAAAAAAAGAGCCGAGGAGATCTACAACATAGAAATAAAAATAAGCAATCTGCACATATTGTGTAAACGAAGAAGATCTCGAAAGCTGTGTTAACTTGGCCCCTAAAAGTGTCCGATTTTTTTGATTTCTTTGTAAAAGATGACCAATTAAATGACCATTTTTGACCACCCATTAACTTTTTTTGACCACCCACAGTTATCGAATAAATCGATTTTGAAAAATGGGGGGCCAAAAGAACACCGCCCCCAAAAAATCGATTTTTTCAAATTTGATTAATGTATTCGATGGATCAATTTTTGATCATTATTGACCACCCTTTAATTTTTTTTGACCACCCTTAGAAATATTTTTTTTTAATTTTTGAAAAAATAAAATTAGATATTTTTTTTTTGTTTTTTCTCAGAAAAAATATTTTTTTTTTCGAACTTTGAAGGATGACCATTTTGAAAAACACAATTATCTCAAATGACCACCCTTTAGAATTCTTCTAACTCTTCCAAAAATATTTTTTTTCGAATTTTGAAAGATGACCATTTTGAAAAACACAATTATCTCAAATGACCACCCTTTAGAATTCTTCTAACTCCTCCAAATTTTTTTTTTTTCGAATTTTGAAAGATGACCATTTTGAAAAACACAATTATCTCAAATGACCACCCTTTAGAATTCTTCTAACTCCTCCAAAAATATTTTTTTTTGAATTTTGAAAGATGACCATTTTGAAAAACACAATTATCTCAAATGACCACCCTTTAGAATTCTTCTAACTCCTCCAAAAATATTTTTTTTCGAATTTTGAAAGATGACCATTTTGAAAAACACAATTATCTCAAATGACCACCCTTTAGAATTCTTCTAACTCCTCCAAAAATATTTTTTTTTGAATTTTGAAAGATGACCATTTTGAAAAACACAATTATCTCAAATACCACCATTTAGAATTCTTCTAACTCCTCCAAAAATATTTTTTTTCGAATTTTGAAAGATGACCATTTTGAAAAACACAATTATCTCAAATGACCACTATTTAGAATTCTTCTAACTCCTCCAAAAATATTTTTTTTCGAATTTTGAAAGATGATTATATTTCATGTGTAACAATGAGTCGATGACGTCTAGTCCTTTTTCAATTCCCAAATGACGGTTATGTGCTTCATGTCGAACTTTCCTAAGAACATTGGAACTTGGAAGATAAGCTGGTTCTTTGTCACCAAAAGCCATATCTTTAGATGCTTCTTTCCGCCAAACCAAAGCTTTTTTAAATATCATTTCGTTTCCCACGTTGATGCGCATTAATCTTTTAAGTGGACGCTTTTGGGTATGAGGAATTTCTCGGGTATCTAATACCGTGACTGCAACAGCTTTACCAGTCCCCTTAATAGGTTCGTGTTGGCAATGTCCTTCAAACGGAGACTTACACTCCTTACAGCTTCCAGTTATTTTCAGCCATGCACTTTCTACACTATTCGATATTTTGGCACGTTTAAAGATGTAGGCGCAAGGTAACTTTTTCTCTTCAAAACAGCGTTTTGCTATTATATCAGTCCAAGGTCCTCTAAGCGATTTATAACCGTCAACTTCTGAAGGTGCCATATTTTCCCACAATTTTTCTTCCAGATACAATGTAAAGCAAAGTTTTGTCAGCGAGCCATTCTTAGTAACATCATTAATTGTAAAACTCGGGTCGTTTGCATGGCTGTCATTTGATGAAGTGAGCGAGCTGTTCACAGAAGAAACGATGTTTTCGACGATACCACAATTTTTTTTCACTTGGGACAAAATATTATATCTGTCGAGCCTCGCATATACATTTAGTGTTTCTGGTGAAATTTTGTTTCCAATAGCATCACAAGCAAGTTTCCAAACTACATTGCTTCGGGGCTTAAGTTTGGCGTTTTCCTTTTCGAAAATACCAACTTCGCACAAAGTTTCTACAATTTGCTTTAAAAGATCTGCCTTCATATTGATCTATTTTAATTAAAAAAATAAAAATTCAGTAAAAAGAGCTAGGAAATTATTTAAAAAACAGAGCACAATGTTAAAAACAATTACTTACATCACTTGTTGATTTATACACGAACTTTTGACAAAATTTCAACTAAAATCACTTAAGACTTGATATATTTTTTTTTTACTCAACTGCAGATTACAAGTTTGTATTTTTATAGTTATTTTCACTTTAAAGCTATTCAAAATTTTTACTGATATTTAGGTTGATGTTATTCACACTCCACACGTAAAAAATGAATGATGACACTTTTGTTGATATCGATATTTATATATAATACGATCCTTAAATCATATTTTAAAAACACTACCTCATTCCAAAAAAAACACGAGGTGTTCGAATTCAAATGAAACTAAATAGGTATCATTCATGCATTCGTTGCGCAATTTCATACCTACTTATCATCTTCCATCTCTTTTTCTCTTGTATTGGAAACAAAGGAAATAGTCATGTGGCCAGAAAGTTTTCGCGCAGGTATTCGAAATCTTATTTTGTGAAAGGGTTATATTTGTTATTTAGAATAACAGGTATTGGAGTTTGAAGATATTCTCAGAAAAAAAAATTGCATCAATCGAGACCATTTCCTGTTAAAAGTGTTAGATTGGAAAACCGCATGCATTTCTCAATGAATGAACAGGTAGATTGCATTGGAGATTCACCGGTATGAAGTACATTCTAAACTCTAAATTCTAAACTAAACACGAAATTTTAAATCAAAATGGGCATCCAGGGATACACGTTATGCTAGATTTGGAATTTGCACTGGACAGACAATTTCATCGAGAAATATATTCGGATGCGCCCGATAAAATAAATTTATCCGATCTACCAACGAAAATTTTTATAAAAGGCAATTATTATATTTTAAACGCATTGATTGCATATCTTCCTGCACACAACGAAGATGAAATTGGGCATTACATTGCAATCTGCCGAAGGGTAACTGATTACTGGGAGATACATGATGATCGTTACCTGGAACTGGAAAGAATAGTTAGTACTGAAAAATATGCAGTGAAGGCCACCCTTGTAATGTATTCACAAATCTAAAATTCCTGTATTTCTACGAATAAACTGTTACGTAAATATTTAAGCTTTGTTGCGTTTCAATAAATTATTTTATTTTAAATCAAAATGGGCATTTTTCAAAATTCAAAAAAAATATTTTTGGAGGAGTTAGAAGAATTCTAAAGGGTGGTCATTTGAGATAATTGTGTTTTTCAAAATGGTCATCTTTCAAAATTCGAAAAAAAATATTTTTGGAGGAGTTAGAAGAATTCTAAAGGGTGGTATTTGAGATAATTGTGTTTTTCAAAATGGTCATCTTTCAAAATTCAAAAAAAAATATTTTTGGAGGAGTTAGAAGAATTCTAAAGGGTGGTCATTTGAGATAATTGTGTTTTTCAAAATGGTCATCTTTCAAAATTCGAAAAAAAATATTTTTGGAGGAGTTAGAAGAATTTTAAAGGGTGGTCATTTGAGATAATTGTGTTTTTCAAAATGGTCATCTTTCAAAATTCGAAAAAAAATATTTTTGGAGGAGTTAGAAGAATTCTAAAGGGTGGTCATTTGAGATAATTGTGTTTTTCAAAATGGTCATCTTTCAAAATTCGAAAAAAAATATTTTTGGAGGAGTTAGAAGAATTCTAAAGGGTGGTCATTTGAGATAATTGTGTTTTTCAAAATGGTCATCTTTCAAAATTCGAAAAAAAATATTTTTGGAGGAGTTAGAAGAATTCTAAAGGGTGGTCATTTGAGATAATTGTGTTTTTCAAAATGGTCATCTTTCAAAATTCGAAAAAAAATATTTTTGGAGGAGTTAGAAGAATTCTAAAGGGTGGTCATTTGAGATAATTGTGTTTTTCAAAATGGTCATCTTTCAAAATTCGAAAAAAAATATTTTTGGAGGAGTTAGAAGAATTCTAAAGGGTGGTCATTTGAGATAATTGTGTTTTTCAAAATGGTCATCTTTCAAAATTCAAAAAAAAATATTTTTGGAGGAGTTAGAAGAATTCTAAAGGGTGGTCATTTGAGATAATTGTGTTTTTCAAAATGGTCATCTTTCAAAATTCAAAAAAAAATATTTTTGGAGGAGTTAGAAGAATTCTAAAGGGTGGTCATTTGAGATAATTGTGTTTTTCAAAATAGTCATCTTTCAAAATTCGAAAAAAAATATTTTTGGAGGAGTTAGAAGAATTCTAAAGGTAGGTCATTAGAGATAATTGTGTTTTTCAAAATGGTCATCCTTCAAAGTTCGAAAAAAAAAATATTTTTTCTGAGAAAAAACAAAAAAAAAAATATCTAATTTTATTTTTTCAAAAATTAAAAAAAAATATTTCTAAGGGTGGTCAAAAAAAATTAAAGGGTGGTCAATAATGATCAAAAATTGATCCATCGAATACATTAATCAAATTTGAAAAAATCGATTTTTTGGGGGCGGTGTTCTTTTGGCCCCCCATTTTTCAAAATCGATTTATTCGATAACTGTGGGTGGTCAAAAAAAGTTAATGGGTGGTCAAAAATGGTCATTTAATTGGTCATCTTTTACAAAGAAATCAAAAAAATCGGACACTTTTAGGGGCCAAGTTAACACAGCTGATCTCGAAAGCATTTTTGAACAAATCAAAGTATCAATCAATTTTTAAAGGGTGAACTGGAGGCTTAACCATTGCAAAATGAAAACCTATAATACTGCCAAAACAAGCGTAAAAATAAAGCAGAAGGCTATAAACCTACTCATATATTAAATTTCACTAGGGTTTCATGTTTGTTCTTTTTATATGGCAGTTGAACAGCCATTTTTAATTTCTGACACAACCAACAACAACCTGATGTAAGAAAATAATAACGGTCTAGTTTTGATATGGAAATGACAGGCAGAACAAAACTCTAAGGCTAAACTCATACTGGAACTCCGAGCAGAGTGTTGATGAGAGAAGTGAGCAGAGCGACGAAGACTGAAACCATACTGGAGCCAGGGTTGCCATGTCTGGAGCTAGTTCGATAGCCAAATTTGAAAATTTTTGTAGCCCAAAATCGGAGCCGAAATAGTAGCCCAATATACCAATAAAAAAAATGTTCTCATAACTTCAATTACAATTTATTTTTATTAAAAAAAAAACAACGAAAAATAAAAAAAAAAACATTTTTTGTTCATAAAAAAAAGAAGAGTTAACAATATTATCACATATTTAACTGCTGAAAATCATTCATAAAATGTTATATCCTCATCAGAGTTATCGTCATTGTCATCTTCGTGGTCATTATCATCACATTTGTATACCGTTTGGTTAAATTTATTTATCATTTCAAGTGTGGGTGAAAAGTTTTTACAGCAAATTGTTTTAACCGTTGCATCAATACGAAAACGCATAATTGCATCCAGCGATGCTGTATTTAATCGATTTCTTGGCTTTGTTTTTACACAACTCATGAACGAAAATGTTCTTTCTACTGCAGCGTTGCTGACAGGCAAAGTTAATAGCTGTATAACAAACCACGCCAAATTCCCGAAAACTAATACATCAGAAATATTTTTTACATTACGAGCGATATCGCCCAAGATTAGATTTGGGCTATTTATAGCCCAATTATGATTGGGCTGTCATAGTGTAATTGTTGTCGGCAATTTTGGAAAAAGATAGCCCAATTTCCGATAAATTATAGCCCAATGACAAACAAAACTAATTACAAAATAATCTTAAAATGTGATTTTTATGTCACTTATTGTCTTTTTTCAATAATACTCTTTCTTTGATTTAATTTTAAAATCGTCATACGACAAATAAAACTGTAAACGCCGATTAAACAAAACAAATATTCCACATACGCCCGAGTGTCTGCGATTTATAATACTAAAGCTCCTCATTAACTCAGAGATTTAAGTGTAATTTCAACAGTGGACATTTTCCTTACATAAAAGATTCGGTTGTTTAAAGATGTCGATTTATGATTTAATGATGGTATACGTACAGGTGAAATACTAGTTGAACTTAATTTCTTAAGTATCACTTTATGACATGAAAAAAGTACCCCTTAAGAATTTAAGTTCAACTTAAATCGTTATGTGTAGTATCAGCCAACGGGCCTAAGTCAATTTGAATTAATTTGTGAAAAATCTGTAAGTTGCTTTTTATTTTGCATAAATCAAAAAAAAGAAATCCATTTTAAATGCAACCGACAAATTTTAAAAAAGGACATAAACAGATTTCCCTTTGAAAAGATTCGTTTGTATAGGTACGCTGAGCTATTCAAAAAGTTGTTTTTTAAAATCATCTTAAGCGCAAATAATTTTGTTCATACCCACATATAAATCATAATAATAGTTTTATCCAGTTTAAAAAAAATCATAACCAGGGCTAAAGGGGCAGATATTTAACAAATCACGCTATCTTTTTTCTTTTCTTCGATTCGGTTAACTCACTCAAGAAACCAAGACATATAGAATCTCATCCTGCAAATGCACCACCATTCAACAGTTTAGTATTCGATAACCTCAATATAAGAATCAACAGTTGCGATATTAATACAGCAACATGTGTCCTGTAAAAAGTAAAATGTGTGTGACATTTTTGTGCTATGCGCAGTGCAATTCTTATTCATTGTTTGTAAGATCCTTACAATTTCGATGGATTGTTTTTTGTATAAAAGGACTTAAACTTGTAACAGTTTGTTCAGTTTATCAAGCGCTGTCTTTTAAATCGTATAACAAGTAGAATATAACTGTGAACAAGTGTTATTGGTGAAATAGAAAAGCTTAAGTTTAATAAATTATTTAATTTATAATTATTTAAATTTAAATTTTTGTATAGTAATTTTTTTTACCATTTCCATTTGGTTGATTTTTTGTTGTTAAGTTTGAAAAAATAAAGTTAAAAAATGTTATTCAGTGAGTTGGGTAAACAAAAAAATAGTGTTAATACTTAAATGTAAGTAAAGGCGAATAAATTGTTAAAACTAAAAAGAAACTTAAAAGCGAAATTAACCCTTTGTAAATTTCATTAAGAGATTTTTCACCTTAAAACCCAGACAAAAATACAGTTGTTAGTTTTAACGAATACACATACACACACATAAAAATTCCTTATTCAATTATAAAATTGTTTTATATTTCTGGTTGTTTTTCTGTTTAAAATTGGTTTTTTATCGACAAATATTTTAGAAGGAAAATTAATATCTTTTTCGAAAAATCAATTGAAAATCAATAGTTTACCAAATTGTTTTTTTTAAATATAAAAATGATTCAACTAAAATGTATTTTTTAATTATTTAATTTTTTAATCGTTTAAAAAAATAATAAAAGTCTAAAATATTTTAAATTTATTGTTTAATCGATTAAGAAACAAAATGGAAAAAAGCTATTTGCGAGTGTATAATTATGAAATTTTGTAGAAAAAAAATAAGTTTAATAGTTTAAAATATAAACAGAAGACTTAATAATATTTTTTAAATAATATTAAAATTCAAAGTTGATATACAAGAACATACCTTTAGTAAATAAAATTTTTTGAGATTTGATTTAAAAGCGGAAATTATTGTATGAAAGGAAAATAAAGTTAAGTGTTTAAATTTAAAAAAAGTTTTAATAATTTTTCTACATTTTATTTAATTTTAAGTCTTGTTTGAATATCGGGAAATCATACATACATATGTATTAAACTTTTTTAAGGATCCTAACAAAATAAACATAGGTTGGAAAAAAGGGTGTGTCATGTTACATATTTTTTTCGTGATAGTTTTATCCTTTAATTCTGTTCCTTTTAATGAAAAATTTCACCTTTGAACAAAGATTTTTGAATGGTTGTGAAAATTGAGATATAATATAAAAATTGGTCTAAAAACTCCAAAACTTTTATATATTACGTTAGAAAACTGTGTAACATTATTTTGGGAAACACAATTTAACTGCATCTGAACATAACGATACATTACAATATTTATTGTTAATTTCTTTAAAACTTGTAGAAGAAACAGTTTTTGGTCTTCATCGATTGCCAAAGAAAGTTGTTAAACTAAGAAAACAAAGCTTCTTCTTTCTCTGTTAAATCATTCGTGGTAAGCAAATATTTTGCTCTCAATCGTCGTTTTTTTTTATACCAAGAAGTTAAAAACGCAAGTCGGCAGAAATGTCTGCATCGTTCTCATAATTTAATTTAGTTTTCGCTTGGACGTTCAGAGTACTCCTTGTGCAAAAAAAAATTATCTATAAAAAAAATCGATATATGATTGCCTTACGAAGCATATAACTTGGGTTCTGATAATCAGATCTTGGGTTCTAATAATCAGATGAAAAATCATGACTATAAAATTGTTGCCGAATAAAAAAAATGAAAAATCAATTCAATTCGTGAAATTATAAATCAAAAATCTGATCAAAAATTTCTTAACTTTTAAAATTTTTTGCTCCAAACTACCATCAAAATATAATATTTTTAATTTAAGGGCCTCATTATGAATAGCGAACGGAACTTAATATTTTTGAATTCGACTATTTCGTACTATGAATATTCGCCAAAATAATTAAGAGCGCTTCAAATGTCAAAACTTAGGGGCCAGTTATAGCGACCAGGAAAACGAAATAGAAAAAACTTTCAAATAGATTATAATAAACTAGGTTTTCCAATTTCTACTTCTTCCACTGACTGTGAATTTCAATACGAAAAATTTCGTAGTAAACTCGTCAATTACTAATTGTTGTTTATTTTATACAACACTCAATGACTAATCAAATAAAAAGCTAAATGAAAATAACAATTGCACAAACAAAAAAATTATTGGGGCAGTTTTCCATATAGAATCTCTACTTCCTTGGTTCTCCTTCACGTGAAAAAAATATTAACAAAATGTTTCCTCATAGCCCAGTCAATATAAAGCCATAAAAACAGCCGAATTAGGAATTAAACCCCGGAAAGCTAAATTTTCGTATATATAGCCTCCTCACGATATTTTTAAGAAACTGCCAAAAGTTCCCATCGGTATGAGCACCGCTAAAAATTTTACGGTTTTTTAATGTTTTATTTCAGGAATAACTCCAAAATGGTAAAATGTAAAAAAAAATGTCAACAACTAATTTGTTGATTGGAAAATTTCCTGCAAAAAACATTAACATACTTTTTTTATGAAAATAATAGTTTTCGAAATATGTATGTAAACCAATCGGAAGAGTTTACTTTTCTATAGAGTGGGGCGGCTTTGTTCAAAAAATGTGTATTGTGATAAAAGAATAAATTTTTTTTAATTGTTGGTACATTATATGAACATGATTTTAAAATATTGGGCCACTTTTTGTGTATATACACGCCCCTTTAGGTGGGAGGGGAAAATTAAAAAGAAAATATTGAAAATAGAAAATTAATATAAAAACACAACGGCAACACTGTTGTAGCTTTTTTTTTAAAGCCTGTAATTCACCCTTTAATTATGTTATTAAATTAAATTATTTTAGTGTTTAGTTTCAAAAAGAAATAAATTTGAAGTAATACGTTAATCTTAAGAACATATACGGGGAAGGTTATTCATGTTATAGTTCCGGATTTATATTTTTATGAGTTTTGAAATCTAACAGTCAAGTCAGTCAAATATTTTTAAAGTGCATACCTACCTATACGTTAATATGCTCCAAGAGCAGCCTTTACTTGTATAATGAATAGTTCAAGTTGAAGTTAAAATACATGCATTCAGCAATTATTATGTCTTTTTAATTATTTAAATAAATTGTAGGTACCTATATACAGTTATTACTAACAAGCTTCCATCATTGTACGAGTGATTTGAGCCCACATAATGTCAAAAACTACATTTAGTCCAATTTAAATAAGCAATCATTTTGCACTCATTAAAATCAAATTACCATACCAAATCGCCATACGGTTTGCAGCAGCGTACCCCAACTAACAATTTAGCTTGTTGTAGGTTCAATGCAAGCTATTTTCTGGCTTGTATAGTAATAGAAGAAGGCCCTATGCAAACCATTTTGGCGCACATTATAGAAGTTCCTTAAGACACTTCATCACAAGTGCTATGCAAGTATATAGTCTCCAACGAACAGTGTAATAAGGTCTTATAAAGATAAACTTAAGAAAGTCATTGCCCTGCTATGAAAGCAATAGCTCACATTAAATTTTCCATTAAGGCCTTATGCCAAGCAATGAAGTTGTATAATTGAAAAAAAAATGCGTCCTTTCAAATTTTTAGTTTATTTATTTATCTGAATTTGTTTCTTCATATAAGGGTTTGAAATAGCTTTTTTCTGTATCTGAAATGTATAGAATTTAAATTAATTTCAAAAAAACTTCACTTTTATTTACATGGTTTCTCCGAGATTTGAACTCGCGTCCTTCCAATCAAAGACCCAGCACGCTACCCACCAGGCTAATTTGCAATACAGGAGATGGATGTTAAAATGTTTATTAGTTGATACTTCACGTATCTGCTACAGCGACATATTTTGTAATGGTTGACGCTGTTGTAATGGTTGTAGAAGTTGCTATTAACATTTTATAAAAACTATATATCTCATCTTACAGAAGCCAATAGCAAAACAAAATGGACGCTTGTTGTGATGGTTGTAGAATTTGCTATTAACATTTTATAAAAGCTTTATATCTTATCTTACAGAAGCCAATAGCAAACCAAAATGGACGCTTTTTAATCCAAATAAATTCCCTCTATTAATAGTTGCTATACAAAGGTAAAATAGTTCACTAAAGAAGGCAATCATTTCCATAAGTTTGCTGTTAACATTTTATTCCAAGTCAGTACACTTATTTGTTCCAGAAAATATTCCTATGAACAAAATAGGCGATCCTGGACCCATGTTCTGTAACTCGGCGATAACTTTTCGTGGCGAGAAACGACGAAAAATGGAACAAAAATGAAACAAAACTCATAGGAATCCTATGGGTTTTGTTCCATTTTTCGCCGTTTATCGCCTCGAAAAGTTATCGCCTAGTTACAGAACATCGGTCCTGATCTTTTAAACTTTTTCCACGAATTAACTATTGTCTGTAAAGGCTTAGATGATTTACCCTATTGGATATTTAGTTTTTCTTATAATGTGAGAAAAAAAACTTCCCTTTTTGGACTACATATTTCTAATCTAAATGAAAAGCGGTGAATTTGTCAAATTTGATATAATTATTTTATTAGTAAGCCCTATACAAAATGTACTTACACTTTCTGTTGACATCTGTATAATTATGAGCAGTATTAAGATTAAATATTTATAAAGTTTTTTAAAGCAAGCCATACAGAAAGTGTTGTTAATTTCTTTCAGTTGAAAGCTCTATAGAAGCTTCACTTTCATTGAAACAATTTGGGAGGCCTTGTACAGGCCTTAGTATACAAGCCTTTTATAGAACCTGTGTACCAACTTTTAAAAGGCATTAAAGAAGTTACTATTAAAAACATAATTTATAAAATGGTTGACTTTCATAATAAAGCCTTATAAAATGTATATGCTAGCTATAGCTTATCGAATTCAAAAAAATGGACCTTACACAAGTTAAATTGTTACTTGGGACTGCATGCATCTGTTTTTAAGTCATCAATTTAATGTGAATGTGAACGCTTCAGTTGTATACACTACCGTTATATTTTTCCCTAAAATGTGTCACAAGAATACAAAAAAAAAATCACTTAAGAATTTAAACAGACACAACCCTTTCTTTGCCAATTAGTAAGTAGTAGGTATGTTGTGTACAAATGAATTTGTTGAATCTTGTAAAAATTCTGCGCTGTATCTAAAGTGTTATCATTATATACGTTATGATGATGTTTTAATTACACTTTACGTTACACGTGTTTTGTTGTAAACATTAAAAGTAAAAGTCACCGTGACCCCCCAAATTGCAAAATAAAATATTAATGCACAACAGAAATTGAAAAATACTTGTGTTATTTAAAAAAAAAGTCATTTGAATTTATTTTTTTTTATTTTGGAAGGTCTTAAAGCTCTTCCAGTTGAAATTGGTATCAAACGACTAGATATATAGTGTTGTCAAAATATGCAGACATAACGTCTATGTTTGTTTAAAATCATAACAACTGTTGATTGTCCATGACATTGAAATATCAACTTGTGCGCGCGAACTTCAACACCGTTAGGGCGTTCATGAAAATGCTAATTTAGTTTTAGCTTACACACGACACAAAACACTTATATTTTGTTTGGAATTTACAAAAAAATAAAACAAAATATGTTTTCTATTTTCATAACAGGATGTGCGCTTAGGGGGTGTGTCAACTTTAAATTTACCGTTGTTCTTTTATTTTAGCCTGGCTGAATGCAATAGTGCTTGTCGCATGTGACCAATGCCTGGAGTCCTCTGCTGCAGTCGCTTAAGACTGCATTAGTTTTTTTCCTTTTCTTCATAATATTGTAAGAGGAATAGTGTAACTAGAAACTAGAAACACTTTCCTCTGTTTAGCAAGAGGCAGGATCTGTGCGGCGCGCGGTTGTTAAAATGACGGATGACGATTTACCAACAATCGACGACAATCACTGTGGCAATGAAGTTGCAGATACAACACAATGGAACAATACAGTTACGCCAACGACAAATGACGATAGAGAGGACGATGATTCGAATGAAGATGAAAATGATGAGGCACCATCGAAGGTCACAGATCCATTGGCACCCAAGTTCATTAACAATGAAGTAAGTAATTTAATAATATTTTCAATACATGAAATCGTATGTATGTACCTAGATAGTTTGAAAAATATTAAGTTTTTGTTTTAAATTTTGAATACTTACAAAATAATTTACTTGTTTAAAAAATTTAATAAATCTTTCCTGTTTGTAATTTTTCGTGCTTTTCGTGATATACACAAAGAAGAAGACATATTAGACGAAAATTGGACATCCAGTGTCTAACGTTCTGTAACTCTCGCATCGATAAAATTAATCGAGAAACGTTGAAAAATGGAACAAAACTCATATCATTTGTTTCATTTCATTTTTCATCGTTTCTCGACTAATTTTGTCGATGCGAGAGTTACAGAACGTAGGCACTGAATACAATTTATCAGGAACAGGCTTAAGGGACATGTCGCAAATATATTGTAAAAGTTAATGACCCTCTACAGTGTTCTTTCGAGTATAAAAAAAAACAATTAGATTAAAATTGAATACAGTACATGTTTTTCAACGAAATCTTATGGTAGAGCCTACACTATCATGGTTAAGTACCAGAACCTATCCTGTTTAGTGTGGTGTGTCGCCGCATCGCTCCAATGTAATTCATATGCATATAGAAGCATATCTGGCTCTTGCGGTTTATTGTGGCAGAATCCCACATGTTCCAATTGTGACTTACCACGCTGCGTCGAAGACATTTTTGTCTGTGTGTGGGAAAAAAAATACGATGTTCGCTGAAAGAGAAATAACTTGTTCGATAAAGAGCGAACGCAAATAATGACGGTTTGCATCAACATACACGAAAAATTATTCACAATTTTGGAATTTGCAAAGTCGATGACTTAAGTCATCCCAATCAATAACACAATATACAAGATAAGTGTGGTTCCGGCTTTAAAAAGTTAAATTAACCTAATGGCAACCCTTTCCAAGGAGATCCAATTTGACAGTTGATGTATGCTGGATTTACACGAGTGACAAAACGCTATTACTTCTGCTATATTTAAGCCATTCCACAATCGTGTTAATAGGTAGAAAATATTAGAATTTGAAAATGATGGAATTTTGTATTTTTTGTAAATTCAGCATTGGACATCAGTTTGCGAAACTCGATCTATACACGCCTGTAAAAATGCCATTATTTCTGCCATATTTTAGCCATTTATTGCTATAATCGTGTTTATGTTGGAATTTTGTCAGATGATGCTAATTGTTGTTTCTATGGCTACTGCTTTTTCGTTTAGCATAATTAAATATAACATTTGTTACTCAAAAGGAAAGGTTTGACAAATAAAACATGGGACGGAATTTTTAAGAAAACTGTACTCTATTTGTGTAGTCACAAAATTTGATGTGTGAAAATTAAAAATTCAAGAGAATTTTCAAACTCATCTTTATAAAACAAAAACCCTTGTCTTTTGTAATTTATTATTAATGTTTTGACAATTGAATATCGACCACATTGCACATTTACCCTCTATTAACCTATTAGAAATTTTAATTTAAAATAATGACGTATTGTATGTATATCTCATGTAAGCTGTGCTATAACCGATTTCTCCATTTAAATCCTGAGATATAAGATTTCAAAAATCGCAAAAACGGTAACTGACTAACTGACAGACCATCAAAATTATGGAGAACTTCCCGACATCGCAAAATCTTGCAATTTCGCACAGCAGTAAGTCTTGTGGGCCATACAAATAAAAAAATCGAAAATTTGAGGTTTACCATTCAGGGGGTGAGTATCCGTCCACTTTCCAAGAATTGTTATCAATTATATGGACCACTTCCGACTGGTGGAGAATGATGAAATTTGGTAGAGATGGTATAGGGGCTTCAAGTGCATACAGAGTACAGCATTACAAAAGAAAACATTAAATATTTGAGGATTTCGATTCGGTTGCGTGGTATCCACCCACGTTATCAGAATTGTAATCAATTATATGGATCATTTCCGATCGTTGTAGAATGATGCAGTTTGGTAAAGCGGTAGGGCTTGAAGTGTATACAAAGAAAAAATATACAATTTGAGGTTTTCTATTAAGGGGGAGTGGTATTCGCAAATTTTTCGGTTCATTGGTAAAGCTTTGAATTATGAGTAATAAAAAGAAAACTTGCCGAGTAAACCGCCAAATTTTAGTCATTAAATAGTAAATTTCTCTCATAATTAGGAGTTCTTTCAATATTACTCTACTTTAAATATTTGATATTAAACCTTCATAGAGTATAAGAACTTATAGTACTTTTAGATCTCACTACTTTTCACGGCTGACTTGTTACATGCAGGTTTTTGTATAGAAGAACTTGGCTCTCTTTTTAACATTTATGTTTTTGGTCTTTATCACTTTATA
This sequence comes from Epistrophe grossulariae, assembly GCA_929447395.1. Taxonomy (NCBI): domain Eukaryota; kingdom Metazoa; phylum Arthropoda; class Insecta; order Diptera; family Syrphidae; genus Epistrophe; species Epistrophe grossulariae. The sequence continues at coordinate 33,561,883 of OV839569.1, read as the reverse complement.
AACGTTCATGTGGATTGTGAAGTTGTAAACAAAGATACTGTATTCAGTATCTTTGGTTGTAAACTTCACTCTGAAATTTTTTATAAATGATAATTTATCTTCACTGTGAATGACTGTTAGTTTGAAGAATGTGACCAAAGTGAATTTCAAAACAAAATAAAAATAAATTAATAAAATAACTTTAACGAATTAAAATATTATACCTATTCAACAGTATATAAAATCATATAATTTTCTTTTTCTCCATAGCGTGTCCTCGTTGTATCGGTCACCGAACGTCGACGTGAAACCTGGGGTCAGAAGGCAGAATTCCTGTTGGCCGTTGTTGGTTTTGCCGTTGATTTAGGCAATGTCTGGCGATTTCCTTACATCTGTTATCAAAATGGTGGCGGAGCTTTTCTCATTCCATATTGTGTAATGTTGGTTTTTGGTGGACTGCCTTTGTTTTATATGGAATTAGCTTTGGGGCAGTTTCACAGATGTGGCTGTTTAAGTATATGGAAACGTATTTGTCCAGCACTTAAAGGTGAGTTTATAATATTTTCTATCCCTCCATTCTTTAATTTCCTTTTTTAAAAATTTAATTAAAATAATTGATCCCAGATGACTCCAAATATTAAAAACGTTTGATTTGCACATTATTTTTCCTCAATATATAGGTATTTATATTGATTCGTTTGTCTGCACCTGTATATAGAGTTATATTCGTACCTATACATATGTCCCACAGGAGTTATTTGTAATTTTTCGATCCTTAATGCCAATTGCTATATAACTCTACTCTCGTTCAAATATTAAACGTGACTCTTTTGCAACAAGTTGTAAAGAATAAGGACATACAAATGCGTAAAATGATGAAGCTAATAAGGCACGTTATGGGAATACCTGGATGCCTGGTGCGTATATTTTTTTTTTCTTACTGTACTTCTTAAAAGATTCACTATGGAAGGATGTATGAAAAAAACACTTAAAATTCAAAATTTAAAGGACCAATGAGTAACTTTTTATTATAAAATATAAAACAAGAATAAAATATTCAAAAGTGGGTTAACTTAATTCCTTTTAGTATATCACAACGATAGTTTGTCGTTTAATTTCCCTTTTTAAGATAACGTCATTTACATTATGGTAAAGTTATAAATGCGGGTGATGGCAATTTATTAATTTCAAAATTGTATTGTTAACATTGTGTTATAACGGAAAATGACAAAAAAACCGCTGGACTTAATTTTCGTATAATGTAAGAGACATATTATAAGAATAATAATATAATATAAAGAGATAGTTTATCGGTTTGTGGTAACTCTGTTGCAGTCAATGGAAAATATCAAAAGGATATATTCATTGGCCGAATTAAAACAAGGCGAACTTGGTTTGAATAAAAAAATGATTATGAACCATACGACGATGTTGGTGAAGACCATCATGAATGTGAAAAAAGGGGTTGAACCAAGTATGTCAATATTTAAAGATATTCATTTTATTTCATGTCAATAAGAAATGCAAAAAATATGCTTTCGGCAAATTCAGTTATCAATAATTTTACCATTTGGTTTAAATTGTTAAATTTGTTTTAATAGATTAAGTTTATTCATAAATTTGGCTATGTATAGTAAGATGAATCTTATAACGTACAATTCTCATTTTATCAGTTATATGATATAAAGTAGATAATACAAAAATAATAATAAATTCAAGAAATTTATAAAAAAATAAAACAAAATATAAGTAATTAATTTTAAAAAGTAAAAGAAAAATAAGGCTATATATTATTTGAATTATATTTCAATTTGGCCAGTAAAAATATCTAAAATATATGATATAAGTAGGAAACAAAAAAAAAGAGGAAGGATAAAGGAAAAGATAGAGAGGCTAGGAAAAGAAACAAAAAGTTTTAAGTGGCAGAAAAATGAATTTTTAAGCGGCTACTGAATTCTTTTAGGTTTTAGATCTGTTTTATTCGAGTAGGGAGCGAGTTCCAAATAATCACAGCATGTACAAAAAACACCCTTTTGCTATTTAAAAAATTAAATTGTGAAATTAATAAATTGCCAGTTCTTTCATAATTAAATTTCCGAATTTTTTTCAAATAAATAGTTCGGTTTTTTAAACAACAAAAGCTTTTTAAGAAAAATACAATTACGTATATAGTTGTATGTCTGAAAGGGAAAACCAAGAAGGTTTGTTCGTATATCCGAAACATGATCAAATTTACCACGATGATAGATGAATCTGAGGACAGCATTATGAGTCAAAATCTCTAGTTTGCGACGGCTATTTACATAAATCCGGATAGGGAAATACATTTTCCGCATAAAAAAGGATCGGCCTCAGTAGAGAATTAGCTAATCTCATATGGATATTTAGGTGGGTATAAAGCTACTACTGGTCCAATGTTGACGAAGCACACCATATACCTTAGCAATGACCGAGTTTATATGATCACAGGCTGACAAATCATTATCTATATAAATACAAATGTAAATGTACGTTTGTTCCTTACCGCTAATCTCCGAAAGTTCTTCACCGATTGCTTTGAAATTTTGACATAATGTTGCATTTGAATACGAGCGGGTTTGTACATACTCAAAACAAGAAAAACAGTGGGATATGTTGTGCATGAAAGCAACACCCGCTATTCTAGATCTCAGCAATCTCAGTTTCAGACATATAATTACTCAGAAATTTTTAAAGTTTTGCTGTCAAAATTTTTAACTATACGTCAAGCGAAAAGCAAAAATCATGAGTGAACCCTAAATCACTCTGTGCTGAAGGAAGATGGTACCTTACATATAGCTAACCCCATTACCATAGGCTGGATCGCGGTTGGAATGAATTGAATAGAATAAACTCCGATTTTAAAGAAGAAATGTTCTAATGAAGAAGTTGTATCATTCTCTTTCAATTTCAACTTCAAAGTCTAATTGTGAAGTTTGCCTGTGTGGTTTTTTGTCATTCCGCATTCCGAAAGTCTGAACTGATTATGTTATACTAGCCGCGTTTTATTATCCTCGGGTCTGGATCAGGGTTATCTTTTAACACGTAATACAAAAACAACATTGTATCTCTCATTGTATCGAGGTGTCATTTATGTATCCAGAAATAAGTTTTTAATTTATGGGTAGATGGCTTTTCTGTTTTGCAAATGGTAAGGTAGTCCGAATTCAAAAGCAGACATGGTTAAGGCTCAAGAAGCTCAGCGAAGCGGATGGGTAACAGCTATTAGAATTATAATAACATTTTTGACTCCCGGGGAAACGAGGACTTTTCACATTTATTTCAAAGCACTTGCGTACCAAATTAATGTTTTGTTTTCGAACCGCAACACTTTTGGTGCGAATATAAAAGTAAAAGAAATGTATATAAGTACATAGCGAGTTTCACAGATTCTAGAGTTCGGAATATGAATAAGCTGGCAGAATTAATCATTGGGGTGATTGTCATTGCCTGCCTAACAAAGAACACTGTTATATTATTTATTTATATTTTCTTTTTAAAATTTTGTACGACAGTTGGGTTTGCAAACCCGTGCGAAGCCGGGGCGGATCAGCTAGTTGATAATAAAACCTAAATTACGGAATTTCCGATAGAAGGGAACAATATTATTATTTAATGAAACTTCTGGGAGCTCACTGAATTCCAATGAAGATTTAGATACCACTGAACATTGCAAATTTAACAGGATTGAAAGTAAGCCAATTTTGCTAAGCCCAAACCGATATATTTTCGAGGTCCCCATTCAGTCTACAAACAGCGTCAGTAAGAATAAATATTCGTCGCGAAATATAAATTTGTACATCATCGGCGTACAAATGAATATTAACAAAATTACAAACTGAGACGATATCATTGATGAATAACGAAAAGACTAATGGCCCCAAAAATAGAATAGAAATAAGACAGGAGAATAAATCGTCGCTACAATGCAGAACTAGTCTAAGTCAAATTTAGAACAAATTTTCAAGAAGAACCTTATAGTCCGTATAATGCTGACTTTCGTTATTATGATTGTATTCATAATAAAATTCTGAAGGAACAACTGTACGATGGAATATTCGGAATATGTAGAAAATGCGCGGAACACAACAAGTTTCCTTATGACGTTAAAAAGAACTCATTTTGAAATTTTGGAAAAAAAAAAAAAAAAAATTTTATTTCGAGCCTCTTGCGCTTCCTCAGAAAGCTGCCCAATTGGCAACAATCCAGATTTTATTATTTCCGGGCCATGAATAAAGTATTTATGTAAAGTTAGGGGCATATAATACCAAGGATATTTACTGACAAACAGTCTTGCTGTTTCGTGCGCATGTTTTCGGAACTTGCAACATCAATTTCATATCCACTGGCAACTACAATCATAATTGTGTGCATTTTTTTAATAAGTTCTATTTCTATTTTCGTTATAACTTCAGAAATTGATTTTCTGCCAGCTTTAGGGGTCTTTTGCCCCAGTGCGCGCCCCTAGCAACTTTTTTTCTGATGCCTTTATTTCTTTTTGTTGTTGAACAAAAAATCAACTGAAACAACTTTCTTTGTTATAATTTAGTTTTTTTTTATTGAAAGTACAATTGAAGTATTCAAAACTAGTTTTATCTTTTAAAAGCGGTTCGCATATTTTTAACAGTTCAATAAGGTGATAAATTTACCACTGCTAACTAATTTTAGATGAAATCGAAACTTTTTAATTATTTATTTTTAAGATTCAGATATTACTGAGCAAAACTGTATCACCTATATTAACATTTTTCAGAACAATTTTTGGTAGATTTTTCTGAGTTTTTAACCAGTAATAAAAATTCGTAAAATTTGCCATCTTATAAAAAATGAACATTGGGTTGTTCGAAAGTGCCATTTGACATTTCAGATTTTTTTGAATGAGAGTGAACATAAATATACGAAAAAATTGACTTTATTCACTTATACCTGACATACACCCTCTGTAAAAAATAGGCAGTAAATGTAAAAAATAAGAATTGTAAATAATATTTACATTTTGCACACGCTAGCCTATTCCCCATCCCAAGCGGATAAGTGACACAATAACTCCAGCAATTATTACTTCAGAATAATTAGTAATTACTAAATTGATTAAAAATTAAAAATTTTCGGTGATAAAAATGAGTTTATATGACCCAACTCACATTGAATCAGTCCAAACAAACCAAATGTTTTTATTTTTTTTCGTAGTCTCACTCTCACGTCTTCGATTAGGGTTCGAACCGCAGTACTAAAATTTCGGAGTAGACTTGTAAAAAAAGTTAACTAAATCTAAAATTTTCCGAGTAGGTTTTAAAATTAAGGAAAATTTGAATTTCAAAACACATCACATAAATTCTATTCGTTTCACAACTGAATAGAATTCAGATTCAGACATTCGGAATTATAGTCATGCAAAGTATAATAACATAGTGCATTAACTTTTATATTTTGGTTTGGCTAAAGAAATTTTGAATTTTTGAGTGTGTAAAAAAAAATTGTAGATCTCAAAAATGACGGAGTAGATTTATTTTCCTTCTTAAAATTGAAGGAGAATTGCAATTATTGACTGTGAAGCTGTGTCACCGCTCGAAAAACTTTTAAATAATTTCTTTGAACTGATAAAATGTATCCATTTCGAAGAAAAATGGATCCAAATGAAAATAAATTACATAAATATACAGAAATCTTTTAACTTAACGTCTGTTTTGACAAATATTTTTTTTAAATCCCGGCCCCTTTGCAAACTGACTTCCGGATTTTTGGAAATTTGCCGCTCCAAAATGGATCTAAATGAAAAGAAAATATAAAAACAGAGCATACAAAAATCTTTTACACTAACGTCTGTTTTGATTCATATTTTTAAAAATTGCCGCCCCTGGAAAATTGGCTCCGGGATATAAATTTGCCGCCCCATATTTCGTAAAATTGCCGCCCCAAGCAAAGTGCCACCCGGGGGCTGTGCCCTCCCTGCCCCTGCCAAGCTACGCCACTGCCCGCAATTATGTCTGGCTGTACGCTCAATCCTCGACCTATATATACATACATATGTTTGTATGTATACGATTAAAAACCGATTTAACGTCCGAAAAAAGAAACCGCGTTAACCTATGAAGAAATGTTTTTCAGTCAATTTAAATCCCGAGGTAGCTCATCGAATTTGAAGAGTTAACTCTGGATTAAGTAATAAGATATATCTGAGTTCTAACAGATGTTAAAGTTAATCCTACACTGCAAAAAATGCTTTTGAGCTAACTCGGGTTTATTTTATTTTCGTTTTAAAAAAATTTCCCCCACCGGTATTGCACCACTTTCAGGTGCTTCACTGTTTTCAGGAACCAGTGCTTATGTTATGGCGTAATTTTTCCTACTTTATAAGTATAGGTACAAATTATTGAGTACCGCTTTTCGATATACGACACATGCAGTCAGACAAATTTTCATCAAAAATGCTCCTTGGCCTTAGCCTTGTCATTTTCAACATAAAATCTTTGTATAACTGTTGCAACATTTATTTTTGTATACATAAAACCATAACAGCAATAAAATTGAAACAGCGTTTAAAGTGTCTACTATCTAGGTCACGAAATTGCACAGCTAATTATAAAGAACCCTTGATGTGATATAAAACGAAATATTAAATTAATTTTATCAAACAAAAAATATAAATTAAATGATTATTATCAGAAAATATCGCAATTAAATATTTCATTCATCAAATTATATCACAAAATAAAATGTATCTTTACCAAAAAAAAAGGAAGCTCGCAGTACGACTAATTTCATCATAATTCAATTCCAAAATTTCAACAAACATTGAATGCAAACAACCCTAACGAAGTATAAGAAACTCGCTTAAACGCACATTCAACAACAAAAATGACTAAAACATCATGGTTGGTGCAAGAAGTTTATAATGTCATCAAGTCAGTATATATATGTTTATACCTATATAAAGAAAACAAGCTTTCTTAGTGTCAAGTTTAAATATGCGGTGATTGCCTTCTGTGTGGAGATACATAACAAAATCATACATATGTATTTATGTGTTTGGATATCCATCCATGTTCTCCTAGATGAAGAAATATTATTTAAAATTTGAATTTGTTTCTTCTAAGATGGTTTAACAAAGTTAATAAAATTCAATTGAAAGCAAAGTGTGAAGAGGGGTTACAACTTTGAATGTATCTAGAGTTTGAACTTTTAAATGCGAACAGAAAAACTTTTTTTTAAGTTATAGTTCTTAATCGTCAAGTCAAGACCTATGTGATTGAAAAGAAAACGAAGGAAAGTTTTTCATAAAAGTATTTACACATCGGGTTTCAATAGAAGAGTTATTTTTTTTTTGTCATCCATTAGACTTTCAAAAGAAATTGCAGGGCAAAAGATAAATCCCTAAGAAAAGTCGTATCCTTTCTGCAAATACTTTTACCTTCTTAGATTGTTTGAACAACTAAATAAACACCTTTGTAAGAAAGTGCAATATGTAGTATAGTAACACACATAAAGTATCATTTTGTATATGTACCGAAGGCTTTGAAAGACTTAGATACCCATGCTCTTTCTCATGTTAAGAAGATGCAAATAATAATTAAGTTAACTGCTAAAAATTTCCAATGAAATCATTTACATAACTGCTATTTAAATTATTTAAGAACAGAAGGATTGTCAGTGAACATCTTTTCTATTTTTTAGTATACAAATTAAATAGTGACTGACTTGATAGAAAAGGGTCTTTCTTGATTGAAATTAACAAGTCAAAACTTATGTAAATTAATTTGTATTTTTCAACGTGTAAGAGGCAAAGCAATTTGAATATGATAAACAAAAATTTGCGCGAATTTTTAATTTTGATACCCTGAGACAATCTTCCGTTGCGCGAATTTTTAATTTTCACACCCTTAATTGATATTTCTCTGGGCAAATTTTATTCACTACCTACAACTATTATTTCTTAAGTTTTATACTTTCGACAGCACTGACAGAATGGAGAGCAGCTTGTGTGTGTTTGTCACCTTTCACACGGGGAAACAAGTTGCTCGAGATTTATTGACGTTTTCTTTTGGAAATTTTTAATTTCCAATCTCCATCAATTGTCGACCGTTCACTCCTCTTACACGCGGTGCCCTTCGCACCTTAAAAATAAAAGTAGCTGAAAACTCATGTCGAATTCCTTTCAACAAAAGAATCGAATTTTTTTCTAAAAAGAACCGATTTTTTTCTGTCGTTGAAACGAATACGAAAAGATGAAAAGAATCGATTTTTTTTGAGATTGTGTGTGTGGCACTTGACAGAAGCAATTTTGAAGTAAAATGTTCAGAAAATATTCAATTTGGAAAATATTATTATTGTTAATTGAAAAACAACGCAATATAAAATTCACCGAAAATTCGTTGCAACCAAAAACACAATTTGTTTTCATAAAAAAAATTGTTTTCTTAAAACACCGCGACATTCAATTTGACATTTTATAAATTTTAAATTTTGCAAAGATTTGTTTTCACAGAAAAAATTCGAATTATTCAGAAAAAATATCGATTCTTTTAGAAAAAAAATTCGATTCTTTTGTTGAAAGGAATTCGACATCAGTTTCCTCGTATGAAAGGGGACTTACTGGTTGAACACAATGGAAGGCGGAACATCTGTCAAAATATTGGAAATAAAAAAAAGTGAATAATAAACAGCTTATTGTGGGCAGATAATTTATGGTTTATCTGTCGAATCTAGGTTTTGAACATATTCGGGTCTTACTGTAACATATAAAATGGGTGTTTTTTTTTATCCAATACTAACTTTATGTGAGAAACAGATTGGCACAGCAAATTTGACAACCTTTTAGAGCAAGTGCTTTCAAATGGCTTTGAATACATTAAAACAGCAACAGCGACATTCCTAACGTTGATGTCGATGTTTTGCTGTGCCAATCTGTTTCTCGCTTTAGACATTTATATATCTCTCAAACAAATCGTCAGATTGAAAACTGATACTGATGGCGTATTTGATTGGTAATCCGGAAGAGAAATGCCAATCGAACGCTTCAAATGTATCTTATCGATTCTGAAGTATTAGTGCTTCTGTACTTACCTTAGTACTGTAAGGAGCCTTGTACATAGATGTTATTGAAAACGATAATTGAAAATTTTTTCTTTCGATTTTAAGAAATTTAAACAAAGAAATCGTTTTCAATGAAAAGATGGTTTTCGTTTCAGAAAAGTGGAACACAATCGTTCAAATGAAATGTTTTCGATTTTCTTTCTGTTCTCATCTGTCATTATTTCATTTAATGATAAACCTTAACCTCAAAATGAATGTTATCAGTTTTTCTTTCGACAGATCTTTCCAATGACAGCCAAGATTCAAAGATTGGTATGACCGAGTTGTCAAAAAAAAATTCCACCGTTCCACTGATTTGTGTTTCAATTGGCGTTTTTCTTTTTTACCTCAGAGCAGATCACCGAGCTGTCAAAAAATTTATTCTATGTTTCTTTTTTACCTCAGACAAATCAGAGCACATAAGTCGTGTTTCTTTTTTCCATCTGAGCTAGCTCGGAGCATGATCTGTATGCTCAACTTCATACAATTTTTATGTAATTTGACAGATTACTATGCATAAGACATGTTCAGTGCTCAAGTGTGTTTCATAATTAAATCTGAGGGCTCTGAACATAATCTCCTCAGAGCTTAACTCTGATCGCTCAACCTCTGCTCAGAGCCAAAAAAGAAAAACGCCAAATGAAAGCTATAACTGGCCCCTAACTCTCACACTGATAAAATTGACATTTTCTCTTATATATCGAGAAGAATAACTGTAATTTTGGAGGGTTCAGAAGGCTTCTGGCCACCATTTGAAAACACCAAGCCAAGTCATTTTTATTTAGTAATGGTCAATTTTATCGTGATGAAATACACGCTTTAACAACGTAGTCAAACTCTAAAAAAAGTTCTAAATTTACGGTTCTGTGTGCCAAATTTATAGATCTGCTGTTTTATTGAAAATTTAAACTCTGCGATTATCCTCATTTTTATCTCAATAGATGCCTACATACATATGTCAATAATCTAAATTGTCGCATTTGGAGCGAACATAATCCAAATGAAATATCAGTTTATTTCATTCGATTGTTTCTCTCTTAAAAATAGCTCTCAATAAAAGATGCACACAATATTAATAGTAAAACCAAGCACAACATTGATCACATAAATACATATATATTGCATTTACAGGTGTCGGATATGCTATTTGTTTAATTGACATCTACATGGGAATGTACTATAACACTATAATTGGCTGGGCAGTTTACTATCTATTCGCATCCTTCACCTCTAAACTGCCATGGACTTCATGTGAAAATCCATGGAACACGGCAAGTTGTATGCCAGTTACATCGGAGAATTTTACAAACCTAGCGACCACACCAGCACGAGAATTCTTTGAGTAAGTTTTTTTTTTTTTTTTCAATTACTTTACATCCTGTAAATAGAATCCGGGTATAGATAAATAAATACACAACTATCAATAAAATGAACGGAAAGAAAGTATCTAGTATAGTAGGTACTTGTGGTATCGACTTTATTCCTTTGTTGTTGTATTTTTAAATGGCAGTTATCAACAATTGCCAATGATGTCTTCCATTATATCCCAAAGGACATAGTGTATTTAATTGTGTTGTTTTTTTTTCTTTTTTTTTTCCTTGATTTTCTCTTCTTGATGACGACAACAACAACAAATAGGCGAAAGGTGCTTGAACAGTATAAATCTGATGGATTGGATTTTATGGGACCTGTTAAACCAACGCTGGCATTGTGTGTTTTTGGAGTATTTGTACTGGTGTACTTTTCTCTATGGAAGGGCGTACGAAGTGCTGGAAAAGTAGTTTGGGTTACTGCACTGGCACCCTATGTTGTGTTAATCATACTTTTAATACGTGGAGTATCACTGCCTGGCGCCGATGAGGGTATTAAATACTATCTGACTCCTGAATGGCATAAGCTAAAGAATTCGAAAGTAAGTATATAGCATACCTTCATTGTTAATTTTGTTAAAAATTATTAAACTGTTTAAAATCATATTAAAATAGTCGTGTAGTTGTTTTTTTAAATTTATTTTATAGAACAGGTAGGGTAAACCACCAAATCATTGTCACTTTAATGGCTAGTTTGTTCATAGCTAATCGGGTATAATAATCAATGATTATTGCAACTCGTATATAAGTAATCCAGTGTGCTTACATGTGCCAAAATTTTAATTGGCGAATCCCTAATTTGAGTTATTAATCATCGAAATTACTTATCAGCTGAATTGGTATACATACATACACTACGGATCACTTGAATAAAGGCAACACCTTTATTGAACTAGAACGAGAATCATGTCCCTAAAATCCGTTTTTTATATTTTATTAAGAGAATACATTAATGAAAACCATTTTACTGTACAAAGTGACGGGGCTTTAAGGAAATTTGTAAACAGAGTGGGGAAATTCAATCAATAAAATCGGTTCACTAAAATAATTGAATAAAGGCAGTTGTGAAATTAACTTCATTCGTGAAATCGGTTTTATATGAAAATTGAGTAAAATCTGAAGTAAAGTAAATTCATTTATGCGGTTTTTACCAAAAATAAGCAAAGGAAATGCTTTAAATAAATCCGAGAAAACCGCAATATCACAACAAAAGTAGGACGAAGCGCATTTTTTGTTGACAATTATTTAAGAGATCCTGGTTCCTATAGCAAAAAAATATACAGGAATAACATCTACAGTTTATAGTTATTAAAGTGAACCGTAATGTATATAGGGACCTACATATGCATATGTACTTCTTCCAGTGAATTGGCATAGTTTGCCATTTATTGTCATCATTTAATCCAATCAATTTGTATTGCTTTTTAAGCTTTTTTGAAATCTTCGAAAAAAAATCAACTAAAATAAATATCTAATGGGGTTTTTCATTGGTAAATTCAGATTTCAGTAAAAAAATTGATTTTTTTCTTCGCGAATGGAACACAATTCAAATCGATTTTTTTTGCCACTGTATTGATCTGTGCGGCATAGCTGTCAAATTTTCATTAAAAGTTGTTGTCTTTTGAAAAGTTTATGCAGTAAATTTCATATTAAACTGCTTCCATTTTTCAATAGGATTGTATTTATTTAAACAATTTCAATTCAATTCAATTCTTTTTCCCACAACGAATAAATTTCAAATCAAAAACCACATTTGTCAAGCTGACAGGTTAAATTTGTATTGGTGTTAGTAAAATGAGGGGTAAATCTGCCGAAAAATTTAGATTTGCAAATTTGATTTAAAATCAAAAATAAATCAATTTATTCTGCCCAATGGAAAGAAAAAAGAGGGGAAATTGTGTCTTTGACAGATCCATTGGAAAACTCCATAAGAATAAACAAAAAATATATAAAATATTATTGGTCTTATTTATAAACGTTGTCTAACTTTTGATAACTTACCAACTTTGCAAAATGTGTTAAAAAACCTTGTTTATTGTTGTCTTTTTAGCTACTTAACTTGGAGTAGATTGTCTTAACCGTGAATAATAATAATAATAATAATAATAATAATAATAATAATAATAATAACAATAATAATTTGAAAATAGTTAGACAGTGTCTAAGTAGACAAAAATCTATTACATACGACCGTATATATTTAAACATAATAACGAAAATGAAGAAAATTACAGAGGTGGAGCAATTGGATATAATTCAATTTAAAAGATCAAAAATGACCTCATTCAAAAAGTGCGTTTCGCCCATCTAACTGATGAGCCCAACTGTCGTACCTAGGCGAAACACACTTTTGGAGTTAAGGTCATTTTGAACTTATAAATTGAAATATTTAAACATAAGTTAGTTAATTTAGAACGACATTAAAATTTTATTGGCAAAAAGAATTGCCTCAGCGAAAATTGACAAAAATATATGAGAATCGGTATAGTTGGAAAATATTTACAACGATTCGCATAGTCCTAATCAACCCATTGATTGAAATTTATATATTTAGAAATTATTGACACTGAAGCCAATGCATAGTGCTAATAATTATTTCAATGATTGGCACTTTGATCAATAACTGGCGCATTCAGAAAAAATGAGATCTCAGAGAGAAAAGCTGAGAAATTTTTCTGAAGAATTCTGTTCATGTTACTGAGATTGCTGAGATTTCATTTTCCTGAACATGCCTAATAAGCTTGTGCCATTTATGTATTGACTGTGAAGGCATAGTTTTTCAATCCAATATAAGTTAACTTATTTTGTAAATATTATATTTTTAATGAAATATTCAAATATAAACCAATCTGTGCTCCTCTTAATTGTTAACTACCAGAACCGTGCTCGCGTTGCATTGCTTAGTTTTAGGAATAATTTGTTCAGCATATCAAAACGGTGCTGAATTGGCCAAACCACAATTTCTACCATATAATTTACTAACTAAGCTTAAATCTTGAAAAAATTAAGTCTTTGAAAATATTTTGTATTTTAAGTTGGGACAGGTTCAACATAATTTTAGCACCGATTTTTCATTTTCTCTTTTAGTAGGTATAGGTACCAATACATACTTAGTTTTTTTTTAATTTTACGTAAGTACTAATTTTGGTTATAATTGAAAAATACATTAATTAATTTTTTTTCAGAACAATTTAATCTATTTTCATATTTTTTAATTGTTTAAATGGCGGAGGGGGCGTGGTAAATAACGTATCAAAAATTTAAAACTACCTTTCTTAGGGTACAAATTCTTCATTGGTTTGACTTATTTTATACTTTAGATAAGAAAGTTAAAATTCATTGTTTTTTGTTAAAAAATTATGGTTTTAATGTGTCTGAGAAAAAAGTAGTTTTTGCATTTTTCAATTTTCTTAAAAACTTAAATAGTTACAGGCATCTGCTTTTTAGCATTCGAGAGTATCGAAAATTATAACCAAAATTAGTTCTTAATAACATAAATTTTCGAGTTTTAGTTTTAAAATTTTCATTCTGAAAATAATTTATATTTCTAAAAAAAACAACATTTTGGTAAAATTGTTAGCGGCGCTCATATATATCTATAAGACTTTTGACAGTTACTTATAAGAACACCATAAGGAGCCTATATATACCAAATTCTAGCTCTCTGGCGATCATTTCCTAATAGAGCTGTTTTTATAGCTAATATATGACTGGACTATTATTATCATACAAAAAATTATTTCAATCAAGCATTTTCTTGTAATTTCCGCTAACATTCCGTCAGTATTTACAATTTTCTCTGACGCAATCGACCATTTCGACTCGAGTCATATTTAAATTGACGCGAGTTGTGTTGGCTTCATATTCGTAGCCAACTTAGCCATGTACTTTACGTAGCTCCAGAGGGTCAATTCTCCGGTCCAAATCATGAAATTAAATATTCACCGAATTATACCAGAAATTAATTCTCGCTTTTTTGACACGACGATGTTGGATTGATAATATTTATATTTTTTTTTTTACAGGTTTGGATTGATGCTGCATCTCAAATATTTTTCTCCTTGGGACCTGGTTTTGGAACATTATTAGCTTTATCCAGTTACAATAAATTTAATAACAATTGCTATCGTGATGCACTTATAACGAGTAGCATTAATTGTTTAACAAGTTTCTTAGCTGGTTTTGTAATATTTTCTGTTTTGGGGTAAGTTAAATCGATCTATTTACCAAGTTTTACTATTTTTTCAGTTACAAAAAAAAAAAAATCATTCATATATCTCCCAACAGCTATATGGCTCACGTGCAGAAAACCTCAATTGATCAAGTTGGTCTCGAAGGACCTGGCTTGGTATTTATCGTGTATCCAGAAGCAATAGCCACAATGAGTGGTTCTGTATTTTGGTCAATAATTTTCTTCCTCATGCTGATCACTTTAGGTCTGGATAGTACATTTGGTGGTTTAGAAGCTATGATAACAGCGCTTTGTGATGAATATCCTCGAGCAGTTGGAACGCGTCGGGAAATATTTGTACTATTTCTATTGGCTTGTATTTATTTGTGTGCTTTGCCAACTATGACATATGTAAGTGAATAATAAGTTTGTGTATATACATATGTACTTACAACTATATAGTTAACATAATTATCAAACTTTCCTATATAAAATTAAGTTTTAACTTTAAACAAGTTTTCCTTAAATATTTTGAATAGATTTGAAAAACACGGGCCAGCAATATAAGAAAATATTCCTTTATTGTTGCCAACTCAATTTTTGTACGATTTTTCTTTTGTTGAAAGGAAGATCTCAAAGTATTGGAACTTAAGATATTTTTCAGTTTTTCATTTATCTAGTGCTATAAGCTTATTTTTTACTCGTTCAAATACTCGAAGATGGCAATGAACCAATTTATTTCTATATATGTAGTTAAGCAAAAACACAATCCATTAGCTTGTCAACATATTTGCTATATCCACTTAAGTTGTGTGAAAAAAATTGGGCTATCTCATTCTTTCAAATCAAATGGTTCATTAACTCTGTCAGTGCTGTGGTCCGGTATATCGTCTTCTAATACACTATTCATGAGTTTGATATCTAGAATAAGAATAGGAGTTCTTCCGCAAGGAACTCTATGCATAAAATGTTGGTTTGTGTGCGTATATCATGCTACAGCTTATAGGTTAGAGGTATATTATGGTTGATTTAAGCGAAGTGCAGGTGGCTGGCTATGTTTATAGGTTATGTTCTAAGAAAAAAAGTGCTTTTAACCTTTTGATAAAGGCAATAGTAAGGATAAATATTGCCCAAGTCAACCATGTGTTGATATTATACCTTTCGACAATCTATATACATATATTGTATATATAATGGTCATTCTATATAATAAACATACATATACATCACTACTTGACCAGACTATGTTCCTATCTCACATTCCAAGAGAAAGTGATTTGTGTGTGGCAAGAAGAGTGGCATAATGGATTTTCACTTTATTTGATTAAATTAGAAATTATAATTTTGGCTCTTTACGTTAAAGAGTATTCAGAATCGAGTATATAGATAAGATGGACCAAACAGCAGACATTAGTAGCAAACTATAAGGAATATATTGACCTTGATGGTCAATTGTCAGTATAGTCAATTATGGTTGATGAATGTTAAAGCCTTTCAATAGATACATAATATGTGTCGCTTATTTTATTAACATTCATTTTAATAAACTTGGTTGGGTTGCTTAAAGTTTATGTTAATTTCCTTGAATCCTATCCTATTATTTTGATATCATCAATGTTAAAGTTTGTTTGTCTGTATGTTCCTCTTAATCTCTGAAAATACTACATTGATTAAAATGAAAATTGGTCGAGCAAGAGATTAGAAGTTGAAGATTGACATAGGCTATTTTTTTTTTTTGGAAATTTAGACAAAAAAAAAAAAAAAAAAAGTGACAGTTAGTTTGGCTGTATGTTTGTTTGTTCCATTCAATATCTCAAAATACATATGTGATTGTAATGAAAATTGGCTTAGCGAGGGCATGGAAAATGAAAAGTTAAGAAAAACAACGGTTTATTTGTCTGTCTGTTTCGGAAGGAAAGATTTGCTTTGTTTTTTTTGTATAATACACTCGGGCGTATACGTACTTTTTCGTATTTTATATGAAATATATGGTGGAGCCATGACATAGGTTGAAACTTGACCTATTGTTGTAATTGACAATGTTGTTTGATAAAATTAAAACAAAAATTAATGCAATCAATAAGTTTTTCAACAATTTTATTCACTCAATAATGTTTTTTAAGGCTGTACATGAGCCGGGTTCATTATTGGAATAAATATTATAAATTCATTGCTTGAAGTTACTGTTAAATAAAAAAAATAAGGAACAAATTTAAATTTCCTTCTCAAATAAAATATGAAATTCAAAGTAGGTACAATTGCTACAATCCTTCTCATTGTTGTTCAAAATTTAAATATTTTAAATTGTTAAAAGAAAATCTTCAAGATCACTATATTCTCAAAAAGTTTGGTAATTTCAAATGCTTTAAGTATTTCATAATTAGAAACACAAATTTGATTACATTTGCTTGGCGGTATTGTAAAGTGAAAAGGAAAAAGGCATTTAAATTTCTTTCTAAAACTATAAAATTAAAAGTAGATAATTACCGCAATCCTTCTCATCGTTGCTATAAATTTAAAGATTTTTAATTGCATTCCATCTGATAGGAGGCCTTGGAAATTAAAACAATTAGGCACAAACTTAAAATAAATATGAAAGTAATGTTCTTACGACCGTTAATCTCTTCTAGACTGCAAATAAAAACATTTTCCATCATTCGAAATCTTTTTTTTTTAATTTTTGTTTTTTTCCGGGAACTTATTTATTTTCATAGCAAGATGGCCCACTGATCAAATAATCTTAATGAATGATTAAGCCTAGTACACTGCTGATGTGAAACGAAAAATCCCATACAAAAATGACAACGAAATCATAAACGGGAAATTTCGTTATGCTTTTCGTTTTGCAGTACGCTGTTCGAAGAGCGAAATTTATAACTGTAGCAGATTATTTAGAGAAGTCTCCATTCCTTTTTCGCACTGAATTAATTATACAGATTATTTGTTGTGTGCGGAAAAATTATATTTGAGTTTTATTTGTGTTTTTTTTTTGTTTATCATTTTCTTACATCATGGGTTTCTCTAATTACTTGCGTTTATGTTTGATTTTGTTTTTGGAATTAACGAAACTCTCCAAGGATATTTTCTGTTGTGTTTTCGAAAGCGTTTCTTTGTCTGTTTGGAGACCACAGACTAATTTAGTTTCGCATCAGCAGCGTACCAGGCTTTACAGTGCAGAATAACTGTATAATTATATAATAATTATTAATTATATAATAATTATTAATTATATAATAATTATTAATTATATAATAATTTCTAGAACAGAACATTGATTAGTTTACAAGCTGAAATGCATTTTAACCAGTTTTAAGTTAAAACGCATACATTGCTGAATACAGTGAAAAAACCAGCCAGCTGGATTTTTACATATGGAGATGGGGGACGGACATATGTGGGGGCCAGTGTAAACAAAATTGTTGAGGTTGAAAAATTGCAAAGAGCGTTCATTAAAAATCGCTCTCGTCTAAAAGCAGTCTAACATCGATTGTCCAGTCAAATTTGACTGAAAAAAAAGTAAAAATGGTTACTCTGTTAGAACCAGCGACGATATAAGATGTAATAGATTAGGCTCAGCTTATACCTGCCACCATCTTATGTTGAATTCCTTCCAACCAAAGAATCGATATGAATTTTTTTTTGTGAATGTGTGTGGAACTGAATAGCGTAGGTGGATAGCCTATAGTCTAGACAGGTTCTGTAACGCAAGGATTAGAGTAAATAAAAATTCCTACCGTGTACTGCAGTAATTTTTTCTATGTAATTGGATCTAAAATTTGTGAAATAATAAAAGACCTTAAATAGCATCGTTTTTGAACATAAATTGTGATGAGGTTATGGTTTCAAAATATTTGCATTTTCATTATTATCGTGTGAATTCGCATAATTAGTGAAATTAGTAGGTTTTCCACAGTTAGAATTCGATCGAATTTTCACTGCACTATTCCAAAATAAATTCGTTGCAACCAATAACAAAATTTGTATTCTTAAAACATCGCATCATTCAATTTACATTTTAAAAATGTCAAAATTTTGCTGGCGTGTGTGTCAATCTGTGAAAAATCTTTCTGAAATTTAGCTAAATATGCAAGATTTGTTTTGGCATACAAAAATTTGATTTTGTTTAGAAAAATTTCTAAACAGATTCTATTCTTTGGTTGGAAGGAATTCGATATGAGAAAATTTCAATTATTTATTTTGACAAGTTTAGAAAGTAAAATCGGTAATTTTTTGATGCCGAAACAAAGGGAATGGCTGGAATTATTATTGGATAAATATTTACTTGACCAATTTATTTAAAATCGGGATTTTTTGGTCATTTAAATTATTATTTTTGACATAAGCCCCATATTTTTCATTTCATATCAATGGGGTTAGGAGAAAATATTTTATATATTAAACATTTTTGTTTTAGTTTTGAATATTTTCTTTTAGTCTAATATAGGTGTGCGAAATTTTGCATTGATTTTAATAATTTTGTTGAAATAGTCTGCAATTTGCTCCAACAAAATTTTAAAATTTTGTAATCTTCGATTATAATTGCACAAATTAGAACCTATCTTTTCGAAAAATAAGTTCAAAATCGATTGCAAAATGTATACCTAACAGGCAAACAAAACAGAGACAAGAAAGCAATCAATAAAAATGTTTTTAAATAAAAACTTTAATTTAGCAGAAAATAATACAGGGTGTCCTATAATCAATGGTTTAAACTGAAACTGGTGATAGGCCAGGTCATGATCACTCAGAATTGAGTAACTTGTCCATTATCAATCAATGCAATGCAATTGCAATCATAACGGTTTTACGGCATTTTTTTCTGAAATTTCGAAAAACCCCTACTTTGAATCACTATGGGTCTTACTATCATAAAATATTTTAGTGCAAAAATTAAAAAAAAAAAAACCTTTAATTATGGGACACACTGCAGATATATTTAAATTGAATGGAAAAATAATAAAGATATGAAATTAACCATTTATTTTAATTTATTTACATTTCAGGGTGGTGTTTATCTAGTGAACTTCTTAAACGTTTACGGACCAGGTTTAGCTATTCTATTTGTTGTTTTTGTAGAAGCAGCTGGTGTATTTTGGTTCTATGGTGTTGACAATTTCTCATCAGACGTAGAACAGATGTTAGGCAAGAGGCCTGGTATTTTTTGGCGCATTTGTTGGGCCTATATAAGTCCAATTTTCTTATTGGTAAGTATAAAATACCTCTTGAACTTTTCGATATCCAGCCCAATTTATTAAATATAAAATTTGAAAATTCTAGTGCATTTTTATATTCTCATTCATTGGATATAAAGACATGCTTGGTGATGAATACAAATATCCAGAATGGAGTATTGCCGCTGGTTGGGCTCTAACAGCTTCATCTATACTTTGCATTCCAATTTACATTGTTTACAAATTTACTACAAGCAAAGGAAATTTCAAAGAACGCTTGAGAACAACATTTAAGCCGGAAATTAATATTGTATCAGCTTTGCCAGGCCAACAAGGTACTGCAGTGTGACATAATAATAATGTGAAAAGAAATCAATATAATTTAAGTAGCATTCATCAACTAAACGTTTCACCAACAACAACAAGAACAACAATAAATATAATAAATAATCAAATAAGTAATAGTTCTTTAAGTTATCCTAATCTTAGTTCGAATGTCGAACAGCAACCAAAACAAACCAAATTAAATATTGATCGTGGTAGTAGCATAAGTCTTAATCAAATCAATAAAAGATCTACTGCTAGAGCTGAGGACAATAATTATTTAATACTCAGCAGTTGTAAGCCCTTCAAGTTTTCCTTTGCTAGCGAATGGCTCGTATAAAGACCAATTTCTGCTTAGTTTTTTTGTTTTAATCCATTTTTAGTACAAATTTAATAATATGCGAAATATAGCTTAGAAAGTGTTGTACGATATTTCTATCGTTCAGTTATTTTTATTTAACAAACCACAAATATGTATATTTATGTATAAGTTAAAATTATATTATCTTGATGCTTCTCCTATAGGGAGGAATGCTTAATCTGTAAATTTAGAAAATTATATAAATATAATTATTTAAGCTCAATAATTAACTTAAATACTTGCAAAATCATCTTAATAATAAAAACAAAATTTTGTTACAAACATAAAAATATTAAAATAGTGCTTTAGATATCTAAGAAAATAAAAATATTGTTTCTAAAAATATATATAAATATAAAGTAAAAATTGCTATGTTCATAAAAAAAAATAAAATAAAATCGAACAACATAAAATAAATTATAAACAGAATATTTATACATGTTATAGTATTAGATAAATTATTTTTGTTAATTTTATATGTGAAGAAGAACAAACAAACTAAAAAAAAACACAATGTACAATGTTTGCTTTATAGGTAGATTTTTTACTTTATTTAATTATACAAATATGCATGTAGTTTAGATTTTTAGACTAACAAAATGTCTTTTTTGAAAATATTTGCAATCAGCCATTTGCAGATATTTTTGAAATTAGTCACTATTCTTGATGATTTTGTTAAATCAAAAGCATAAAACTGCAATCAGCCATTTGCAGTTTTATGTAATTTAATAGTTTCCATTGTAATAAAATAAATAGTTATTAAACAGTTTATATAAATTTATATAAGAGCATTATTGTAATTACTTTTTTGTTAATACTTTGTTAAATATATTTTATATTTTAAGCCGTTAACCCTGTGTTTTTATTTATCTGGGCCCTGTCAGACGATTTGAGTTTTGGGACTTACTCCTGGAACATGTTTTTTATGTCGAATTCCTTTCAACCAAAGAATCGATTTTTTCTGTCAAAACATAGCAAGATTAAAGAAAGGTTTTACACCGATTTGCCCACACAATAGCAAGATTGGACTTTTCTAAAATTTCAAATTGAATGTCGCGGTGTTTTAAGAATACTAGTTGTGTTCCTGGTTGCAACGAATTTTCGGTGAATTTTTAAATATATCATTTGTGCGTTGTTTTTCAATAAATAATTTTCAAATTGAATATTTTTTTTGACATTTTACTTTAAAATTGCTGCCACACACACAATCACAAAAAAAATCAATTCTTTTCGTATTCTTTTCAATGGCAGAAAAAATTCCATTCTTTGGTTAAAAGAATCTCCGAGTTTCCGGCTTAAAGGTTCCCCCACACCAACGCGAATTTTCGGTGGCGACGACGAAAACAATAATAACAACGTGTTGTTTTCATTGACAACCACGTGTTTTATTGTTGTTTTCGTTGTCGCCAACGAAAATTCTCGTTGGTGTGGGGGAACCTTAAAGGCTTAACTACATAAGCCAAAAAAGTGAAAAAGTAAAAAAGTGAAAATTTTCAAACTTATTTAGGATAGTGTTTCTGACTGGAAAACTTATAAAAATGATGCAGAAAGCTTAAATATTGGTTTAAAAACAAATTTGTGTATTCTTTTTCACAAAACAACGGCGCTAGCGGTAAAAAAAATATTTTTACTTTTGTACTTCAGTACTTTTTGGCTTATGTAGTTAAGCCTTAACTCGTCAAAATTACGCTCATGTTCTGTATTTCGAACGAAATCGAATTGGTTTCGATTTTCAACTTCACTCGCAATGAAATTGCATGTTTTAAAATTCGTTAGTTTTCGAAAATTTCGCAATTACTTCGAACTGTCAAAATTGAAGGTGCATCAATTTTTAATTGTTTTGAAAAGTAAAATTACACTGCAGATAAAATTGGATGCAGAATTATTTGCATTTTTAACGGAAAAGGAGCCAAAATTTGAGGGACTGTTTTGCAAGAAAAATCTAATAAATGCCTGATACAGCGTAAGTCATTTATTATGAATTGTTTATTCTTATATTTGTTTGTTCTTATGTTTTCTTCTAAAATAATAATTAAAAAAATACTGAAAAGAACCAAAATATAAAGTTTACATTTTGCAGCAAGAAATACAAAATTAACCGCCATTGCACCATCACAAGGCATAAACAAAGTGGATGGAATTCATTCAGAAAATGGAATGAAATGAAATGCAGAACATGGGCCTTAACTTTGGTTTAGCTTTATATATTTTTTTGACATACATTCAGCCTTATTGTGAATTTCGCCCACACAACATTACAGCCGGAAAATTTGATACTTCACTTTTCGCCTATTGAGTTTCACCCGAAATTTTATGTTATAAAAATTCCCCTCATTGTGAACACTCATATCAGTCCAATAACATTAAAGTTGAGACTTACATATCTTAACTCTTGATATTTGATTAAATGTGGCGTATTTAACAAGAGGTGTTGCATTTTTGAAAGAACGACGACGATATGTATTATGTTTTCGTATCAACGTTTAACTTTATGATTTTAAGGATGGGTTGCCCTTAAGTCATGTCCAACAGATTGCAAGATTTTTGTGAGTAGTGGAGCTTAATTTTAAAAATCTAGGAGCCTAAAACCGTTTTAGACATGCAAAAACAATAAATAAAAATCATCCAAATAATTTATCATACAAACAAAAATATAATGCGAGAAATATGTATACAACGCGAGAAAAGTTTCATACAAGACATATATCATGCGGAGAATATATCATGCTTATTTAGATTTTTGAGAGCTTAGAGAAATCAGTAAAATTTCCCTAGTCTACGTCAAATACTGAGAAAAAAATTGGATTCGCTTTCTCAACTGAACAGTAATAAGTTAGTGAAACCGAAAATAGTTAATCAAAATTAAAGATCCCTACAAAACAAAAATTCCTGTGTACGCCACTGCCTAATCACAATCCTTTGTATGTTTGAAGCACTGACCAAAAATTGCTGCCGAAATTTTTACATTAAGGATCATGATTTTTTTACCATTGAAAACCGCAACTTGATACGAGACTTGCTTGAGAACCAAGACAATTGCTTAAATAAATGGAACCATATTCTTGATAAAATTTTTTGTGGCGATGAAACTAGCTCATTGAGATTCTATTCATAAAAGGTTAATGATTTGACTATCACTAGAAGTTTTTGGACAAAATGAAGAAGATTTCACTTCGAGTCCTCTACTCCTTTACAATCAAACAAATGTTTAAGCGATTCAAAGATAAGTTGTAATTTTTGCAAATGTTTGTTTTTATAAAAAAAAAAGAAATATATTATATAAATTAAACTTTCTTTACAATCTGCACGACATCTTCATCGTTGAGAACATGTTCAATTCCGACCTTTTGGGGTTGATGCTTCACCGATGATCCCCATACGAGAGCACTATAAAATAAAAATAAAGTTAGCGTCACCAATAATAATTCCGAACCATCATAACCTATAGACTTACTATTTAAATTCTTTAGCAATTGTGCGATGCAATTTATTACAAAAATCTTCAATTGAAGTTCTCTCATTGTGTAAGACAATTGGTGATGTATAATCAGGCAGTTGTCCTTTTGGCTTTGTGTAGCTAATAAAATAAAGATTAATCTAATTTTACTGGCCACTTGACAATCGACAATCCTACTCACATTCGAACAAGTCTCAAATATTCCCACATGAGTTCCAACAAATCATCGAAATTCCATCGATGATGAGCAGAGATCGGGACACAATGCGGAATCTTATAGATAACATCAAGTTCTTCAATCGAAATTTGATCGATCTTGTTCAAGAGATAAATGCAAGGGATATATATACGATTTCCTTCGATGACATCGATTAGATCATCACTGGTCGCATCATAACGTAGTGTTATATCAGCATTGTGAATTTTGTATTCAGAGAGGATTGTTTTTACTAGATCTGCATCCAACTCGGATTGTGGGACCATACAGTTGAAATTAACACCACCTAGCAAAAGAACATCATTAGCAATGTGTGTATAAGGAATTCTCTATGTACGAACTATAACGAACCTTTATCCTTCTTTCTGTAATAGATATTTGGTGGTTTCTTATTGAGCCGGATGCCAAATCCTTCTAATTCATGCTCTAGCAGTTTCTTATGACCCAGGGGTTTCAAAACATCCAAAACCATGAAGATTAGATTGCAAGTACGTGCAACGGCAATAACCTGTCGACCACGACCTTTGCCATCTTTTGCACCTTCAATGATTCCAGGCAAATCCAAAAGCTAAAATAAAAATAAATTTGATGAACAAATTTTAGGAAACAGAAGATAAACTTACTTGAATCTTGGCACCCTTATACTTGATGCACCCGGGAACGGTTGTTAATGTTGTGAACTCATACGCTGCAACTTCAGAATACACTCCAGCCAAGTTAGACAACAGAGTTGACTTTCCCACCGAAGGAAATCCGACAAATCCCACTCGAGCATCTCCGGTTTTTGCAACTTCGAATCCTATTTTATTAAAAAAAAAAAAATCCTTAGGGACAGATCCACATTTATTGTATTCCAAAGATTCTCTTACCTTCGCCAGTTGAACCACCACCACCTTTTGGTGTAATCAGTTCTCGTCGCAATTTGGCCAATTTTGCTTTCAACAAACCCAAATGTGCAGATGTGTTCTTATTTTTTTGCGTCCGAGCCATCTATAGAATGAGCGAAAGAAAAACCCTATTGGGGTTAGTTTTTCGGCCGATTGAACTTTTTCTTTATTAAACTTACCTCGGCCTCAATGGCTGAGATTTTTTCCAAAATTGTACTCATTATTGATCAATTCTAGCAGCCTATTGTTTAAAATTAATAATTGAATAGCAAATAATTGCTAAATTAATAAATTCCGACGGACAACAAATAGAAAATCGAATCGCGTGGACGTGCCAAGGGGCAAGTTGATGTTGTCAAATTTGACAGATAAACATGACATTTCCTACAAATGGTATAATTTATTTAGTATAAAATTCGATTCTCGATGGAGAGCCAAACGATTCTTGCAACCACAGCAGAACAGATTTGTTTAAAAGCTGACAAAAAATTTGAGACGGTGTCGCATGAATAAAGGCTCTCCCAAACCAACACGAAACATTCAGAACGACGAAGGCAAGGATTTCGCCTGTCAATATAATTTATATGAAATTCGATGGATTGTATCGTCGCGTTGGTTTGGGTACCTCTTTTGTCTCCCTGTAATTCAATTTTGAAAGGCGAAAGTTGTAGTCGTTCCGTTTGAATGACTGTGGCCAACTTAAGGGACAGTTGTTGTTTTAATTCGATGCCAACTTCTTGCGTCACTTGAACCACTGTCGAACGGAATCTAAGTTAAAATTACAAAAAATACAGTTATTTTTGAAAATAAATTAGCATAGCAAAACAAGTGGACAACGTTTTGATCTCTTTTTTAACGCTGAACAATTTCAATTGAAATAATGGAAAACTATGGAAGACTAAGGAAAACAAGTAAGAAGTCCTCTACGTACTATATGTGTATGCTGCTTTTTTAACTATCACCACCACTTTTAGTCCCCAAGGAGAAAAATTCAATTACAAAATTCGTCAGAGAATTCAATGAAAAGAAATCAGATGGCGAATTTTCAA
The DNA here is from genome assembly GCA_929447395.1 of Epistrophe grossulariae. Classification (NCBI taxonomy): domain Eukaryota; kingdom Metazoa; phylum Arthropoda; class Insecta; order Diptera; family Syrphidae; genus Epistrophe; species Epistrophe grossulariae. The sequence goes on along the minus strand of OV839569.1, from coordinate 33,535,807 downwards.
GAGTTCAAGATATGCTTCCACCCAGAACCACCACCACAGGTCTGTTTCCGTCTATGTCAAAATTGTCACTTAAACGACCACCACTAAAGCTAGCCCCAATCTTCAATAAAGAAAATTTTCCACGGAATAAGAGAAAACAATCGACAGCTGGTGGATCGAGACAGTTCGGTGAGATTGAATATCTTCCAATACCAAAGAAGAAACCACTTTTGGAAAGAAGTCAGTCACTAGAATCCACACAGTCATCGAAACAGGCGACATTGATAACAAGGCCTGAACGGGAACATGTTGCCATTACCGGAAATGTACAGTTTATATTGAAGAATTTAAAATTGTATCCAGAATTAAAGGCGTTATATGAAGTGTATGGTTAGTATAATATGTACAATAATCCAAGAGATTGACGAACGTTTTGCGAATTTCTACTTTTTGTTTAGGAAATTTAGTGAAAATAACTAAATGTAAAATACGATTTGAGCATACTATTTTATTGCGAAGTGAATCAGGGCCAATTTTACAAGGATTCTATTTTGATTTTGAAAATATTCTAGTGGACTTTCATGTGGGTAAGTTTCAATTTCCCCGGGAACCCGGAATGATGTTAAAAAAATTTTTGAAATAAATGTCCTTTCATATTAAAAAAAAAATGCTCTTCAAAAATACGATAGTGTTTTGAAGCGCAGTTTTTTGTCCGTTTCTCTTCGTCCAGTGCAATTTGGGTATTAAAACAAAAAAAATAAAAGTTCAAATGCTTTAATTGACTACAATTTGAAACGTCAAAAAAATCATAGAAATTTACTTTTCAGCAAGTTTGGTTCGTTGCGTTGGACATTTCAACTCACAAAACCGCTTCCACATACATAAAATTGAACAGATCCCAAATCCCCCTCAGGAAACAGAACTCACCAGAGTACAAAATGTATCAGCTTTTGCTTTACTTCAAAATCAAAACCATAGATTCAAATAAGTTAACAAAATTCGATTAACATTTTAGTTAAATATCATATATATTTTCAATGTTAATATTATGTTTAAAATAAAAATGAAATGGTCTTAATAAATAATGTTTACAACCAAACGTAACATAAATTATTGTTAACCAGTAATAACTATTTCTTTAAACATAAAAAAGGAATAATATACATAACAGTTGTCGTATATATTTTATATCTAAAAATAAATAAATAGTTATTTGTACTATAATACTTATTTCTTGTTGCTTTGTGGAAATTCATTTAATTCTACACCTTCCAAGGCACATATGTAATTTCATTTAAGTTACTCAACAGTTTTGAATGAAGTTTGAATTTGTTTTTCTTCAAAAATCCAAGAGCATTAATGCGCTTACTACAAAACCACCAGCTATGGCTGTCAAATAGCCAAGATGAATAGAACTTGTCTTCTGCCGGCGATACCTGCAAATATAAAGGACGTTATATTATTTAAATTGCTTCTTAGAAATATAATTGATTAAAGCTTACATCATTTTTGAGCGTGGAGAGAATGGAGATGGTGGGTTAATACCAGGCACATTACTATCTAAATACACAAGGAAAAACGAAAACACAGAAAATGCTATTCCACAGAGAATTGGATTAATTTTATTCTGGACATCTGGATGAGCAGCCCATTCCATGGCATCGTTGAGTTTCTTTTGAGTGATTATTCCAATATTGGAGAGACTCTCTTGACTTGTATATGGCACTATGAATTATTAAAACAACAAAATATCAAATAAATTTCATTGTTTGGCGATCATCATAGATACGTTATAATGTCGACAATAGCTATGCACCTGATGCGCATATTTAAGTAACATCAACATATAGATGTGACATTCAATTTTAATATATACATACATTGATATACGAGCTTTTCAATTATAATATCTTAAAAAATGAGGTAAGTTACTATGTATAGAAACTGCACTTAAGTGTAGGTTTTAATGTGTTTTTATTTATCTAATGAATGTGGAGAGCTGCGGAATGTAATTCACTCTGCCTGGGATTTAACTGTAATATTAACTTCCTGCTGAGCGTATTTCATATACTACAAGAAATTAACACACAAAAAACGTGCGTTTTACAAAACTCATGAATGTATCTATATATAGTTTTATTGTTTGTACAGTTTTATATTTACTTCAAATTTGTTTCTATATCACAAATTGCACATACGATTAAATAAATAAACATGCTTAGTGCGTGGCGTTCTCCAAACAGCATTTCAAACGAATTTTCTTACAATTTTAAAATCGGTCTAGTCGTTAACGACTAATACTAATATAATTTTATCAACAAACGTTAGATCATACCATATCATACTTCTTTCATCCTGAATTTTAAGCTAAAATCTTGAAAAACTGTTCTATTACAATAATTACTTTAATAAAATGAACAACTGGGTGGCACGAATTTGCTCTTATGTGCGATCACACTTTGGTATTAAAGTCTGAATAATTAAGATTGATTAGTCTAATTTTAAAATTAATAAATAAGCTATAAAAGCCTATATTTTATGCCCCCTGCAAAAACGTAGTTTAATATAAGATAGTATTAAGTGAGAATACAAAAATTAACTTGAAGTTTAAACTGAAAAATTGTTAAAAAAATAATATGTAATTAGAAATAAATTAATTAAATAAAATCTGCAATTCAAAATATCTGAAATCTGAAATTGTTTCGACATCAGCGCTATGTACGCAATTTCATTTCTTAAATAAATCTTAATTTATGAGAAAAAAATGGGTTGGGGTCATTATGCTGTAAGTGCCAAATTCAGTTTCCAAAATTCTGTATTTCAAATTTCTGTAAAACCAATATTCTGCATTTCAAAATTCTGTATTCCAAAATTCTGTATTTCAAAAATTCGTCAATTATAAAAAAAAATTCTTTTGCGCACTTTTTTCATTATAAAAACAATTTTTCTTTTTTATAATTTACAGAATTTTTGAAATTCAGCATTTTGGAGTTCAGAATATACAGTATTTATAATTTTCCAGAATTTTGTATTTACAGAATTATGATCATACAGAATTTTCAATCCATTTACAGAATTTTGTAATACAGAATAACGACCCGTTCCCGAAAAAAATTTCAAAAATCGTTGGAGCTGTTTTTTAAAAAATATATTTTTTATATATACCTAGTATGTATAAAATTTTGAAAACATTTAAAAAAATGGGTTCGCCATTTTTTAGTGTTTATTAATGTAGAATTAAAAAATAAATTTTGAAATAAGTCATCTACTTATTTTCGAAATATCGAATTTTCCAAAAAATATTTTTTTTTAAAATGCAATCATTTTTTTAATTTTGGTAGGTATGCAATATTCTTTTAATTTATTAGAAGATTTTGTGTAATAAATTTCATTAAAATCGGTTAAAGAGGTTTTGAGATATTCGAAAACTAAGCGATATAATTTTTTTTCTAAAAATATGGTAGCTCGTACCTACTGATATTAGCACACATTTATTTTGTTACCAAAATCGTATGTCGTTTTTTAAAAAAAGAGATTTTCTTTACATTTTTTTAAACTTTTTTTGTAGGAGGAACCGTTGTTCTTTGTTTTAAGAATGATTTTATTTAAAATTTTGAAAACATTTAAAAAAATGGGTTCGCCATTTTTTAGTGTTTATTAATGTAGAATTAAAAAATAAATTTTGAAATAAGTCATCTACTTATTTTCGAAATATCGAATTTTCAAAAAAATGTTATGTACCTACCTACCAAGTTTAAAGAAAATCGACCCACTCATTTAGGCTGCAGCCAAAAGGACAAAAAGACAGACGGACAGAATTGCAAGACCCACTTTTTTCGACTTCGCTATAATCGTAATATCAAGTTTGATCAAAATCTCGAGTTCGATTTTTTTTACGAATGCATAACTTGTCAGATATGTATGTATGTACATAGTACATATGTACATATGCAAGTAAAAAAGTTAAATCAAAATTGATAGGTAAATCAATTTTCGATTAAAGTTGATATCACGTTTTTTTTTAAGCCAAGATAAACATATAATTTTGCGGCGCACGAGCTCTTGGTTTAGCGATTTACAAGTTTAAATAAATATATTCTTTTTCCATTTTATTTATTGAATACAATTTGACGCCCACAGAGAAACAAACAAACCAACAACGGACGGTTTGGATTGGACCTTAGATTATCATTTGAGTAGGTAGGTATTTGGTTTCGACCAACATAATGTAAGTTTTGATTAAACCCTTGAATGTGTTTTTCACACGAAAGTAAAAAGTAGGAAAAGTTAAAAAAATTTGCGTAGGTAATTTTAATATTTTCTAACAGTACCTATCTACACATTTTAAATTTTTACCATTTACGTAATAAAGTAGGTAGGTACGTAGGTAGGTATGTTATCGTTTTTTGTTTTCTTTTGGTTTTACTAAATGTTTCTACTTAATAACCTACATTTAAAAATAACAATTCGGTAACATTAATCAATCGATTGCAAAACTCAACAGAAAAAAAATATATTTCATTTACTTTTGTATAAATTATTGTAACGAGTAACAAAAATAAAAACGGATAATTAAGCAGGTAGGTATTGAGAAAACAAGTTTTGCAAGCAACATATGAACAAAAATGGATATGTAGGTCAGTTTTATGTGCTTAGTCCTTAGGTACAGAAAAAGCCACAAACTATAGAGCTGTATACATTTTAAATAACCTCAAGTTCATTTTCTCTTTCCTGTTGTTTCTATTAACATATCTTTGATTTAATAATAACACATATTTAAATGCTAAAAGGTAAACAAAGTTCTTAATAGATACTATAATGAAAACCGTGCATGGGTGAACCTCACGAAAGGTGTGATGAGTGATGTTTCACATTCAAATGAACCAAGTTCAACGTCAACAAAAAAGCAAACAAAAATGAACTTCGCTTTGACTGCCTGCTGCTACTGCCACCCATTTTACGTATTCGTATTCGATGTACATAAGTACATCTACTTACTCTTCTTACTTTAGAATGAGATCATCAATAAAATGTTTTTCTATTTTAAGAATTTTATCACTTCCCGAATTGCATTCAAATCTAAACACCAAACTCAAGCAAATGAAAAACCTTGAACTAAAATAATCAATTGATTGATGTGGAAAAAATTTGTTTTAAATTTAAGAAGCGCATTCAAAAATAATTTCGTAATTCATGATACACATTTATATACCTAGGTATATCACTGGCGTATAAACGCATTTGAATATTTGGATGTAATGATAAAAAGACTGTTCTACTTACTTGAAATATTGTAGATTTTGTAACCGATTAGGACAAGTGCAATCAGAATTAGCAGAGCTCGCAACTTGGGGTTAAATGTGTTCGCTGAACCGTCGCCGTAGCTGTACAACTCCTTGTGATTGTTGTATTGCGAATATTTTTTCATTGGCGGCTCACCTGCTGTTGCGATAGCTGCACCGATTTCTTCTGACCGACCCAGTCCAGTGCTTAGAATGATCGGTGACAGTGAGTTGAGTAGAGATGCACGAATGCTTCTATTTCCTCCATTTCCTTTTGCACTATTCATAGGGTAGTTGTGGTTGTTTAATTTGTTTTTGTGCGAGTACATAGTGGGAGAGACCAATTCCCTAACAATTTTATTTACACAATAATTAAATGGGAGAGAAATTTTCTCTAAAATACAATCCAAGCCCGACAAGCTTTTTTCGACTCTTTGATTACTTCGCACAGTTGAGTTAGTTTAAAATTGACAAAAAAAAAGATAAATAAACAGAAAACATATGTTTAGCTCTATGAATCATTTATGAGAAATGAGAATGAAATGAAAACATTTAATTACGAGTCGTAAACAAATCCCACACTTAAAATATATCGTATCGGCTTCCTACGTAGAAGGTTTATGGTGACGCAATTGTTGAATGAGAAATGAGAATGGAGGAAACTTGGAAAGGAACAAGAACTGCGCGCAAATCGCGATTCAGCTAGAGTTTCGATTATCGAAAACTACGTAATCAAATGCTGCAACTTGACAGCTGGCTATGGGGCATTGATATGTTGCAAACAAGTGGGTGTGTTATTAAAGGAGAGTGTTCGTAAAGTAAAAATAAAATTGATTGGTATAAAAAGATTAAATGCATTTCGGTATATACATTAGATTTTTCCTCACTTTAGACGTGTTTTTTTGCAACCCCGGGGGGAATTGGTTGAAAAAAACGACACCATAGAGCTGTGTTTCATTTTCTTATCAGATCTGAACCCATGCCTACGTTCTGTTATGTCGAATTCCTTTCAACAAAAGAATCGAATTTTTTTCTAATGTCGAATTCCTTTCAACAAAAGAATCGAGTTTTTTTCTAAAAGAATCGATTTTTTTCTGAACAATTCGAATTTTTTTCTGTCAAAACAATTCTTGATAATTTTGCGATTCAAGAAAGATTTCACACCGATTTGCACACACACTTGCAAGATTTAAAATTTCTAAAATGTCAAATTGAATGCCGCGGTGTTTTTGGTTGCAATGAATTTTCGGTGCATTTTATAGTAAATATTTGTGCGTTGTTTTTCAATTAATAATAATAATAATTTCCAAATTAAATATTTTCGGGAAATTTGACTTCAAAATTGCTGCTGTCAAGTGCTACACATACAATCACAAAAAAAAAATCGATTCTTTTCGTCTTTTCATATTCCTTTCAACGACAGAAAAAATTCGATTCTTTTGTTGAAAGGAATTCGACATTACTCTCGCATCGATAAAATTGGTCGAGAAACGTTGGAAAACGGAACAAAACTCATATTTTTTGTTTCAATTTTCGTCGTTTCTCGACTATACTTTTGGCGATGTGAGAGTTACAGAACGTAGGCACAGATTAGATTAGCTTACGAAAATACATTTATTACAAAAAAACAAAAGACGTTGTTTTAATTGACAACCACGTGTTGTTATTAGGCGTTTTTCTTTTTTAGAGCGGAGCACAGAGCGGGCTCTGAGCGAATAGAGCTCACTCCGAACAGAGCGTGACCTGAGCGCACCGATCTATTTAAGAAACTCAATTGAGCACCTGAACTCTCATGTCTGTCAAATTACATGAAAATTGTATGAAGTTAGCCGCGCTCAGCTTTGTGCTCGATGTGCTCGTTCATTTTTTTCCGAGCTCACCGAGCGAGCCCCGGTCGAGCTCTGAGCTAAAAAAGAAATGCAAGTTGAGAGCTCGGAGCGCTCCGAGTTAAAAAGTAACATAGTTTTCTTTTTGACAGCTCAGTGCCACGCTCGAGGCCAAAAAAGAAAAACGCCTATTGTTGTTTTCGTCATCGCCACCGAAAATTCGCGTTGGTGTGGGGGAAAACAATAATAACAACGTGTTGTTTTCGTTGTCAATAGGTGTGTTTTTTTTCCGATCCCGGAGGTAAGTGGTTGAAAAAAACGATATCGGGGATTAGCGACGCCATTACAGAAAAAAAAATGGAGTTTCCATACAAACTATCGATAACAAGTATGTAATTCCCGCCGGTAATACAGTTTTTCTCCGTGCTAAAGTTAAGCCCCGTAAATTATCTGGGTTTAGCTAAATCCATTAGGGGTTAGTTGTTGTTGCATTTAACATGTAAATTATTTAACCCCGAATCGTTTTTTTCTCCAATTTCCTTCGAGCTTGGAAAAAAAAGACGCCTAATGTTATTATTGTTTTCGTAATCGCTGCGACAGTTTCGCGTTGGTTTGGGGAACCTTTACTAGTGGAAATAGGATATTCAGGGCAACTTAAACAACAGATTGAAATTAAATTAAGGAAAACTTGTAGGGTGCCTCAAATGAGAATCTATCTTTAAATAAAACAATTAATTTGAAAAAAGGGAAACAATAACAATAACAAACAAGAATGAAAAATAATAAGAAGAAAAAATTGAATGAAATATTTTACATTACTTAAAAAATATTAAACAGAGTTTTTAAAAAAAAACAAGTACAAATTTGAAAATTAAGTGATTTTAAATTAAAAAATAAATAATTGATCAACCACAAACTTATTTTTCTTATTTTCACAGCTCAATTCCGGAAGCGTTTGTTTTCTCTGTGTAGGAACACAAAATCATTGCAAGCAAATTATAATTAAAGAATTTAAAAATTAAAATTTCACACCTGATAAGCAATGATCAATATCATAAAATACGATGAATAACTCATTAAATGTAAATCAATTATATTACCGCAAAGTGTAGGTATAGGTATATACCCTCTTTCTAATTTCAACAAGTCTAAGAATCTTTTGTTTTTTTGCATCATAAACAAAGAGCATGTGTCAACAATTTGTTAGGCCACAAAAATCACCTTCTCATATTGCCTTAACTACACACGTAGTTTCAGTTGAAGTACAGACGAGTTAAATTGTCTTTTCGACAAATTTAGATTTACTAGATTTATTTTGTTAAATAGTGTGTAATTTAAGTTTATAATTTAATATAAACATTTGTATTTTCAAAGAAATAAGTGAAATTGTTTATTTAAAATATTAAATACGACAGCAGACAGTGTCACCGACAACACAATTGTACCTTTAATATGTTAGTAGAATGATCGAATAAATTTAATTTTACATAATAAATTGATTCTCCTTGAATATAACTTGTTTATAATAATATTTAAGAAAGGAACACAAAATTACAAAACTTGTTACCCCATTCGATAATGATAATAATGACAAAAGTGAAAATATTGATTTTACCCAAACTGGAAAACTTTTATTATAGCACAAATTGTTAAAAGGGACAACAAAGGACTCAATGATGTAGACATTCAGTATTTGTATGGGTTAATGGGCGTATGTATACCTTGTTTAAATATAAAAGTCATTAAAAATAATATCTTTTCTATATCTATTGTTATTATAAAAAAGAACATAAAGGGTGAAATACGTATCGTAAACAACAACCCGCGATTAACTGAAATAAATAACTGTTCAGTATTCACTAATTTAAGAATTATTATTAAAAATTGGGATTAAGTTGTTTGAACAATTGTGAAGGTGGCTGATATCAATTGAAGTATTCAAATGGATTTAGGTACTTTTGTTAAAGTTCCATGATAAAATTTGATATAAAAATTAGGTCGTACTTAAATTGAATTTGCGAAACAGAAGATGAAGGCACTTGTAAATTCACCATAAATTATTTACTCTGTAATCTTCATATCATTTCTGCCAAAAAAAGGGGAAGTCTTTGTTTTTTGAGCTAGGTATACATATTTTATGAGATTTTACACAATCTAATTTTACGATAGAAACTGTGTGGCAAGTTATGGATTTGTAAAAAAATGATCAAACTTGACATTACGGTGAAAAAAGTGTGTTTCCCAATTCTGTTCGTCTGTCTGTTCGACTACAGTCTAAACAGGTAGATCCATTTTCTTCTAACTTGCAACCAACTGATTTTGATAATTTTTTTTATGAGTATAATGTTTTGAAAAATTTAAAATTTGGTTGGATTTTTAAAGAAGTTTAAATTTTTTGAAAATTAAATTTTTTGAAATCGACTTGGTCTATTTACATATATTAAAATTGGTATTGGTTCTTATAGCCGAAATTCACGGTACGTGAATTTTAATACGGTTTCATACAACTGTTTAAAAAGCGTTAAAGAAAATCTTTTTCTTCTCGAAAACGACTCCTGTTTTATATTTAAATGTGTAGATATGTGTCTTAATACGGTTTAACACTTAACACGAATAAATTTTATATTAAAGTGTTATAAACAGTAGGTACTTTTTTTTTTATTTTCAACTATCTCAATTATCTGTTTTACAGATTTGAATTTTCTATTGAAGAGCTTCTAATATGTTTAAGAATATCGAAATTAAATTTTTTTATAAATGATTAAATGGTCATTTTCAAGAATCACGTTAATTAATAAGGTTTCTGAGAATTGTATCTGAATTTTGAATTACGTCATCGGAGCTTGAATAATATCCAGTGGAAGGAGTAAATTATAACTTAAACCACCAACATGATCACGGTTATGATGAATGGGTCAAACACCGAAACGTGTTTAGGTGTTCTATAAAAATTTAAATCAAATTTAACAAAAAATTTGACGAGCGCTCTCTTTTGTGAAGAAAACTATGAATTCGCTGGGTACAAAAAACATTTGCACTAAAATTCCTGAAAATTCATAGAAATTCTCAGAACGGAAACAGACCTTATAACTATAATACTAATAAAATCCTAATACCTTTTTTGTTGTATTTCTTGATATCTTGATTGGTAATTCTTTAATTTTTTCTTATTTTAGCATAAAATTCTATAATTTATGCTTCTAATGCATCATCTTGATCCGCCGTAAGACTATATATTATATACTCAAATCAAAATGACGCATTATAATAATCTACAAAGTACATTCATCACTTCTGCTGCTATATTACTTGTGGTTGTAACATTATATTTTACTACAAATGCTCTTAAACGTAATTATGACAACAACAATCAATTGAAACTCGAAGAAATAAATCGATTACGTAACTATGAAAAAGAACAACAACAACAACAACAAAAACAACAACAAGATCTTCTTCGATTGCAATTAGAAGAAAAAGAAATTAAACGACAAGCCGACATATCAGCAAAATTTAAAGAACATCAAGACTGTTGCTATGATTTGGAAATATTTACAGCTAAAATTCTTGCTAAATCAGATAAATCAATTGAACAAATAATTACAGAAAATATTATTGATACTAAATCAAATGAAATTTTACTCAAGCAATTAAAAAAGACTTATCGCAAAAAGGATTTGAATAAGACTCCGCCACCTAAAAAGGGCACATCAACTGAACCTATTATTTATTTATTTGTACTTGTTCTACTATATCTTCTATTGAAGGCAGCTTCTGATATAACTCAACATTATAAGGAGGTAAGAATTCTATTTTTGTTTTATGTAGAATCAATCAATATTAAAAAAATAAATTGATTCTTAGTTCTTATTTAGTACTGGTATATTATAAAAGGTTAAGTATGAGGTTTATGTAATATTTGAACTTTATTTCTCTAAATACTACAAGGAGTGAATTTTTTTTGGCAAGAATAAATAATTGAGTCATATAACTGACACCTTAAATTATGTAAATTAAATGTCACACTAGTCAAGGTTTAGAGATTCTGTTGTCTAGGTTAGATAACTCTTAGACAGCAATTTAAAATGCTTATTCATAACTTGGAAGATTGTCTAAAGTTAGCAAACGTTTATAAATAAAATTTGTGATATCTAAACTATTATTTAATATTTTTTGTAGCAATCTAAAGGAGACAAACGAAACAACCGAAGATGCTCTTTACAAGTATATGCCCAAATGAAAAGCGATCGACGTCCATCCAAAGGTACTAATTTCATGAATATATTTAAATATTTTAAGTCTTAAAAGGCATATTATTATTATTTTAATAATTACTATACAACTATTAAATGTAAACTTATTATAAATATATATCTCATTGTTAAATGTATTTATTTGTAAATGAAATTTACAAAAAAAAAAACAAAAAAATAAATTTAATTGCTATCTTTATTGTATCTTTTCTTTCTATTTCTTCCCCCTTTATTAACATGAAAATGCTTTCCCTTTTTATAATTTAAAAAAAATCGTTTATAAGTGTTTTCGACAGTACAAGAAAATTGCTGATTTTATAAAAGTTATATTTTGATCTTGCATTTTCGTTTGTAAAAGTTAAAAAAAATGTAATTTTTTTATCAACGCTTTTTAGCTTGAATTTAATTTTAAGTATTTATTGTTCTATTTTTGAAAAAAAAAAAATGTTTTTTATAAGCACAAGATTTTCGGTAATATGTAGTTCCTAATTTATAAGATAATTTTAACTTTTGGTTGAATAATGTCGATTATTGTATTTTATAATTTCGTAGATGCTATAATTATATGCAATATTATTATATAAAAAAAATTAATGTTTAATAAACTTACACATTATATGCACTAAATGAATGGTTCCAAAATCATTTAAATGAAGATAAACTCTAATTTTTTTAAAAAGCTGACTTTTTTATGTTTGATATTCATGTGTGTGCTCATTCCGATCGCATTCAATTTTGAGACAATTAAAGTTTTCATTGACACAAAATTTCATATTTTTGTATAGATACATCTACGTTTTTAAACGTCAAATGCATTTGCAAGAAAATTGACTGGCATTGATAAAAAAGATTATGTGCAAGAAGATTTAAAGATAGCATATGTATTTGAAGATAGCAATTATATCTGCGTCAAAAAATGACGCATCAATTGACGATCAAATTGACGGTTGATTTGACGTTTCTGAAAACGGCCTGCTTCGTCGTTTGACGGGGTACAACGTTTCAAGTAACGAAACAGATATACATATTACTAAGCAGAAGTGACAGGGCACTTTCTTAAGGTACCAACCCATAGAATGCTTCGAATGCTTTGTGGCAACGGATCCGTTGATGTTGTCAAATGGGACGGCTCAGAGCGACTAAATGAATACTTTTTTTTATGGATTGGAATAATTTTCATCAATTAAAACCCATAAAACATATATGTAACGGGTGATTTTTTAAGAGGTTTAGAACTTTTAAAAAAAAAAAACACAAAAAATTCGAAAAAATGAATGAAATATTTATTTGAATCGATAGTTTGAACCTTGCAATTTAATGTTTAAAGATAATTTCATGCAAATGTTGACCGCGGCTGCGTCTCAGGTAGCCCATCCGCTGAGTCCAATTTTGGCATACTCTTTCACACATATCGGCCGGTATCTCACGAATGAATGCATGGATGTTGGCTTCCAGTGCGTCAATCGAAGCGGGCTTGTCCCTATAGACATTAGCCTTGACATACCCCCACAAAAAATAGTCTAATGGTGTCAAATCGCACGATCTAGGCGGCCAATTGACCGGCCCGAAACGTGAAATTAACTGTTCACCAAACTCGCCTCGCAATTGCGCCATTGTTTCGCGTGCTGTGTGCGTTGTGGTAGGTCGGCTGGCTTTAGTTCTTGCACCAGCTGTATCTTAAAAGGCTTTACGCCCAAATCCTTCCGCAAAATTTTCCACGTAGAGCTGTAACAAAGGCCTAACTGCTGGGAACGGCGCCGAATCGACATTTCGCGGTCTTCTGTCACACTAGCTGATACGGCCGCAATATTTTCTTCACTACGCACAGTACGTAAACGTGTTGGTGGTTTAATGTCCAACAAAGTAAATTTGGTGCGAAATTTGGTCACAATCTTCCGAATAGACTGCTCAGAAGGTCGAGAATGCCGACCATAAAATGGAAGCAGCGCGCGATGAACATTTCGAACCGAGCACGAATTTTGATAGTAAAATTCAATAATTTGCAAGCGTTGTTCATTTGTAAGACGATCCATGGTTAAATTGCAAACCAAACTGAAGCTGTTTGACAGTGACACAAGGTACTAAACACACGTCAGCTGTCAAAACCAGTGTTGCCAAAACCAAACCAGCTAAAAAATCACCCGTTATGTACATACTTACTTTTAGGAAGATATATTTTATTTTTGTCACGAACAAATAATTATTAACAGACAATAACACAAAACCTCAGAAAAAAATATAACACAAAAACAGAAATCTTTAAATTCTGTCAACGGATCTGGAGGGGAGAAAAGTTAAAATTTTTTTTATTGATATTGATTTTTGTGCGATTCTCATGACATATCTTATATATTAATCGTAGTCTATTTAATATAGTCCAAAAAAAATATTTCACTGCTCCAAAGTTGTCTCAATTTAAAATTTTCCTACATGATGTCATCTGCACTCATCAAGTATAATTATGCCTTTTTTCGGTTGGATTTTTTGAGTGTTCCGTTTTTATGGAAAATGGAGTAAAATGAGGGAAAGAATTTCCATATTTGGAATAGAACACTCCTAAAATCCAACCAAAATAGACATTAGTATCTTTCTAGTTCTGAAAATTTGTTCAATCCAAGGACTTACTAATTTTTTCCGTGAAATCACTCTTAGTATTCACATATTTTCTTGCTCTTTGACTTCGACCAGTGTGTCATTGTCAAAAACAGTGTCTGTCATTGACCGGAATTAGGTAGTGTTGCATTAAGCCTTATAAAAATTTGTATGCCCTTGTTTTTTCGTCTAATTACATTTGCACTTGCAAAAAAAAACAAACACACCTAATATCTCCAACTAACTGAGAACTCTAGTATATGTGACATTCAGCACATTTTCCAAAAATTCCATTATTTTTCTTTTTTGTGCTAAAAATTAATAAATATTGGGCTTATTATAAGCCTTAAGCAAAAGTTTCGTTTGATTTTATTCTTAAGGTATACTTACCGCATGAGTTAAGGTAAGTAGGCGTAGCGAATTCTTTTTGAATTTTGATTGATTGACATTGTCAGTACATGTACAAACAACAAACTTTAACATACACAAAAATAATTGTTTGATAAATTATCAAAATGATTTTTAAGTTTTAACAAATAGTTTTTTGATATTTTTAATTTTCTTTGTTTTTATTAAAACTTATTTTTTTTTTCAAATTGGCTTGTTTTACAGTCTACTCAAAGAATATTTGGCAAAGCTAAATCCATGATATTAATTGGAAATTTAATTTAAAATTAATTAATTAGCTATTTAAAAAAAAAAAATAAAATTTCATATTACAAATCACGAGCATGCTGCCAACAGAACATAGTGCCCAACACCATCAAAATTCCCAGACACATCGTTTTGAAAACTACGATATATTGTTAAAAATTTTGTTTTTGGTATTTAACGCTTATAAGAAACCAAAGCTTTCAAAGTTGAATGCATAATAATAACGATGGTATGTAAAAAAAAGTCCAAATTTAAAGAAATCTTATTTGTTGCCCTCTCTCTCTTCTTTGTTTTGTTTGATTTTTGATATATTTAAATGTTGTGTCTATTTTTCGCTATTCTGTATATCTTTGTGTTACCAATTTTTTCTGCAACATAACACGTTCAAGGATACAAAAACTATCTCAAATTGAAGAAAATCGGCTGCTCTCCATGAATGCCCGATCTAAATCTGTTGATCGACCAATATTGCAACGGTCCAAACGTATCTATCCCAAATTGAGATCATACACGTCTGTAGATGAACGGAATAGCTGTTCGAATAGCACAACAACATTACCAACACCATCAACAGATAGTCCATCTTTTGAAAATAATATCATCAACCCTATAACGAATTTGACTGTAACTAGTGTCAGTAGACCAAAGACCATTTTAATTTCTGGTAAGTTTTCTCCTTATTTTCGACTTTTAAAAAAAATTAAACTAAGAATTGTGTTTTTTGTTTGTTTAGAAATTCCCTCATCGAGAAGATGTTCTGTACCGGCAGTGAGCTTGCAACATTTAGGTCTTCTTAGTCGAAGAAGAGATTCGGTTGGAACTTTTGCTGAAGAGGATCCACTTGGTTTAGAGATAAAGAAAAGACACCGAATGATTCAGCGTCATTAAATAAAAAATGTCAATATAGATTTATGAAGAGAAGAGACAAAATGTAGAGAATCTTCTATGATGAAAGAATATAATCATTATTTTGCTATGTATCCGTCCTTAACTTTGTCTGAACAACTATCTTTCCCTTTTGACAAATTTTTGCTTAATGTTATAATTCGAAACACATTTCGAACAAGACTTCCAAATAAAAATTTTAAGTGTAAATTTATTTGTAATTAAAAAAAAATGTTTTCATTATATCAGATTTAACCCCATACCTACATTCCATCTTTTGCACCTGAATGAAGGCAAAGAAGATGAAAAGTGTGATGGGTAGACAGAATCGAAACGAACGTACATTTTGATCCAATTCTCTTAATATTTCGTTGTGCTTATTTTTGTCATCATCACTTGTCAGTGAAGCAGAAAATCGAGAAAAGTACACTGAATGTAAGTTTGAGCTTATGAATTTAAATTGTTTTCAAAAAATTAAATCTGAAATTGGGCGCCATTTAAGCAACAAATCAAAAACAATATGAAATATTTTTAATTCTTTGTTGGTTGCTTGGGTGTTTTCTTTCAATATTTTGAAAATTAATTTTTATCAAACATCCAAGATTGTTGAAAAACCATAAAATAAATACAGAAAATTCTAAACAAAATGTCAAAAAAGAAAATAAAATCCATAGATTCAAAGAAAACAGTTTCAGCGGAAACAACAGACTATCAATTGATTACGCTTGAGGAAAATCATGTTTATCAGATAAAACATGAAAACTTACTACAGCGCGTTTGGAACACCACGGTTTTGTTTGCAGGTTTGTAAATGAGTTTTTCAATAAGCATTTTTTTTTTTAAATAAACCATCACAGATGTAGAACTGACGGTCAAAGAAAATGAAAAGAATGAGTATCTTATAAAAGAGGTATGTAGTACATAGGTTACTTATTGTGGAATTTTAACAGTTTGTCGGTCGTGTTTTGTATAAATTCAGTACTTAAGCATTGTTTTCTAATCACATCTATAATCGAAATTTATTTGTTTTACAAAACTTAAAGTGGGAAACATATCTATCTTGTGACAAAATACCAAAACCAAGCGAACCTCCAAAGATTCGTAATTTCTTCCACAAATCCCTTCATTATGAGAAAGAAGATGTTGAAAATACCACCAACTGGATGTTGGCTATTGATGAGTGCAGTGTTTTAAATCAAAATATTAATTCAATAAATATGACGAAGATGTTTTTAAAAAATTATAGAATTGATTTTGGTGAACAATATGATATTCGAATATGCGATACTATGGAGGTGTGAGGCATATAAAAGTTATTGCTGGTTTTACAAAATTGTTTGTATGTTTTAATTTAATTTTCAGTTGTTAAGAAGAATCGAAGAGTTTTTAGAATGTGGAAATAAAAACATTTCAAGAGAGGTATTGCATGATATCGAAGAGGTATGTATGTATTAAAAAAAAAACTATTTGAGTATTGCATGCACTGAACTCCATAATACACGGATAGCGTATTCACTACAAAGTGTGACAGTTCCTTTGACTCCAATTGGGCTATTTCAAATGCTATTTCTTTCTAATATGTGAGTGCTAGTTGTGGAGAAAACAATGCAACACAAACAAATATAATATGTACAAAGATAAATCATAATGTTCGCACTACTCGCCCCTTTGAAAAAGTTTTTGGTTTTCTCTACAACTATGTTTTTTTTTACTTGCGTCAAATTGACGTATGGTGGAATTTCGGAAATTAATATGACATTTGTGAAGCCAGCTTCAACTTTTTACAACTTTCGACCACAAAATGAAAGTCAGTTAAAAGTATAACAGTTTTTCAAATGGATACGTGTATTTTTTAAGAATTTAACAGTTATTTTGACTTGAATCAAAGATGAATTTGCGCAGGTAGCTTCACCTTTGTATATCTTCCGAGCACAAAAAAAGGCTGCTTCAAGCATAACAATTCTTCAAATGGAGTCAGCATTTTTGTATGGATACACTATCCAGTGTATTAAAGAGATCAGTGATTGTAAGTATTTAATGTATAACAGTTAAATCGCCATTTAAATGGGTGTGCATGCCCAAGGGTGGAGGATCCTGACACTGCGACGCCACACAAACAGTTCCTCCATAAACAAAACTTTAGTTTTAGAAAGCTATTATTTTTGACTCCAATATTATTACAAATGTTAATATTTTAATAATCATTGCATTTTTTCCACATTGAATTTTGCTGCACCTACAGTTAAAACACATAGCCCAAAATAAAATTTATCATTGTATCGATAATTTAACATACCGTGTTTTGTCATCAGAAGCCGCTTACATGGAGTAAGTTTGTTTTGACTTGAAAATATAGATAAATTAATCAATCAATTCAAATTTTATCAGATCAATTGATGCCACAACTGCTGAATATTCATATCAGGGCAAACATTTTGACATTCATCTTTGGACTTTTCAAAATGTACCTATTTATTTGGATCCTGAAGAGTAAACATATGAGAATATCTTTTTTTCAGTAAGTTGTTAATTTTTAATTTTTTTAAATATTCTAGAACTAAATCAAAAACTATTGAATTGCGACAGATCAAGACCAATGTGGTAATTCCATTTAGTGTTTTGTCTGAAAATATGGTTATAAGGGGCTTACATTGTCATTTTGATAATTTGAGCCCACTTGCTAGGTACAGTAAAATGCCAATAAACGATGAGACGGAGCAAAGTTAGTCCTTATAACTAATTATAGTATATCTAATGAAATAAATTACTTCTTTTAAAAATACTAAACACATGTTTAGGTTTGAAAATATGTCTACAAAAAGAATGGGCAAATCAGTTGAAAATTCAAGCCGAAATTAAAGTGAATATGATTAAGGAAAGAGCTGATTTTGAAGAGACAACGCGGTAAGTTTTGTATAATGGTTTAAAATAATTTAAAATGTGCACATAATTGGATTTTTAATTTAACGGATTTTATGAATCTTTGAATAATTAAGTCAAAACTCCGTTCCTTTTGAAGTTATATTTCTTTGGGCGTATTTAAGGTAAAATTTCATCTTGTAACGGAATTGATATTATGAAGCTTTGTATTGAAAATTAAACACCATGAAATAAACTTTGCTTCACTATTTGTTTAAATGGAGATGCCACCCCATCCCTAACGAACTGAAGCAAAAGTTTTTTTACATTTAAAAAACGTTTTTTTTAAATTATTTTTTCTTAAAAAATTATACTTTGGAATTGACTGATTATTGTCGCATTCAGAAAAATGAGATCACAGAGATTTTTTTCACCCAAAAAGTGAGCAAGCGAATCCAAGATTTTTTTCTTCAACATTTTGACATCAAATCTGAGAAATTTTCCTGTGGAATCCTGTTCATGTAACTGAAATTTCTGAGATCTTCGAGATTTAATTTTCCTCAAAATATCTATTAATTCAATTGCACTTTGTGAGATGAGTAACAATATATAAATACACGCACAATTTTCTCGTCTTAGATTGAAAGCTGAGGAAGAGGAACTTAAAGCAAAAGAAGCAAAAAAAGATGACAAGGCCAAAAAGGCTCCAGCAAAAAAGAAAGAAAATCTAGTGAATCTAAAGAAAGTTCCCAAAGAGCCTCCCATAGTTACACCTGACCTGGTACCCTTAGTAAGGAGGGATTTTTTGGAACATGACTCCCAAGATTACTCTAAGATATTAATAAAATATCATCCTCAAAAATTGAGACTATCAAAAGGCGAGGTACGAATAGATGTACATATAATGTTGTCGTTTATTTTTAAAACTGTTTTCTGTCTTATATACACATTTTTACTAAATTGATTTTGATAAAATTTAAGCGGTCGTATTTATACACAGTACATAAGTCTATAAGGTAATATATTGCACAGGTTGTCAAAGTTGAAAGTGTCAAAAAATTAAAATTGGCTCAACACGCATCATTAGAAAAAACAACAAATTATTGAAATAAGACACTGGATCCACCATAATACCTCGATTTTGACAGATGCGCAAAACTGAGCAAAAATAAAAACACTATGTTGGTATTACCTTTAAAATGTGTACTGTGGTATTTATAAAGTTGCGTATAATTTTGGACAGTCGTCCAATTAGTTATAAAAAAACATGTTTGTTTGATAGCTATATAACTTTGATAGCTATATAAATTAGACAACGGAGTCGGTTGTCTAAACCTTTGTTACTGTAACAATTTATTTAATCAAATAAAGCACTAGACACTGTCTAACTAGTAAAAAATCTTATAAATACGTCTGGTGGAGGTTAGGAACAATGATTTCATTTTATTTTTAGATAAATTTAAGGCAATTTCAAATTCTTGGTGGAATATATCAGATCAACTCACTTTCAAAACCCAAAGCTACAAATTTTCCCAAGTTAATCATGACTTGGTACAACACGGACAAACACGTTGAAAACAAAAACTATACAAATTATTCGAACGGCTATCAAGTCGATGACGATGACATTTCGAAGTTTTTCGAAATAACTTTCGAATTACCAGATTGTTTTTGTCAATGGAGTGAGCCAATCGCATGTTTTTTCGAAGAACATCAATCTTCGGTAGATGTTGATTTATGTGAAACAAAAAAAAAATTAAAAACCGGTTCACCTGTAATTGTGAATGATTTTAATCTTCAGGAGGTATTCACAAAGCCTATGATGTATGAATTCCTCGAAAATAGCATACCAAGAGTAATTTCCTCTTTTAAATTCCCTGAAGATTTTCATGACGAAGATGATGACAAAAAAAGTAAATCAACATTAGGTCGCACTAAAGCCACAGCTGAAAATGAGGAAACTAACAAAGAACATGAAATGCAAAGGCAGTTGTTGTCATTTGAAATTCAAAACGGCCCTGAAAGATTGTTTCCTCTTTTTAAAAATGTACTCCCGGTCATAATTCTTCCTATGCAAGGGGATAACGAAAAGCTTGGAATACACCCATATGAGTATTTTTCAGATTTCTTTTCAACTTTGGAATCGATTAAGGATTCATACCGAAAGTCAACATTCAAGGATAGATTAGGTAACGATGTTAAAATTCTGGCTGAAGAATATGAACGAAATATCAGGAGACCAAGGATAACAACTAAACTTGTTGCATATGAACAGGCTGAGTTAAGAAAATCAAGTGGACGGACGAGTTTAAATAAAAGTGGGCGAGATCCAATTGGCAGTAGGCAATCTTTTGATCATAAGGCATCGTTAAAAACGGGACGACTATCATTAAAAGCAAGTGAGGAAGTTTTGAAAAATAAACCTCAGAGAACACCAAAACCAAAGTCTAGTGAAAATATAACCCATCTCAAGGATGATAACCATTTAAGTTCGTCGAAGAAAGGTATAATTAAAAAATTGTTCACCATAGGTCATTTCCATTCAATTTTGTTTAGGGGAGAATGATGATAAGGAAGAGAAACTGTTTTCAAAATGGTCTACAATAAATGTTCTTAAAACTAATTTCAATGCAAATGAAAAAAAAGTAACCATTTGGACAGACCGCTTAGGTCAGCAAAACAACCTTTTTGTCTGAGTACCGTTTTTTTTTTCAAACGAATAGTAAATAAAAATAATAGTTTAACCTAAGTTTACTTTATAGTTCTTTTACAGTCGACATTAAATTTTTGTTTATGATTACTTTGAAAAAAATCGTACTTAAAGGAAACTTTAATTTAACCATAACTTATTTAATTTAGGTACATTTGGGTTTGCATTCAATCGTTATCAGCATTTTCCTTTTAAAAGCTGGTCACTCCAACCATGTGAAAAAAAGTATTAGTATTAGTATTATATGTACTGCAATAAAATATAAAAATTAAAAGCTTCTCTTTTATAGCTCTGATGAGTTGGAGCTAAAAATTGAAAGCGATCACGCATTATTCAGAATATACATTTCAAGCAATGGTTACAGTGCCTTTGTCACTGATTTTTCAAAAACTCTAAGGAATCGTAAGATCTTTTTGGAGATCAAAGAACCTGAAAGCGATTTAAGGATATTTCAAAAAGTACGAAACTGTTTAAATATAAGAATTTAAAAGAGTCGCCATATGATTTTAATTTATGATCTGCTATTTATGTTATATCTAGAAACTACAAGCAAAGTTTTTGAATATTTTCCCTGAAGTTGATGCTATGTGGTATGTAAATGGTGAGCTCGACTAATTTTTTATATTTTCTTAAAAAAAAAAAAAAAAAAAAACGAAAAATATAAAAAATATCGCATTCTAGGGGATTTTTCTGAAAAACACTTAGCTGCTGAACTACACACCTATGATTGTATGAGCTTGAATGCATCGATATTAAAATTTCATAGCTCAAATTGGAACAAACTATCAAATCGTCGAACAATGGTTTTAGAACTTGGAGAGCTGAGAGAATTAGAACAAGATTTCTGTTTGGTTCGAGTTACTGCAGAAGATGTAATGTTTGTCGAAATTAGAGAAACAAACAATGATTTGGGTATAGCGGAATTGGAATACGTGACTACTTGGCGAAATATAGAAGTGAGACGTAAAAAATGTAAATCTCAATTGAATTTATTTAAATCAAATATTAATTCCAGTGGTATGGGGATCTAAATCAATTGATTAAATCAAACTTTGGTGATCCAAGTGATTCCACAATGAAGGACCAAAATATAATTATTTTCTATTTGAGGAACTTACTACATTCAGTAAAGCTGTTAAGTTTCTCTTAAAAATAATAAATACACATACACAGGATTATCAACTGATAATTGATAAATAAGTCCTACTGAAGTTTGATAATTACTATTTAATAAACCTATCTTACATAAGGCGTGTTTTTTCCAAGCCCGAAGGAAATTGGATGAAAAAAACGATTCGGGGCTAAATAATTTACATGTTAAATGCAACAACAACTAATCCCTAATGGGCTTAGCTAAACCGAGAAAATTTTCGGGGTTTAACTTAAGCATGGAGAAAAACTGTATTACCGATGGGAATTACATACTTGTTATCGATAGTTTGTATGGAAACTCCACTTTTTTTTTCTGTAATAGCGTCGCTAATTTCCGATATTGTTTTTTCCAACCATTTCCCCCCGGGATTAGAAAAAAAACAGACCTATAATTGATAAAAGTTTTGATCATTGAGAGTGATACAGACCATCATCAATTACAAGAAAACGTATAATTTTCAGAAAACTCCAACGAACAACATTTGAAATGCATAGATATAATTATTAGCTTGTTTCTTATAGCATTTAGTTATGAAAAGACTGGCTCTAGTCCAAAACTGCAACGTTATTTCGTCCTATTTACAAGAATAACTTTAAATTAGCCGTGTTTTTTTGCAAGACCGGGGGGAATTGGATGAAAAAAACAACGTCGATGCTAAACAATGAACATGTTAAATGCAACAACAACTAATCCCGGAGAATTCTCGGGGTTTAACTTAAGCGCACCGAAAAACTGTGTTACCGGCATGAATTGCACACATGTTATCGATAGTTTGTATGAAAACTCATGTTTTTTACTGTCATGGCGTCGCTAATCCCCGCTGTCGTTTTTTTCAAGCAGTTCCCCCGGGCTTGCAAAAAAACACGCCTATTGTAAAATGTTCACCCAATTATTACGATTGGCAATTAATATTAATTGAAACAATTGAATGTCTGTAAATTAAAATAGAATTTATTTAAAAATTGATCAAATTATTAGCGCTCATATTATTCACTCGATACATCCAGATTAAAACTTAAATCCAGATGTAAAGTATACAAATTCAAATGTAAATACATCCGGATTTAAGTTTCAATCTGGATGTATCGAGTGAATAATAGCCGTGTTTTTTTGCAAGCCCGGGGGGAATTGGATGAAAAAAACGACGTCGGTGCTAAACAATTAACATGTTAAATGCAACAACAACTAATCCCGGAGAATTCTCGGGGTTTAACTTAAGCGCACCGAAAAACTGTGTTACCGGCATGAATTGCATACATGTTATCGATAGTTTGTATGAAAACTCCATATTTTTTACTGTCATGGCGTCGCTAATCCCCGCTGTCGTTTTTTTTCAAACAATTCCCCCCGGGCTTGCAAAAAAACACGCCTAATATGGGCGTAGGTGTGTTCCACTTTAAAAGTTTGTGCAATTGTGTGAATTTCTACGTCACGCATTCTGTGTTTCCGACCTCTAGAAAACCACATGCAAATGTGGTGTAATCAAATCAGTGAGACAGTACTGAAATGAAACGGAAATTAATATATTCAAATACTGCTAACTTCAGTTATTTATTTTCTACAACGTTGGGTTTCCGTTTATATCTCTGCTCTCTCATTTTCATTTCAACTTTGGTCGTAATTGGTCGTCTTCGCTCAGCTCGTAAATTTTTTAAAAAGTTTATTTCTAAGTAAAATCATGTTTCGTGTTAAAAAAATGTCCAACTATTTGGACAATAAAAGTACAAAATCATTGAAGATATTTCAATGTTTGAAATAATCAAAGATGCCTCCAATATTAACGGATTATAATTATGGTAAGCAAAAATATATTTGTTGTATGTTAAAAGGCCTACAATTAATTTATACTGATGAGTGTTCACTGCCTAATATTATTGAACTTGTTCATTAAAATTTGTTGCGGATAGAAAAGAACGGCCAACTGATGTAAAAATGCAATTTAATAAATTTTTGTTTAAAACTCCATAGCTCAAATAGGTACTAATTATTAAATTTACTTTTCAGGTGTATAAGCCGCTAATTCATCCTCGGACTCGGACTTATTGAAGATTAAAGGTAATTAAAAAATAAGACATTTTCTATTTGATTGTATTTTGTAAAGATGAACATTTCACTTCGGGTTTCAATAATTACTTAAGAAAAATACTTTGATACCTACTTAAATCAAAATTTTGTAATGCAACTAGTCGACGTTATATTTATCGATCTGTGCACTACCAAATTATTTTTCATTATAAATACTTAGAAACTAGCTATATTTACTAAATAACAAATTATGAAGAGAAGTGAAAATTAAATGATGAAAACCTTAATCTGAAAGAAATCTATGCTGATTTCAACATAATTAAACCAAAAGGATACTGAAAGCACCATAAATAATAACTTTTATTACCCAAAAAATATTAGTAAAACTAAAACGTATAATTTTTGTTATAGGAACCCTTTTGGACTTAAATCGCCTCATTCGTCGCTAGTTTCATACAGGAAAATGAACAAAAATACTGAAAAGGTAAGGATGTCTTTAAGAATTAGGTACCTATAGTGGTTGAAACTTCTTCGAAGCTTGGCTGAATTCATAATCTTTAAAAAAAAAACTGCATCGTAAATTTTGATTTTTTAAAATATATGTAGGTATTCACTGAAAATTTATCTTTGATTGCATTTAAAAACAAAACAACATTTAAATGCACTTTACTTTTTTATCTTAATTAAGTGTTGCACATTCCTAAAAAGTGCTATCAATATTTACGATAGGAATTCAGTTAGTACTTATACGCTCACCCATGAGACAAGTATGTATTTACAAGCGTGTAGAGTTAGTTTTGATCAAGTTAAGAGACTTGTATAAACTCGTCATCACCCTTGCATGATGATAACCTTAATCTGAAATAAAAGCTATGCTGATTTCAATCAAATTAACCAAAAGGATACTGAAAATATTTATTCTAAAGATTTCTCCCGCGTAAAAAATGAACAATAGTTAACTCAAATTATTTTTTTTTTTCATTGCAGTATTTCACGCCAAATTGACACGTGGGTAAAAAGGATGAACATAGAAAATTAATCCACATAAACTTAACCGGAACTCAACGGTAAGAGAAATCAGTAAAACATTTATGTATTTGAAATTGTTCTCATGATGATTCATTTTAAAGTATAGTTCATTTGAATTTTAATGTAACAATTCTCTTAACTGATTTTTAATTTTATTACCAAAGATTTTTTTGTTTCCAAAATAAAAACTTATTTTCTTCCACCTAAATTTTGCAGCTATGGCGATGATAACATTTAATCAATCTGAAAAGAGACGCAAGTCCTGCTTGTCGCTGTCTTTGAAAAGGATATATTAAAGGTTAGTATTTGATTAATTTATCTACATATAGGTATTCTACTTTCAATTTAATGGTGATGTCCGACCTTGTCAGCAGGGACCTAGTTCCGTAAAACGAAAACGATTGAAGGGTGATCTATTTTGTTTTACGGAATTAGGCCTCAGGTTTCTTTTCTGAGCGAGCCACAATAAAAACCATGCTGTTATTTTTTGTCTGAAATAGTTATCTATTATGCTAAGATCTTGAAAAAATATAATTGAAACCCCTTTCTTACATTTTATTTTTTGTTCTATTTTGCAGGTTGATTGATTTTCGGTGTATTCTTGCTTAAATATTGGAGAATATTTTATTCTTATAAAAGGTGAGAATCTTTTGCTGAATATAGCTAGCTAATTCATAAAAAAAAACATCATTATGATGATATCCTTACCTATTCAGGTTCCCTCTACTGAGCGAACCCAAATAAAAATCATGCTGTTATTTTTTGTCTGAAATAGTTACCTATTATGCTAAGATCTTGAAAAAATATAATTGAAAACCCTTTCTTACATTTTATTTTTTGTTTTATTTTCCAGATTAATTGATTTTCGGTGTATTCTTGCTTAAATATTGGAGAATATTTTATTCTTATTAAAGGTGAGAATCTTGCTGAATATAGCTAGCTAATTCATAAAAAAAAACATCATTATGATGATATCCTTACCTATTCAGGTTCCCTCTACTGAGCGAACCCAAATAAAAACCGTGCTGTTAATATTTTGCGTCTGAATCAATTTAAAATTTATAAAAATTACATTAATTTTTAAGAATCAATAAACTAATTTAATTTTTTTTAATTTGTTTTGCAGCATCCAAGAAAAATGGACATGGTAAACAATCGTGGAAATTAAGAACATGTGTAAACCTTAATTAATGATTTAATAAAAATTAATGAAAAACTAAATTTGTCTGGTTTTTATTTTTTTGAGGTTTCATACTATGCAGTGTTTTCTAGATTAAATTTTCTTGAGTATTGCAAACAGCCGACGACAACGAATTACTTTTTACACATTTTGAGTATTTATCGAATTCCCAAAATTAACAGCACTATTTTGCTAAACGTTTGCGTGAATTTTCGTATTGTGATTCGTAGGAGGAAAATTTAATTGCGTTATTAAATATTCAGAAGAACTTCAGAAATAATTATTGATAAAGTTTTGAACTCGAAAGATTGAAGAGTTTAAAGAAAAATTTTGTGACAAATTAAGAGAAGAATTCGTGGGTGACAATGTGACATTCTGTATTTAAAAAGGGATCAAACGTTTTCGTTTGTGCGAAAGACTTGCACAAGCGAAAATGTTTGATCGCTTTCCCCATGTAAATGGAAAAATTCGATCGAATCGGATAACAGTATAGGGCTGTAAATGATTTTTTGAAAGTTTTTGGGTGAAATTAGTTTGATGAGGGTACAGGAAGTCAAGCTGCAATCGAAAAACTCTTAAACTCATACCCCATCAGTTCTAAACTAGTATGGGAGTGCGTGGGTAGGTTAAATAAGCTGGTCAAAAATAACATCATCTTTAGCGAAAATAGGAGCATCAACAGCCTCAACGGGTCCAGAGCCCTAGTGCGGAATAGGAGAAAACATGATTAAATACAAAATAAAAACAGAAGAGTAGGTCAAAAGACAAAGAGCCTTTGAATTAAGCTAATACATGCCAATTTACTACTTGGGAGTTATAACCCAGAACGTTTTACATCCTGTATTAGTTTAAGTAGAAATAATCTAATAATAATAACGGGTCTCCTCGCTGGTCACTGTAAGCTTAGAAGACATCTCAACATCCTCGGTTTGGTGAGTAGAGCCACTTACAAATTCTACAACGTTCAAGAAACATCGGACCTCATTTTAGGTAGTTGCAAAGAATTCGTGCATAAACGACGCAGATATCTGGGACGACACTAGATAGAAGGGAGCAAATTATTATCCTCTAAAAATTCCAATAAAAGAGAAGTTTCTCAAAGGAACAAATTAGCAGGAAGAGCTGTAAATGAGACCTAATCTAGCTCTAAATGGGGGCACAATAGATCTTAAGATCGCAGTGCAATTTTTTAAACCCCAAAATTTTCATTCAGGGTACAGGAATTAAATTTGAAAAATCATTATAGTTACAGGGAAGAAAAAATATTTTTTTTTTGACAAATATTTCGTTTTAGTTAAAAGCAATTAGTGTGTCGTTTATGTGGTGCAGTCCCGCAGAGCTACCACCAGTAGGCACACTTCGGACACAAGGAGTTTTTTTTATCAGTCGCCCAAAGTGTCAATGCAGACCTACTTTTAATGAGGATAAACTAACTTTGGCATTTCTGTAGTCTCGTACCCAAGAAAATCTAAAATAATTTGAGTTTTTGAATTTCTATAGAGGAAAACATTGAATTTGTCAAAATAATCAAGCAATTTCATTTTGATATGTACCTCAAAACACAACAAAAAAAGTTCTTAAGATAAATTATGATAGTAAAATATTGATTTTTCTTTAATTATTTATTTTAATTCTCCGCAAGAATAGATTATGACTTTTTGAGTTGGAGTGCCTGTTTTGGTTCCACATCTTTCAATTTTTCGCACAACATCAGCTCCACTAATAACATGTCCAAACACTACGTGCTTGTTGTCCAACCAATCGGTCCTAAAGAAAAGAACAAAAAATGATAAATATTAACTTTCATTCCAAACATTTTTGTTTTAAAGAATCTTACTTAGTGGTGCAAATGAAGAACTGTGAACCATTAGTATTAGCTCCAGAGTTAGCCATCGATAGAGTTCCAAAGCCATTGTGTTTTAAATTGAAATTTTCATCGGCAAATTTCTTGCCATAGATAGATTTCCCGCCAGTGCCATTGTTATTGGTGAAGTCTCCTCCTTGGCACATCTTTAAAAAAAAGTTCATAATCATACATTTTTTGAATTCATCATACTTACAAATTCAGTAATAATTCTATGGAAAGTGCTTCCTTTGTATCCAAAGCCTTGTTCATGGGTGCAAAGTGCTCGGAAATTCTCTGCGGTTTTGGGCACAACATCGGCTCGCAGCAGCATCACAATACGCCCAACATCATTGCCACCAACACGAATATCAAAGAACACTTGAGGATTTCGTTTTTCTGGTTTCGAGATTACCACTGGGGTGACACTCTCAACTTGCTAATTATGAAATGCTGCAGTTTAAAGAACTCTTAAAACAAATAAAAGTCTAGAATGTATACTTCTTCAGAAGGTGGTTGTTCTGCGTCGGCTCCTTCTTCATTAGTGAGAGTTGCACCAGCATGTTTTTGCAACCAATCATCATCAGCCCAGACTGGTTTGAAGCTTCCCTCCTTTACTCGCACTGGTTTGGCCAGGTTAACACGAATTGTTCGTCCACATAACTCGGAGTCGTTCTAAAATTTGGTCCAATTCATGAGCATAAATACTTTGAAGTCTTTATGAGAAACTTACCATGTTGTCAATAGCTGCAGCAGCATCTTCGGAGGCTTCATATTCGATAAATGCAAAGCCTCGATGCTTCTGCGATTCATAGTCGACGGGCATCTGGATGTCGGCAATATCACCAAATGGGATGAAGGCATCGTTAAGGAGTTTCTCAGTGACTTCATCGGAAAGAGCTCCAACATAGATAGTTCTTTTGTCATTGGACATTTTTAAAAACTATAAAATTCAATTGAAATTCATGTGAAATATTTATAAACGTAAACAAAACCGCGAGAAGTACATTTGTCAATTTCGGACTGACAAATGTTTCATATTTCCATTTCGTTCACTTTACTGGTAAAATGGGAACTGAAACGGAATATGCTCGTTGCCATACCAACGAAAAAAATTAAAAACAAAAAAATTTAAGAATTTATAAATTGTTTTTAATAAAAAATAAACTAGAGCAGTCAGACGAAATTCGTTCTTATTAAAAAAAAAAATATTCTTTTGAAAAAAACATTTACTAAAATTAAAAATTCATAAAAAAAGTTTGATTTGTTTGTGGAAGGTGAGTGCAGTGTTGTCGGTTCAAAAAATTGTTACAGTAAAAAAATTCCCTGATTTATAGCAACGACTTGTATTAAAAGAACCCTAACAGAGAGGGATTTTAAAGGAAGCTATTACCCTCTGCGTTTTTTAAGCACGATGGCGGGGGACGTATGTGGTGGCCGGGGTAAACAAAGTTCCTAAGGTTGCAAAATTGCAAAGTAAAGAGTGTGGAGAGATGTTGCTTTTTATTAAAAAAAAAGTAGTGAAGGCTAATAGACCGAGAGCCCACACCAAATTTTGGGTGCGAATGATATCAAAAATTCAGTGGTATTTTTATATAGATCTTCATAAGCAAATATGAAAGTCTTGCTTTCCGTGGTTGGGACCTTTGTCGGTAATGGTGCATTGAAAATGCGTTTTTTTTATAAGCAAATATGAAAGTCTTGCTTTCCGTGGTTGGGACCTTTGTCGGTAATGGTGCATTGAAAATGCGTTTTATTTTTAAAGCGCAGATAAAAAGTATAGCAACTATATCATTATATTTAATGAAAGATCTCAGCGCCCTAGAAATGGAGGTCCAAGATGTCTTGGGTGAGACGAACCCAAAAAATCGAAATCGGAATAAAATGTGATAACATTTAGAAATATGTTCTCACTGATAGAACTAGCTTCCGCTATGATAACATAATTTGACTTTTTCCACGGGACCGCAATTATATACGATGCACTAAATTATTGCACTTTACTGACAAAGGCCCATACTACTTTCATATTTGGATATGAAAGGTAAAGACCTATCTAAAAATACCAGTGAATTTTCGCTATCACTCACACCCACTGGGTACGTTCAGCAGACACTAGGGGCTATACATATGTAGTCAACTACATTCATTGAAGGCAAAATTGATTAATGGCCAGTTGTACAATAGTGGTTCAGCCTCGGTTCAAGATTTTGACTCACCGAGTTTTCATACAAACTATCGATAACAAGTATGTAATTCACGCCGGTAATCAGTTTTTCTGTGCGCTAAGTTAATCCCCGAGAATTTTCTGGGATTAGCTAAGCCCGCAGGCTATATCCCCTGCGGGCTTAGCTAATCCCAGAAAATTGTTGTTGCATTTAACATGTAAATTTTTTTAGCACCGACGTCGTTTTTTTCATCCAATTCCCCCCAGACTTGCAAAAAAAAACCCGCCTATAAATACACTTGACTTGAAATGAAGGAGATATTTCTTGACTAGGTTTCCAGTCAACTTTCCAATAAAGTTGCCTTGATTGGAAGGCAATTTTTTTTAGAGCTAACATATCACAGACTTGAAACTTGCCTTAATTTCTAGTCCCTACCCTACGTGCTTCTGAAGGTACCCAATAGCTGTGGCTATAGACGGTGCGCGAGCCTGGACAAATCATCATCAAAAAGACACACGATATACAATTACAGTCGTATTTATAAAACTTTTGTTAGGATAATCTACTCTTGTGTCTTAGTTAGGCAGCTATAAAACTACAATAAACAAGGTTTTTAAACACATTTTCCAAAGTTGGACAGTTGTCCAAAGTTAGACAAATTTTATAAATAAGACCATTAGGTATTCCCATTAGCTGTGTGACACTACAACCATGTTATTTTCAGAGAAAAAATATAATTCTGCCCCAATAACAGAATCCGATGAATGATCACCGGAGGAAATCAGACTCAATTTCGACATTTCGCTAATAGTAAAAATGTAAAAATTTAGTATGACTGGGCGGGTTCAATAAAAATAGCTTAACATCTGAATTTTCAGATTTCTGAATTTATGTCGTTGAACGCAAAAAAAATCTGAAATTTCAGTCGAAAGTCATTGTGTTAAATTCCTGCATTTACCTAAAGGATTTACATTGAAGCGAAATAAAATAGAACTTTAATTACATTTGTAAATTAAACATTAAGAGTGAGTAGTTGTGAGGATGAAAATATATGTAACTAAATCAGCAACAGGTTTCATTATACCTTCATTAAAAGTCCTTTTATTGATATGTATGACTTACAAAAACATAGAAAAACTTTCCAAACATCAATTAAAAAAATTGTTGATTTAAAAATTCACTAAACAATAAACAAAAAGTTCGTTCATTTAAATAAGTATTAAATTTTCATGACAAAAACTAAAAAAATCAACCACCAACAAGACGAAAATTATAAAGTTCAGCTTTTATGTGTGCTTTTGGCACTTCCCCCACCACAAACAACTTTCATCTGAATTTTCAGATGAGAATTTCTTGTCTGAAAATTCAGATGAAACGTAACTAAACGTAATTAAAAGTCACTAAAAGTCATCTAACTTTTTATGACAGCTGGCCAATCAGAAGCTCCAAAAATTCAGAAATCTGAAAATTCAGATGTAAAACGTAATCGATTGAACGCACCCACTTTCTCCGCAATATATTCATCGGATTCTGTAATCGGTATGAATTTCACTTCATTTGATGGTTTTTATTTGTTTTTTTTTTTATTTTTTTTTATTTTTTTTTTATTTTTTTTTTATTTTTTTTATGTAGGAGCAAAAACACAGACGTTTCGGAATATGTATTGAAAATGCAAAAAGGAGTGCTAGGAGGGTCATAAGGAAAACGACATAAGTAAATATATTATGTAGGTTTTATGTAAGAACAAAAAATAATTCGTGATGACACAAAATATTTGTGAAAGAAAAAACAATTAAGATTTTTTGAAGAAATACACTCTAAATAGGAAATTTGATCATAATCATGCAAAAACAAAATTTATGTTGGTGGATTTTTTATCAACAAATCGTCAATCAAGCTATCGATATATTGAATTATATATATACTGTACTTGCTTGTTCATATGTGAAGGTCCTTGTAATTTGACTTTTCTTCACACTTTCCATCACTTATCAATTTGTAATGACACTTTTTTGAACCCCAACTAACTTAAAATAAAACCAAAATTTTCTACTGAAACCATTTTGTAACCTTTAGTTAATTCTTTCATTGAATTTTTATTCTTTTATTGTTATTTCTAAAAGAAAATCAAATTTCGTGAGCCGTGCGAAATTACAACTATCTTTTTTTTACTGAATTAAGTATACATTTTACATACTACGACCAAATAAAAATGCCAGAATCAACTGCCAAAAAGTCTCACAAAAGGCGAAAAAATAAATCAAAACCAAAGAAACATAAACCAAAGTTGACTAAAGAGTTCAGGGAAACAGAAATAGAAATAGCGGCTATTCTAAACAGCACCGAGCTTTCAATTGACAAAGTTGAAGAAGACGCTGAAGAATTGGGCGTGGCATTTTTTTGCCAAAATGGAGAGCAATCAAGTTCACCAAAATTGAAAATATCATCTCCATCATTAGAGGAAGAAAGTGTGCAGTCATCCGAATCACCGAGAACTCAAACTGCATCATCTTTTATCCAAGTTGAAGATGATGATCCAATAAAACGAGTTCAAGTTGAGAAACTAGTTTTTAGTGAAAATTTACTATATTTTCCTTCTTCAACAGTCAATCCTTATATTCAGAACACCCTTACTGAAGAATCTAAACTAAAACTCAAACCAAATGCAAATTTGATTCGTCTAGTCAATCGTTATTACGACGAAGGAAACAATAATCAAATCACATCAGGTAGCTCTTTGAAAAATCAAACAAATTTTTTCAAAGATGATCTACTCTATGCAACAGTGTGTGAAAGGGAGTTCAATCCAATTTTTTATGTAGGAAAGCTGGGTGATAAAAATAGTTCCATAATTCCAAGTCGCAAATTCATAACTTTGAATATAAAAGATTTGAAATTCACACAGCATCCTCTACAACAAGAGGAACACACTTTGGCCAATAAATTAGAAAATGATCTCGAGGTTCATTTTGAAAGAAAACAAAATGAAATTATACCTAAGTTAAAGAGAAAACTAGAAAATCTACGAAGGACTGCAAATGAACTTCTAGAAGATGGCACGACTCAAAATCTTTTTGAACTTGAAGGAAATTTAAATAAACTGAAGCAACTCCGAAATGATTTATATGAAGAGGAAGAAACCAGCAAAGATTTACTTCGAAGTATTTTAGATACTTGGCTTGTTTTGAAAAACCTTCGAAAACGCCAGGAGTTCCATTGGACATCATTAAAAATAAAAATTAAATTGATCGAAAGCGATATAAATGCAGATAACGCATCATACACTAAACGTTTTGAAACAGAACTTAACGAAATATATCGCGAGGAACTTCAAGCGTATTATAGAGAAAAAAGACTGCGAAGATTAGACCCGGAAAAATATCCAGTGAAACCTCAAAGGCCAAGCATTGAACCGATAAAAAAAGATTTGAAAAAAACTTTACAAAAATGTTCTCGAACACCAGGCGAGCCAGAGATGGAAATAATACGATCAAACTTATGTGATCCTTGTCGCCCCTTGGAGAAAATCAAAAGCTACTATATGAGAATTTTACTTGATGGACAACTAGTAAGTTCAACTAGAGGCTTTCGTTTAGAACCAGATTTATCATTGGCTATCAATCAGTCTTTGGGAATTTATTTGGATCGTAGGATTCCAAAGGAGATCAAGATTAAGGTAACTTTGATAACTCCATATTGTTTGTTAAATTTAAATTTTTTAACAGAAAAAAATAAATATTTTAACAGCTCTATGAAAAGAAAAAGCTTCCATCACTGCCCGTTAAAATTGCAAATATAATGATCCCACTGCCATCTGTTGATACAAATCAGCAACACTTAGAGATCATAAATTTTTCTTCTCATAAACAAGTTAATATTTCTGGTAAACTAAGTATTGCTTTTAATTGCTCTGAAGGAGTTTATTCTGAGGAAGTCTCTACAACAATATTTCCTCCTTCTACTCCAAATACTCAAATCCCAAAAAATATTCTTCAAGATTGTCAAAAGAAGAAACGTATCTATTTCTCTTCGGAAACATCACAAACTGATCAAACATCTGATGAAGAAGATGTTCAAAGTAAGGAAAGTCAAGTAGACACTTGTAATTTTCAAGAAACTCAATTGGAATTCTGTTCACGTGAAGAGATCAATAATAACCTGCGTCTTCGTATGCTTTCGTCAATTTACAAACAAGATATGAGAGCAAAAGATATGCAATTTTTATCGTATTTAGAAGGTGAAATAGATGAAGACTATGAAGAGAAAGTAATCGACATGGGCAACTGGATGGATTTGATTGATATTCACAAACATAGCGGAAAGAAATATCTAAAAAATCTTTATGAAGTGGTGAAAAATCATTGTGACCAATTGTCATTGATAAGTGGAAGCTCTGATGATCTACTGGTCGGAAATAATATTTTAACTCTTAAAGATTTTTTTACATCATTGGCAACGATGTTTAGTCCTCGTAATACTTTGAGTTCAGAAAGCCTAACACAACCGACATCACTTACATACAATAATGTAAGAAAATTTAATATTGTGATCAATGTTGTTAGGGCAACAGGCATTCCAGTTCGAGCCTTTTCAACGCCAAATTTAGACAGAAGAGACAGCAGCAATACGTCGATGTTTAGCTCACAAAGTATGTCTTATAATGAAATACTAATCATATTTTTTAAATTTTATAATCTTTATACAGCATTTAAATATTCTAATGTGAGGCCATATGTTTCGGCAGCTTTTATGGATAAAAGTAGCAGAACAATGACAGCTGATGGATCAAGTCCAACATGGAATGAACATTTGATTCTGCAAGTATCGTAAGAATTCAAAATTTAAAGTACTTGCTTATTTATTTCATTTCCTTTTTATTTTTAAGTGTGCATGCGGAGTTTCAACTTATTTTCATTAACATTTTGTTCAAATCATTTCAAAATGAGAATTTGTATGTGAAATTAATTGATTTGAAGGGGTTTTTGAGCTTAATTGCCCAAAAGTATTTTTTGGCTATAATTTCCCTTCTCTAAATGAATCATTAAACGATTTGAAACGAAGTACATGCACAAATCAAAGAAGTAACTTTTTTATCTTTCAGAGGCAATCCAGTTGAACTTAAAGGTGACTTAAAAATAGCTATTTTCGATGAGTACGTTGAGAATCATATTAGTGAAGAAAGGTCTATGGAAATCTATCAGAGATTTCAATCAAACTGGTTGGGTGAATACCGCTTGCCAATAAGTACTATTTTAACCAACCAAAGAGTGAGTGTTTTTATAATTACTTGAAAAAATTAAATTTTAATTGAAAATTCTTTCAGATTGAAGGGGTTTTTGAGCTTAATTCCCCAAAAGTATTTCTTGGCTATAATTTCCCTTCTCTAAATGAAGCACTACCAATTGAGAATATCCCTGAAATAAGGGAACGTGTAAATGTATGGCTTTATGTCAGTGTAGATCCTAGTTTTGATATGCCCCAAGTATCGATGAAAAATCTTGAATGTTCTGAACTTAAAGATGTAAGAAATCATATTCAAGATTGGTGTATAGAGGCCAAGGAAATGCAACCAAATCGTTTCATTGATCCCTTAGTTTGTACGATGGATGGAAAACGAGTTTGTTTGACAAGATTACTTGAACCAGTTCCATTACCAATTGAGACGAGTGGAAATTTAATAGACTCTGCTTGCAGATACGTATCTCTGCTGAATGTTCTCAAACATTCTGAGCCCTGTATGCATTTTAAGGGGATATGGTTGAACAATCAGGTATATGAATGTGATTCTATATCTAATAACTCGAAAATCGAATATCACGGCAAAGACACTTATTATAGTTATTTAGTAAACAGTATAAATAATTTAAAAAAATTATTTTTCAGGTATTGCTGGATACAGGTTGGGGTTCGGCGAAAGATCTTGGAATTCTGTTGGCGAATTATTTGCTAACAATTGGTATTCGCTGCTGGGTTGTTCTTGGAATTTCATATCCTCATGGTGAGATAGCATATGTTTTGTATAAAGATGGGACTGATTTTGTTGTTGTGGACCCTAGTACGGGAAAGAAGTATTCAACGAAGGATTCCTATTGCCCTTTGAACAAGGTTTTATTTATCTTCTCCCAGAACAATGTAAGAAAAATTTAATGAGATTCAGAATTACAATAATACGAAAACGAACAAAATATCATCGTTTTGACGATAGCTGTCTATTTTTCACTACAATAATATTTTTTTAACATTGTTGTCTTAATTTGGCAAAATAAACTAATCAAAACTAAACAAATTTGATAGGGGCAGTTAAAACGATTTTGTTTAATCGTGTTTGAGTCACATAATTCAGAAATTCTAGAAATGGTAGAAATGGATAGATTTGGGTAGTAATTAACGAACAAGATTTATATTTATTGCTGAATTTTTACTTTAACATCGAAACGTTGGCATCAAAAAATTCACTAGTTGTTTGCTGTCGGCTCTAGTTTTAGTTTTGTACCTTAATTTTTTTTGCAGATATATTACAATATACAAAGTGAAAATCGGGTATCTATGATGAGTTTCGATGTAGAAGATTCTTCTTGTTGGTTTGCAATGTTTAACAAGAAAAATCCAGCTCCACTTGGAGGCATTCAAAAACTCAACTATACTTATTTACATTCTAACAACATTTCTGAACTAAGAAAGAATATTGAACGTAAGATAATGAAAAAAATTAGTGCATGGCGCCCAATGCAGAAAACTGTTTGGAACAGGTAAAATTAATAATAAATATTTACTATTAATAATTATTTATTTATTAAATATTTCTAGAGCTTTTCAAAATTCAATGTTAAAGATATTAGTTGATTTAGAATATGAATCAATGTTAACTTCAATTCCATCGACAGTGAATCATTCTGAACGATTACAAGCTGAATTAGGAAGCTATAAGGTAAAAAGTTAAAAATTCTTCCTTAAGATTTGTTTCTAATGGTTTATTTCTAGATTTTTGGATTTACTTTAAATTTTTCTTATATTAATTTATCTTCGATATCGGAAAGAATAAAATCCACAGGAATTCATTTAAATAGTGATAAAAAAGTAGAATTTTCTGTTGCTGTACATATACATGCATATCCTTATAATATTTTATCAGTTTGGATATTTATTATGTCAATTATTCCAACATGAAGTTCTTCAAAAAAATAAACTACCTTAATTATAAAATTATTCTTTAAAATGGTTTGTAATGATCTTTACAAAATAATAATTTATGCAGCGTAATGGAAATAGTTATTGCTTATACATATGCAGCCAAATTTATAAACGCATTATAGCGAGTACACAAACCTATACACTTCTTATAATGCCTCTAAACACGAAAATCGTATTTAAAGCCCTTCCACACTATCCCACTGAGTATTAATACATGTCAAAAAAGTGTGAAACAAATCATGTATAATAGTGTGGAAACAAAATATGATATTCCCAGCCTACACCATTTGACATGTGTTAATACATGAGAATTTTATGTACCTGTACATAAAATGATTATTATGTACCTGTACAATGTACATACAAACACGTTGTGCATTTTTTTTTTAACGCGGCTAGCTTAGTAACACCGAAAAATAATTATACGGATTGAATCCCAGCCTTTTCGCAACTTAACAACACAAAAACCACACAAATAACAATAATCTGAATAATAATATTAGGAGAAAATAAAAGAATCCAACAGAATTGTTTTTTAGGAACAGCTGAGATTGGTTTGTCAGTTTTGGATGTAAAACGTAATAGATTTCCTCTTTTTGGTACTTTATTTGACACAAGCGTATTATAACTATACGGGTAGAAAAATCTTTCATAAATAATAATTTATGTTGCGTTGAATAGTGGCTACATAAATGCTTATGCATTACATAACTATTCAGCCGTTTAGAGGTGTTTAGCGAATTCTAATAAATAAGGCTGATCTGTATTATTATAGATTTAAAAACACCCACCCATTTTCATTTTTTGTTTTAATTCTAATTGATTTATTCTAAAATTCTCTTCGCGATTAATCTTTTTTGAATCTCTTGGAATTGCAAATTTGTTTTATTTGATGGTAACTGAGTTTGAAGTGTTAAATATTATGGAATCCGCAGTGATTCGCAGTGCACAGAGTGCTCCCTTTTCAATTTACCCAATTGTCGTGAAAAGAAAAGAGAACACTTTACTGAGAATTACTGCGGATTCCATAATCGATCTGAATATAACTTTTGATTCGGTTCCGATCACGGTGGAGTTCATGAAAGGGCTGATTGTCTTATTCAATTTTATAAACCCCGCATAATCTATTTTTTATAACTAACTATCTTTCATCTTGGGAAGATGAATGTTCATATTTCATCGAAATTAAAACCGAGAGTGAAAAATCAATGAAAAATGGCAAATTGATATTTTGAAAACTCAAACAACCCTGGACTCTCGGAACCAAAATGAAATTTAAACAAAAAAAAATAGCAAAACTGAAACGAAACGAAATGTTCCATTTCTATCATATGTTCGATCCGGCTGTCAAAGTTTTTGTTTAGTTTTTTTTTTTTTTTTTTGATGACTACAAAAAAAACCTCCTCATTCATGTTTTTTTTTCATTATGGCGAAGAACTTGAATTCATGAATTTGCGCAGTATAATCAAAATAAATCTATAATTTTTCAAATACAAATATCCATCGTCCAGGAGAGAGCTCCACTCAGTATCAGTTTGCTAAGGGATGTTCATTCACCAACAATGTCCGGAATGTAGAAATTTAAAAAAAAAATCATTCCATAAAAGTGAACAATTTTTTTTACATCTAGATAAAAAAAAATGTCTACAAAAAAGTACAAATAATTTTTTTTACAAGTCTGTGCAAATAAATAAATATCTCATCTGACGAAATCCAATTCAATTCTAAAACGAAAAACATTTCTTCTGTGGAAGCACTATACTATTCCATAAACTTTTCCATCACAATTTTGGTTTAGCAAAATAAGTAAAACCAAAAAAATGGCGTTGGCGAGTGGATCCTTACTGAAAGCTCAAACACCATTGCAGCAATTACTAGAGGATATTAATTTCCAAAGAACAAAAGAAATGCGACAATTGTTAAAAGATGGTAAGTTCTTTTATGTATTCTGTTTTTGTTTTTTAATCGAAATTATGTATCTCTATTCTTATTGGAAGAAACTTGTTCTTCAAAGGACATACCTTCCCTACCTTCTTACTAAAATTTTAGTCTGTTATCGATTTTATCGTTGAGTCTTGAAGCGATCCAGCGTAGGTCTGTGTGTAGGTATATCATAATGCATAATATTATGAAATACATATCTATGAAAAAGGGTAATGGAACTCCCTTGCATCTCACCTTGTGCATTTTAATGACGCCCAAACAAAAGCAGATACAACAGGGTTGAGTTTATTGTTTTCACAGATAATAAATCGATTGATACATATTGTTTGGTAGAAAAATCCCCCTGATGTGGCAGGGCGTTCATTCATAATATACAGAACTGTGATTGTACTTGGGTAGTCGTTACGCAAATGTTGTTGATGAGTAAACTTGGTTCTCTCGGTGCATTCTTTGTTACTTCAGTTTTCAGAATTTTCGTTTATAAATCCATTTCAAATGCTTATCTTCACTGAAAAATGGCATTGTTCTTTTATGAGGTAGACTATTTATCTTTTAAATCTTATGTTATGTTAAATCTTAAAAATTTCGAATTAAGTTTTAAATAAAACTAAATTATACTTATGCATGTAATAAAAGTATACCTATAAATACATATAAGACATCCCAGTCATGTTCCTCTAAACAATGAGAATCTTATCTAAATAAAACTTTTCGTGTGAGTTTGATTGTCTTATCAATTTTTATACAACATCTGTCCGCTCTCTCATCTCTGATTCACAGATATTATTTACGAATATAAGTTTATTGTTAAAATTGAAAATATAAGCAAAACCCTCTTTGTTGTCTTTTATGTTTTAAATATTAAAAATTTAACACATGATATGGACTTAAGGTATTGATACCACAGAAAGATTAAGTATAGGCATACTTAATTCCTAAGCTTATAAAGTTCTATATAGTTTAGATCCAATTAATCAAAAGTAAGTGGATGACAGATTTATTATAAGTGGAGTACGAGAGGAAAAGGCCCGCTAACACTTTCGTCATGTGTTCCAAGTTTTTTTTGTTGCTGGGAGTACCCCCCGCCGCACCTTGGCTACAACAAGGTGATGGGCTTATTCAGTGTTGGCTCCTCGAAATTTTAGCATATCCATGATACTGTTAGAATAGCTTGCTTCGAACCGATAGGTTCCATCTTATTGATGGTTGATTGATCAGAAGATCTCTATGTCCCTTTGTGAATGTTGAGATTGGGAAATGTTGAAAAGCAACCAAAATGTTTTAACCCGCAGCAAAATCGATGAGACTGAATCTGTTATCGGATCCGGGATCATGTGGGCTGTACCTTCCGTACACCGATAAACCGAGAGTTACTCCATCGAGTTAAAAATTGGCCTTAGAAATTTTTCCTGAAATTGGGTGTTTTATTTATTTGGGCTGATGTGAATGAACATTTTAAAATCTCCAATAAATTTTAAGTCGTCATTAAAAAGAAGAAATTTATAGATTAAAATTATTTATCGTCGGGTAAAGATGCAAACCTCGTAAATCCACTTTTTGTCAAAAATGGGATTTTTTAAGAAATATAATTTTGGCATCGAAATTTCTTGTTAAAATGAAAACAAAACAATGCACAACAAAAACCTTATATCCAAACACTAAACCAAAAAGTTGTATCCATATATTATGGAATGTGAGATTTTCTAAGAAATATTTTCTTTTTTTTGAGAAATAAAACATATATTTATGATGAATAAACAAATATTTATTTAGTTTACCATTTCGCATAATTTTGCCTTGATAACGCAGAAATATGTTAGTTTGGAAGGCAATCGACAAAAACTCTTTAAAAAGTTGACTCGATTTTTGAAGAATTTCTGACAAATTCAATTATTTTTCAATTTTTTTCTGGAAATTAAATACAATAATACTATAATTTTATGAAATTAATGTTTGAATCTTTTTAAAAATTCGATTGGATTTAGACATGAGGTAATATTAAAATATTAAACCTTCGATTCCAATGCTTGTATTTATGGAAAAAGAAACCATCTCTGTGACTCAAAAGTAGATATATTTGCAATAGACCAAAAAAATATAAAAATAAAATAACGAACCCCCTCTCTAAAGCCTCGTAAAATTCTTTGGCTTGTGACTCTCTTGTATAATTTCGAAGTTGGGAAAAGATATTGACAGTTAGAGTACAGAACCTCGTTAATCTGATTCTGCTGATTTTGTTTGTATTAATATTATTTTTTTGGAACTTTTCGACTTACGAGGTCCTACACTTGCGCAGCGGCAAATCAAAAGGCACGGTAGTGATCAGCCAATTTCTGGCACTACACCCTTTTTAAAGGAACAAACTCAGGCGATTTTCAACCCCCCTCTTACTTGAGTACCAATAAAGTCAGGAACTTAAAATTCGGAATATTTGGTAGGCTAGCCGAGCACAAGCGCCACACTAAATTTCAACTCCTTAACGTAAGTGGTTCCCGAGATAAAGGCCGTCAAAAATCGCAAAAACCGTAACTGACTGACTGTCAGATCATCAAAATTATGGAGCACTTCCCGACACCACAGAATCTTGTTATTTCGTACAGCGGTAGGTCTTGTGGTGCATACAAAAAAAAATTTGAGGATTTCCATTCGTGGTATTCGCCCACTTTCTCAAAAATGTTGTCAATTATATGCAGCACACCCGAGCTGTACAATGATGAAACTTGGTAGAGTGGTAGAGTTTGAAGTGCATACAAAGGAAAAAAATATAAAATTTGAGTTTTCTCCATTCGGGGGCGTGGTATCCGCCCATTTTCTCAGAATTAATTTAAATTATATGGAGCACATACGATTGCTGTAGAATGATGAAATTTAGTAGTGAGGTGCATAAAAAGGAAAAAATATAAAATTTGAGGTTGTACATTCAAGGGGCGTGGAATACATACGCTCACTTTATCAGGATTTCGATCAATTAAATGGAGCACTTCTGATTGCTGTAGAATGAGTCTCATACTTCTAGTTTCACTAGTAAGTGAGATCAGACCAAAAACATACATAAATGTTAAATTTTAATGTTAAAAAGAGAGCAATAACCTGCATGTAACAAGTCAGCCACGAAAAGTAGTGAGATCTAAAAGTACGCCAAGTTCTTACTTTATGAAGGTTTAATACCAAATATTTAAAGTAGAGTAATATTAAAAGAACTCAAAATTATAAGAAACATGTATTATTTAATAACTTAAATTTGGCGGTTTACTTGGCAAGCTATATTTTTATTACTCACAATTAAAAACGTTTTGAAAACTTGACCAGTGAACTGCCAAATTCTAGTCATTAAATAAAAAATGATAAGAGTTACAAAAATAACAATAAAACAAAAATGTAAGATTAAATACAATATTTATTTACAATGATATGAAAAGCTTTGCAGCCTTTACTGGCAGTATGCTATCATTAAAAACCACCTTTAAATACAAAAATGCGGTAAAAAATAAGCTTGAACTAAACTTATCTTTTTCAAATGAGGAATGGTCAAAGGAATGGTCAACTAGCTTGGTTTTAGGTTCAATTTCAGTAACGAAACACATTTTTTAAATAAAATACATAAACATGTACTAGACTGCACCTCAAAAAGAATTCTGATGATCAAGTTGCCTCCATTAATAACTCCAGCCTCTATTGTTGTTTCATTTGAAATTGAAAATCAAATGAAAACATACTTTTGATATTGTGTAATAGTATTCGATCAAGTATTTTACATAATTTAATGAGGAAAATTGGGCTTAATGATCATTGCAATTGAAGAAATTAGGTCTGTTTCTTTACTTTTTGGGAAAAGTTTGGGAAAAAGTTCGGGAAAAAGTTTGTGCTCGAGCTTTTGATGTTGTTGTTGTAATTTTTGACCAGAAATGAAAAGTAAGGAAACGCATTTGGGATGTTTCTGATTTGCTTCTGGGTAAACGTCACATTTGACAACAGAAATTATCAGAAGAAAACAATTTTTTTGAAAATGACCCATTTGGAAGACGTGAAAACGAAAATCAAGGGAT
The DNA here is from genome assembly GCA_929447395.1 of Epistrophe grossulariae. NCBI lineage: Eukaryota > Metazoa > Arthropoda > Insecta > Diptera > Syrphidae > Epistrophe > Epistrophe grossulariae. The sequence goes on along the minus strand of OV839569.1, from coordinate 33,492,188 downwards.
TAATAATTCTAATGAATGAAGAAAAAGATAGCAGTGATGACGATAAGTACGAGTACGAAGACTACAATGTTATGAAGCTTTATCAAAAGAACCAGGAGAAATATTTATTGTTATATTTGCTGCCATGCTTCGTATAATTAATTTATTTATCTTTTAGTTTAGTTTCTTTCTTTAGTTTTTAATTCTTTTAATTTTCAATGACCGTCTTAATGCACACTTATTTGAAAAACTAAAATTGAAATTTTTCGATCAGCTGATTTCTTTTTGACAAGCAAGAAAAGGCAGTAAGTAAAATGTTCGGGTAGATTCTTGCTGGATGGGAAATTAAATAAATTAAAAATAAGTCAAAAGCTCTGGCATTTTCGTGCCAGAAAAAAGTAAAGAAACACATTTTGGGTAGATTTGGGATCCCGTGGGATCCCGTGGGCGAGTAAAGAAACAGACCTATTAATTCAATATTTTCGCGACGTTTCTCTGCTTTAGCGTTGCCATTTCTTAAAATCTGTGATACTAGTTTTTTAAGTAATTTTTGTTTGGTTTTGTGTTCAATGTTAATTTATTTTTATTAAGATGTTTTTTTAAATTTTAAATGTAAATTTATTTTCATTCAAATGTTAGTTTTGTTTAAACAAAAAGGAAAATGAATTACATAACTTAAAACCATTGACGAAACAATTAAATAAATATAACCGTTGAAGAAGCCGACAAATTACCGGATAAACAAATGAATTAATTGCTTCAGTTTCAATGATCATTAAGCCAATTTTTCTTCATACTTTTGACATTGTTTTCTGAAATTATAAAATTATTCATTATTTTTTAAATTAAGACATGACATTATATAAAGTTATTAAACTCCTTGCAATTTTGACAGTGGAGCTTATTTTTTTCAAGATTTTAAGGGGTTAATCTTGAAGATCCGATCAGTTATATATGTCTCTGACAGAAACCATATGGACTTCTACAACTTACATACCATTTAGGCCTTACATTGATGAGGTGAATGGTAATAGCTGAAGTTCAATGATGAATCAAATCAAGATTAAATGAAAATTACAAATTTATGGACCCACAAACGAACAAACTGCCGGGTCGACAGTTTGACGAAAACAACTTTTTTAATTTCTGAATCATCGTAATTTTAAGTTTGTTTAAAAATTAAATTAAATTTATTTTAACGAACTCTTCGAGATCAATGTATGCGATGCTGTATACAGAAAATCATGAATAAAATGCATTGTTCGCCAAATGACCGCAGTACAAGTCTATTTTACTAACATCACTTTCTCCTGCATTTCCTTCTTATTTATCGATTTATTTTCATTGTCACTCACCATATTGTATTTAAAAGTATTTAAAACTGTCATCAACAAAATTATTTTGAAATTATTGGTTGGTTCCTTTCCAGAATGCGGTTTTGTGGTTCTTCAAGGAACAACATATTGGACAGATCTTTTTGTGCGACATTTTCTATTTCAATCTGAACCAGTTCATAGCATTGACTCTGACGATTTATTATTCTTTGTTAGAAAAAAGCATGTAAAGAGCTCTTCCAGGCATATGCCCAAATATGAGGTAAGAAATCAAAAAAACACAATGGCCTATAAAAAAAAAAAACAATGTAGGTAAAAATCTAAATTGTTGTATTTTTTTTGTCAATAGACTGAAGTCGATGTGTTTCGAAAGGATTCACGTAAACTTCCCATTGGTGACCCAGATGTCGATTGGGAGGAAACAGTCTATTTAAATATGGTTATACATCAATTTGACTACACACTAACGTTGGCAATTTGCACAAGAACATCCCCCAAGGAATTGCAAGTTCTAAGAAGACATTCGCAGCGCGTTTACGCCTCGCCAAGTCGTAGAAAAATGGACACAAAAGGTGAAGGCGAAGAGATGACTTATCCGCACATTTGTTTCATGGTCGACAATTTCGATGAGGTTAGTTGTTGTGCTATATATATAAACACATTCTACTGTTTTCAGTAAAAAAAAAAAAAAACATAAAATTTGCTGTAGGGCAATTTATGATGATTAAAAGAATAAAATTTACTTTTATTTTAGGTTTTTAGTGACATTCTAGTTCGTGATGGGGAAATGGTTTGCGTTGAGTTGGTAGCCAATGACAAAGATGGTTCTGTACAAGGTGTTATATTTTTGGGTTCTATTCGTTACGATGCCTTAAAAAAGGTCTACGATGCAAGGGTGAGCATAAAAAGTTTCATTTCAAATAAAGTTAAAAAAAAAGATAAATCTCAATTATGTATGTGTTTTTGTTTTCTTTTTAAGCAATCGAGTTTAAGTTCGAAAGTGGCTCAAAGAATGTCATTCGGACTGTTTAGTAGTGGCGCTGGCGTCCAGACACGTTGCGAGTTCGTGCGCATGAAAGGTCCCCAAGGAAAAGGACACGCCGAAATGGCAGTTACAAAACCAAAAGGTTCTGGTGTTGAAACACCCACCAGTGAACCAGGGTATGTCATTCAGATAATCTTTATTTTATCATTAAAAAAAAACCCTTTTTTTATATCAGTCCCACATACATTTTCACCACCGGAAACTGCTAGAATTCGTTAAAGCACATCAACACTTCCATTACACTTTGAAACACAAACAAACATACATTACATAAATTTTATTTTTGTTTTTGCAAGCTCAGACGATTGGTCATGAGGAATTATTTGAGGTATCATCTAAAGTAGAGTTTAGAATGAGTGTTTTGTTGTTAGATTTGCGAATGCGAATGATACAACGGCAAATTCTTGTTTTGAATCGAATTGACTGCAATATAAAATAAAAGTTATGCACAATCATCCTATCACAGCATGATCGATCCATTTCAAATATTACGGCTCGATTGTAAATATATTATGTATATGTATCATTTCATTAAAGAACTCAAAACAAAAATTGCACTGATAGTCCTTCATTATAAATAGGTTTATGTTTCTAATGTGGTCGTTAAGAAAACATTCTTCTTCAGAACAATTTTTGAAAATTTTAATTTCAAACATCAAAAAAAAGGCGAAAATTTGTTTTCTGATGGTTCAAAGATGGAGTATTGTTTCAGGAATTTTTTCCGAATCTCTAAATATCTCTTTATCCGGGTATCCTGCTAGTCTTTTGCAAGCTGAATTACTGGAATAAAAATACTCAAATAGGACCCTAACCAAAACCGAAATACCGCTATCCTGACACAATCAGGCAATTATTAAAGTCCTCAATTCAGCTACATAATTCTCTAAATTTTTTCAGCAATGCCGTGATGACCTAACGAGCCTATAAACCTAAAGATCACACTTATCATGGTTTTTTTTTTATTAAAGAATCCAATCGCAGGTGGGGCAATTTAGCAAATCATTTCTAGGAAGTAAATCCCGTAATTATTATGCAGACCCAGACAAGACATAGCCAGGATAGTTGCTACCTGTTCTGGACACTGGCCAATCGGAGAGTAGGCGGCGTTCCACACAGTGTTCTTTATCGTAGTTACGGGGGCCAACAGGAAAAGGAATCCTTTATTTCCTCTATAAATGCCCCGCTTTGAGAATGAGTGGCAATGGCGCAGTGGATGTAGTGCTTGACTGCTAACTTAGAAGTGTGGGTTCGAGCCCGACTCCAGGCAGCATTCTTTATTTATTCCCTCAGTTTCAACTAAACGCCACCCGTGGGATTTCATGAGATAAATAAACCCTTGTTTCTCAGTCCTTTGTGCCAACAAAGACTTACAGGCATATAGTTAAAATTATTATTAAAAAAAGAGTACAATCATTTGGTAGGGCTTTTTCAACGACCTGGACGAACTTTCGGAGATAAAGATCAAAGATTTAATCTCTTTTCTCAACGAGAGGCATTAGCTGTAGGCCGGATCACAGTAGGACTGAATGATCCTCTTAGGTGATTAACCGTATAAATTTCTGGGTTAAACCGACATTCTAGCGCTAATTGGGTCACTGAGCTATGTTTCTCGTGACCGCCATTTCCATCTACATAGGCGAAAATTATTAAATACCTACTATTGGGTCCAAATCAGTTGGTGGAGTGATTCCAATCTGAACACAGCCCATTATCAATTAATTCTCAGGAGGAGAAACCTGAATAAGATTTCTGCGCTAGAAGTGAAATTCAATAAAATTGCTTCAGCTGTATGGGTTGCAAGACGAAATTCATACAATTGAGAAACAGCTATACAAATATGCATACATACAGAAAGAATTTCGCGGTCCACAAAGGATCAAAACGCGCCATATTTGTTCATATTTACAAACATACAAACAGACAGATTTTCTGGGACCACAAACGCGCCAGTTCACTAAAAACATTGGAGATTGATAGGGCAAGTGTTTTTCAGGCTGTTTTTTAGTAGAGAAGAGGTGGGAGAATTTTCCCATTTTTTTGTGTTCTTTAGTTCAACAAATATTGCGATCTTAATTTTAATTTGACCCTATAATAAATTAATAAATCTCAAGAAGACTTTTGTTGAAGCCAACAGAAGAAGCTTTCAGATCATTTAATATGAGCAAGATATCAACCTCAAATCAATTCGAATTTCATTCGGAACATTCGATTTTGATACTCAAATGGAATTCTTAACTTGAGAATTGATAGGGTATACAAGTATCTTTAATGAGTTTCTACTAATTCATTCCAAAAGCACATCAAAACGGTATCATACTCTTAAGTCGTAATTAACTTAAACAAAATATACAACGATTTATTGCCTCCTGAGTTTCCACTAATTGTTGACGTTTTAATTGCTAGTTTATTGTTTCGTTTCGCATATTATATTTCAATTGATAATTTTAAAATTAAATTTCCCTTCTATATTACAGATTTTGTGCCACTGATATGTGGGAAGATTGGGATGAAGATCCGGATGACTATTACAACTATCGGCATCAGCGGCGACTCAGTGATCCGAGTGCAAATCTGAATAATTTCTCACGCTATGGATGGCGAGCAAAAAACACCACCGACACAACTGCCGGCTCAAAGGCACGTTCCGAAAACGAAGGTCTTGATTCATTAGCTAGTGAAGTGTCTGAAATCGAAGCTGGCGATTTAAGAGACGGTAAATATTAATTGAAAATATTTTTATGTTTTTTTTAAACATTTGTTCTTGCTACCTGTTTTTGATAATTTTTTGTTTTTGTCTCTCTCTCTCTCAATATCATAACACTACACAAGTTTTTTTCTTCCTTAAAATTGTTTTTTTTTTTTTGTTAAATTTTTATTTGGCATATTTAATTTGATTTGTCCTGCAACTTTAGTATCGCATGAAATTTTATATTTAATTTGTTACAATAAAGAAAAATATTCCTTGTTATATAACATAATCTCTCTCTCTCTCTTGTTGCTTGCTTATTTTGAAAGAAATAATTTTTTTTAAAGCTTCAGAAAATTTAAAAATATAAAAGAAAATTAAAAAAAAAAAACAATTTTGCCGGGAAAGCAGGACTCTCTCTCGGGCGTGAAATATATATTTCACTCCTCTCTCTCTTACCCTTTTTTTAGACTCAAGACATCATACACACACATATGCATACTACTAACCACCCAAACTCATGGCTTAAGCGCGCTCTGTACTGCTGTACAGAATGAAAGATTTGCTTTCAAGTTTTGTTTCCTAGACACATACCCTGTCCTTCCATGCTGAACCACAATCCTTTCCTCTCTCTGGTTTGATTTGAATTGTGATTTTTTTCATTGGTTTTCGTTTTTTTTTTTTGTTATAAAAATCACATGTTTTTGATCTAATTGTAGATCTTCGTCCTGCTTTCTCGGCATCGGAGGCAAAATTGAACGCAATCGACAGCACCGCTAATGCTACTGCTCCAGCTATAGCTCAAAGTATCGCAGACAGTGTTACTTCACCGACTACAGGTGGTTGTGTTAATTGCTTTGGTCGGGGCTCACCTTGCAAGCGATGGTCAGACACAGATTCTGCACAAATGTCGGATGTGTATTGCCGAGCTTGTGAGGACGAAGCAGCAACAAATTCTACCCCAGCCTGTTTAAATAATATGCCCAACAAAAAGTCCAAACCGAAACACAAGACCATCTTGAGTGTGGAGAGTGAATTGGTTGTTGCCTCTTCTTCATCGTCGTCCGAAGATAAATTACGATCAAAAAAGGACATTAAAAAGTGTGCCAGTCCGAAAAAGGATAAAAATGGAAAGTGTGCCAAGGAAAGTCGTGCAGAGAAAGCCAAATCGTGTGATGCCTCACTGAACGGTTCTAATAACAATTTGAAGTCGCAACAAGAGTATGAGATAGCCGATGATGCAACATCCCTAAATGGCGATATAGGAAGCGAAGCAGTGCCATCTTCGGGAAAAATAGCAATTCTAAGCGAAACGGAAAGTAAACTAATGATAAGCGTTCGAGGAAAAGAGGAACTCCCTGTGGAACAAGCGCAAAAATCCTATTCATTTAAAAAATGCGTACCTGGACATTCCGAAAGCCATCCATTACAGCAATCAAGCGAAGATACAGACGATGTTTTCACATCCTCACCACCTGCAGCCATGAAAAATTCTCCAGTAACTAAAGTTGATCAAGATGATGATATCGAGGCAGAAAATGCCACAGAAAGTACACCAATGTTAAACAACAATAGCCACAACGATTGCAATGGCAACAACGAGGGAATAGGGATAAAAGCATTAGCGGAGTCCACAAAAAAAGCTCTATCCCCAACCCAAACAGCATCTAATACAGCGGCGTCTGATGGAGAGACAAAAACGGCAACATTACCCCGTGCAGGAGCAAAGAAATCCTCTGTACATCAAAATTTCTATAATAAAGCTCTAAGGATGGTGCCAAAGCGAAGGACACCCGATGGAACTGATATATATTACTGGTGTGATTTGCCAAAAAAGGCACTGAAAGGTTGTTGTTTTTTCGATAATGTATTACTACTTCGGTTATATGTATGTTTGTTTTTATTTTGTGTTTTTATTTCAAATCCGTTGCATATTTTCTTATATATTTATGTTTTTTTTTGTTTTTTTAGTCGGTGTTGTTGTTTGTTTTTTTATCACTGTTGTTACACTTTAATTTATTTATTTCCCCCCATTTAAATGGGATATCGTAGTGGGAATTTTATCGTCGTTTTCGTTGTTGTTTTTGTTATGAGGAAATGGAAAAAGTAATTTTTTTGTCATTTTAATTTTTACAGAACTTGATGATGGTGCATATAATCCACTTTGGGCAACAAGAGGATTTACACAAACATTTCACTTTTGGAAGGAAAATCGAAGACAACAATCGACACCGTTGAATGCGTTTTTAACTTATGTAACACTGCCATGGTGGAGTATTGCAAAAGGTGAATATGGGACAATATCTTATAATTATGAATTTGAACTTGCGATAGATAGATACAGAATATGGAAAAGTTTTGCATTCATAAAAAAAAATTATAAACAAAGAATTTTTAACACTTTCTTTAAATTTCATAATAAACGGTTTTGACGATTTTGATAAAAAGGTCTTTCCAATAATGTTTAATGTATTTTTAGATATTAAGGTTTTTGAAGAAAAATCGCATGCCACAAACATTTTTTTTCCTTACAAAATAATCAGAAAAGAAAAACATTTTGTGTTGTTCACATTTATCTTAAACCACGTAATTTTTTTAATAACCAAATATAAAAAGGAAAAATAGAGAAATAAGGCCAGATTTTTACACAACCGGTGCAATTTTAGAATATAATATATTCAAGAAGCTTATTTGGAAGTTTTAGAATTTGATGCAATTTTTTTTAAAGAAACGCATTCTGCACAAATTTTATGTACTCACCTTGAGTACCATAACATAAGACCAGGCCGATTGTGCAATGAACTTTTTAAGTCAATATTCCTTCTACAAAAATTGAAATAATAGCATTTTAAAACCTTCACTTGAGCTTTTTCTCCCGATTGAGTTTTTTGTTAATTTATCCTGGGCTAATATCAATATCATAATGTTATCGAACCATTGCCATAAATTTGTATTATCTACCCAATTATAGCTTTGAATCAGAAGAGCAATTTCGTGCACTGGAGCCTTTCATTTTTTTTTAATTTTGAAATTAACCACATTACCTTTGTTAACACACAACAAACTATAAAAAATCATTCTATTTATATATCTTTTTTATCTTCTTTCAGATCTTCTTGATCATCGAGAGACGCCAATACTGACATTTTAGTATTATAGAAAATCATCGATATTTCTTCATCCGCTATGATCAATTTTGTGTTTCTATTTAACGTTTTACCATTTTATTTACATTTTTGTTTATGGTTATTATTTTCTTAAATTTTATTTTGAACAGTCTTGTTGTGTTACTATATGATAGTATTTACAATTTTAATTGTGATCTAATTGGTATTCTAGTTTATTTTTAATCTTATTAAAAGACATTTATTTTATTATTTTTTTTTTAATTAATATATTGGTTATAGAGATTGAAATTTGTTTTTTTTTTTAATTTAATTAATATAAAATTAATTTTATAGAAATTTAATGAATTTTTGAGAGTATAATATACCATGCCGTATTAAAGGTTTTAAACTCGTCGAAAGTTTACTGTATTTCTAATTATTATGATATAGGTACTAGGAAACTATGATATAACACATCTTTGTAAAAAATCGAATTATGTATGCGTAGTATCCGACCCAAATTTGCATTATCTATTTATTGTATACAAACAAAAATAAATTATAATTTAGAATACAAAATAAATGAAAAAAAATCTCCAATTTGCAACAACAAAAAAAAACAAAAGAAATTGTTTTCTATGTAAATTAGTTTCAATCAAACAATTGTAAATATTTTGTCCTTCTTCAATTGAACGAAATCGAAAAGATGCCCAAACAAACTAGTCAATTCAGATATAGAAAAATTATCGTTTGTTACTTTTGTTTTTTAATACGCACTCGAATGCGTGTGTACATTTTTTGTTCTTCATAAATGCGACACATAATTTAAATCCAATTAAGAATGCCACCAGTGGAGTGGAATTGTGATATGCAAAATGAGGATACGTATAGCTATCTAGCTACATAGAGTTCTTATAATATCCAGAAACGAAAGGGAAGCCAACCAAGGAGAAAAGTAAAAAAAAAAAAACTAAATGCCTAATGATTCTCAAAAGATGAACATCGTTAGTGGGGAATTTAAGCATGCTGCATGCGTTTGCATTATGATGACTACAATCCCAAAGTTCAAAGAACAAAACAAACAAAGTATCACAGTACGTTTGAATTATAAATATTAAAAAAAAAAAAAAACTTGAAGTACTATTTATGCTGAGAATATAAAGTTCTCAATTTACTTGGTAGAATAGATTTCTTATATGAAAAAATCTTAGAGGTGGACCGAACAATGATTGCACTGGTTGACAAAATTTCGTAAAGATATTCAGATTTTGTATTTTCATAAAAAAATAAATTATTTAAACGGCTTCTGAAAGAACTAATTACTCCCTTCCTTTAAAATTAATTTCTTTAGGTAATACATTTGTTTCTCTCCTAGAAATACATTCACTTTGTTGAAATTAATTAGTTTGGCTGGCATAATAATTATGTGTATGCACATTGTACATTCTCAATGTGTTTTTTTTTAATTTCTCAGAGAGGATAAAAACGTTGGAAAGAAGAAAAATTAATTTTGAAAGAGAAGATTAAATATAAATTTGTTGGAAAATAATTATTTCGTATTGAATGTGTTGGATTGTAATTCATTGCATCACAAAATTACAGATTGTTTTTTGGTAAAGTTTGTTCACCAATGTTGTTGTTATTGTTTGAAACTTCACTTGCTTTTCAAAATTTAAGTTTTATTGTTCTAATGTTTTCAATCATAAATCTGAGATGATGTGTACAGATTTTTGACTGAACTTAACTATACATTTCCCTTTTATTTCTGTAAACTTCGGAAATCCGAACTAATTAGCATTAAGGTTGCTCATGCCAATAAATGTGCTCCTAATTGCCCACCCTGCCTGATATATGTATGTATAATGAACTCTTTTATATTTGTTTCTAAACAAATAATAAAATAACAAACTGTGTGTGTTTCTGAAGTTGGTTCTGATCTTAACTGAGTGCGGGCGGCTAAGTTCTCTCTCAAGTAAAAAAAAAAAACGGACGGACGGAAGGAAAAAAATCAACATACAAAACAAGAAAAAAACATAAGACCATATGAGACTGAAGGAAGCATCATTTCAATTGCACTTGATTATTATAATCTCATCACCAGCATCAACCTCACTTCCAAGCGGGAGAACACAACATACAGAAACAAACATTCCTCTGTGACTTGGGGACTCGAATCGAAAGTGTCTCAAAACAACCCCAGTAAAGTGATATACTTTATTGAATTCAGTCTACAAACGGTCGCCAATTAGACAAGAAGTGAGACTCGTATCTTAAGAGCTTCGGGAGACGTCCTCCTTTGTTTCGTGTAATTTTTTTTTGTTTTGCTTTTGAAAAACAAAAAAAAAATATTATATTTTTGTTTTATCTGTTAAAAGTTGAAAAGATCACAGGCACAGCACACGCTATACTATCAAACCAAATCCCTGACTCGTTCATATCGCATTTCATGCGAGTTAATTAGTTTTGAGTGGCTGAATAGTGTGTTTTGAGATACTTTTCCGTTGTGCATCATCATCCATTTACATTAGTGAGAGGATTTAAATATAGAAGTTAAGTTGATGAATATGATGATGAATAAGCGAAATTTCGCAACTGTCCTTCTCGTGATATTCAGTTTAATTATTTTAATCGGTGCGTGTCCTCGAGCTCCTAGTCATTTGCCACATGGAAGGCGTACGCGAGGTGATAATGGTTATAATTTAATTGTTGCCGACAGTCCCAATGGATATGTACCTGGAAGGACCTACAATAGTAAGTATATATTAAGGATTATCTATCCTTACACAAAATATATTTTTAACATACAAAAAATGAGGTAGAATTTCTACGCGAAATAAATTGGCATACTGGGAGAGCTAAACCTTACTGCGTGTTATCACCAGAGGCGATAACTTTCGTGACCTTTCGCAGTTTTTTTTTTAGAACAAACGTGAACTCATTTTTCGTATTGTTAAGACAGTTTTTGTTCAAATATTATGTTTTGATTTTTTAAAATAATTATTGATGATGGTTAATAATTTAATTATAGTTTGAGATATGAAAATCATTTGAATATAAAGTGAGCTAAGAACGTGGGTACATTTTGACTCTGGAATAATTGAGATACAAATATATATTTTAATAACATAGACGTACTTAGGTCGGCATGAATTTTTTTTTTTCAAAAATGTTGATGACCTTCCTATCAAACGGAGTCTGTCTAGATATTATAAAAAGAACGAAGAAGCTGCCTGGCACCTGATAGTTAGCCCAAATATTGCCTGATAAAATTATGTTTCTGGGTAGATTAAAATTACAATAATTTGAAACAATAAAAAAATAAAGCGACCAAGTTTCGGTTTATAAAGTTAGGTACTTTGTTGCTTATGCGGCTCCGAAGGGCCAGGGCTCCTCACACCGTACAGTGGATCGACTCCTTACATTTAAAAGTGATAAATTCGGACTTGGTTGCACTTATTATTTTTTGTTTACTTACTGTGAGTACATTTTGAGATTTTTCTTTTTATTTTTGGAAAATTTGTCTTAAAATTTATGCGATTAAATTTCAAGGCTGTAATTTCTAGTCATTTAAAAAAAATATTCTTTTAAGGTTTTTAGTTAAAAAATTATAAAACGGAAAAATGTTGTTGACATGTTTTGAATAATAGTCGTATTTCTTTTTAAATACATCAATATCTATACAAATAAGTACGTAATATGTATGTGCTGAATCCATTTGTTTAATATTTACAAACAGGTATCTTTAAGTTGTTCAGTTATATAGCATACGTATCAACATTTTTCAAAAATGTTGTTATGTAAGTAGTAGTATACCTACTTTACCTACATTATTTACTTATGTCCTTAAAATAGCAAAGAAGTGCTTCGTAATTCTGTATTTAAAGGGGTTAGAAGCACAACAATAAAAAAAAAACAATTAGACATTTTATATCTTAAACACACTGGTGCAATCGTTCATATCTTCTTAACATTTTATTAAAGTTAAAATTTCCACATGCCTATTTTATTTATGTTTTAGTATGAAACTTACTCTACTTTATGTTTGTTTTCTTTTTTGCATGAACACTGTAACGCCTCAAAGTTTAGCTGGAGGTTATGTTAAAAATAAAAAAAAATAAAAATTAAACTTAGAACAGAACAATCATAAAGATTTAAGCTTTAAAGTTAGAAAATTTTTGAGTGGCATCATGCTTATACCTTAATAATACGCTTATTTAAAATTTAATGGTGAAAAATTGTTCTAACTAGAATAAATTGGCATTTCTCTATTCTCGTTCAAAAAGTACCTAAATACGTTCACGAAGAGCTTTCATTTTTTAAAACAAAATTGCGTAAAAATTAATCAGTCCGATTCCACTAATCGTTCATGTAAAAGTTTGTATTCAGGTATCTATCGGATGGAAATTTTTGTTCTGTATTAATTGCGATAAAAATAAAGTTAAGACAATTAGATTCTCTTAAGTATTTCAAAAATTTTAAAAATAATATACTGGAAAGATACAGTAAAACCCGCTTAAGAGAAACCCGCTTAAGAGAAAAACCCGCTTATCTGAAACACTTTTTTTATTCCCGAGTATTTGTCAACCAATTACCTTTATAACTAAATTTCTGATGTGTCAACTGTCAGAACCCTTTTTGGAATTTTTAAATCCGCTTAAGTGCAATTTTTTTTTCACTTATCCGGACTCCGCTGGGTTCGTTTAAGTGAAAAACCCGCTTGAGTGAAAGAAAGACAGGGACATTTTGCAGTTTCTCTTAAGCGGGTTTTACTGAACTAAAAAATGAATGTCTGGCTTTAAAAATTAATTTTAAAATACTGTTTTCATTTAATTATACTCCTACTAATTTAAATATGAAATAAAAGAATAGAATCTTAAATTTTCAAAAAGCTACAGTACAATATTGTAAGTGTTACAGTTGTTTTTTAATAATTTTTTTTCGAACTGAAATCCGTATATTCAATTTTTATATTTTATTAAAAAAATACTTTGCCAGACGTATTTTGTAACGCCCTACATCTGCCAGACCTGTAAAATATGGAAAATAGTTTATAGAACGTAATGAAAAGAAACCAAGACTTTGAAAATCATTTTTTTTTACTGTTACAAAAGTGACCATTTTTAGTCCGAAAGACTATCAATTCATATAAAAAAATAAATCTAGTAGAATCTGGCAGTTTCAGACAAGTAAGCGAACAGTGATAGTGAGAAGTACAACATATTAAAAACTCATGACTGTTAAAATGTTTTTTTTTTCGACGTTACTGGCTCTCGTACTATAAGTTTTAATACAATTTCATCCATAAAAATTGAGATCTCGGAATTCAAATGCTTTAGCCCCTGTATCAATTAAATCAATTTTGTTGTCATAAAAGATGCACCATACCCGTTTAATGATTGCATATACTACACAAACGTTGGTATTTTTAAAGAGAAGAGTTTTAAACATTTTATATATTGTTTTTCAAAATTTTGTAATTTTTCCTCAACTTTTGCATTTTTAAAATCCGAAAATCAATATGACTTTGCCCATAAATCGGTTATGGTAAGAATATTTGTTGATACCACATTAATTTTTATACCAAAATGAAGCCTCATATTTCATCTCAAATTTAAGACCTTAACCTTGAGTATCACACGACTTCAAGTTATATAGGCTATAAGGCTTTCTAAACGACAAAACAGATAAATTTTTTTGTATTTCCCTTTTACCAATATTAAACTAATTTCAAATGAAGATTTAAGGAGTCAAAAGACATAATGCGCCAATTTATAAAAGTTATAACAGTTGCCCAACTTTAAAACTATAGGTATGTAATATTCAAGACTTAAGTCAACCCAATTTTACTTTTTAAGCCCAAGTCGACTTTCGGCCACCACCGCTGATAAAATTAGTGTATGCGCCTCTCACCATTCCTTTCCAGGATGGATGAAATATTAGACAATCTGCTATCATAAAAACTGCGCGCGAAATGTTATTTGCCAATATAAATTTTGTTTTCTTATACATTTTTAAACTTCAACTATAAGCTCAATAATATTCTTGTGTAACTTCCTTCTTATAGTTGTTCTTCTTGGTTCCCGAACTCACACCAAGGTTCAACATTTTACTCACTTCACCATCACAGCTGAGGCCTTAAGTGGTTCAAGACGTTCAACAGTAGCAAGTCCTAGACGTGTTGGACGTTTCCAACTCTTCAGCGATTCGTTAACTAAATTCAATGAGAAATGTGTGAATACAATTTCGGAGGCCGATGATCTGCCAAAAACTGAAATCCAAGTAATGTGGGTAGCTCCTGAAGCTGGTTCGGGTTGTGTTTCTATTTCAGCCATGGTCTATGAAGGCTCTCACGCTTGGTTCTCTGATGATGGACGTTTAACACAGAAGATGTGTGAAAGGAAATCTGATGTCAAAACAGTTAAGAAAGAATGCTGTGCCTGCGATGAAGCGAAATACAGTGTAAGTTGATATTCTAATCGCTTGATTTGAGCTTCCTATAATAAAGAATATCTCTTTTTTTTAGTTGGTATTCGAAGGAATTTGGTCAAATGAGACCCATCCCAAAGACTATCCCTTTGCTGTTTGGCTAACTCATTTTTCTGACATTGTTGGAGCTTCACACGATTCGAATTTTACTTTCTGGGGTGAAAATCACATTGCCACTGATGGTTTTCGTTTATTGGCCGAATTTGGGTCTCCATCGGCTCTTGAAACGGAATTGCGAGGCAAGGGTTCGAGATTGAGAACACTCATCAAAGCTGCAGGTTTATGGTATCCAAATGTAAACCAAAACACTTCGTCAACCTTTAGGACCGATCGGAAACATCATAAGGTCTCATTGGTGTCCATGTTTGGTAAGTTTAAAGCAAATCATTTGAAAAAAACTCGATATGGTTGTTTGATAAGATACGTTTTCTTTCAGGTCCATCACCTGATTGGGTTGTTGGCTTAAGTGGATACGATCTTTGCACTGAAGACTGTTCGTGGAAGGAATCAATGGACTTTGACTTATACCCATGGGATTCTGGTACTGACAGCGGGATCTCTTATATGTCACCAAATATTGAAACTATTCCCAGGGAAAGAATGCACAAAATAACAACTATGTATCCTGAAGATCCTAGAGCTCCCTTTTACAATCCCAACTCCAAGACAATGACTCCTCTGGCTAAATTGTACATTCGTAGGGAGAAGATTATTTCAAGAAATTGCGATGATGACTTTTTGCAAGCACTACAATTGGACGTTTCTGATGATTCCGAAGATCAAGATACACGAAGTGAGTATAGATCAGAAAGCTTAAAAGGTTTATTAGATAAAGATTTCTCTTTATTTCCAGGTGAATGTAGAGTAAGCGAATACTCCAATTGGAGTCCATGTTCAGTAAGCTGTGGTAAAGGAATAAGGATGAGGACTAGGGAATACTTAAACCCTGATAAGGCTAAAATGGCTAAATGTAGCCGTCAGCTTGTGTCAAAAGAGATGTGCGCTGCTCCTATTCCCGAATGTAGGTAAGTGAAGAAAAAAGGCTCGATATTTTTTTGTGAAGGTGTCGAAAGTATAACATTGCCTTTTTACTTCAATGTACCTTATACCTACTTATAGCGCTCCAGCCGAAGACGATGATGAAGGTGAGAATCTAGCCAAGAGTCAGATTTCAGCCAATGACGATGGTGAAGGTGCTGGTATTTGTAAAACAACTCCATGGGCAGATTGGTCAGAATGTTCAGCAAGTTGCGGAATCGGTATCACAATGCGTACAAGGACTTTTGTTAATCATTTGGGTCGAAAACGTTGCCCTCATATAACCATTGTTGAGAAGCAAAAGTGCATGAAACCCGATTGTACCTTTGAACAAGTCGAATTGCCAGATCCATTGTGCCCGACAACTCAATGGAGTGACTGGAGTCCTTGTACGGCTACATGTGGTCGTGGAGTAACTATTCGTACACGATTAGTTCTGGTCGAGGATGATATGATGGCGAACTGTACCGCTCGCATGGAGCTCAACCAACAGAAGGAGTGTACTGTCCGTGCAGATTGTACTTTGAGCTTTGATTTGGCAAAAGGTGAAGGACACACCCATGTGACCAATCTAAATTTTAAGATAGAGTTTTTGTATAAACATTTTAAATATTTTATTATAGAAATATGTCGTGAGCAGTCAGATGCTGGTCCATGTCGTGGAGCTTATACCCGTTATGCCTACAATCTAGACACGGGTCGTTGTGAACACTTCACCTACGGTGGATGCCGTGGCAATCGAAACAATTTCTTAAGCGAACAGGACTGCATGAACACCTGTAAAATGTTGGGTAAGCTCAATTATTTAATTTTATGATCCTCGAGTCAAAATTTATATTTCATAATTTTTTAATAGGATCACAACAACAAGAAACCTATCGTCCGTCCACAGAATCAGCACCAGTATACCCCATCAAACAGGTCATTCAAAAACCACCTACAAACCTTGATTTACCTCAACCATGTGTTATGTCAGAATGGTCTGATTGGTCGGAATGTAATGTCCGTTGTGGACTCGGCTATACTGAGCGCTCGCGTTATATCATAAGCGAAGCAAAGAATGGTGGACAACCATGTAATAAGAGAACTGTTAAACGTCGTAAATGTACAATGTCAGATTGTTAAAATGTCATATGAAGTTAAAAAGGCTTCTATAAGTTTGAATTTTGGTTCTTAAAATTATTATTTCTTTTTTACATTTTTAATGCAATGTTATATTATTTTTATAGAATGCAATGAATACAATGAAAAATGTATACGAATAAACGAATAGAATAATGCTTTTCCAGAATAGCCATAAAAAAACTTAACTTAATTGCAGTACATGAGTTAACTTGACTCTCAGTTAAACCGCTATATTTTCCGTTGAAATCTGGGAGTGTTCCATTTCTATCGAATAGGAAATCTTTTTTACTCCTACTCCAAATTTTACATATTCTATAGGAATGGAACACACCCAAAATCCAACTGAAATTGAAATTGGATAACCTTACGTTGCCTACAAAATTTGAAATTTGTTCTATAACACTAACTTTTCTGCCTACGTTTTGTAACTTTCGCATCCAAAAATTTAGTCGAGAAACGAAAAAAAGTAGAAACAAATCAAAATAGATAGTCCTCTTTTCCACGATGGAACTTTCTGCACGAAACTTGTGGACAAGAAGGGTATAGAAAAGTGAGGGATTAGCCAAACACCGTTGGGCTACGATTTGAGGAAATTTTTTTAACGTTTCCCCTTTCGTCAAACCTAAAATAAAGTTAAACAACGAGAAACAAGTTTCATCGTGGAAAAGATCGAAGGAATTTAATAGAAATCACCAAAAGTTTCATGTAGAAAGTTCCATCGTGGAAAAGGGCACATATAGATGCAAGAGTTACAGAACGTAGGTACTGTTCGAATTGCTCTATCACTTCAATAATGTCGAATTCCTTTCAACTCAAGAATAAATTTTTTTCTAAAAAGAATCGAATTTTGAAAGGAATACGAAAAGAATCGACTTTTTTTTTGGACTGTGTGTGGGTGTGGGACTTAACAGCAGCAATTTTGAAGTAAAATGTCAACAAATATTCAAATTTGAAATTACATAATATGTGGAAGTCAGTTATTTATTTATTATTATTATAATTGAAAAATTATTACGCACTAATATTTTATAAAATTCACCGAAAATTCGTTGCAACGAAAAACATAATTTGTTTTCTTCAAACACGGCGACATTCAATTTGACATTTTATTGTGTGTTCAAATTGATGTAAAATCTTTATTGAATCTTGCTAAATTAGCAGATTTGTGTTAAAGAATTTTCATATTTTGCTTCAAACACGCATCAAAAAATCATTTTCACTTTAACCTCAAACACTCATCTGAGTTAGAAGAGTTACCGCCATATTATTCACTTGATACATCCATCATACAAATTCAATGTAAATACATCCAGATTTAAATTTCAATCTGGATGTATCGAGTGAATAATATGGACGTTAGTTGTAAAATGTTCATGTGTCAGTGAGAATTGGTGTGAGATGGTTTTCCAAACTGTGTGATCTTTTTCTTCAATAGGTCTGTTTGTTTACTTCCCAAAATTGACAATTTCTACGAATTTTGGTCCAATGCCATATGTACTTTCTGTAACTCTCGCATCTGTAAAATTGGTCTTGAAACGTTGAGAAATGGAACAAAACTCGTACGATTTGTCTCATTTTTGAAAAAATGAAACAAAACTCGTAGATATGATTTGTTTCATTTTTCATAGTTTCTCGACTAATTTAGTCGATGCGAGAGTTACACAACGTAGGCACAATTTTATTTTTTTATATGAACTTCAACAAAACACTGAGCTTAAATTGTTAGACATTTTGGAAAGTAAGCAATCGGAGCTAATACTAAAATTTTTACATGAGTGAGTTAACGTGGGCTGGACTTTTGTATGTATGTAAATAAGTTGTACGTCCACATTATTCATTCGATACATCCAGATTACAACCGAATAATTTATGTACATCCGGATTTAAGTTTTAATCTGGATGTATCGAGTGAATAATAAGGCGGTTAAATTTTGTCGATCAGTGTTATTAATGCATTTCAAATCAATAAATAAATAAATAAATTTATGTTGTTAATTTTGAAATCAAACGATGACTATAATATAATGATAAACACCTGGTAGGTTATTTAAAATATTATATGCCAATATCTCTCTCTACTCAAAAACTGAATTGTTTTTGATATCAAATACAAGTACGGCAGGACAAAATTCAATTAAATTATTATTGATGATGATTTCTGCTATCATCTTAAAGCTCAAGAGTTGTAAACTTGTTGCATATTACCTACATACATAATATATCGGTCGTTTTTTTTTTTTTTTTTTTAAACTGTTGTTTTGAAATTGAGACTTGACAATCGGGACGCCTCTCTGTCTACAAAGTTGAATTTCATGACGTAAATAGGTAGTACAGAAATACATAAATGTAGGTACATATACGTATATAATTATCAATCGTATTATAAACACACATTCCACCAATAGATAAAGGAATTCTACGTTATGCACTGATAAACTGGCCCTGAAATGACAAAACTCTTCTTTAAATTTATTGAAATACCTACCTACATATAGGTACTAACATAACGATATTTTTATGCTTTTGCTTTTAAATTTTAAAGGAAAATTTTGGAATTACGAAAAACATTGACCTAAAAAAAAATTATCCTTAGAGTATGTATGCGATAAACTTTTAGAAAAGTTTTAAAACAAAAAGTTTTATGTAGAAAGGTAGAATAGAGAGAGAGAGGTATGTGCCTATAGGATCAATATGGTAGGAACAAACAAGTTTGGATTACTATAAATGAAAAATTGTTTTTTTTTTATTTTGTTTTATTGATTTTTAAATTGAATGTAAATTATGTATGTATGTAGGTATGCAAACATTTTTTAAATATTTTAGTGTAAAGCATCTCTCCGGAATAACTTGTTTATGTCTTTAGTTAAATAAAGTCCGATATTTCATTAAGAAAAATATTTGAATTTTAAAAATATTTTCGCGAAAGTCGAAAATCGAAAAGTGGTTCTATAAGAATTATAAATTTTTGTAAAATTTAATTTAATAAATGCAGCATATACAACAAAAATACTTAATTGTTTTTTTTTTTTTCTAAAAAACCTGTTGAACCGATTTTGAGAAAAAAGTTTTTCTTTAACGGAAAACAAATTTTTTGGCAAGTATAGGTATGTAGGTGTTGATATTTTTGATCTACAAAAAATTACAAAAAATATTTCGGGAGGTTGTCAAAGAAATGCTTTTTATTAATTTTTAACAAAATCGACCCACCCCAAGGCTAAAATTTTCAAAAGCATTCTGTTTTTCATCTGCTGCATTCAAAAACTGATTCATCACTTCGCAAATCCTTAACACCTTTTTTAACTGACTGAATAATTGGCATAGCACTGCGATATAGCCGATTGCACTTAGTTGCAAAATTCTATTAGCTGTTTCAATTATTCCCAATAATTTAAATAAAACTCAAAGCAAACAAATTAATAAAAATTAAACCAGTATAATTTGATACGACAAAATATTTAAAAAAAATGTTTCAATTTTTTTTGGCTGAGCTCAAATATTTTTTGGTTGAGCTGAGCTCACCCTAGCGTATGGCTGGCTACGGCCGCGGTAGGTTGCCATTTTGCCAGTACCGCAACAACTAAATAATAAATATAATGATTTTAATGATTACATACCAAAACTTGTCAAGGAAAGTACAGTATGAGCACCGAGGCTCGCGGTTGGTTCAATAAGGTTTTTCATATCAAAAATGCACAAAATTAAACACCAATTTCAACAGAAATATTTTCAAATATTTTTCTCCAACGAATGATGTAGAGCACCCGGTTCGTGCATTCGTTAACCCAGAATCTTTACTCATATTTACGACAACTTCCGTTACATGTTCCCTTTATTTACGACTACTTCCACTTCATTTACCTATATTTTCATTTTCCCCATACCGAGAGCATTCTCCATAAAAAAATGAAGAAAAATAGCCTTTTTTTATATAATTTTACGGCATATACCTTAAACTATTATATGCCGTAAAATTCCAATGTCAAACTATCGTCGACAGTTTTTGCAATCACATTTTCAATCCCAATGATAGCAAGCCTTTTATGTGCTTCCATTGGGTCCAAAAAACGCAGATAATACATAGCTGCATTTTATTATTCACTTGATCTGATCTGGATCACATCCTCATAATAAAACAAACAGGATCACAGTCACAGCCAGTGGTAATTAACCGTTTCTTTTTTCATTGTATATCTTGCATGTGTTTGGTGTCTTTTTTGGGAACTCAAAGCGTTGTACGACGAAGCACAATTTGCTGTCAAATCCCATAGAAAAAAAATGAGAAGTAGTAACTTGTAGCAAGAAGTTGCAGTAACCAAACAGACATTAGGTATAATAAAAAAGTACTAGTTTTGGATCTTGAAATAGATCCAGATAAAAAGCAGGATTACATGTTGTTTTTGTATTTACGCATGCAAGGCAAACATATGCATTTTAACTTGTTTTGTGCATTAAGTTTTACAAGTGTTTTGCTTTGCAAATTTTTAGTGTTTAGGAATTTGGCCTATGGATTTATTTGGAACAATGCGGATTCGGCACAGTAACTTGCTGAACAAAACACACCTATTAGTATAATTCATACATTATTGAAAACCAATTTCCATTCTGCAAACATAAGCATTTACCGTAAATCATTCATTCAAATCTATCTCTTTCAAACATGCTTTTGAACTGGAATTGGAATGCTTAAAAGCAGGGTTGTTATGGAAACTGTCAGGGATAAAAAAAAAGAAATTTACAGTAGTTTATTTTCAAAACAAAATGCTTAACACCTATATTTTTAGATAGCTTTAACCATCGATACGATAATCAGTAAAAAACTATCAATACAGCAATAAAACAAAGTGGCAGCACTTTATTATGCATATGCAGAGTTGCAGTTGCATTGATTGCATGAACTGTCACTCCCATCTTTAAAAAGTAATAAAGTAATAAGTACTTTTCGGTATTAAATCTCCTTCCACAAGGTAGCAAATATCTTACCTTACATACCCATATTCTCTCTAAATTACAAATAAATATATTTAAAGTAATTTTTTTTGCACATTCCTCAACCGCAATGACATTCACTTTTCCCTCTCTTTAGTAGGTACTTTAGTTACATCAAAACAAAGAAAAAAATAGTTTCAACCAAAATGTATCTAAAATATCTCCATGAAACATTTTTCTTAAATAATCATGTTGCATGCAACAATTATTGTGTGTTTCGTATGCATTTATTTTGTACTCAAAAGAACATGTGTGTTTTTTCTCCCCCTCTCTATGATGTTTATTTTTGCCTTTTTTTGCCTTCTCTTCCTCGTTCATTTCAACGTCATTATTTCATTTTTGTTTAGTTATTTTCATTCGTCTTTATTGTATTTTCCATCTGTGGCAGTGTGGCGTGTGGCCTGGCCTGGCCTTATATCCAGTGTTTCTCATGTCTCGATATTCGAGAGGAACAAAAAAATTATAACAACAACTAAAATGTGGTGCTCTAGCTATAGGTGGTGCTGGTGGTAAGAGCTGTGAGCTGATACGAAGATTTTTTCCCGTCCAGTGTTATTTTTGGAGTTCTCGTATCTGCATCTTAAATTCTTTTTGAATTGGTGTGTAGTTAGATGTGAATTATTTTTGTTGTATTATTAGATATTGTCTATGAAAGATTGAGATAAAAAAAATCGGTAATCCGTGGGTGTTTTGAATGCAATTGATCCAAAGACATTAATTTAATAATTTGGAAGTAAAAGTAAAAAACAATTTCAAGCCACAGATTTTATGCATCAAAATCACATTTAAATTCCTCAAATTCAAACAATAGATAAAGAATGTGGAAGAGTTTTTAAGGAAATATAAAAAAATAAAGAAATCTTGTACTAACATGAGGTCTGTTAAGAATTCACGTTCCTCAGCTTCAGTGAATTAAATAAGAATAAGTGATAAATTCAAAAAAAAAAAAAAAAAAACAACTAGCAAAACAAGAATTTAATTTCAAACCAGTTTTCCAGTTTGTTCTTTCTACACACAGCATTTCTCAGTTTCAATACAAAAACAAACCAGAAATTACGAATAAACAACAATAATTATTAACAAAAAAAAGTATCTTAAAGATACACCGTGTCAAGTTAAGATTTATGCAAACAAAATAAAAAAAAAAAAACATACCGACCCGACTAATGAATCATCGCATAATATAATTTTGCTTCAAACTGGAAAAAAAAACAAATTCATTTTAAACGCACCTTCAAGTTTGCCAAAATTTAATCTTTTATACTTCAATAATATACGTCAGCAGCAACCCTTTTTGTTAAAATATCAAAACCAGTGTTCCAAATTAACGTGTTTTGCAGTCCATAAAGTAAAGGTACATACGTGTGCATTATAATTTCCGGTTGGTTCACAGTGCAGTGCTTCTCTGTTTTTGTTTTTTTTTTTAATGTTTTATGGGTTTTTTCCCTTAATTTTGTGCAGTCCTCATTATTATTATTATTTTTTTCTCTCCTTCTTCTTTAAAGTGTTGGGTTTCAAAAGCGAAAATACCTATAAGAAAGAACCCTCCCGGAACGGATCGGTAAATGGAAAATCCACTATGCAGAAAGGCAATACAATAGGAGTGTTTTATTTTCATATAGGTACCTAATTATTGCAATTTTTTTTATCGTTGTTTTTTTGTTTTGTGATTTCCGGAAGACCCTTTGGAATTTTTTGAGAAATTTTGTATGAGTCGTTTGTTGGTTTTTGTTGAATTATAAAATTCAGTGAAGTGCAACTACACTAAAAAAGCTGTATTCTTATTGGGAGTAATACAAATCTACCTAATAATTGGTGGTTTTTGAAGAAATTTAAGGTAAGTGCTGTGATTTTATCAAAATATGTAGGTATGTAAAAGCTGTATTTCTGATACGTGCGTAGTCCTTCCATTACAATCTTCATAAATAAATAACATATTTTTTGCAGTGTAGAAACTTTTTTAATCTGAATAATCTAAGTTTTGTTGTTGATTATTTTTCGAATTAATCTGCGAAGTTGAAGTTGAATAGAAAAGTATTGATCTTCGAAAGGTTGAAGTTAAAAGGAATTCACCTGTAGAGAATAGAGATGTTAAATAATGCATTTTAAATAAAGGAAAAGATGATGGATTGGGTTTTGAACAATAAATCAAGGGCTATGAATCACCGAGCCTGTAATCTTAAGTTAATTCTGGAATTTAGTGAATAGGCGTGTTTTGTTGAGATTCTTTATGTGCAAATTTCGAAATGTTTTATATTAAGCCATACCTACCTATAGTTATTGAAGAGCCAATGTAGTGTTAACTTTTGTTTTGGTAGTGATACATAATGTGTTTGCATTTGCAAAGTTGGCTTAAGCCTAGTACGCTGCTGATGCGAAACGAAAATTTCCTGTGATCTCCAAACAGACAACGAAACGCAATGAATACACAACGGAAAATATCCTTGGAGAGTTTCACTAATTCCAAAAACAAAATCAAACATAAACGCAAAAAATCAGAGAAACCTATGATGTAAGAAAATGATAAACAGAAAAAAACTCAAATAAAATTCAAATGTTATTTTTGTGCACACAATAAATAGTTTGTATAATTAATTCAATGCGAAAAAGGAGCAGAGACTTCTCTAAATAATCTGCTACAGTTATAAATTTCGCTCTTCGAACAGCGTACTGCAAAACGAAAAGCAGAACGAAATTTTCCGTTTCTGATTTCGTTGTGACATTTTTGTATGGGATTTTTCGTTTCGCATCAGCAGCGTACTAGGCTTTAATATGTAAAGTTTCTTAGTGAGCATAAATATATTAAGAATCTCAACAAAACACGCCTATTGATGATTTAAAACTCAGTACAGCAATCGTTCACCGAGGCAGTTCAGAGCTTTTCTGAACAGAAAATTAAACAGCAATTAAGTAGAACAGCTCGAAATTGTATAAAAAGTCTAAAATATCGTGGCAAGTCAACTGATTTAAAAAAAAAATCAATGTTATTAAACTTCCTGTTAACAAATTATTAACACAATAGCTTTAATTTCAATATTTTATTAGCTTTAATATAAAAGTGACTCAATGTCTATACACTTCAAAAGATCAGGATAAAGTGAAGAAGTATCTATCAGTATTATATTTTGTATTCCTAGTAAGCGCAGCCTACTCAGAATGATTTTTGTTGAAGCCTAGTACGCAGCTGATGCGAAACGAAAAATCCCATACAAAAATGACACAACGAAATCAGAAACGGAAAATTTCGCTCTGCTTTTCGTTTTGCAGTACGCTGTTCGAAGAGCGAAATTTATAATTGTAGCAGATTATTTGGAGAAGTCTCCGCTCCTTTTTCGCACTGAATTAATTATACAGACTATTTATTGTGTGCGGAAAAATGACATTTGTGTTTTATTTGTGTTTTTTTTTGTTTATCATTTTCTTACATCATGGGTTTCTCTGATGTTTTGCGTTTATGTTTGATTTTGTTTTTGGAATTAGCGAAACTCTCCAAGGATATTTTCCGTTGTGTTTTCGCAAGCGTTTCTTGTCTGTTTGGAGATCACAGGAAATTTTCGTTTCGCATCAGCAGCGTACTAGGCTTGAGAACGGACATAAACTATCCTCATCGCCTGCCAGGGTTGTTACAATCTCAGCTTTTTGACAGAAATAAGGAAGTTTGCTCATAAATTGCGTTTAGATTTTTGCGATTGATGATATCCCTTGGGCCACAGAAACTGCTCTGTGTCAGTTTTCTGGACTTAGTTTTGAGTCAGAACAAATACACACAGATGAAAACTGCCAGAACCAACGGCTGTCATGTCATATATGAATTGAACTGTTTGGGTTTTTACCGAATCATTGGGTATACGTTTAGGAGACACAAAGGACACATAAGTATGTGCATTCATTAGGCATGTTCATAGGAAAATGAGATCTCAGCAATCCCATTTACCTGAACAGAGACTAGAAAATTGGCTTGCCTTCAAGTTCCTTATGCATACTCTTATACTATTTTCTTAGACATAGCTCCATTATTATTAAATATTTTTTTTTAATTTACATATATATTTTTAAGGTGAGAAATTCATAGACTAAATTTATTCAGTTTTTTTTGACAGTTATAACGATTTTCTGTTTAAAAGTGCCCTGAAAATTCTTTAGAATCAGTTCTATCCTGAGATTGATATTTCGAGCCTTAACCACAATTTTTTGTAACATCTCAAATTTGTGACAAAATGTCACAGGGAGAAGGAAATTCGAAAGATATTAAAAATCGTCAAAAAGTCATGAATTTATAGTTTTTATTGATTGAAAGAGTGAGGGAAACATAAAAAAATTGATTTAAAAGAAACTAAACTAAATAAAAAAAAGTAAAAAAAAAACATGAAACATTTTCACCAGGTGACCAAACAATTCAAAGTGTTTTACTTTCATACAAAACAATTTTTAAATAAACTTCAAAGCAAATTAATAAATTATGCGAGTAAGAAGAGATTTTTCAATTTGCAAAGTGGCAGGATATGACCCTCGTTGAGCCAACAGAAAATAGGAAGTGCCTATCTATGCCTATATACTTTTCAACTTTCACTGCCGCCAACGATATGAAGACTGCTGGCAAAAGTTCTGAAACTGGATATTTTAAATTGTTAAACAATATTTTTTTAACCAAACAAACATCAAGGGAAAATTTCATTTTCTACATATTTCCGCAAATTTGAAAAGGTCTCTTATAGGTATATGTATTTGTTTGAAAACCCAAATCATTTTATTTTAAATATCTTCAGTTTCCTTTTCAAAAAAATATGGAATAGAATCGATATTCCTGACTCTGAATATCTCATCAGTAATTTGATATGCATGTTGATTTTCCATATGACACGAACCTTTTTTTTGATGTTGAACAAACAGGATCCATACAAGTGTAGTACCTATGCCTACATCCGTATAAATAACTTTTCCCCAGATATTCTCACGAAAAATATACCTGAAACAAAAAAAAAATTGAAAACTATGTAGTGCAAGTGCATTGAGGAAAAATTGAAACTAAAATAGAAAATACATTCCTTGTCGAAGAGATAAATTGCTTTCCATATATTTCATTTTTGGACAGACACGCACACCTAAATAAATTCAATCTTTGTAAATTTCAAATATAGTGACCTCGTATTTTATAATAAATTTTAGTTTTGATATTAGAAATGGAATTGCTAGGTAGTGGGTGACATATTTTGTTTTCATTATTTAATTCTCTTTTTTTCTTCTTCTTTTATTTTGGTGTATTTTTGTTTTGGAATCTTTGGAAATGTATTTTTTACCTTTTTTGTTATATTTTCAAGTTGCATATGAGTATCTTTCGTTTTTTGTGTCATCGTGTGTTGATTCACTCATGTGGACTGACTCATTCAATAAAAATTGTCTTCTTTGATGATGGTCTTTCAAAAGAATGACTATTTACAACAGTTATTAATTTTGCTCATGGGGCAAGTATTGGTTTTCGTGTGAAAAAAAACTCAGTTTTTAATCAAATTTAGCACTACAATAATAGGGAAGTCCACAAAGGTGGTCATACTCATAGCGTTCAGTCAGCGGTTTGTGCGTTGGTGCATCCGTGGGTCCGCGCGCCGTTAGTCCCTGGATGTGAAATTCAAATATTAGCTCATCTAGAATGTGTATACCTAGTTCCCAAACATCGATTTGTTTTTAAATTTTCTCGAAGAAATTTTTTTACCGAACCTAAAATAAATAAAATAAAAGTGATGAAACTGCGTTTCAGTTTTTTTGTTGCTGAAAAATTCACATATTGTTTTTTTTTTTTTAGAAAATTGCCTTATTTTTGACACATTGCTAAATAATTTACTTTAAACTTTTCACTGGCATAAACTTCCAATCTATATTTCATACTATGAGTTCCGAGTGTACCTGTGCTTTAACTAACAACCCTCTCTGGTTATCCAGGTCCCGAGCTAACATGCTTCCATTTACACATTCCAAGTATGGTTGGAAGTTTTTATAAACTTGAACCACAAGAGCAAGTACGTGCGATGCGATCCAGTCATGTATTTTTTTTATTTTTGTTGCAGTTTGGCTTGTGACAACCAACATGACTTTGTATTATAACAAAGCAGTGCCGGAGTAAGGCATTGAAGGCCTTTTTGATTATAAACATATAAGGTATGTTTATTTACTTCCCACAAACCGATTTTAATTCAAAGTTTTGGTCAAAATCCACATACAAAAATTAAACTTGGACTAGAATTGGTCAAAATTGGAAATATTGGGGAGTAAAAGAAACAGACCTATAATATCGATCTCAATTAGATTTCGGGAGTGTTCCATTTTAAAGTTGGAAGTTAAATGCCATTGTAATGACACAGCTCTAGAAGTGACAATTTTTATATAGGTTTAGATAAGTTAGAAGATTGAAGAGCAGAGAGGACGCAAAAGTTTTAGTTCTACTTACATATGTCGCTTCGGATCGGATTTTAGGAGTGTTCCATTCCTATAAAATGTGGGAAATTTGGAGTAAAGGTATAGTAAACCCAAATTCCATATTCGATAGGAATGGAACACTCCAGGAAATTCAAGCATAAATGACATTAAACGCCAATATTATGTCTGTTTGTTAACTGCAATGTCTTGCTACAGTTTCCATACTTGTCAAAAATTTCTATGGGATTTGACAGCAAATTGTGCTACGTTGCACAGTGGTCTGAGCGCGGAAAAAAGGTCTTTGGAGAAAGTCATACATATGTAGCCTTTTTATTTTTATGTATAAATAATCTTAGATAACCCGAGTGTATGATTAAAAGGTATTTTTTAATATTTATATACATTATGTACCTACTTATTTACAAGCCCTCAAAGTTAAAAAATATTTTATTCAAGCCGCGAACCATATTTTCCAAAAACTTTTAAATGTCTTTTTCCGAAGTTTCTTAAAATAAATTCTGTAACTTTATACATATATCATTCTATAACTATATTTAAAGAATGGTAAAATTATTTAAGTTTTAAATTTAAACGTGTGCTCCATACTTTCTAAGTATAGCACAGAAAAAATCAGCTGCATGAAACTTGCAGATTTCGGAGTTATGTTCAAATTTATTAATTCACTGAATCGGGTTTCAAAAAACTCGGTCTTGACGGTGGTATATATGAAAAAGTTATATAATTTTGAAAAAAAATATGAGTCACTTTCTTTCTAATCATTTTTTCTCAACCAAATTTTGAAAAAAAAAATATGTACAAGACTAATCTTAAATAGTTCAGATTTAACAGCCTTTTTTTTCCTCTCTCCCATACAAACCAAACCACTGTGCGTCGCACAATGTCGTACAACGTTTCAAATTTCAACAGACATATTGTCATTTATAAGGTCGCTTTAGCTAAACAACAACAGTATAAAGGGGGATTGCCGCCATAAAAAAAGGTTTATAAACGTTCAGTTTGAGTTTTTTAGGCTTTTCGTTTCCCAGACACCAAATATTATTTAATGTGAAATTTAATCGGTAGAACGTGCAAAAATTGACAGAAATCATATGAATTTTGTTTAATTTTTCAACGTTTCACGAACAATTTTATGCGAGAATTACAGAACGAAGGCACTGCTCTTCATTTGCATGCTCATTTTACGGTCGCGAACTACTCGTAGATATTGGCACAGGAGCACAGTGTTTGTCCACGTTAGGGAGGGTAAATATTTTGAGTAATTCTTACCGCCATATTAATCACTCGATTAATCCAGATTAAAACTTAAATATATTGAAATATATTATTTTAGGAATTGAGACTTCATTTAATGAAGAATCGATACTTTAGCAGAATTTTATCTAAAAGTGTAAATACGGCCCTGGAACAATGTTGTTTTTTCGTCTTTATGTTTATGAGACAAAAAGATACAAGGCAAACAAAATACATAATAATGTCAAATGATTACATTACAATGTCTCCTTTTTGTATATTATTTATTTCTTTTTTTGCATACATACAAATTGTTCATTCTTTCTTTATATTCTTGTTATTAGTCATAAGCTCAGGAGGTCACTAGCCCTATGTACATAATAATGTATTGTATATATATTGCATTAAAGAGGCTTGAATGCCGACTGCTTTGAACATGTTTTTTCGTATGACAATGGAATGTTTTCATTATCAAAGGTAAAAAAAAATACATTTTATAATGAGACACATTTGAAAGATTAAAGAGTAACCTCAAGGAGGAAGAAATATGGTTATTTCAAAAAGAATGATTATTTATTTTATAAAAAAAAAAAAACTAATGAAACTCATGTTTTTCTTTGTATCCTTAAAAGATAAACCCATTCTAACATCACAAACTT
This sequence comes from Epistrophe grossulariae, assembly GCA_929447395.1. Lineage (NCBI taxonomy): Eukaryota > Metazoa > Arthropoda > Insecta > Diptera > Syrphidae > Epistrophe > Epistrophe grossulariae. The sequence goes on along the minus strand of OV839569.1, from coordinate 33,462,081 downwards.
AAATATCTCATTAAAAACATATCAAGTTCAGAAATATTATACTGAAGTAGCTATATACCTAACCACATCTTATTTCTACACCTGATGCTAATTAAAATATTCTGTGACCTTTAAGATGTCCCATAAAGATAGATACAGAAAAATAATAAATTATATAAGCTCATAAATTCTAGTGTTTTACTGAATTTCAGCTTAACATTATGCGTATTTTTACTGTCCTTTTTTTTTTAATGTTTATGAACCTACATTAGTGTTTTTTTTCTTCATTGTTTTGTAGAAAATGAAGGTATATTATATACAGTAAATGTCAAACGTGGGTGAGAGGTAGGTAAGTAAGTATATGAGTTAAAAAAGCATCATAAAAGCTATAAGAATAAGGTATTTAGGAGGGAAATTTGACAGCCAGCTAGCAACCCTCAAAAACCTATGAATGAATAAGTCACAAAGTTTTAAAACAAATAGGTAATAAATCTTATAGAAAACCTAGAAAAAGTTGATATTTTTAATATGCAAATAAAGATAATTATAATGTACTTAATCTTTTAATGTACGTATAGTGCCTTGGAAACACTTACATATATACGTAGACAATTTGAGTGAAAATGACAAAAGATAGTCACACAAAAATTCAGCTTGAATTTACTTTGTATAAAGTTGTTTTTGATAACCTTTCCCCTTTAGGGTTACACCTAACCTACCTACACGTAAAAATTACATTTTTGTCATATCAGATTTTTAGGAATAACAGCCGTAGATAGAACAATAAAGTGTCTCAACATTTTTTGAAGAGCGTATGGTCTACAAGTTCTGTGTGAATTAGGTACTTTTTCAGAGTACAGCTTTAAAGTTTAATTTCTTATAAATTTCAATAAGTTAGTTCAAAATTTGCCATTGCGATGGACTTTTTGCCAACAAATGCTATTGCATATTTTGGTTATCTAATACTCAACCAATATTCAGTCTTAAATGTGCAAATGAAATTTTCAACTATAATTGCCAAAATAGCTTCACAGATACAATACCTTCCTATTAGGAAATTCAAGTAGTTTCATATACAAAATTACTTTCACTCATGATTTATATGCACCGTCACGTATTTGTACCAATTTTAATTAGATATATAGTCAAATTTAAAAATTTGCAAATGAATTAACTTAAGTGAGTTATTACCAAATAAAGGCTTCTTAAAAAAAAGATTCATGAGAAACAAAAACAAACAAACAAAAAAATATAAAACAATAACGTAAATAAAAAAGCTAAATTATTGCAAAATGTTTATTACGTTGGCATTAGGTACCTATAAAAAAAAAATAAATTAAAAAATCTACTCACATTTACCATATACCTATACATATATCTATGTTTATTATTGTACCCACTTCTTGCTGTGACTTATATAGTACAATTATTTTTTTTTTTTTTAAAGATGCATTACAACAAGACTGACTGCAAATTTAATTATTATTATAACATATACGAGTATGTACACAGGTACCATACTTTTTCGTCTTACAATTAAATTTTCTTAAGCAACGAAATATACGAATTGTTGTATCTATCTAAATATGGTGATACCAGATATAAATTGTAAAGGTGTGTGCGCAATTATTGCATTACTTGCTTAATGCGGCATCTCGAAGAACAACCTGTTTGGTGCGCCTTTAGCACCCACTAAAGACATAAAAAAAGAAAAAAAATAATAATACAAAAAAAAAAATATACAAAAAATACAAGTACAATAATTTATTATTGCAACTGCTCGGATCGAGTTAAATTATACTAACGTCACCTTGTAGTGAATGGAATTTGTTATTTGTATTTCTATTTCTATTTCCATTTGTTTTATTTTCTTTTTTTTTTTTTATTTCTAAAACATTTTGCAATTCGCAGATCCAGACTCAATGAGTCACTTATTAATATTGGATGCGGCTCTGCCAGTGATGTTATATGTTTCTTCTTTAATGGTATGAAATTTTACAAAACAAAACTTTTTTTTTTAATATTTTAATAAAAACTAATGAAACCAACATTTTAATGAAACTAAGAAAAACCAGGGCTGTAGTTCTTCAAAAAACAAATATTTAAAATTACAATACATAGAGTAAGTGCGGTCGCTTAACTTAACTTTTTTTTAATAAAACGACAAATTTAACTCGAATTCTTATAATTTTTTAAACATTTTAAGAAGTTATACAAATTTTACATACAATGAAATTGTACGTACAATGAAGCAGAATGGGTTTGAATGTGTTTGATTTGAACTGGAAATGGAGTCCCTATACTTTGTTTCAGTCAGAAAATATTACGGTGGGCCATATTACCAACGTGCGCCATATTTGCGACACTAAACACTAACTCTAATTGTGAAAAGAATAATTTAAAAAAAATCTATTTTTAAGGGACAAAAAAACTATAGCTGATTCCGAGCGACAGCAAAAAATGTTCATATTAAATTAATGAAATTGACCAAGCACCACTAAAAGGAGTTTGATGATCGGTGTATGTCAGTCGTGAAATAGCTATAACTCCAGGCTATAAAAACTTGGTGGTAGTTCACAGTATTTGTTTGGCAGCCTATCTGCGAGTGTTTTATCACAAAAAAAAAACCTTTAAAAACAAAAGCTTATGTCAAAATTATCGAACGATTCCCTTACAATAAGATTTCATTACGTCTATCCAAATAACTAAGCGGTTGCAGGGGGGCAGCATTCCCCCCATACATAGCTCATTGTTTATACGGAGGTGAAGTAATTTCCCATGTGAAGATAGTTCCCTCGAGGTTAGTACTCTGCACCGTATTTTTCCTATTGAAACCTTAAAACCATATTAAACTGAATATTTTTTAAATCACTTTGGACTTCTTCAATATGGAATTCTGGCACATCAAGGTGGGTCAAAAATCCACAGTTGATTTGTGGATTTATAACCCACGCAAGTGGGTCAAAATTCCATTGTGGACTTTTGGCCTGTAGATTTATGACCCTGCGCCAAAAAAAAAAATTTACTGCAGCGTAACTATTATTTCGATTTTTGTATTCAATACTTTAAGCTTGAAATTTTCTAAAACCATTGAAATATCTTTTTTAGCATAAAATAAAAGAATGTATTTCTGGCTTTAATAATAGCTTAAGCATATTATTGTACAGTTTGCAGTTTTTTTTTGAAATATTGGGTTTTAAATTTTAAGTCGATTATTCATGCCATACTTAGATAAGGATTATCTCGAAAACCTGAACCATTGGATCAATTCTTAGGTGGGATTCGAATTTAACATTTTTAACAAAATTTGGTTGCTGCTACAGATTTAAAAAAATGTATTCTTTTGTATAACATCCCTCTTCCATCTAACCATTTTTCTATCTTCTTCTACACTATACATCTCTGTATTTTTTCTATTTTTTTATTTTTGTTGTTTTTTTTCTATTTCACCTGAATAACAAATTCAAAGAGTTTAATTGTTTCACCGTTACGCTAGGTTCTTCCCTGCTTACTTTTAAAACTTAAACCAATCCACACCACAAGCGAGTCTATAGGTACATAATAACGTCTGGTGGAGTGGTGGTGTGCAGAATATTTTTTTTTTATTATTGCGTTACAATTACGATTCAGTGCACGACTTTATGATTTTCAATGTTCGGTTGTATAGTTAGTTTAGAGCTGTTATAAACGTTATAAAAAAAATATATGTAAAGGTGCAGCTACAACCAGATGGATTAAAAAATTAAAAAAAAAAAACAGGAGCGCTGAGAATTAATGTTGCTTGATTGTTGGTTTGTTGTAGTTTGTTTTTTTATTTTTACCTTCACTATGGTTTTTTTGATTTATTTCACTGCAATTATAATATATATTTTTGTTGTACCCACATGTACAAAAAAAAATAGTTAAATTTGCATGAGAGTAAACCACGATTGGCTTCACTTGCCAAATATACTCGTACCATAACTCCTATTCGTTCTTATAAGAATTTAGATGTGAAAGTCAAGGCTGTGACACTAGAATTACGTAATCGATATCGGTATAGAACGTTTTCAATGTAGATAGTAGGTTATGAGGTGAATGAAATAAATAATAAAAAAAAAGAAAACAAAAAGAAGAATTAAACTAGGACAACAAAATATGACTTCAAAAATGCATTAAAATTTATAGTTATTGCAGCAACTTTTTTAAGTAACTTTATAATTCTATGTGATTTGAATTTTTTTTGTTGATTTATTGAAATGGACAAAAATATTAAAATGCAGTTCAATGAATGCTGAATAATAATGAAGAAATATTTAATTGATGAATTTATAATGTGTAAATATGTAGGTTTTTTAATCGTTTGAATAGCAATGGAACAATTGACACCATTTCCTAGAACGGAATGCAATATTAGACGTGTTTTTAGATTTAAAACATTTGTATTCGCGATTGTTATACATTTTATATAATTTTATAACCGGCCTTACTGCGTTTAATTAATTAATTCAAATTAATTGAATTTTGTTTACACCCGACGTTTCGACAAAATTCCATTTGTCGTGGTCACGGGACAACTTAGGCGTGTTATTTGTAATTCTATATAGAATAAGTCGTAAAAACGACAGCAAACAGCTGGTGATCACTTTAGTGATGCAAACAGCATTACAGTTACAAAATTTCATCACTTCCATTTCAGGTTTGTGGCAAACATTTAAAACAAAAAACTAATCAGCCACGCCCCATTAAAATAAAAAAAAACATATAGAAAATTAAAAAATACATTGATCTTAATTTCAAGTCATTCATAGACAAAAAAAATAAATTCCATGATAATGATCGCCATTTTTGTTTTCATAAAAAAATTGTTTCATTCGATGACTCAAATAATTAAAGGTTTGACAAACTATCTATAGCAAAATGATAATTAGCGCCGGTAATACAGTTTTTATTGGTAATAAAATTAAGTCCTGAAAATTATCTGGACTAAGCTTAGTCTATATGGACTTACGTTGTTGTAGTATTTACGTGTAAATCGTTAAGCTCTGATGTTGTTTTTTTGTATCAAATTCTATATGGACTTGCAATAAAACACGCCTATTATTTGACCCTGGACCCATGTTCTGTAACTCGGCGATAACTTTTCGAGGCGATAAACGGCGAAAAATAGAACAAAACCCATAGGATTCCTATGAGTTTTGTTCCATTTTTGTTCCATTTTTCGCCGTTTCTCGCCACGAAAAGTTATCGCCTAGTTACAGAACATGGGTCAGGTCAAAATCACTTGTTTAAAGAATTTAGAACAAAATGTGTTGATATTGAATATAAGAATAACTTATAGACTGAAATTTGTTTTGTGATTGTAAAACAAAAATTATAGTTGACGATTTTTTTAGTCAAATAATTTCTTAGAATTATTTATTTTTTAAGAAGCAAGATTTTTTTAAAATTCAAACTGAAAATTGGGGAGATGTCCATTTTCAAAATGCATTCCAACAGGTTTTTTTTTAAATATCTCATCATTTACTCACTGACATCCCTGTAATCTTTCAATTACGTGAATTTTGTTCACTCCTTTCCCATATTCAATAGGAATGGAACACCAATCGAATCCAATAGGGGGGTTCACATTCTCAAATTTGTTTGACAAGCATGGCTTGATGATGTTTGATGGATTTAAGCCATTTTGCGTTCACATTTAACAAACAGGCTATCAAACATCACTTCTCTTTAGAATTTTAACCATGGCGGACGTTTTGTTGCGGCTCTTGTAATAGATCAAACTTAAGAAGATGAAGACCAAGAAGAAAAAAAAAAGTCAACAAAATAAGAGGAAACGAATATGGACAAAGGAATGGCTAAAAAGCGTCCAAATTTTTTTTTCGGTTTGTTTTTATAGTCTTCACTTTTAATTTGCCATGTCTCTGGTAAACTTCAATATATTTCAAAGAATTCCCTCCAAAATTCACAATTTCCGCTTACTGGCTGTTCTTATCTTTTGATGCGCACAGGTTGGCAACTTTTTTTAGAATGAAATTTCCTCCGGGTTTGACAAGAATGCGTTCATATTCTCAAATATGTTTGTCAAGCAAGCAAAATATCAAAACATTTTGATATCCATCAAACATGCTTGACAAGCCGTTTGATGGAGCGTTCACATTTTCAAATTCGATTCAATCAAACCATGCTTGTCAAGCATATTTGATAATGTGAACCCCCCTAATCGAAAATGGCGTAAGCCAGATGTAAATACAGCGTTGCCACCCAAATGGAAAATAGTTAAAAATTAAATAATTCAATTGTGGGGTGAAACATAACCAACAAATTAGAAGAAACAATTTGCTCTTTTCGTGTATTATCAAAAACAAGAGTTTCTGTTAGTTCTTACTCCATTTGTAGCACTTTTTCTAAAATATCTTCTAAATTCGCTTTATTTGAAGTAAAAAATGGAAATAAGAAGAGCGTGTCACATTGATTTTTTTGTGCCGCAGTGCCAAGATGAAATTTTCGTGTCAAAAAAGCACGATTATGCGACTTACGCTCTGTAAACAACTTGTAAAAAGTCAAGTCGGTGCACAGTTCCAATGCTATTAACCATCTCGTCGCTATAAACATCTATAGACTAGACACGTATGTACCTAATTTAAAAAATTCGGTTATTTTTTTAACAAAACTCTTATAGAAGGTACAATTTCATATATTTTTTTAAAATCTATTTAGATACAAGAAATATTTTTTTTTTAAATAGGTATTTTAAAACCATTTGAAAAACTACATAGTTAAATAAATCGAATAACCTAAATAAACTTTAAATTTGTTTGTGTTGAATTTCTTATTTTTGTTTCAATACACAATCCATTCATGAGCTATTTTATAGGTTTTCAATACTTCTTTCTAAAATTCTCCACAACCAGCTATGTTGTATATGAGTACCGACAACTGAATCAAGTATACAAAATGCATATTACAAGGTTAACTCCATCTGCAGTGTAAATTGACGCACAAAACAAATAAACATAATAACAAACAACAACTTTCAATAAATATTCATCTGGTTTTTGAGTTAAATAAAATATGTATATGTATATGTATAGACAGTTCCCATTAAAAAAGGTATAGTGGGTGTTCCATTAATTACCCATTAACACACAATTTTGAAAAAAAAAATGAAACCTACTATTTTATAGGTAGACAAATTTCTCAAAAAAAAACCTAAATAAAATAAAATAAAATAAACTATACAACATTTAAGGTAGGTAGGTATAGTTGAAGCTCTATTATCAAGGTTCACATAATAACAAGTCTAACTTGAAAGCATCTTAAATGCATAATAAATTGATTTTGAATTGTTTATGGTCTGACTTTTGTTGTTCATATATAGGCATGAATTATTAACGTTTATGTTTTGAAGCAAGTTTTTGTTGGGGGGATTTTGTATATGTTTGTACTATGAAACCAAATCATAGTAAAAAAAATTGTGTGTTCAGACAATTGTAAGATAGCTGAAAATTTTTTGTCAGATTTTCGTGTGACAATGACGTTTCTGACAATATTGTCAGACAAAATTGTGTGTTCAGACGATTGTAAGATATTCGGAACAGTTTTTTCACTGACAGATCTAACAATATTGTAAGATCTGACAATCGTCTGTACCTACTTAAGCTAAGTACAGACGATTGTAAGATCTTACAATATTGTGAGAACTGTCAATGGTCTGACAATAGCTAACAATTAGCTGACAATTGACATATTTCTTACAATGAAAAATTGTCCGTTCACACGGTTGGTAGATTTCTTCTCAATTTGATTGTCAGAAATTTTGTATCTTTCTTTAACCAATTCATTGACATTTCGAACAATGAAGAAATTGTCAGCAATTGTAAGATGTTTTCAATAAAAACATCTGACAATGACCAATGAGTCTGACAATGTCCTAATCGACTGACAATGATAAAAATTGATTTATGTATTCAGACGATTGTAAGATACCTGACAATTTTTTGTCAGATTGTCATCTGACAATGACATTTCTGACAATATTGTCAGACAAAATTGTGTGTTCAGACGATTGTAAGACATTTGGAACAGATTTTTCACTGACAATCGTCTGTACTTAGCTTTAGCTTAAGACTGTAGGTACCTGCATATTTTTTTGTTTCATTATCCTCTGATTAGTGATTAGTTAGCTCTAAAGCATTTATAAGGAATGAAAAATTACAAAATATTAATATATATTTATGTTGGACACAAACAACAAAAATATAAACAATAAAACTTGTCTACCAAAAAAGAAGAAGAGCTTAAAATTTAAAGTAAATTACTTCATAAGCATATAGATATCTTTTAACACATTCCAAACCCCTTTGTAGAGTTTTCAAAAGAAATAAAGACAAAAACAGAAAATTACGTGATTTAAATTATTATACAATACTATAACAAGACGCCAACATTATTATATATATTATAGACTCGATAGACTTCCACATTTCGAAAATATATACAGATCTTCTTAAATACTTAACCCCCCTCAAACAACGACGAACTACCTAATGTACATCGATTAGTCTATCAGCACGTACTGAAACATTTTTATTGAAGCTCGTACTATTAGTCAACGGACTCCAAAATATAAAATACAAGCATTAAATGACACTTAGAAAAAATGAAAACCAACAGCGCTCGCTGCCGCGCTGATCGTAAGTTTGAAGTTTAAAGTGAAAAATTGGATTATTTTTAGACACTGCTACCAAATAAAGGGGTGACATAAAATTCAACACCAAAAAAAAAAAAATGAAACCAATTATGAAAAAAAAAATAAAGACATCTACTTTTGAGTCTTAAAATGAACTCCCACATAAATATACATATGTACATAAATGGGTGAGGTTAATGAACCAAATCGTATTTGCAACATTAAAGAAAAAAAAAACAAAAATTCGTGAGTCGGTGCAATTAATTTATACAAATTTTTGTATGTATTGCATTTTCGTTTGAACGCATTTTTATACTCTTTCATTAGTGTGACCATCATCGACGACCACTGTCCATATAATTTTGTTTTTTTTTTTTTTATTGAATTTTTATGAAGCTTTCTTTCTTATATTTTGTTTTGGTTGTAAAAACAAAATGTTATGTGCCGTTGCCATGCGTATCGATAAATTAATTTATTAATTTTATTTTAAATATGAGTTTAACACGCACTATATTGTTGCTTCAAAGTGTCAGCTTTTGTTTTTTGGCCTTGTTTTGAAAGTTATTATGTGGAATAAATTAATCAGTGACAAAAAAACTGTACAATTTTGATGTTTTTATTTTTATTTACCTACATTTTGTTTATAAAAAAAATAAACAAATCATTTAGCTCTCTTTGCGGGAATTAATTTCGGTTCTCTTGACTCTTTTACTTACCTAAATTAATAGACAAAAAACACGGCCAACCACTGCTTAAATCTAACAGAACAAACATAGGTATATAATTTCTTTTTTCTCTCGAAGGTTGAACTTGTTTTGATCTGTGCGGTGAATGTGTGGTGTTTATCGTAGTTTAATATTCAAGAAAATTAACTAAATAAATGTAATATTCTAAACTTTAACAGGGGCTCAAGCAAGGCCTTACGCGAACATAATAAATTTCAGCTTAATATTTAAATTTTAAAAGGTGCATCTCTATTAAAAGCCGTTCGGATTCGGCAGTGAAAAGAAAACAAATGTAAGGTCCCATTCCTTTCTGCATGTCTATTACATGCACACGGGAGTGGTTGAGATTTGTAAGTAACTAAATAAGTCCTGTGCCCAGAGATTATGAATTATAAAGATAGGAATCTTTCGTACATTCCACCCTCCAAAACCTATTTGATTACATTGTTGATTTTTGTAATTTTATCTCGTGTCGATGAATAGATGTAAATTGCAACAACAATTTATGCGGCGGTGAATTCATATTTTTGCACTAGTGTGAATTAAAACATGGACACTTGTGTAAAAATATGAATTCACCACCATCCGCCATTTTGTTTAGCTTGTAAAGGCAATCCAGAATGACAGCCGAGGTTTCCAATCTTCATAATTCCTAATATCTGCCTGTGTCATCTTTTAATTCCAAAACTCCATTTATTTGACGAAGAATTCAAGAAACTGTAAAATAAATAAATAAAAAATAAATAAAATAAATCACACAAAAATTGTTGTTTTCGATGTCACGACACACCATTCCACAACACACCACACGAGATAGATGCGGACGTGCAGTGGTTCCGGCTTAAAACTTCCTCGTGAGATAATCTTATGACTGTGTTTTCTTGGAAATTTTGCTCTCAAGAACTGCTTGTGAATTGCCTGTCGTATTTTTACTCTCAAATCAAAACACAACTTTAAGTATATGTGCACACCCATTCAGTGAAAAAGAAATGGGTATAGTTAGTTTTTCTGTTTATACCATTAAGATGGTACTCAATTTGGTTATTTTTGATCTTGACTCTGTGTAATAATAATATAAATGTTCCATAATTCACTTTATTGGCATATAACTGGTATAAACAACAAAAAACTAACTGCTTCTACTAAAATTGTCAAAAATAAATGATTTTTGACAGATATGTTTGTATGTATTTTCATATGTTTATTTAGTTATACCAGTAAAAGAAAATATTACATATTCCATTTATTTGCCAGGTGACTGGTCTAATGCACAATTCCTTAAGTAAATCTATAATGAAAGTTTAAAGTGAAATTAAGGATCTAGTTAGTTTTTTGTTTATACCAGTCAGGCTTTTTAAACGAATAGGGATGTGAAAAAACTGATATGTAAAATCATTTTTTTTGTTTATAGCAGTCAGAAATTAAAAATTAATAGGCACCTAAATTTAGACAAATTTATTGATCCTGACTCTGTGCAATACATATACAAATATGCCTTTAATTCGCTTTAAAGGCATGACTGGTATAAAAAAAACTAGCTATCTACTTGTACTGAAAGTGTCAGAAATAAATACTTTTTTTGACTGATAATGTATAGTATTTTCACAAGTTAACAAGTAAAATAAAATATTATATATTTTGTTTATTTGCTAACTGGTATAAACTGGTCTAATGCACAAATTTTATTTCTTCTCAAGACGTGACATATTCCATTTTATTTTATTTTGTAATAAATTCAAATTCTTAAACAAAACCTCTTTCATTCCTTAACATTTAAAGAGGATTCTATAATCTATATAAATTTATCTGGCAGTTGAATTTGCTTTTCGAATCTCGATCAATATTTCATCTCACATAAAATCGAAATAAATGAAATCGTTGTCCAGTCCATTCAATAATCATTGGTTTTCACCTTTAATTTCGAAAACTTAATTCAATTAATTTCTGAACAATGCGGTAGTCCTTGGACCTGATGGCACAACACAGAACTGCAATCCGCAATAATATAAAGAGCAAACCACCTTGAATTCATCCATTAACAGGCAATAAAAGATTGTTTTTTGTCTTGGAAAGTTTTTCCTCTTGATTTCATATAAGGTATATCTATAATATAGGTATTTTATTTTCATTCAATATAAATGCACTCTGTTCATTAATACGCCCTTCACATGATTGCATTGAAAAACATTTTCACTTAAATACATATATTTTCATATATGTACATATGTATATCTTCAATACACGATTGGAAGTTTTGCTAAACCACTTAACATGATTTACTAATTAAATTATCACATATTAATGCCCTGCATATATGGTGAGTGCTATAGTTGGTATAGTGCATATTATGTGGTTAGGTATTATACATTTTTCTTTTAGCTAACAAACATCATCAGCATCGAAACTAGATATATCCATATTCCATATCCATTTCCACGAAAGCAAAGTCCAGACAGATACCACATTCGTGTTGGATTTCCATTATGTGAATAATTTTTCATTGCACCATTTCTTAAACCACAAAAACCCCAAATACAATGTTATATTAGTAAAAATAGTCAGGGACGTAGGTATTTATGGGGCCCCTGAGAAGTCATGAACTTGGGTATACTTTTAATGTCAAAGACAAATCAAGTTTCGGTCGATTAAGTTTTTAGATTGGGTTTGTTCAGTGTTTTCAATGGCTTCTAAATTTATACTCGTCAATTCCACCTCACTGGTATAATGCTATATGATTCTACCAAAACTCAATTTCAGTTTTATCAGAAAAAGATTCAATAAATTGCTCAAATCGAAATTTACAAGAAGATTAACTTTGACAGCACGTGTAAAAATTAAAATGGTAGTTGACAGAAAACTGTCAAATTGAAATTTGCGTTTCAATTCTTGAATGACTGCATTCAGCGGGATAGGTTAGTTTGATTTGGAATATTGTTGGGCTTGTGAAGATTAAAACAATATTAATTTCTAATGTCTAATCTAACTTTCTCATTGATAAAATTGGTCGAGAAACGTTGAAAAATGGAACAAAATGGAACAATTTTCATCGTTTTTCGAATAATTTTATCGATGAGAGTTAAAGAGCCTAGACACTGCTTTGGGGAACAAGTAAAAATCAAACAGGTACAGATTTTGTTCACAATGATCAAAATCGGTCATATTGCCATACTTAACCTTCGATTTTCATTGCAAATATACCAACGAGAACAGGAACATCTTGTAAGTGTGTATCCAGCCTTGAACTAAAATCAAATAATGGATTTCGTATGAAATCAAATCGATCAGGGTTGAAAAACAATCAATGCCCGAAAAAATGTACGTTTTTACAGTTCTCTGAAATAAAAATTGAAAGATGTTCTCAATACCAGATTCAATTTATATGCTTCGGATAACCTCGGTTTTTCAAAACTTTTTCCATCACTCTTGTTAGTTTCATTCCACTGAGTTCCATCTAAAGTTTCATAAAAATTCATCCCAAGGATAAATGTACCTATACCACCCATTTTTGTATGCAAAGCAAATTCTCCACTCAAACTTCCTCAAATCCCTGGGTGCTTAGAAACAAAACACAAACTCACATGAATCAAAAAAAAAAGTACAAAAATAAATAAAAAAAAAACAAACTTTATCTATGAGGTTCTTTTCCTTTGTGCAACCAAACCAACAAACTGGAAACTTAAACTAACAAATATGAATACCTAAGCGGAACAAAAAAAAAATAATAATAATAAAAATAATAACAGAGCCACTTGTTCTAAATTTTTCACCTTCATGCTTCACCATATGTCTGGTCTTTCGTTTTATATACCTACAAATTTTTATTATAAGTTTGCCTTTACCTAGGTATACATCTGGCTCTGTGCCTTCATTTTGTTTCTAAATTTCTTATTCCTTTTGACGTTTTTTTGTTTTTACAATTACTTGTATTCGATTTCGAATTCGCTTTTTAATTGAAAACCTTCGCACAGGTGAATATACAATATCAAGTTGAAGTTGATGGGCAGGGGCCTTGCCTTCTTCGCGCCGCTCTTTAAGCCTAAGTCAGCCTTACCTCCATATATATCCATTTAAATGGCTTAAAATATACGAATATTCATTCTCACTTCTTTTACCTCTCTTCTCCTTACCGATACCACCGCCACCTAAGCAAACAAATTGTTTAAAAAAAAAGAAGAAGATACCTATAAAGAAACAAAAAATATAGGTCGAATATTAAGCATTGAGAACAGACTTACATGAAAAAGACAGACTTAAAGCATTTAATATATTATGATGGTGACTCCGCTCTCCGGCAGCAATTTCATTAAATAAAAATATAAAAATTTTAAATCGTGCGAGAGTTCTGTTTGTTTGGATTTTCTTTTGCTGGTGAAAGTAATATAATAATTCTGACGGTATTTTGTTCTAAATAAAAAATTTAAAAAAGAAAGAAAATAAAATTAAACGTTGATATGGATTTTTTGTTTGATTTTGTAAGAATTCATTGGTGGAATTTGAAATTACTGCTGATTCTTAAATATTCCTTAATCAAATTTAAAATTTGTAAATCTGGCAAATTGTATTGGGCGGCATCATTTCATAATTTAAAATTCGGTTTAGCTCGCAATGTGTTCATTTATCCAAATATTTCCCCCTAGATTAAATGTTTTCTTTGTAAAATAGAAGTCGAACAATACGCGATCGGATAGTGGTTTGGTTAGGTTTTATCGCAGTGGTCACCGTTAGACCCCTGCAGCGACAAGGCCTTCCCTTATAATCCCTAGTCTTAACCTAATAACATTTTTTGTATTTAGCCAAAACACTTTTCATTTTGATGTGCGTTGTTCTGTTACATCATTAAAATAAAATGTCATGATTTCATGATTTTTGTTTTAATATGTTTATTTAGACCTTAACGTTTTTTTTATTACTTTTTGAAAATGATTTCGTTCAAATCGATGATTATATGTTTATTGTTGATGACTATTTGGGTTACTTTAATAGTTTTGGTGATATAAGTTCTCCGAATCTCGCTTTAAGAGACCAAACCCCAAAGAAAATAGTTTAAAGCGGTCAAAGCGGACGATCTTACCCCCAAAATATGTCATTAGGTGACCCGAAAACCAAATGTTCCGATTCCGAGTATTCCGTGTTTTCATCTCAAATTTACTAATTACAGTTTGAAAGCTTATTTCAGTTAGAATTTCATTTGCCTATTTTTGCTGTTTTCTCTTTCTATTTCTGTTTTTATACATCGAATTTTGACATTTTCAATATATTCCACTTTCAATGGATTCCATTTGGGTGTATTCGTCAGCTTTAAAATTTATCTATTACCTATAACGAATTTCTTGCAAATTTAGTTGAAGTGAATTCATTTCGAAATGTGAATTATTATATGTGAAATTAAATGATTTTCATTCGAATTTGGAAATTTTAAAAGAAATTATTTCATTTGAAAAAGTTCTATTGGGCGTGGTCATTTGGGCTACAGTACTTCTGGTTGCCGGTTACTACTTCTACTCTGTGGTCAAAGTAGTTCAAAGCACTTCAATAATTATTTAGTAATGAAATTAATCCACGCAAGAAAGTGACACCGTAAATAAAAATTACGTACATAGTAAATTATTTTTGTTGATGTTTCTCAAATCTAAAATAAAATACAAATACCTACAAATTGTGGAGAGAATAAGAAATAATAAATATTGAGACAAAAGCAACATGTTACAAAAACAACAAAAAGATCGCCATTGTAAAATTCGAGCCATGATGGTAAATACAGATTAACAACATTTTAACAATTTTAAGAAGATTATTGCCAATGATACTTTTTTTAGCCTTTTTATGCTTAATATTCCCAGTTAAATTAAATTTAATTACCGTTGCGCACTGTACTATGGCTATGCTATGATATTTTCTCAAATGATAATAAAAAAAAACAAATAAGTTTCTTATTTGGTTATACATAATTGTATTGCTCATTCAATTCTTGTTCTCAATATATGAATGAACCATTACAGGGTGATACCTTTGAGCTGCATTTTATTATCCACATGATCTGATACGGATCAAATTTTAACACGTAAATAAAAAAAACAACATGTAATCCTGCTTTTTATCTGGATATATCTGGATGATCAAAAAAATAGTTCATTCTGGCGGTATAGATGGCTTTTTTGTTATTATTATGGTAAGGTAGTCTAATTTGTGGTGCAAAGAAAAACAAACACATGAAAAATATACAAAAACAATGAAAAAGAGAGATGGTTATATACCACTGGCTGTCATTGTAATTCTGTTTGTTTTATTATGAGGTAATGGGTCGGTTCGTTTACTTTCCCAAAACTGCCAGTTCCTCACATTTTTTTTTCATATGAACTTTGATAGTCTTTGGACTAAAAATAGTTAAAATGGGAATTTTTAGTAAGTGAACGAATGAGCTTAATAAAATGCAGCTATATGACACTTCGAAAATAAAAAGAATGGGAAGTGTCAGTGATATGTTATTTTAAAGTATCGAGATATTCAAAGTTAAGATCTTTTAGGGCGTTTTTCTTTTTTAGTTCAGAGCAGAGCGTGAACTGTCAAAAAAAAATCGTGTTTCTTTTTTAGCTTAGAGCATTCAGAGCTCCAATTTTGTGTTTCTTTTTTCGCTCTGAGCATGTTCAGAGCATGTTCAGGGCGCGCTCTATCAGCTCAGAATTAATTGATAGAGCAGACGGAGTTGAATAGCTGAACACAAAGAAAATGACAACTGTGAACAAATAAAAAAGTGACAGCTGGTGAAGCGTGTTTCTTTAAATAAATCTGAACTCTCAAAGCATAGCACGCTCAGTTCAGAGATCGCTCAGAGTATGTGCGGAGTGTTCAGACTCTGTTCAGAGCTCTACTCTGAACTAAAAAAGAAAAACGCCCATAAGCGTTTGGAAAATGAGTCACATGGATCTTTCAAGTGATTTTTTTCTTAAAAGATACATTTAGTGATGGAGTGTTGATGAGAAGGTTCAACAACGAGCTTTAAGAAATAGTACACAAGTGATGCCGACAAAGAAGTGAACGGTGCTCATACCAACTAGGTGTGATTTGTATTTGTATTTGTATTTGGAGGCAATAATCCAGGTATTTATCTGATGAAAGGGGCTTTTCGTTTGAAGCTGGACTTCTGATATCCAAAGTGGGAGCTAGTATTTAAGAATAAAGTGGAAGGTATGTATAGTATTCTCCAATTGTTAAGTATATTCATCAATTTCTGAAACACCCTGTTCATCACAACTATATAAAACTTCGAACTCTATCTTAACTTTAATTCATTTGAAATTACAGAAAGTTTAATTACAGCTACGTGTATATCTGTTTGGAAATATCTTCAAGCCTTATCCACATATGTATGTAGAGAGAAGATTCAGATATACAATCAACCACAACAAAGCCTGATGGTGTGTTTTGTGTTATTCAATCTTTCGAGTTATATATGTAGTATAAGAATATATAAGAAAACCACGAGCTGGGTAGCTCTATAGTTTTAAGTTCGCCTCAGTTTCGGTCTTCGTTGTGTTGTTTTGCCCATAGTATACCTTCTTATACCTACCCGCATTGTATGAGAGGAGAAATCTGAAACCCTTGAGCAAAATTGAAGTGTCTTTGACGAGGTCAAATTGCAGGGCAGTGTATACAAACAAGAAACATGATGGTATTCATATTTCGATGTATGTACATACTTATATGCATGCCAAAGGCCAAACACAATAATCGAAAAGATAAAGACCATGTTGTGGTCAAAAAAAAAAAATAATGTCGGCTTTGAATATTTTTTACTATGTATAAATTCTTTTCGAAAGAACCACGATATCGAAACGTAAACAATTGATGTTATTTAAAAAAAAAAAAACAAAAAACAGAAACAGAAAAACGGAAAACAAATTTCAGGATATTGTGGTGGAGAATAAGTTTTCGGAGTTTTGTTATCTTTTCTTTATAACTATAAAATTATAAAGGAAGGAATTAACACCAATTCCGATTGTGGTTAATTTTTTTTGTAATTTAATTTAATATCGTAGTGGTTTTTTAAATAATACCTACATATATTTTATTTCCACGAGAGTGCTGAACTTTTGAAAGCGAAATTATATTTTAAAAATAAGCCAACACTAAACGTTTTCATTTTCAGATATCTTTGAAAGGAAATTAGAAAAAAAAACATTATCACATACCCCATAGTAATATTATGTAGATTTGAAATAAGAATTACGATACAAAATATATAATGGTTCTTGTTTTTAAGCTAAGTACAGACGATTGTCAGATCTTACAATATTGTCAGAACTGCAGTCTATGGTCTGACAATAGCTAACAATTAGCTGACAATTGACATATTTCTTACAATGAAAAATTGTCCGTTCACACGGCGGCTGGTAGATTTCTTCCCTTAAGCCGAGTATACAGTTCTTTTGAACAAAAAAAAAACATAAGTGGTAAGAATTTTTTTTTTCGGAAGAAGAAAAATCTGAGTTGAAATAAAAAATTTGTATTCGTTGTCCTCTTTTTTTTCCACAAAAGTCAAAACAATGTCACCAATATTGTTTTGCGCGGTGAATATTGGTTTGGTTCACAGTTCGATAGTAAAATTTTAAACGTCAAAAAAATTTGTTTGCGATAAAATCACTCCCATAAGAAGTACATTTATTTTTTTTCGAGGAGGAACTGTAGCCTAGTGATAAAAAAATTTTTCCACAAAATTCTGAGTCCGGGGAAAATATCACGTTTGCTGAATTTCGTGGGTGGCAATATTTTTGTTATACCTATATTGGGAAAAACAAAATTTCGAGGTTATAATCAAAATTAAAACTTCAAAAATGTCCGAAAATGTAGATTTCGTAATTCTCAAACTGTGCGTCTGTATATGTCTATGCTCCTTTGCGTTTTCAAAACATTTTTTTTTTCAAAATTTCCTCGAAAACGGCTCTTACGATTTTGATTTAAAATTCGTGACTGTATGACTAAAAATTAATTTAAAGAAAACGGCGTTTCAGGTTTTTGCCAAAAAATTCGGATTTCTCAAACTGTGCGTCTGTATATGTCTATGTTTCTTTGCGTTTTCAAAACATTTTTTTTTTCAAAATTCCCTCGAAAACGGCTCTTACGATTTTGATTTAAAATTCGTGACTGTATGACTAAAAAGTAATTTAAAGAAAACGGCGATTCAGGTTTTTGCCAAAAAATTCGGATAAAAGAAATAGAATTTTTACGTTTTTTTTTTAGAAAATTGCCTAATATTTCAGTTTTTCTTGCTTTACCGACTCGATTGTAATTTTGTCATTCGTTGCTTCCAAACAAAGAGTACAATCAATATTGCATTTAAACATTTTATAAGTATTTTTCTTACAAAAAAATCAATTTCTTAAAATAAAATAAAATAAAATAAAATAAAATAAAATAAAATAAAATAAAATAAAATAAAATAAAATTAAATCAAATACCCTCCAACTTGCACTTGGGGATCGAGTGGTTCATAAAAATGTTTTAATTTCCAAATAAGGAACGACCGCGCACTGTGGCCCATTTCTTTTTTTGGTTGCTTAAATCATAACTCTTAAACGAACAAACGTAACAATTTTTTTTATCTTAAAGGAAATTTCTAAGGGTATATCAAATTGGGGAGTTTATAAAAACAGCTATACAGGGTGTTTCATAATTTTTGGTTGAAAAAGAATTTTAACTTAAGGCTATAGACATATTTTGTATTTCACTTATAAACGTCAAAAGTTTAGATTTAGAGTAAAAGCAGAGCGTTTAATGCTTATTTGAGTGAAACAGTGGGGGAAAAATAAAATATTATGTAAACCATTTTTTAAATATTTAATAATTGTTTATTTCAATTTTTGACATAAAAGAGTGCTTTAAAAAATACTTTATGAATAGAGTCAAATAAAAAAAAAAATCAAAAGTGATAGATTACAATTCAAATAGGTAGAAAAATTAAACAAACTAAAATATACAAGTCGTGTAGGCTGGGTCAAGACAAGAAAAAAGGAAAGGGGGTCTATTTCCCCCCATTTAGCTATAGGAAAGGCAATGTTGAATTAGAAAAAAAAAATATTAAAAACCAACGGCAACACTTACAATACAATGTCATGTTATACTATTTTTAAAAGGCAAGAAATCCATTCATTAATTCTGCTTTTAAATTATTAATAATAAATAGTTGTGGAAAAATTAATTATCCAACTCAAATAAAAAAAAAAAAAAAAAATGGAAACTTCATTAGCTTCACAGATTTGATGACAGCAACTTTATGCAGCTTAATTTTTGGGATTATAAGCAAAGAAAATATACAAGGATTTTCATCGGTAAATTTAAGATGTACACATTTTTGTTAATTCAATTTAAAATCAAAAAGTGCGGCCATTGAATTAAATAGTTTTAAAATTTTGTATTTTAATAATAAACAAGTAGTTACATCAAAAAACAAGCAAAAAAAGAAAAAAACAAATGTTTTTCCAAACAAATTTAGAAATTATATACAACATTTTTAAACTTTGCCTGACTCTACAGCAAAACAATTCATCCAATTCAACAATTATATAATGCTCCAAAAATTTATTATTTAAGTGGACTTAAGAGTTTTACAATATAGTCCCACCCGAAAAATGAATGTTGCCACCAATTTTACATAAACGGGGAGCACAATGGCATATTATGTCGATTATGGAATACCTACGCAATACTGGATCCGCATGTCATTCTCAATAAGCTGTTCTCTTTTCTTTTGACGACAAATTGGTAAAGAGAAAAGAGAGCGCATTGCATTTCGGATTCCATAATCGACGTGATTAATTTATAAAAAAAAAAAGTTAAAAAAAAACGTTGGAGCGGCTTTCTTAAATTTTTTTTTTTTTTAATTTCTTTAACATTTAAAATAAAATCTATATGCCATTTTTAAGCATTTACACTTAAAACTTATTTCTTCATATAATAATAATTATTGATAATTCAAAAAATTTTAATATTTTTAAATTCAAAATACCCTTATTTTTGGAGTTAAATAAAATCAATTGTTAAATAAAAAATTTAGTTTAAACTGTAGGTCGAGGTACAACAGGCATACTTGTGGGACCCACTTTGGTCGAGTTCTCTATGGTTTTCTTTAACATAATATCCAAAAACTATAAAATATTAAGATAGTTTATCATTGTTATTTAAATAAAATTAAAAAAAAAAAAAACTGTCGCCGATCTTGCCAGGAGTCGAACCTGGAATCTTCTGATCCGTAGTCAGACGCGTTATCCATTGCGCCACAAGACCGTTGAATTCAGTAAATATTAATATTTTCAAGAACATTTGCTTCCAAAAAGCTGTGAACTTCATTATACTATCTGAATTTTACATTGAATTCTAAGCAAAATGTATTAATTAAAAATTATGAAATACGAATTATATGAAAATTGCAAAAAAAAAAAATTAAGCCAAAAAAGATCATGCAAACAAATTTAATTAAAAATTAAAAGCCAAGTGTTTTCATTCCAAAACATCATTAATTTAGATCAAACACCCAGAATTCATTCATCACTCATGATTTAAAAACTTTATTTCGAAAATGTTTCCCAACTCAATTGCAGCTGTCTTGTTTGTTTTAGAATTATTTTTCCTATTTTTTTTTTCCAAAACACGAAAACCAATGTGTGAAGTTATTAATTCATTCAAATATCAAAATCATCATCATAAATCAAATCCTAACCAACACATTAAACCATGCATCTCGTTTGCAAGACTACTTGAACTTTTTCATTAAAAATAAAAAAAAAAAAACAAAAAAGTTGCACAAAGAAGTTTTGAATATTTTCAATTCAGATAGAATATATAAACATATTTCAGTTCACACAAAAATGTGGTGTTTCCCAACTAATTCACCATCAGCACCACATCAATAATTTGTTTATGTGAAATAAAATATTTCAAAACACCTAAATATGTTTCATTTTTGTGCTGTTGTTGAATTTTTCTCTCATTTAAAATATGCAGCATCAGCCCTATAAAAAAACTTGGCTGATAAAAGAAACCATCACTTACATTATTTTATTCTACCATACCCTTAATGTTTAGACTTGTAGGTATATAATTTGAAAAATGTTTTCCTAAATTTTATTTTTAAATGTTCCACACACAATTTTGTTTTTTTTTTATATGTGATGGAAATGATGATGATGGCGCAGCAGATATAAAACCCCGAGCTTATGGAATGTCAGAAAATTGGAAGGAAAGTTTATTAACACTTAAGTGTGAGCCAAAATAATGTTTTTTCATTGCCAAGAAGTGATATACGTACGTATTATTCGTAGTAAAAAGGGATACTTTGTTACTTTTGTCTGATGATGGTTGAGTTCAGAAAAAACAACAACAAAGAAAAAATACAATTCTAAGGCTTGTTAAGCTATTAAAATGCAAAACATTGCCAACATATAATATCAAAACCATGAGTGTTGACACATTAATGTTATGGAAATAGGAAGAAACATTTATGTAAGTAAATGCCTTTGAGTGGAGGCTTCAAGAGGACTTTGGCATTTATGGCAATGGAATCTCCACGACCCACGTACTTATTATTAGCCTTATTTTTTGGGGAAGAACTGGTTAACAATAAGTGGATATAAAAAAAAATCTGACAAAATCAGTATTTTGATTCGCCTTGCAGGACAGTTTAGAGCAGGGGTACTTGAAACCGTAATTTTACTCACAAAGGAGCAGCCGTCAGCAAATTTTGAGAGTGAATATATAGGTACATATAACATATAACCTGCAGAATATGAGTATATAGGACGGTTTAAAATTTACAAGGAGAAGGGATATACATTTACGTGGCCTTTCTCTAAAATTGAAGAGGGCTGTACGTCATATAATCCAATAAAAAATTGCGATTTTTTAAATTTTTATAACACTTCAATTATTGTTTATTAAAAATTGGGAAAGGTGCTATGTCATGTTGCCTTACTTTTAACATCTTGAAGGGCCTTATTGTACTCACGTATTTATTAAAAAGGCAAATGGTAATCACTAGAAAAAAAAATTAAAAATCTCCAAAAGTTTCCAAAAGCTTTCAAAATTGAAACACAAGATAATGGCTTTAGTGAAGAATTCAAAATGCAATTTCAAAAAGTCAAAAAAGCACAATATCTCCAAAGCTAAGCTTTAAAAATGTTTGAAATGAAAAGAGATATTAGTTTTAAAAATAACTAAAACGCCCCTCCAAAGAAGTTTGAAGAGAAACAACGATGTAATAGCTGTAATGGGTGACTTAAGTTCTCGTTGTTATCTTTAACCTCTTATTTTTCAAAAAATTACAAGGAAACGTAAGTTGTTCACAAGAAACAACCAACAAAGCCCTCAAGAACGTTCAGAATTAAAGCTTAAAAGGAGGTATTAACTAAAGTCTAACCAAATGAAACGATCCCCTTGTGTCGAGTAAATGCGTTTGTCAAAATCAATTTTTCTAAAGGACCCACACATATTGAATGAAAAAAATGAATATCTCCAAAACCGAGCGCAAAAACATTTTGGAATCAAAAAACAACTACAGTAGGAAATTAAAGGGCCCATTTGTATGCAGTTTCAATACATAGTTCATTTAAAGCAAAAATATCAATATCTTCAACCCGTCATATATCACCTTAAAAAATTATTTAAAATGCAAAAGAGGAAAAAGTTAAAGTAGTCTAACTAAGGTCTCTATTGCAACAGGCCAAAGGCCTCCACAAAACACCGTTAAGAAGTAAAATGGAGGTATTCTCAATACGTGACGCAATCTTCGTTGGATAAATCCAAAGGGCTCACTATACCAATACGTTTATGTGTTCCTAGAATTAATTAAAACAAAATACCTACTAAAAAAAAATTCAATAGATATCTAGACATTGTTTTGGTTTTTGCACAAAAGGCGTTTAAATTTAATTGAAACATTAAAAAAATTCCAGTTTTAATTATGTTTAAGTACTTACAGCTAAAAATGTAATAAACTTAAACAAAAACAATTTATACAAAAGTAAGAGTTTTTCGCCACCGACAGCCTTCGAAATTCAGTCATAAGCCTTACGTCAGATTAATTTATAAAGTAGCTAACCAAAATGTTTGCCTTTTGTTAACCAAATAGCTTACACAATTTCTTTCTTTTCAGCAAACAAAAAAAACTCTTTTATTAATTTCGCTAATTGCCTTAAATATTCATAAGGGTCGAGTAATTATATTTCCCAACTGGTCTTGGCACACGCAAAAAAAAAAAAAATAGAAGCTGTTTAACAATAATGTTTGTTTTATTTTTTTTCATGTAAGGGTGCGTTTTAATAATAATTATTATTCCCTGAAATAAAGATATATAACATTTTGATGGTGGCGAAAGGGTTGTACATTTCTTAACAACACATCATCCATAAAATGAAATACACGCTTGATTAATCTTCAATTTCAGTCATCAGACAGGGTAAATGAACTTACGTAATCGCTGGCGTTGTGTCTCGAGCATAAAGGGTATAGTGGCCGCGCCGCCCGCCATGATGGTTTCTAAATTTCTAAGCCACATTATTTTCGTCAAGGCGTAGTTGACATATTTTTTTCCCTTAAAGAACCAAAGAAATATAAAAAGACAACTTAAGTAGATATACCTTACGTACGCTAATGAACTTAAGACTGGATGGTTGAATGATTAAAATGTCTCTTTCACTTAAAGTTGGCTTAAAAAAAAAACCCTGTCCTCCAACAAGGTGAGGGTAGATAATATTATCTATAGGGAAATAAAAACTGCTCACTTTTTGTATACACGATTTTAATACCTCTACTACGACCAGCCAGCGACTTGAGGAAAAAGAAATACATTTTTCCTTTCACATTGTGTCGTCTGCTGACATAAGAAAAACTTTTAATTTTTCTTATTTATTTTAATAAAAAAAAAATATGAAGGCAAGAGATGGGAAAAGTTAAGAAAAAGATTATAAAACAGAGTATTCTTGAGGTTTTTTTTGTTTAACTCATTCCCTAGAAAGGATTACACAAGCATAAGCTTTGAAAGTGAAAGACGAATGTTTAGTGCCGGATTATAAACTAAAAAAAAAAAATTGTTTGCGATTCTACAGTGTGTAGCAAAAGTTATTCCTTTTTGTAATTTAATATTTTTAATTTTTGCAATGGTGTCGTTCTGTGTATGCCTTTGATGAATTTTGACGCCAAATATCATTTACCACGCTAGTTCGTGACGAAAATCAATACAATTTGTTTCACTCATTAATTTGGGGTAGGTGAATCATTCTCAATATTTGGCTTTAAAATTTAGATCAGAATGTACAAAATTTAAAAATTAAAAATCAATAAAATTTATTATATTATATTTATATTTATTTAAAATTTATTAGACTTAATGATGGGGGTATATTTCGTCAATTGTCAATTTCTGGCTTCAAAATTTAGGTCAGAAAGAACGAAATTTTAAAAATTTAGTATAAAAAACGAAAAATCAGTAAAATTTTGTGCACTAATTTGTGATCAATTTTGTCAATTGACAATTTTTGGCTTCAAAATTTAGGTCAGAATGGACGAAATTTCAAAATAATTAAAAAAATAAAAACGAAAATTAATAAAATTTGTTACACGTACTGATTTGGGGTAGGTGAATCATTTTCAATTTTCGGCTTCAAATTAAGGTTAGAATGTACTAAATTTAAAAATCCAGAATTCAGTCAAAATTATGTCTGAAATATCTTCAAAAATCTAACTTCAATGAATACTTTCATATGAAAGCAATTCCTTTTTATATCCATATTTATGTACCGAATTAAAAAAAAAGCGAGTCCAAAATGTTGCGGAATGTTCTAAAAGCATACAAATATAATTTATATATGCTAATTCTGGGATATATTGTAAATTAAAATGATTTTTCGACCAAATTTGATCCAATTTGAAAGAAATTTGAGAAGTTTTACAATTGAAAATCAAATTTGATCAGTTTGGGTGAAAATTATTTTAACAATATCCCAATATTTAGTTCTAATGCATTGGGGATATTCTGTAACATTTTGGATATGCTTTTCAAAATTTGGAATTGTTGTATAAAATAAAGGTTAACATTGAAGCACATATCTTAAGCCATTTGAGACATACATTTAAATTAATTATTCCCGACTTATACATCTTATTTGAATTTTGAAATTTTGTACCATTTCTGACCAAAAATGTGGTGCCTTAATTTTGAAAAGTTTAAATAGACATTTATACTGGATTAGGCGTACCCATATCATTAAATGCAGGTAGGTACTAAATTTCATTCAGTCAGAAAATCGATATATAAACCTACGTAATATGAAAATTTGATCTTTCTCCAATTGCGAGATTTTTGGCATATTCAGAGCTTTATTTTTAAAAAGGGAGAGTTTGAAAATGCAAAATTTCGTTATACGATTTTTTTTTTAATTTACAAAATTTTGTTATTAGTCATTTTAAATTGAGTTCATTCGTACACTTACAAATAATGAAAGCCCTCCAAGATAAAAGTACATATCGACGGATAAAGTGCAAATCTCGTAAGAAGTTTTTGCATGTTTTTCAGAAATAAAAAAAAAACTGCCAAATTTTTTAAGACGATCTATAGCAAGAGGGATTTTGAATTCTGTGTTTTTCTGTAAAATATGGAATTGCCAAAAAGTCACTCTAATTTTTTTGATTATATTGCATTAATAATAATTTTTTTTTGATTTTAAAGACTTACGAGGTCCTACATGTTGAACACCAATATGTGTCCATCTTCGCCATGTTGAATTTGTTTTCTTGTTTTTTCATTTAGCTTAATTGTTCAGCAATGGATGTGTGTTTACAGAACAAGACATAAGAAAATGGCCATGAAATTTTCCATTCTATATAAATTTTTTTATCTAGAACTTACTTTCCCATCAGACTGTAATGTTAAGAAAAAATCCTGTCAAAGTGAGAGATTAACAAAAAAAAAATAAAGAAAATTTTATATACAGCCAGCTTATAAAGTTTTTCCTTCTTGTACTAAGAGGGCGCGTGTATAGTTCTTAACGTATACGAGTATATAGACCATTTGCCGTGTTAAAATTTTAGTCATTTGTTTTGACGTTAAAAACGTCCCCAAAAGGATTAAAGTTTTTCCTTATTTTTTTTTTGCATTTTTTTTTTGCATTTTTATTCGCTCTTTTACCCCAACTTTTGACAAATTCTCAAGGATAATGGAGGTATATAAAATTTAATTATCCACGATCTCACTTGGGAGGTTATCTTTTATTTAATATTTTGTTTTGAAAAATTTTAAACAGTGGGTTGGGTTACTGGTGTTAAACACGAAATATTTTAAGGTGAACGGTCGTATTTTATGTTTTTTTTTTTTTTTAAGAATGAACGTCCAGAATAAATTTTCACGGAATATTGAATCTTAAAATTTATTTTGTAAGGGAGAGTGGGATACTTTTGAACGTGGGGTAACTTTGAACATGGCAAATAAACTTGATCTATATGATATGTATTGGTTTTGTGAAAAAAATTCAAGGTTTTATTCAAAACTAACACTTCAATAATTATGATGAAGAATTCCGAAAATATTCGCATTGGTCTGTGCGTCCATTGTAACTTGGACTAGAGGTTAAACGAGTTACGAGTTAACCGATTTGCTTAAAATTTTGTACTGGCATTTTTATGTGATTCTCTAGGGGAGAAGTTACCATTTTTTTAATAGTAATGTTGTATTTAAAAAGGTTTAAGAAAAAAACTGCGCCGTGTCTACTATTTTTATCTTCAAAGGTGTTCCCATCTTTCCTACATTTATGTGAAATTGTAACTTTCAAATAATTAAAACAATAATGAATATTGGCTGCATTAAAAGTTAATAAATAGCTTTGGTGTAGTATGTGGGCTGTAGGTCTTTTTCCTTTCTAAAGTTAGTATGCTTTTTTTAAGTTCCTTCAGAGATCCAAAAAGAAATGAAATTTCATAAAAAAAGAAAAAAAAAATATTATGTGGAAAAGTTGACAAACGAATATTAGATGCGTTATGATACGTCAGTGAAAAATATGAAAAAACGTTTGACTTAATATGACCTTCAAGTTCATTGGCTTCTTTTATGAAATTCTAAGAACAATTATATTATTATTTACACTCGCTTATCTTTTATTTTTGTGTTCAGTGGCCAATCGGTCTGGAATTCTATGTCTACATATCCAGTCATTTTACGTGAATGATTAAGTTCTTTTTTTTTGTTGTTGAAAATGTAGTTATATCTATTTTTTATCGTTATGAAGTCATTTTTATACAGCCTTGGCATTTATGAAAAAACACAAATGATAAGTCTCCATTGTTTCGTTCACAAAAAATAAAAAAACAAATTCACAAACCAAAACTTAAAAGGAATGAAATACTACTTGTATTCGTATACAATCATGAAGAACAACACAAAAAAAAAAACTACCTACAACATTGTGCAGCTACAAGTACTTCCTCTATATTCTTTTGTTTTGTTTTTTTGTTATTGGGATTTATCTGTAGCTGCATAATAATATATACTTCGTCTAGTTACAAAACAATGACGCTAATCGCATTAAAATATCATCAAGAAAAAAAATATGCAGAATGTAAACTGAGCGTCATAATCCGAGACGAGATAAATATTATCTAAAATTTAAGTGTACAAATGGGTTGTATGAAATTGGTATAATTAAAATTAGTGCAGTATGCGCAGATTGCACTTAATTTAAAGCTTTCATATTAAATTCTCCAAAATTTAACCAAGCATTTTAGCTAAGTATAGTACGCAGCTCCAGCTAAAAACTTAAATTTATGTTTTTAACTTTACTTCACAATCACTTATATGTAAATTTTTTGCGCATGAAAAAATATACATAGGTGTGGTCCTTTACTTTGAAACAGTGTATATTGTGTGAATTTCTACACAAAAGTCTGTCAAAGTTCATATAAAAAAAAAAATAAAATGTGTAGAAATTCACACAAATGCACAGAGTTTCAAAGTAAATGAACACACCTAATTATTGTTCAGCACATATGTTCAGGAAAATGAGATCTCGCGGAGATCTCAGGAATCTCAGTTACATGAACAGGATTGCTCAACAAAATTTCTCAACATTGCTGTCAAAATGCTGGCTAAATTTTGACAGATTCTTGAAGTCATTCTTGAAGTTTACACAAAAACTTTGCTTTGTGAAAATAAAAATGGAAATGGGGGAATATTTGAGAACAAACGATTTATCTTATCCAAAGAAAAGAATTCATCAACCATTCATTCAATTCTGAAATAATGAAAACGAGTTTTTTTAAATGATCCTCTTCATAGAGTTTTTTTTTTGCAATATATGTATGATGTCAAAATTTAGCTAAAGCTTTAGCTGATGTTTGAAGAGAAAAGTGGGAGTTAAAATGAATTACTTCAGAAATATTCCAATAAAATTAAATTTTAGTGGAGAGCTTTCTTTTCGTGAGTTTTTACCATTTAAGCCTAGTACGCTGCTGATGCAAAACGAAATTTTTCTTTGATCTCCAAACAGACAACGAAATGCTTGCGAAAACAAAACGGAAAATATCCTTGGAGAGTTTCACTAATTCCAAAAACAAAATCAAACATAAACGCAAGAACTCAAGAAAATGATAAAAAAAAAAAAAAAAAACTCAAATGTCATTTTTCCGCACACAATAAATAGTCTGTATTATTAATTCAGAGCGAAAAAGGAGCGGAGACTTCTCCAAATAATCTGCTAGCAGAACGAAATTTTCCGTTTATGATTTCGTTGTGTAATTTTTGTATGGATTTTTCGTTTCGCATCAGCAGGGTACTAGAATTTACCAAAAAGTACCCTAAATTTTGAGTAGGGTTTTTGATTATGTGCGAAATTCTTTGGTTTTGAGAAAGAAAAAACATGACAGTTTTCGAAAAAAAATAATTTCACCACCAAGGTCCTACGTCCTGGGAAATTCAATAAAAAAATGACAAATTAAATCATAAACGAAATTAGGCATACAAATAAAACTCTCCACCAAAATTCAGCTTTGTCCATTTTGTGACTTTTTTTTGTCTAATTTTGTTGCTGTCAATTTCAAGCGTAGATATATTTTTTATTGCCTGAGTATTCGTGTCACTTGTTGTTAACATCAATTTACACTTTCTCGTCTGAGATATACATGTAGTCTTGAGTCCAATTCACGTTTTACCTTTGTATTAACTTTGTTTTAACTTTATAGGAAATACCCAAATCTCATTAAAATGAGATCAAGTAAAGAGGCATGTTGGAGTTAAGATAGTTTACCAAAAAGTGTTTAAAATAACACTTCTGTGACCAAGTTTCATATTTATTGAAATAACGTAAGAATTTCCGTTGCTATCTCTTGGATTGGCCTATTGTTTTTCTAAATCCTAACGCACCAAGTTGATTTTATTAATAATTAACTAAAGGGTCTTTGACTACCCTTAAAATTAATTAACACAGTGAGGGCTTTAAGAAAATAGGGAAGCATTAAATACGGTGATATCCATGCACCCATTGGTTGTAAAGTTCTAAATATTAAAATTAAAGGGAAAAACAGAACCAGATAAAGTGTTCCACATTCGTGTAGTACGGCTAAAAAAGATAACCTCTGTATTTAACAGTATACGGCCGAAGATTTATGAAAGTCAGAGGTAAGTAAAAGATTAAATTGTCTATAGGAAGTGTATTCGGATTTTCTACACCATTAAGCCTAGTACATACTTCCTCGTGAAGTGAACAACCATCAGTGGAGAAAATGAATATTTGACACAATTTGCTTGACTTTTGCAGGTTTTATGGTCAAATTGTCAAAGATACACCAAAAATCAAAGAGTTCCCGTACATTTTGCATTTTGTGAATATGGTTCACCGCTCGTGAACGCAAACTCTCCACTTTTTGTCATGGCTTCACGAGCACGCTCACGGGTGAACAAAAATGCAAATTTGTATGGATTCACGACATGATTCACAAGTATGTACTAGGCTTTAAGGATGAAAATATTTCTGTTGAATTTTTTTACGAATCCATAACATACCCTTATAGTACCTTCCCATAAAACATTATAAAAAGGAGAAGGACGTCAAAATAAATGGTTTCGTGGTCAATGAAGAAGCAACCATTACCGGATGGGCTCTAAGATTAAAAAAAAATAAAAAAATAGCAACAAAGAATGAACAACAACAACAACAACTACTGTAACAGTGACAACAACAAAAAAAAACTTAAGAATGATACAGGAAGGTCTAATCTATGAGATATGTTCATTGTGTAGTGTATATACGGATCAGATCGGATGCGGAATTCGTTTATATATTGAGAACATATAAATTGCTTATTATTATGTCGCCGGTTTTATTTTGTTTTTTTAAGACTATGAGATCCAAAGCATCAGAAAACAGGCGTCTGCACGGAAATGGAAAGCGAAGTGAAGCGATTCCCCTTGCTGCGCGCGGCGGCCGGCGTGCTATAACGAAGGCCTATAGAATCAAACCCGAGGCTTTGTGCATCATCAAAAAGTTGGTTTCGTGAAGAGTTAGTGAAGCGTTAACTTGTAACAACAGATACAAACAAGAGTAAAATATACAAACGAACATGTTAGGAGTGTTTTGTTATAGTAGGTAGGTTGGTTAGTTAGGTATATATGGGATTGGGGATTGTTGTTTGTTCTTGCTACGGGAAGTTGGAGGCAGTAATGAGCTTTGTAGCTTCATAGCCATATATGGTTTGGAGTCATTGTGCGCGGCAATGTAAGGAACGTATATAGAACTTCTGATTATCAAAAAAAAACAGACACATGATGGACAAAAAAACAGATAAAATTAAAAAAAAACCTGTCCAAAGCTTAATTTGACAATTATTGTCATGTTTCTTTTTTTGTTTTTTGTTAATTGATCGGGAAAATGAATCTTTAGGTAAAATGATACTTAAACAGGTGGTTTTGGGTGCAGTATAGGTATAGAGATCAGGTTATTCAATTAATTAAAATTTCGATCAAAAATATATACGATTAATGAGAGCAGTAACCTCAAATAGAAAGCATTTTGTTGTGTTCTTTTTCTTTTAGAATATCTTGCAAAGACTTTTAAGTAGGCACAGACAAAAAAAAAAATTTCGAATTTTGTAATTGAAAATTATATTTAAAAAAAATAAAGTACCTACACATATTTAATTTAAATAATTATAATATTGAAAAATTA
The DNA here is from genome assembly GCA_929447395.1 of Epistrophe grossulariae. Classification (NCBI taxonomy): domain Eukaryota; kingdom Metazoa; phylum Arthropoda; class Insecta; order Diptera; family Syrphidae; genus Epistrophe; species Epistrophe grossulariae. The sequence goes on along the minus strand of OV839569.1, from coordinate 33,430,510 downwards.
ATTTTTAAACACAAATAGATATTTTTTTTAGAGAAATTTCAATGTTTGATAATTTCGATTTTAATTAATTTATTTTTTATTTATTTATTTATTTTAAAAATCGCTGTACAGTGAGAATAAATTCTTATATATAGTACAGGTAGATAATACATATTCTGATAAAATTGTATTATATAAAAATGTGATATGAAATAAATAAGAGCTAAAAGTTTGAAATTAGGTTATAGACAAGATTTAAAAACTTCAATGAGAAATTTCCTGCGAAAGGTACGAAAAAGTGAAAGATTAAAACTGTTTGTGTTTAATTAATAGATATTAAGGCTGGACTTTTATACTTTACACTAATATTGAGCCTAAACGGTATATACTGATCATTATAATATATAGGGGATTGGTCAAATGCTAATCACATAAAAAAAATATAATTTTTTTTTTATATAAATTTTTTTTTGGGAAAAATATCTTTAGAGAAAAAAGTCGACTCCATTATCTTAGGACCTTTTATGTGGGATATTCACAAAAAGAGTAAAAGGTCATAATAATTTATCAAAAAAGTTCAACTTCTTTTAGAAATTGACCAGCCATAGATAATTTGTTATCATAATGTTTAAAATTTTCCAAGGTGTAAAGAGTCTCTATTCTTTACACCCCACTTTTGGGATATTCGTAAAAAACTATTCCATTTGAAAGACTACCAAATCATCATACCAAAAAAGTCTATAGCTGACAAATTTCTGAAAAAACCTAATCCTTTATGAGGATTTAGTAACCTTTCAGTTTATTTGTTTTTTTTGAATATCCCACAAATAAGGTACTAAAAAATCTACATATTATGAATATGATTTTGAAAATCTTAAAAAAAATTTATGGCTGATTAATTACTGAAACTTGTTGATTTTTCTGACGATTAAGTGGACTTCCAATTAGCTTAAATTTTTTGCGAATATCCCACAAATAAGTTTCTAAATTTTTTTACTTTAACCATTGATTTTAAATATGACTAACCAATTTATGAAAATTGACTTTTTTTGATCAATTACCTCTTAACTTCTAAGATGGTATACTTTTTTTTGGAATATCCCACAAATGAGGTTCTAAGAAATTAAAAAAAAGCATTTGACATGATTAATAACAATTTTTGGCCTTTTTTTTGGCAATTGAGTGGCTTTTAAAATAGTACCTATACAAGTTTTGCAATTATCCCAAGAGTTTTGTATTGGGTGATAATTTACCAATTTTTGAAAGTAGTTGACTTTTTTTGGTCAATCACTGTCCTTTAAGATGGCATTATTTTTTTTTGCGAATATCCCACAGTTGCTGTGTTAAAATTTTTTTATTTAGCCAATTGATTAAAAATATGTCTCACCAATTTTTGCAAGTAATACACTTTCTTTTTTAAATCAATTACTGAAATTTTAGATGGCATACTTTTTTTTACGAATATCCCACGAATGAGGTGCTTAAAATATCTTACTTTAACCGTTGAGTAAAAATATGATTGACCAATCAGAATGTAGTTGACCTTTTTTTGAAAAAATTGACCTTTTACATTTAAGATGCCATACTTTTTTTCTGCGAATATCCCACAATTGGAGTGCTAAAATTTTTTTACTTTAAACATTGATTAAAAATTTTCTATGGCTGATGATTTGACCAATTTTTGAAAGTAGGAATATATAGTCGATTTTTTTTTTATGAATTATTTATCTTTTAAATAGCATATTTTTTTTTTCGTATATCCCACATATGAGTTGCTTAAAATATCTTACTTTAACCATTGATAAAAAATATGATTGACCAATTTCTGAATGTAGTTGACCGTTTTTTGACCAAAAGGTTACATTTTAGATGCCATACTTTTTTTTGCGAATATCCCACAAATGGAGTGCTATTTTTTTTTTACTTTAACCATTGATTAAAAATTTTCTATGGCTTATGATTTGACCAAATTTTGAAAGCAGAAACATAGTCGATCTTTTTTTTATCAATTATTTATCTTTTAGATAGCATATTTTTTTATTGCGAATATCCCACATATGAGTTGCTAAGATCCCAAAGCCAAACAAATTTGATTTTTTTTACAATTTGTCTGCAATAACGATTTTATTATCACAAACCGATTTAATTGATATTCACTCACACCAAATGTTGACGTAAGTTCCCCGTGACTTGTTATAACTAAAATATTTGTGGATTTTTTTTTTGAATTTTATTAAATTCATTTAAGCTAAATAAGGAAGTAATAAAATTTAATAATTTTCATTTTCTAAAATTATTATATATCTTTCCTTAAACTAATTCTTTTGTTTAAAAATATAATTACAACAAAAAATTTAATTATAGAAACTCATTATGAATATATCCATCCAAAGATCGGGCTTTGTGGTTGGCCATAATCGTTAGTACCGCAATTTATGTTGGGCGCTTTTGCTGATGGTCTACCATGCAGAAAGACTAACTGACACCTCTTTGTATACCAATTAATTACACGCAACGTAGCATTTCAGACAAATATAAAAAAAAAAAAAAAAAAAAAAACAGAAATGAAAATCCGCATGCTATTAATTCCAAACAATAGACATGCTCAGGGGCGGAGTAAGGAATGTCGAGGCCTTTCAAATACCTTCGCAAAGAAATTATATATTTGTTTATAAATATTATGTAATTTTAGTATGTATTTGAATTTTTTAATTCAATAGTTATAGGATTTTCACGTTATTGAGAACTTTGAAAATTTATGAAAACACTAAATCTGTTCCGTAAAATATGTGTTTTTTTAGAAAACTAGCTAAGGAACAATTTGGGCATTATTTTGACGGTTGATGTTCCTGAATTAAATTTTTAATGGTTATAACTATAATAATTTTAAATTTTATGTTCGGAATTTTAAAATTTAATTTTTGTTTTAATACGGACAAGTCGAAACGTCACTTCGGGCAACTTACTCACTCAATTTTGTTTGTATTAAATTAAATAAGTTTAATTTTTTTTGCAAATGTAAACGTAGAGTTTCTGTAAAATTAACAGAATTATTTTCAATCTTACAGTTTTCTTAAAATATAGGCATTACCCTCGCAGTCAAAAGTTCTCATTTTTAATGTTTAAACAAAATTAGAAAAAAGTTGCTATCAGGATTAATATGCAAATATCTTTGCTAATTCGGATCGAAAGAAGTTAATATTAAAATTATGATATTTTTCTAAAGAAATTTCAACAAAAATAAAGAAATGCCTCCAATGTATCAAGGGCCCCTCGAAAATCAATGCCATAGACAACTACAAACTTTGTCTTATCGACAAATCCAGCCATGAATATATTTTTTTTTATTAGTTGTAAAGGTATACCTACCTATACGAGCTTTACAGCATTGACCCCTTTGGGGATTTATTTTTATTTATTTTTTTTTTTAGATTTTGCTTCAGTGATTTAGGCGTTCTTTTATTTTATCTATATCTTTGTTAATTTTGACTTTATTCTTTTTTTTTTTGTTGAGTGTGTTCAATCTCATCTTTTAGATGGACAATAGAAATGAAAAAAATAAATTTAGTTAATCTTAGAAAACAAAAAAAAATACCCTAACACAATACAAAACATTTAAACTTTCTATTTCTTTTCAGATTCACTCATCATATTTTTAATTGGAAAGGCTGTGTAGTGTGTGTATATAGCTGTAAAAAAAGGAATTGACAAAAAAAGATGCTTCAGTTAGAAGTTGGTTTTTGTGAAATATTAGCATTAACAGAACAATAGACGGAATTAAATTGTTAAGCCAAATGAAAAGAAGTTAGATTTAATTTTTAAGGTAAGTACATAAAATCTAGTACAGTCTGTGAGTTCTTATAACTTACGTTAAAATAAAGGGCATTATTATATTGAAACGAAATTTTCAGGTGTATAGGGTTTTAAAGTAATTATACTCATCCCAATACCTGGGGTTTAAAAATATCAGTGAAAAAGTATAAATTAATGGTCCAGAAAGTTTTTTTGTCTAATTTGTAATTTTTTAATAAAAGTTTTAGTTTGACTTTAATCTTTCCATAAAACTAAAATTGATTTTTAATTGAAAGTTGATTAGCTATAGTGTAAAAATTTAAATATAATTTTCCTTATTTATTGTGATATATAGGTACTCTATGGAAAGAAGTCGTAAAAAAATCGAACTCGAAAATATAAAAGACGAAAAATGCGGATCTTGCATTTCTTTGTGTTTTGGGTTCATTTTCTTTACCTCGAACTTATCATTTTTTCCTTGAAAATTTTTAAATTTTCTAACGAAACATAACAATAGTATTTACCCATATACAATATATATACTTGTATATACATTTAGCCATTAAGGAATATTTATTTTTTAACGGTTCTGACGATTTTGACACCTAAATACAAAAACTAATTCAGTGATTACCTACAATTATTGATGAGGAATACTTTTTGGTAATTTTTTTTAAAATCAAATACGAGTTCATATTAACCGTACTTGACATAGAATTGAATTGTTTTTAGTTTTGACTTCCTCGAGAAAGGTTAAACTGATTTTGATTATATTGCTTGAGTCAACGCTTCGACTGATTTTGATTATTGAAGCTGAATCCAGCATCGAAAGAAAAAAAAAATGTTTTGGAGATTCTGTATATACTGAGAGATTTTTCAAAACTTTAAAAAGCAGTGAATTTTTCTAGACGTGATGTTTTTTTTTGTTTAATTTGTTTTTATCAAAATTGGCTAAATATAAATTTTTTATTTAGTAGAGAATCCCCGCCACAAAAATTGTTGTATGAACAAAATAAAATATATTGTAAAAAAAAAATGGAAAAAACTACGGAAGTGATGCTTTTTAAAATTTTGAAAAATCATTTTTACAGATTTTCTCCTAAAATTTCCAGCTTCATGGAAAAAAATTAATTTTTTGAAAACTCAATATTTAAAAAAAAGACTCCTAAAACTATGCAGACGATTTATATGGTAAAAAAAAATTCTTCGGACGGCATACTTACGATAAAAATGTCAGAAACTGTAATTTTTATTTTTTTCAAAAACGATTTCAACGATTTTGATAACAAATTGTGTGGTAGTATCGAATACCGTTGCTAACAGTTTCAATGGAACTATTTTTTGATTTCCGAATTCTCAATAAAAGTTAAATCAATTTTAATGAAATTTTATGTACTTACAGAGAAGTTGGGCATAATAATTTTAATAATTCCTACTGTATTTTGAAACTTAGAAAAAAATAGATTTGGGGATTTATAAAAAATTAATTTTGTTTTTGAAAATTCGATATTTAAAATTCTTTGGTTTTTTGTTGAAAAGTTATTGTTAAAAAAGTCGAAAGCAAACCAACACATTTTTTTTTACAAAACTTTATGCAAATATGTAAAGTATAGTTGTTTTTTTTATTGATTTCAAAAACGAGAGTCAAAGCACCCGATTTCTAGTGTTTGACTACAAATTGATAAGACCATTGAATTTGAAAAAAATAGAAAAAAATGGGTAATTCATATCGTAGCATTTTGAAAAAAATCAGTTTAAAAATTTTGTTTAAATTTTTTTTTAATTTTGAGTTTGAACTTTATTTTTTCAAAAATTATTTAGTCAAGTATCTAGATTTGGTACTTGGTAGCTAGGATTTTTGAGATATTCTCCCGACATGTGTTTTTTTAATTTTTTTTTAGAACCAAAAACATTGGTACCTGTCATTGCATTTTTTTTTGAAAAGAATATAATATATTAACTTGTCCGTATTTTGTTAAATTTGGACCAAGCTTTTTTTCAATATGACCTAGCAGATTTTTAAAAAACATTATCCTTATAGCTTCAAAATTAATAACTGTTTAAAACCCCTTCACGAAAATTTTTTTTATTTCGAAAATGACTCTTACGATTTTGATTAAAATTTCTATGTGGAAGAGGAATACATTTTACACTAAGCCATTATTAATAGTGCCAAAGCTATAATCCCAAAAGGAAAATCCCCTAAGCCAAAATCCCCAAACTAAAACCATGTAAACTAATTTCCCAAGATAAAATCTTGAACCAAGCAATGAAATAGCGCAATTTTATCGTTTGTTTCACTACTAGCCTTCTTCTATTTTGAGCAAATATAAATAGGTTTGTTATTTATATGGATTGTGTGACATTCTAGATTTCTATTGAAATAAAAACAAACTGTTCTGCAATGTGATTTTAACTTCATAATAATTTGTATTTGTATAAATGAAAATAAGACAAATCTACATAAATTCAAAACAAAAAAATTAAACATAATACAAAATATTCCACCAGAAACATAAAAAGTGATCATTAAAAAAAAAACAAAGCCATAAGTTTAAAAGTTCTACAGCAATATCCTCGTTTTATTATTTACAGATCTGGATTGGTTCAGTGTTATTTAAAAAAAAATTAATTTACTATTTTACTTTATAATATGTTGTGGATATAAAGAGATTTTCGGAAATTTTAGGAAAAGAAAATATTTATTGGGGATTTTGTAAGTACATAGGACTCCCATGGGAAATAAGTCTTGCTGGAATGCATTTTTGGGGGATTTCATCCGATTGAGGTTTTGGTTTTTGGAGATTACGTTTCCCTTTTTTATTTTCAACTATTACATTATCGGTTTAACCGATTAAAATTAAAAATTTTTATACAAGAGCTTCACATACATAAGTTCAAAATCAAATAATATCAACAATTTTAATATCAAAATATTTCGAAAATAGGAAGCCAATTTTTTTTAAATTAATTTGTAAATACTAAAAAATGGAGCACCGAATTTTTTTTATAATGTTTATAAAATTTTGTATATAAAAACTAATGTTTTAATTCTTCTGTCGCATCTTATGCAAAACACTATCAATCGTATTTATAAACGTGGCTTACTTTAGGAAATCGTTTAAATTATAAAAATAAACATGTTTAATCGTTGTCTAAGAGTTATCTAACTTTATATAGGCATCGGATTCGGTTGTCATAAGTTTTGACTAATGTGACATTTTATTTAATAAAATAAAGCATATTTCCAACTATATATTTCAAAAACTGTTTTATACACTGTTTAACTAATCAAAAATCTAATAAACACGGCTGCATGTAGGTATATAGGTACATACATATAATGTCTACTTAGAACACAACTTATGTATTTTTTTTTTCAATTTTGATTTTTTAAAAACCTGGAGAAATTTTTTTTGAAGATGTCATTATTTTAATTTGTATGGATAATTTTCGGCCATATTGTATGGCGAAAATCATTTTTTGGACTTCTCTATCATAATATTGTAAAGTTTGATTACAACTTCGACATATTTTCTGCACGAAAACCATTTTTAACCTTTGAAGTATAAATAAAAACAAGAATCATATCGTCGGCTAAATACGTAAAACTACTAAGTCCACTTTCGTACTATTTTCCACAATTTTACAGGAGAGCAAAAAACAAAAAAAAATTGCATAAGGCTCCCTACAAAATTTTCTCTTCAAGATTCTGGACAAAAATGATTAAAGCAATTTGTGCAAAATGTGTTTCTTAATAAAATGGTATCAAAATCTCAATTTCGGCCAAAAATGGACTAAGCAACTTTAAAACTTAAGCCGACGATATGCAATTCTTTTTCCCGAACTATTCGATTAAAGAATAATTCTAATGTTCTCATATTTTCTGAGTTAAACCGATAGTAAAATATTAAATGGCATTAAAATTTGATTTCCATCAAATTTGATTTCCATCAAATTTTCGAAAATGTCATATTATAATCATAAAATAAAATATTGATAACCAATATAAATTTTCGATAAATTTATCACAAATTCTAGATATATTTTAAGTGAAATAATGATAAAATAATATGAAAATTGTATAGTTAAATATCCTTCAAATCATTCAATTTCCCAATAAACCCACCCACGACACACGTGTGCCTAACTATACAGTCAACCCAAAATTTTTGTTGAACCTCAACTTTATCAAAAATAATAACATCTTCTCACAACCATCAACCATACATATATGTATGTAGCTTTAAATAATCTCATTTCATTAAATTTTGACAAGAGAGTAAACATCAAGATTGAAGAAGACATCATTTTGCAGATAAATTGAAGTAATAAAATATGTTTACTACCCGCCCATTTCAATCATTTTATATTATAAAATGAATCTCCAAGGACTATGACTCCTGTATCTATACCTTATATCGGCATATATACATTTAGCTCGAATCTACATTTTATATAGCTTCAAAAAACAAGCTCTTTAAACTTCAAACTTTATTTGTAAAATTCTGTCACTTCACTTCCACCTGAATGAGTTTAAGATGAAAGTGGGAGAGTCAGGTTGTTTCTCAATTTCACATTCTTACAAATAAGTATATATATTTACAATACCATCATCAGCAAAAAGGGCTCATTATGGCTTGTGTGAGTTGTTAGACAAGGAATATAAAATATTTACATACTTGCAAAGTCTAACCAGATGACATAATAATTATATACGAATATGAGTACATGAAAATCAACTAAAATGGCTAATTAAAGCAAGGCACTTGTAAGTGTCTTAATGAATCTGATAGAAGCTATACACGAATACCATCGAAATGATTTATAACAAAATTAATTTATTTTACAAACAAAATTTTGTAATTGAAATTGTCTGATGATTGTGTTTCGTCTGTTTAATTTATAAAGTTTGATTCTCGCCTCCTTCTCCTCGTTCTTATCCATTTCCAAGATCTACTTATATTAAATTCCACTAAAAGCAAATTTAAAACAAATCAATTTCATTCCATGGATCGGTACCATCATCATCATCATTTTCTGTTGGATGCGGGTAGATAGACAGGGTCGGATTGAGTAAAGATTCTGCCTCGAAGCCGTCTGCACTATTGAAACTGATTGCAGTAAACTATTCATAGTATATATTAAGGAATAAGAATGAAAGGAAAGTTGCATACAAATATCTTGATGTGAAATTAACAGCTTTATATTCCGTAGATTGTTTTTAAAAATTAATTTAATTGATCAATTGACAAAACTGTCAAACTTTTCTACTCTTCTTTCAGAATTTACCTTTGTGACACATATACTTGAAAATTGAAAGTTTTTCATAAGGTTATTGATTTGATTTAGCAGAATGTGGCTCAGTATGAAATTTTTACTTGGCGCCCCAATAGATTTTGAGCCTTTATTTGCTCCTTGATGTGCCACTTTGTTAATCCGTCAATGTGATTGAGACATGGATTTTGGCAAATATCCCAAATCTGATTTATATAATGTTCGCCTTGTTGTCTATGTCTAGTGCGTAAATGGCGAGCCTCAAGGGCTTCTCATGAAAGCTTTTATATTTTACAACAACAATGTTTAATGCTGATATAACTGAAAAATTATATTTGGCAGAATTTTAGTTTGAATTATATTATAAGAGGGTGGCATTTTGGCATGTAAAATGCCACTCTTGAGTCAAGTATATGTACCTATCTTTCATTACATTGCAATGATTTTTATTAACTTAACTTGAAAATGAATCTGTAAAATTACTTTAAGTATCTACGAGTACATAATGTAGGAATAGAATATCTATATATAGGTATCTCTTTTATAAAGAATTTGTATTTTGTATATTTTTTTTTTGTAATTGACCAGTCTAGCGTATATACATTTCCGGGATTTTTATAGTTTTTATTTGTTGATTTTCTTAGTTCAATAACTGGGGAAAAGAGTTAATGTATATATAGAGAATGAAGGGTAAAGTTGAATAAATTCTTTTTTTTTTTGCTGCAACTATTCTTTTATAATTCACTGTATAGTTGGTGTTTTTTTTCTGTTAAGGTTCAGTGATTTGACCCGCTTTGGTGATATTTTTCTTTTCTAATGAAATTGAACATACATACATATGGGTTTAAATATTTTTTAAAGGAAATTATACTTAAATTTTCAGTTTACTGAACAGGGTGAATAAGTTAAGCATGTAATGAGCCGAAAGATTGTTAAAAAAAAAAAAACAATATAACACCGGTGAACAAAAAAAAAAATATCAATTCATGGTTCAGTTTGTTATAATTTTTGTTATTTCTTCCAAAATGTACCAAATTATTGAAAATGATAAAGTTTTACCAGCTGTAATAATTAACTTTATGAATTTAATAACGGATTTTTAATGTACGAGTGATTTACTGCGTTATACGTTATCGAATAAGCACGTAAGAATGATAAGAAACACGTACCGAATAGAGTATTTATTGTACAGGGTCATTCATTTCGTGTTATCAAGTTGGTAGCGCTGGCATTTGACACCTGTCAAACTTAGCTGTCATTTGAAGTATCATAATATTAGATGAATGTTTGCCATCTACGATAATTGATCGCTTAACAATCGAACAACGCGTTAAAATTATTAAAACTTACTACAAGGTGTTGGAACAACCGATTTTTCGAACAACATTTTCTTCAGCGATGATGCACATTTCTCACTCGGTGGGTATGTAAAGAAATAAAATTTCCGCATATGGGTGATTCTCTGCCAACAGTGATTAAAAAAAAATTTGTTAAAACCAAAAATCATTGAAATTTTTTTTTTTTTTATTTTTTAGACATGGTATTAAATCACGTCCCTTATTTTGGCGGACACTTTTTGGCGGAATCAAAAAATTTTGATATCTGAATTTGTAGCTTATTAAATGCTAATTTGTTGCACAAACCAAAAATTTGTAGCTCGCATAGTTTCGTAGTTATTCAATTTTCCGCTAAAATAAGTCTGAAGTTAGCGGACAAATTCTAAAATAATACAAATTTTTAAATTTGATTGACACCCAAATTTGCAGCTTTTTAAATGCTCTTGAGTTCCGAAAACCGCGATTTTGTAGCTCAAGTGGTTTATTTTATATTCAAGTTTCCGCTAAAATAAGTCTGAAGTTAGCGGACGAAAATACGAAAACCATAATTCTCTTGGTGTCAAAAACTGTAGCTTTTAAAATGCTAATTTGTTGCGCAAGAATTAATTTTTTAGCTTTTATATATCATTTTGTATTTGCATTTTAAGTTTAAAAAGTGCATTTCCGGTAATTTGAAATAAAACGGAAGTTGGCGGACAAAATCTAAAAAAATGAGATTTTCTAAAAAAAAAATTTTGCCAGAAATTGTAGCTTTTTAAATGCTTTTTTTTGGCGCCAAGAAGAAATTTGTAGCTCTAACGGTTTTTTTATATTCATATATATTTATAGAGTTCACCTCCAATTCGAATGTTTCTTTCGAAAAAGCCCAGCTCTTTATCCATCAGAACCGGCGCGGCGCGGCAGCCTTGTTGTTCTTAACCTTTGGAGCTATGTTAACGCTTCTGTACTGGATGGTGGATTCGTGGTGGGTCTATAACTCTCCCTATAGTTGTGATTCTCAGTAAGCAGATTCATGGAAGTGTTGGTTGAATGCATCTACAATTCTCTGTGCTTCGTTTTTTGGAAGCAAGGGTCCAAGTCTTAAAAACCAGCAGCCAGTTGTTTAATCTTTGGATTATTTATAAAACTGCCAGCTGTTATTTTGATTTCGTTTCCTTTAGCTACGAATACGCTTTTAATATGTAAGATATTCTATTCCCACTTTTACTGGTTCGATGCCAGCGTTGCCGAATTGGCACGATCGTGTTTTTTTTGACACGAAAAAATTCAATATGGCGAACTCTTCTTATTTCATTTTTCTCTTCAAATAAAGCGAATTTTGAAGAAATTTTGGGAAAAATTTCTCCAAATGAAGTAAAAACTGACATAAACTCGTAATTTTTGACAATACACGAAAACAAAAAATTATTTCTTTTCATTTTGTTGTTATAATTCAACCCACAATTGAATTATATTTTTTTAAATATAAGAATTTTCGTTTTGTCCATATAGCACGAAAATGACACGGTTTATTAGAAAATGTGGCAAGGAAATTTTTGTTTGCGTGGCAACGCTGATCGACATTCTTTCCTCGTTGCTCTTGTTTTACACTGCAGCATTTTCGCTCAACTTTTTCTGGTGCACCTATTCTTTTTCTAGTGTGGTTGCTGGCAGTGTTGTCACTTTCAAATTTAAAACCGTGGTAGATTGAGGTAAAAATAGTAGTAGATTCGGATTTTGTGTGTTAGATTGAAAAATCAATTTTTGCCTTTTTGGTAAAATTTTAGATAAAAATCATATACTTCTGTAGTACTTCACCAATGCCCGATATCCAGGGCCGGCCTCAGCCAAACTTGCGCCCTGTGCAAGATTTGTAAAAAGCGCCATTTTTTATATTTGCACACATACATACACATGGCAAATGGTTGTACATATTTGTTTGCGCAAGATCGGATTAAATTTTTTTTATCGCCCAAAAAAAAAAAATGGATATCGCCCAAATTTATATATTTTTCCATATCTTAAGTAGGAAATATCGCCCAAATATTTTCAACATTAATTGTTTTTGTAAAATTTGGGCGTTATTTCTTCAATTTTGGGCGATATTTCCAAACTTTTTTTTTTAATTTGGGCAGTCTTTCCTAAATTTTGGGCGATATTTCCAAAGTAAAATTTCAATGATAAGATAACCTTCAAAAAATCATGGCATGAGGTTTTTCTGGATTTTTTTTGGGCGATATTTCCAATTCTGGGCGTTATTTCCCATTTGACTTTTAAAATTGTTTTTTGGGCGATATTTCCAAATCGATTTGGGCGTTATTGCCTAATGCCGAATACATTTTCTTGCTCCTGGTCATGCGCTCCCAGAATTTTGCGCCCTGTGCATTTGCACATCTTGCACATATGGGTGGTCCGGCCCTGCCGATATCTATATTTACTTAATTATGTAATTTTTTTTCAGGATATACTATACGAACTTTCAATAATATCGCCATTAAAAAATGTACTTATATTAATCTTATTTTTTATTAAAAAACCTGCTGCTGACATTTTTGAAATTTAATAAAGGAAAAATTCTACTATAAGCAGACAAATATCCTAGTCTAATTTTTAAAATTTTAACGTTAGTTAAAAAGTTTTCCTTTAATATTTTTAATAAAAATATTATATTCATCAAGCATTTTTCAACTATAACAGGTTGAAGAAATATAGCTAACGAATTTAGCTAAAGCTTAAAAGTTTGCGAGGCTAAGTACTTTATTAAAAAATCTAGCCAAATTATTTTGTTTATGGAAAATAGTAGTCAAATTTTCTATCTTTGACGAAGAAGTAGTAGATTTGAAAAATCGTCAAAAAAAGGTTGTAGACCTACCACAATTGTGGTAAAGTGACAACACTGGTGGCACATGCGTCCTTGGCACAAAATAATAATTTGTTTTCACTTCAAATTTAACAAAAAGACTAATTAACTTACATTATTGAAGATAATGAATTAAAATTCTTCTCATCATTATGGTTTTCTTTTGAAATTATTGCCATTCAACTTCATGTTTGTTGACTCTATAATCCACACAAAAAAAAATAACCTTGAACTTTAAATCGGAAGAGGCTTAAAAGCATGTATTAAAAAAAATTCAACCTTGACTACCTATATTATTCAACTTTAAAGCAGTTGAAAGTTTTAACATTTCATGTTCCAACAACAAAGAGCTATGTTATGTACGTACTTTAAAACTTGATGCCACTGTTTTCACCTAAAAAAAAAAATCCAAGGACTTTCAATGCAATATAACCTTGAAAGTATATGAATTTTCACAATAATTCTAGGACATATAACCAGATGAATGTAGAGTAAAAATTCTATCACATTCTCTCCATAATATCTTTACTATATGCTGAATATATTGCAAACTAGGTACTGTGCAACATGTTTCAGGCTGATAAGCAACATTTTCTCTATTAAATTCTCTTGTCAACATTGGTACAAAAATTCTTTGACAGTAGGTACTGACATTTCATTAAAAAATAAAAACAATAAAAAATCACTTTCATCGTTTGCTTCATTCATATTGTTGTATGTATTTTCAAAAATATAAAAACAAAAATAAAAGTCACCGAAAAGAAGAGAGTAATATGGTGGAGAGAAAGAAAAAAAGCCGGAGAGCATGCGAATAACAAACCAATTTCAATTATTTTGTATATTTCTTCCTTATATGGAAATGTAGTTGAGTAGGTCAGCCAGAATGCCTGCCACCGTCACTAGCCCCATCGAACAATGGGTTGGGGTAGGTTAACAGAACCCCAAAAACAACACAACAGTTCTCCATATATTTTTGATTATGCGTGCGTTTATTTGTTTGTATTGTATACATCTATATGAGAGTGAGTGTTTTCGTTGGTATTTGTGAACGTTGTTCTCACTCTCCTTGACCTTCAAAAACAACGCAACAACAATAAAATCCTTGTGCGAAACATTCTCCGCCATCGCCGCCAACGTAAGGTGAAGTACTAAGTGAACTCTCCAAGTCTCCACCAGCATCATCCGTAAAAGGAGCAGTATCCAGAGCATCACTTGCACATTTCTCTCTCCCACAATATAGTACTTCTATAGTTTAGTTTGTCTATGTTAGGAGCTACAAAACTCTATTTTGTGTATAAACATCGTGTCGTGTCTAGAATTCTAGGTGAAAGATGCGATGGATGAAATAAACTTAATCAGGATATACTATTTTCTGTTGCGCTCTCGTCCTTGTCAATCGTGGTGACACACTGACAGAGCTCGGGTCGATATCTCTGTATCTATTATCATTACACATCTCTTCTTCGCAGGATGGGTTTTGTGTTTGTTGTTTTTTTTCGGTCATCCTTTTTGAAATCGGAATTCGTCCTTTTTGAATAATTTATGAATTTTTTTTGTTGCAATATCCTTGCCGTTAATTGAAAAATCATTGAAAAAATTCTCTCTTAACTTTTCAATTTGACATCCCGACAAAAAAAAAAAAGTGTTCATATGGAAGTTTGATTTCCAAAGGATAAAAAAAGGATTAAAATGTGAATGATGCACGTTGGATCAGTATCTCTGACGACCATTATTTGCAATTCCACAGTGTCAGTGAAATTATGTGATGCTGAGGGTGGGATATGTATTGATTTTTTTTTGTTCAACCAACAACAAGGATAATATTTTCTCTCTTGGGAAAAATGTTTTCAACGAATGGAACTACTATACAACCAACAGACAGGGTTAATTTTTTTTTACAAATCCAAAAGATTAGTGAAGGAGAATAAAGGAAGGAAATTGGAAAAGTAAAAAAAAATAAAAAACAATACAAAAAATTCGTATAAAGGAAATGGGATTTCTTTTTTTTTTTTGGTGAGTGTGTGAAATGTATTACGTTTACGATTGATCTATTCAAGTGAAAAATATTGATATGAACAAAAACAAAATAATAGAAAATCAAAAGAGTTTTAAAAGTGAACAAAGTGATGATGGTGCGCGGAGGTGCAGTTCGAGTTCAATGTTGGTATGATTTTAAGTGTAGAGACTTTAGTTTTGATGACGTTTTCGATTATTAATTCGGAAGAACTATTTATTCTACATGTACAATCGAAAAGGGCATTTTTGCTTTAAAGATAAATTTAATAATTTTGAAATTGATCTTGTGTGGTTTTTCTTATTTTTAAGTCAAGTTCAAGTAAGCGGAGAGATTTTGAAACGTTCGTTCCTGAGCTTTTATTTTTGATTTAAAATTATTAGATTTGTGAGTAAAATGTCAAACTGTTCCCTGTTTCCCATTTTTAATATCTCACCAGAAATTGCTAGGCTTCTTCTGCATTTTTTTCAACTGACAAAATACGTATTTTGATGAGACAAACATTTTAATTTTGGAAGTTTAATTCACATCATTTCAAAAGAGGACACCAAACTAGAGCTTAGAGTTAAAGAGTCTTTTTCTTAAGTAACCAAATTGCGCTTCATTTATAAATTTGTCCAAATTCACGTTGATAAATAATTGTAAAAGCAATTCTTTGAAATGTTAAGTCAACAGGTAAATTAAAAGGTACCGCAAACGAAGTTGGTTAAAATAAAAAGTGCTATTATGTGAAATTGTTTCATATTCAAGAATTTCATGTTGAAACAACTTGACAACAACTTAACTTTTTAATTTAACTACACAATTTTATCAAAAAGTGCCGTTTTAATTAACCACGAATGTCAAAATTGAATGTTGGAAAGGTCAAACTTTCTAATTCGTCTGCAAATTTATATAGGTAAAGTTAGCACCTTGTAAATTTAAGGAGACACTTGTTAAAATTGTACCTGATATTGTCTGATATTTTCTGGAGCTAAAAAAAATCATTATATGGGTGATTCTCTGCCAACTATGTGATTTTTTAAATTAAAATTTTGCTAAAATTAAAACTCTTCAAAAATTATTTTTTTTATTTTACGTAGGCATAGTATCAAATCTGTAAAAGCATTTTACTACAACTTTTAAGAAACAATAAATATTTTGAAAAGTACTAAATCTCGAAGGTACGGCACTGACACTATTTTTTGTTTTTGAATTTTAAGGCGTTCTAATTATTTTTGGCAATTTTTTTGATGAGGTTCTGATTTCTGAATCCCTTATTATGTTTTGGCGTTTTAAAATTTGAAAGGCAATTACATATTTCTTCAAAATTGTATATTTTTTAGTTTTTGAAATTTGTCTATCTATCTGCATCTATGGCACAGATCTGATTTTATGTTTTTTTCTGAAGTACTGGTTCCATTCTAAATCGAAAAAATAGCAGGATTTTTAGCACTATTGCTAGAAATTATACAATTTAAATTCATTATGAACTTGTATACCACGGAACTGACATCCACGGTACTGACATTAAGGCTTTAAAATACCCTCACATTTCACTGCTTCTGAGAAGAAAAAAATTCAGATTTAATTTTTACTTATATGACTTTAAAAGAAATACAAATATTCTAAAAATCACCCAAAAAAATTTCATAACACGCTTGAACAACACTGCCACGGTAATTTTGTGACACAAATTTTTAGAATAAAAACACTGCCCTCTTACAACACAATTACGATAGTAAAATAAATTTGTTTTTGTTGATAATAAATAAATAGTGTTTCTTTCAAACGCCACCACACAAGAAATCTTTCGAATTAAAAAATAAAATGAAATCAGGGGACACTATTCGATTATTATTATTTATTTTAACTTGGTATTGTTAATCAAGTAACTATTCAACTCAAACTTCTCTAAGAATGACATTTTTATTCAGTGATGCATTTTAATAGAAAATAATAGATTTAATTGGAAAAACCAGGATGGACATGCCACGGTACTGACATATTGGCTATTTTTTTTCAATTCTTGGGGAAAGGGTATAGATAATTTTTAAACAATCTCTAATGTAAATTGTAGTACAAACTTATTTTTACAACTCCAACCAGAAATTCATGAGAAAATTTTACATTAAGTTACAAATCAAGCACTGGACACAAAAAATCACATGTTGGCAGAGAATCACCCATATAACCATTTGACTTTTGAGTGACGTGAATATTCAGGATCGTTATATATGTACTGCTGAAATAAGATAATGGTAAGGCATAACTATCAGATTTCTCAATTATATTCTGCAAAAAAAAATGGAAGAAACATTTCGCTGAATATATGCCAGTATGACTGAAATCCACTGAATATAACTTTTCTTCATTCTTCAGTTCACCAAAAGAGACTTAAATATTATTTAAATTAAATTTCAAAATCCATCCACAGATAGAATTCATACTTTAGCTTTTATCGGCCGTAATCCTATACAGGACTATCGTACTTGACGCAAGTTTTGGAGTTGAGGTCACTATATATATGTAATTACATTCAAAATCTGAATTTTTGTTCATGGTTTTGCAAGTCCATAAGACATACTGTGGAAGCCACAAAAAAACGCAGCAAGTACTTAACTGGTGGCTGGGAAAATTATTTTTTCAAACACAAAAAAAAAATATTGTATCGTTTGTGTAGGTTGTAGAATACTAGAGTTATGTAAAAAGACAGGATCGAACTGGGAGTCAAAGGGCCTCTCGGGAATTTAAGAAAAAGGGCCACAAAATAGTAAAATGAGTAGGAGTGAAAAAGAATTAGCTCCAAAAACGATGATAAAAAATTGTTTTGTTGTGTAATTGAAGCTATAAATTGTCTGAACCGAAATTTCTATTGTGTATTTGAGTTAACAAAAAACGTGACTTGATTTTTTAAAACATTACTGCAATAATGGAAATTTTATAATTGATGTTATTTATACTTCTACCGAAACTTTGAACGTACTCACAGCAATCGAAATATCGTAGAACTCATAGCTATGTGGGCTTCCTGAGATCTTTTGTTGCCACAGAAGCTGTAAAACCCTTAGAAATCAATTTTTATGAAAAAGTTTTCTTTTAAAATGACAGAAAGTACGCCGAGACTTTCATGCTCTTTTTCTTCTCCCAGGGACCCACCGGAAAAAATCTGGGTTGCCCAGTCCGCTCCTGTAAAAAGATGTCGAGAGATTAAATAAAACGACCACGTTAAGTTAAAGACAAGTAAGAAGTATAATATATAAGTACAAAAGATAAAGGTTACAGAAAATACATTGCAAAGTGATTTAAGACTTTATTTTGTAACTAATTGTGTAAGGGGGCGTTGGGTGTAATTAGTGTTGACACTTATTTATTATTATATTTAACACAGGTTTTTCTTTAAATCTATTGCTCGGTAGAAAAAAAATTATAAAACATTTAGAATTGTTTAAGTTACAATTTTTTTTTCTTTATCTATAGATACTTTAAAAAAAATTTGATGGTTTTTGGAATATTTATAACAAAATGAACTTCAGCCATTTTTACCCTTTCTCCTTACAAAATTTTGGGCTAGTCCAAATTTGCGATTCTTTTATTTCTTCTTTTTTTTTATTTTCCTAGGCTATAAAAATGTACGTAGATATTTAAATAAAATACGTTTCAATATTTAGAAAATTTACTCAGATTCTCATGTGGATTTCTTGAATTTTGAGTGTTTTGTTGTTTCTAGAATGTTTTGAAATATTATAAGTACTTAATGCTTAAAGAAGCACCAACATTTTATTAAAGTGCTTTATAACTTACGTATATGAACATTATCTGCTTGCCATTTTCCTGATGACAAATAAATACAAGCCATTCACCAGCATTGTCCTTGAATTTCATATCGGATAATATATCACTTTAAGTACCTATAGTTATATGATATGAAACGATAAGCTTATAATTATGCGCCTGCAAAAATAGCTATATAACATATAAAAAGATTGTCGGTAATATTGTAAAAATATGTATAAAATTTTATCGCTTCCATCAGTATAAGTATATATCCTTAAGGACTGAATATATTATATTTCCTCCCATTTTGATATGAATCTTCTTTAAAAAAAAAAAAACAACATCAGAAACCTCACAATCTTTGTTTTATTTCAAGGATTATTTTTCCTTTAAGGGAGGCCAAAAAAAAAACCAAAATCAAATTTGTTCAATAATATGACAATAAAAGGAGATTAATTTTTAAATTTCTCCCAATGACTGATTAAGCTTTGTGTGAAATTGGTTGATTTGTGTAATAAATAAATATTAAAAACCTATATGTAATATGGGTTTACCTATTTTTAAAATAAATTATAAGTACATAAAAGGATTAAATTTATACCCTATAGGTGTTAATCATTTTTTGAATACTTCTATTTTAATGAGAATTACTTATATTTTTTTGTATTTATACAGGGTGTCCTGGACCTGGTTTGAAGTATTTTAGGGTATGGTTCTTTACTATTTTTTTCTGCTACCGGTTTTCCCAAGTATCATAAAATCTATAATGGGTTTTTCCACGATCTTGTTATTGATTTTTATTTTTGTTACGTTCATAAGAAAAAAATAGTAAAAAATTATGTTTACTACGCATTTTCTCGAGAAAATCGATCTCAAAGTCAAAAAATTATCAAGGGCAGGAAAAATGGAACAAGCTTGAAACTGGATAACTTAAGACTGAGACAAGATATTAACTTTATTTAAACGCAGTTTTAAAAGCTAATATTTCTTCAAAAAATAAAGTCCTAAACGAAGTATCTAACACTAGAATTAGCAGAGAAATTTTTGTTAACATGGCGTCAGGGTACACCAAAGTAAGCGTTTTCTTAAATCCACGATAAATGATGTATAAATTGGAGATATAACTGTACTCTAAAACGATTTTTTTTCTTAGAATATAACCACACCCTAAAATACTTCAAACCAGGTCCGGGACACCCTGTATACAAAAATAAAACATTTTAATTAAATTCAAATATACATATTTCAATTGGAATAACTTAATTCGTTTAGCACATAAATAGCTTTCATGTTTGTACCTATCGATTGTTAAATGAGAGATATGAATCAACAAACAATCCATAATAAACCAAGTCAAATTCAATGTAATTGAATAAACTGATTTCCCCCCTCTTCATAACTCCTATAATATGTATAACATTTATCCCACATCTGAATTTATCCACATCACTCTATTCAAACAGCGAGTGGTGGATTAGGTAGATACATATAGATATATTTATTTCTTCCGTTTAACACTCCCAGATTGCCCAAATACAGGAGATGAGATATAAAATTAAAAAAAAAAAAAAAAAAAATAATTCTCAACTCGTGTCAGATAAATATCGTTCATCTCATAACGTTCTCCTCCACCAGAAGATTGAATTCATTCATCTTAATCGTTGTTGGAGCTAACATGAAAGCTTAATCTTGTTTTGGTTTTTTTTTTTTTATTATTATTTTTAAAGACTTTTATCAACATATGCCTTGCTTGCGGCTAGTGGCGTCGTTTTTATTTGTGTGAGTTTATAGGGCACGTGTGTATATCAAACAAAAACACCAACATCAAAAAAATTTAATGGTATTTAAAGAAGGCACATAGACACATACCTAAACTTAACTCTTTGAAAAGATTGTCATGAATGGCTTAAATACATATAGAAGATCTTAGATTTGGCAATTTTTCTACATTAAGGCTGTGTCCGAATTGCGTTAAAATGTTGGTTAAAACTTGACGTTTGGTTAAATTTTGACACTAGCGTGGTGAATAAAATGGGTTAAAAATAACCCAGCTCCAGAGCAGGTTAAAATTTGACACAAATGGTTAAATTTTGACGTTTCTCAAGAAAGACAGAAAATTGAATTTGAAATTATTTTTAAAAGTGCAACAATGGACAATGGAAACAATCAATGTTATGAATTTTGAATTTTCATGTGCATGTACACATACCTCGCGCAGACGGTTGCTTTGTTATTGCAGTCCTCGTAATAATACGCTGATATTTTAAAAAATATACAAGAATTAATAAAAAATTGTTATTCATCTTGCAAAATGCATGCCAATTGGTTGTTTTGTTTTGTTTTATTTTTTAGTTTGTTGACAGCTGTGAACTAGTGTTCGCAGACTGCATAATCAAGCCATACACAATAGGATTTTTTCCGTAATGTTTGGGGATATAATCGATGCAAAACCTTTAAAAGTAAATAAATTTAAAAAAATTTTACTTTATTCGCGTCGAATTTTTATTTTGATACATTTCAAGCTGGATTTTGTATAAAATATTTATTTTCTGTAATAATAAAACACATTTGTGGTTAGGGAAATTTCTTTAATATTGCGGGAATTTTAACTAAAAATCCCATTTAACCCATCCTATTTTAATCCAGTTCGGACAGCAAAAATAAAAAAAATTATCCCATTTTAACCAAACGTCAAAATTTAACCAGTGGTAGAAAATTTCAACGCAATTCGGACACGGCCTAAAGCACAAAATATTAGGCTTATATCGAAATAATACAATGATTCCAAAATGTTAAACCTATAATATTTTTATTTTGATTGACTCTTTGGTATTTATAACCTCTCTTGGTATAATTTTGTTTCATATCCTTCCTTTTGGTTGAGAAAAAAGAAATTACATCAGAATCAATAAAGTCGTTTTCGAAAAAAGTTAGGTTTTTCTATCTTTTCTTATTAAGTCTTTGGGCTTAATTATGCAAATAAGAAGCATATCGGACCGACTTAGGCCCTGTTTGAATTGTATTAAAATTTCGATTATTTTGTATGGGAGATTAAATTTTGACATTATTAAAAATTCACCTCATCGTCGCGTCGGTGTAAAAATTAAACTTTGGATACAATTTATTGCGATTTTAATTTAATAAAACACGGCCTTAGGTTTTATTTTCCTGAAAACTCTAATTTCTGATTTAAGCTTTATTCCCAAACTTCGATAATATTTCATTAAAGTTAAATTTTGAGTTCTTTTTTTGTTATGAATACAAAACTTGCACTTAAGAAGGTACTTTTAGATTTTAGTTATAATTTTAAAAATTGAACAACTTCAAGCGACTCGACTGACTGTTTTACATAAATCTAGCAACAAAGTAATTGCATCTACAATATAATATTTTCACCACTTTTTTTTTATCCGTAACTTCATCCACTGGCTTTCAAGTTGGTTTATGTTCATTCTGACATAATACAAGTTACAGAATAAATTAAATCTAAAAAACCAGCAACGAACGCAATACGTAAGTACATACATATGTTTATATGATACGTGTGTACTACGTTTGCTGCAGTGATTCTATACATTTTTCCTAAGGAGTAGACAAAAAAATCGTTGTCAGTCGCCTGTGTGGTTCAGTTCGGTATGGCTTAAAGTGTGCACACAAACAGTGCATTTAATGTGGGGTATAAACTGTATCTGTTGTCCACAATCCACATGTGGTCGTGCGGTAACTTGAATTTTCAAATATTGGAACTCGAAATATATATGTATAAAAAAACGATATATACTCGTACATACATACGTTGGTTGGTTTGGCTTCTCTCACAGATAGGTACAGAAGAATCTCAGAAAGATGAACGGTTCTAAAAGATGAACAGCTCAGAAAGATGAACGGAAAATTTTCACTTTTCAGTGTTCAAAAAGATAAACGGGTTAAAATTTTGTACTCGAAAAGATGATTACTTTATTCCCAACATAATTTTTTACTTCTTCTTTGCCTTTAGTTCCTCCTGAACAATACTTTTGAGCTTGTTTTAATTTGTTATGTAAATAATTTTTAATGTTTACTATATCTTCTACCTCAAACATACGTTGATATATATAAAAGTTGAACAATTTGAAGATATGAACGGGTCCTGTTTTATATCTGTTCATCTTTTCGAGATTCTACTGTATATGTATATTTTGTTTTGGTTTTTAGTTTCAAATGAATATAAATTTTGTTCGAACTTCAACCAATGTATGTATTTTCCAGGGCCAAGTCAATCCTTGGAAGAGCCTGAGGATTGACAAATAAAAAGGGCCATCGTAGAAAATTTGTTTTTGTGTTCCAATTTAATAGTAGCGTTTGATTATCCACATGATGTGAGCCAGCGTTGCCGCCCAAACAAAAAATGTCCATCCCACGTTTTCTAAAAAACCGTGCCATTTTCGTGTCATATGAAAAAAAACAAAATTCTTATATTTAAAATAAAACTATTCAATTGTGGGGTGAAATACGAAGAAAAATTAAAAGTTTTATTGTGTATTGTCACAAATAAAGAGTTTTAACTCCATTTGGAGCAATTTTCCTAAAATTTCTTCAAAATTCGTTTTATTAAACGTAAAACGAAAATAAAATTTTTAATTCAATTTAATTGAATTTTTACGTGCCACGATGAAATTTTCGTGTCAAAAAATCACGATCGTGTCACTTCGGCAACGCTGATCCCATCCGAATCAATTTTGTGCGTATCCCAAGTCAGTGTGCGATTGAATATCATTCCAAGATTTTTTGCAGTTGAAATATAAGATATAGGTAAATTATTTAGGAATAAATGCGGAAAGTATTCAAGATTTAAAGTTTTTCTGCTAATAACAAGGCATTTCGATTTGATTGGGTTAAGGATCAACCCATTACTTGCCGACCATCGCGAGTTTTCTTCTAAGTCTTCGTTAATTGAGTATGCTTAGTTTTCAATAAGACCAAGAGGGCAGTTTTTGTAGAGTTGCACATCGTCTGCATACATTTGGATTGAGGATCTTTTGATCTTATAAGGGAGTTCATTAATATATAGCGAGAAGAGAAGAGGTCCTAAAATTGAGCCTTGAGGGACCCCTCGAGTAGTTGGAAGGAAACTTGAAATTGTATTTTCAGCTGCTTTTAGCCATTCTCTCGCTTTAGCCATTCAGGATATAGAATATTGTAGGTCACTAGCAACGCGAGTTTTTGCGCTAACAGTCGTTTTTTTAAAGCTGTATAGAAATATATAAGCCACGCCATCGTTTTCTATAATAAGTGGCGCCTCTTTGATCTTTATATAATGCGTACCCATTGGAAAACCGTCCTTGCATGCAGCTATAACTATCTATCATGATTGTATGGTACGCATATCTGGTCGAAAATAAATTGGTATAAAAGCTTACTTTGAGTATACCTACATATGTATATAGTTGCATTTTCTGAAAATATAAATTATTCTATATACCTACCCATAAAACCTATTTAATCCTTCAAAATGAGAAAGTAATCTCTTGAATTCATTGAAAGAGCAGGCAAATTAAAATAAAACCACATTTTATTATACAGAGCTAATCTATATACGATGGAAAATTTTCCATGAATATGAACTTTTATTTTGTTTGAATAGAAATAAGTTTTATTGAAATCAAATGAAGTTTAAGTAAATCCTTTCAATTGGAACTTGAATTTACCAAAAATTTCCATTGAATTGATAGAAAGAAGATATCTTCCAATTTTTGAATAAAAATATTTGTGAAAATTCTAGTTATATCTCCCTTCACATGCTTTTCAGATGAAAAGTCATGAAATTGATACCATCAGAACTTCCACCGCGCCAATGCTGCCGGCCATTTCAAATCTTTAGAGAATTTTAAATTATCCAACTCAGTGTGTGTTTTATTTCAAGTTTTTTTTTCGGAGATACCTATACCAAAAAAGACTCCCAAAAGGCTTCCAATATCAGTTGTCATCTCATCTCTCACTAACGAGATGTCAAAACCCCAGGCCAGGCACAGTATCAACATTGATATTATATAAGAACAACTAGCTATAGGTTAGGTATATCTTCACCTGTGAGTAACCTTTTTCTTTGAGGAGTCCATAGTTTGTGTTTCTGAAAAAAAAAAAAAAAAAAAAAACTGGTTAAACAGGTCGACTGACCATACCGCATGTTAGACAGACATATACACAGTCCAGAGAGCCAGACGTATTATAAGCTACAAATACAGTCCAAGACCTAACATGCGTGCTCCCGCAGTCTTCTTCATCCATTTAACTGTCCGTTATGTGCATGCATGCAACACCAAATGCAATGACAGCATATATAGAACCTTGTATCATCTCCATACACACACAGTGCAAGTGTCAAAACGGAATGCGGAATGCCATCTATTAGAAACTTGTCCGCATTCAATGCATCAGACAGGCACACGTGTGTGCTGTGTTGTGCTCACTGCTCACTCCTGGAATCTAATTAAAATGTCAAAGGCCTTGTCCTGATGATGGTCTATTCTATCCATCGTCGGTCGGTCGTCCTCTGTCCCAATGCAGGATGTGTGTGTATATATAAAGTTTATCGGGCCATGAATAATAACAATCATAAATAATGATGTGTGTGAAGAAAATCTCAAAGAAAATATCTAATCGATAT
Organism: Epistrophe grossulariae; assembly: GCA_929447395.1. Taxonomy (NCBI): domain Eukaryota; kingdom Metazoa; phylum Arthropoda; class Insecta; order Diptera; family Syrphidae; genus Epistrophe; species Epistrophe grossulariae. Next base: position 33,404,870 of record OV839569.1, on the reverse strand, counting down.
TCTGAGGTTCTATATGATGGAAGTGACATGTTGTGATAAAAGATGGATTTTCAAAAGCTTATTTGAAATTAGATAATGATTTATTTCAACATTGATTTTAAGGATTTGCAATTGAATTAATGAAGTGATTTATAAAATTAATTTATTATCAGTACCACACGAAGAGATTTTTTACTTGATGCATTTTTTGAGAGGGGAATTTCTTAACGTAGGGTTAGGGATGAGAATTTAACTTAGAAGAAGTTTTTTTAGATGAAAGTAAGGTCACACCATGTTTAAATACGGCAAGGGGATATCAGTTAAAAAGAAATCAATCAGAATCGGCTACAGTGGAGACAGCACCTGCATTTATTCAAACTTTTCGAAAAAGTCGATACTGCTCCTTTTAGAAGCAAGTATAACAGTCGAATTTCAAGGCAAAGGTGTTAAATTAAGAAAAAAATAATATGTCCAGTCCAGTCAGTGTGGAATGTGGATATCGACTTTTACCTTACAAAAAGTGGGCGTGGTAACTATTTGTACATAATATGTTGTTTGGTTAATAGCTGAAGAAAATTAGACACATCATAATTTTACTGAAGAGCCTTATTTGTATGTGTAAATTATTTCCTAAAAGTTTTCGAAATTTGGACCAGAACTATTGATTTCGTAGAGTGAAATGATCGTCATTTAGATTTTTGTGTGAATTTCTCGAAAACGATCAGTATTTTAGAAGAAATGTCAAGACAAATATATAGTAGACCATCAAATTCCATACAAAACAAATTATAAAAATATTTTTTCGTAAGAGCAATATATTTTGAGAAAATTATGCACAAAAGGCTCCCAATAACTTACACAGCGCTGATGTGGAAAATATAGGTACAGTTAAACAAACAACTTGTAATGGGAAGTATGTGCATGTTTTTCTCAAAATCAAATTCCTCATACAAAAAAGTGTCAGAATTTTTACTGCCTAGAATTGCATAAGCTCAAATTTTTGCTAATTAAAAAAAAAAAAAACCAAAAGAAAAAGAACTGTGAAATGGAAATTACCCCACAAAATCAAAAGTATAGATTTTCAAATTAAGGACACTTTTTGGGATGTGCTTAAAGGTGACAAACACCAAATAAAAAATTTTGAAACATCTCACAAACATTTAAAAAACATTTCAGAAACATTTCTAAAGTGTTTCTGAAATTTTTCTGAAATGTTTTGAATCTAGACGCATCGCGAAACAGTTTAGTTTATGAAATGAACCTGTGTTTCCTATTCCGAAGGAAAAAAAAACCTTCAAGTGCTTAAAGAGCAGTACAAACGAGAGCAAAACTTACAGATTACTACTAAATGGATAAAATGAAAAAAAAAACAAAAATTTCAAAAACATTTCTGATATATGTGTTTCAAACAAATGGGAAACATTTCAGAAACTTTTTTTAAACAATGTTTCATGAAATAATGATTATGTGGACAGATTATGACGAATGATGGTGTGGACAAACCTTTAGATATCAAATCAATGCTCTAAAATGAAATTCAGCTTTGTCGAAATCGAACTCAAGATTTTTGTCAAACTTTATAAGGAAATAGAAAAAAGTGGGTTTTGTCTGTCTGCTGGCTACAGCCTAAACAGGTAGATCGTTTTTTAAATTTGGTACCTTTTATTTGGTATTTGGACAATACACGACACTTTTTTTTTTTTCATTTTTAAGAACCAAAAATAACAGTAGTAGGCCGGCGGCGTCATTGGGCCGTACTTCTTCCGTGATGATCAAGACCGGCACGTTACTGTGAATGGGGATCGCTACCGTTCAATGATAACCGAATATTTTTGGCCCCAATTGGATGATATGGACTTGGAGGACATGTGGTTCCAACAGGACGGCGCCACAAGCCACACAGCGAATGTCACAATCAATCTATTGGAAACCAAGTTTGGAGAACGTGTTATCTCACGAAATGGTCTAGTCGCTTGGCCGCCTCGGTCGTGCGATTTGACGCCGTTAGACTATTTCCTGTGGGGCTACGTCAAGTCTGTGGTCCATGCCAACAAGCCAGCGACGATTGATGAACTTCGTACAAATATCGAACGTTAAATTGCAGCAGTATCGGCCGATTTATGCTTGAATACCGTCGAAAATTGGGTTCAGCGTCTGGACTTCTGCAAGCGTGCCCGTAGTGGCCATGCAAAAGAAATCGAGTTCCATATATAATGGCATCGAACGTACTTTCACAGGAATAAAGAATTTCATTGATATCCAAAACCGTTTTTGTTTTATTTAAAAAAACTTTTATTTTTTCCAAAAATGGCTTCCCAGATTTTTTAAAATTCCGTAACTTTTATTAGGTTTAGGCTACCTCTTGGTAAAAGAAATCCCAAAAATGTTTGATAATGACACCTCTTATATATACCCATTTATTTAATTTTCTAGGGTTGGGGTCATAATTATGTATTTGTCAAAATTCGGTTTCCAAAATTCTGTAAATCTAAAATTCTGAAAATCCAAAATTCTATTTTTCAAATTTCTTAAAATCCGTAATTCTGTATTTCAAAATTCTGTATTCCAAAATTCAAAGTAAAATTGTGTTTTATAATTAACAGAATTTTGAAATTTAAGATTTTTGAATACAAAAAATTGTTTATACCTACTAGCTTTCATTAGATTACAAATTAGTTAATTTTAAAATTTTCAGAAAATTTTTTAAAATTTCGCTTTAAAATTCGATTCAATATTGATTGTTAATATATGGATTTCTTTTATTATTTCCGTTCGAAACTTATTTGTATGTATGTTAAATTTTTTTTAACATAAGTGTCGAATTAAGATGGTTTAAAACTTTTACTGGTTATTCTAGTTCAACGTGAAAATCTAAACTAATTTTAAGTCTTTTTTGTTGGTGTTGTCCATAAAAGGTGTTTTCAAGTTTCAAGTATTCCAAGTACAAATAACAAAAACTATTGCTATCAGCAAAACGAAAAGAAAATTTGCGCATCGACGGTTTTATATTTAAAAAAATGCAAGACTAATTAAAAGATTAAAATAATTATAATAAACATTTACAATGCAGAATTTCAAAATTTCCATAGTTTTTGATTTACAGAATTCTGAATTTAAAAAAATTTTATACACAGAATTCTCGATATGCAGAAATTTGGAATACGGAATAACAAGGTTAGAGATTAATGGAATATATAAATATGTTCATACAGAATTTTGGAATACAGAAAACGGATTTTTTCGATCAAATTTTGTATGGGAAAAGTTTTGAAAAACTTTAAAAGCTCTATATCTAATAAAATTTTCAAAAAAATTAGTTTTTGGATTTAAAAAAAAATTCCATTTTTTTTTGAAAACTCAATATTTTAACAACGATTTTTATTAAATTTAACAACAATTCATGTTTCAACATTATCTAGCAGATTTTCAACAAAAATTATTCCTTTATTCGAAATTAATGGGGCATTCCATACAACTGTTTAAAAATGGTTGAGAAAAATTTTATTTTTCTCGAAAGCTGGTTCCACGATTTTAAATGAAATTGTCTGTGTACCTACTAATATTGGTCCGATTTACAATATTTTTAAAACAAATTTTATGGGAACGTATACGCACTTTTTTTCATTATCAAAACAATTTTTCATTTATAATTTACAGAATTTTGGAATACAGAATTATGGATTTACAGAACTTTTAAAAAATAGAATTTTGTATTTTCAGAATTTTAAAATACGGAATTTTAGATTTACAGAATTTTAAAATACAAAAGTTTGCCACATAAAGAATTATGAACCAACCAAAATGTTATATAAAATCATTATTAACGGTACGTCTCATAGAAATTTTTTTTTGATTTTCAACTACCTCATTATCTGCTCAACCGATTTAAATTAAATTTAAATTTTGCTATACAACAGCCTGTTATAAACAAATTTTGGATTTAAAAAAAATTGCCTAATAATTTTTTGAAAATTCGATATTTAGAAAATGGATGGATGATTTTTCTTTCAAACTCTCCATCAAAAAGAACAAAGAAAAGGCGTTCCCTTTTTTTTCTCTTAAAATTTTGTACAAAATTGTGTGTTTGAAAAATAGGTTTTTTAAAAAACTGCTTCCACGATTTTGAAATTGTATTTATCATAAATTTAGGTTTGTTAAAGAAATCAGATGGAGTACATCGCGTGTCAAAACAATGTCAGAAATTCTTTACTAAATTTATTTTTTGTGGATTTTTAAAAATTTTGTCAATTAAATCAATGAATTCCATGCAAGCATATTTGAAACAAGGTGTTATATTTTTAATTTTTGTGAAATTCCATAATACTGCTTTAAACTTAACTACGTTTTTGGCCGGTGACATGAAATATAGGCTCCCATAACTAATTTATTTTTTTTTAAAATCAGATGAAAAAGTTTACCAGATTCAGAAGTTCGTCTATTTTACTTTATTTATTTTATTTTATTTTATTTAATTTTATTCAATTTTATTTAATTTCATTTTATTTTATTTTATTTTATTTTATTTTATTTAATTAAATTTTATTGAATTTTATTGAATTTTATTTAATTTCATTTTATTTTATTTCATTTTATTTTTATTATTTTATTTTATTTTATTTTATTTTATTTTATTTCATTTTATTTTTATTATTTTATTTTATTTTATTTTATTCCAAAATCATTTAAAGTCTAATAACAACTGAATCGATTCTCAATAGAATTTAATCTATCACTCACTTAGCACAAAATTCAATCCTCATTTTATTCGATTTTCATGTTTTCAGTGAAGATTGAGGAATTTATTTGCAAATCATTTGTTTCAATTTGTTTTCAATTTAAAATCAATCTGACAATCCAATAAGAAAAAAAAACACATAATCTCTATCATAGGTACAATGCAAAGTTCTGTTATCAAAGTTTATACATGTATGTACATAGGTATATTTCTGTGGATAGCAGATATTCATTTTTTCCAATCACTTAGTATTATGTACATGTATCATCATAGCAATTGAAGAACAATTGTTCAAACATTTTATATTTTGTTCGAGAATATAAAAACATTTCATCCACAGAAACAAACAAACATACACAATACTTTTTGTTTTATAAGAAGAGATGGAAAAGAAAAAAAAACAAACGAAACAATATTTCACGTGGCACACGTATCGTCGTCGTACATACAAAATGAGAACATTGACATGTCACGTATTTATAAATGACGATTGCAAAAGTAAAGCTGTCGTTTTTTTTTTTATTTAATTTTTTTTATTATTTTGAAAGAATGCTCCCAGGATTTTGTCCTCAATCTGTTTTCAAATAGAAAAAAAAAAATAAATAAAAAAAGTAAAAAATTTTTTTAACCCATTTTCGAAGAAGAACTTTTGAAGGATTTAATGATAATTCTGTGACCTGATTTTGATTGTTTCTATTTAGTATGAATGCGAAGAAGATGTCTTCCTTTTTTTTTTGTATTTACTCTGTTTTTCTGTATATTATCCTTGAAACCGAGAAAGAGAACAAAAGTTTCATAATTTAACTTTAGGTATATGTATTTTTGTATATATAGAAAACCCTTTAGGAAGAGACTTAATGGTTGCCAATTAGAATCATGTTGCCAGAGTTTAATTAAGATGCTTGATGACACATTTAAAGTTCCTTTCATCGTATAATTCCCTATAAGTTGACTTGTAAAATTATAAAATCTTGTCGTTCTTGGCAGCGAGGCAAGGAATTACTATATACATATTGTATAAATCTTAAAGGATGGATGGGAATTGTATATAGGATGTAGGATGGAGTGTGTAGGTTGTCAATGACTTTTCATGCATGGCGAAGCAAATTCCTTATTTTTTTATATTTGTAGGATTACGCTTGAAAAGGTTATTTTGCACAAAACATTCAATGGTATACATAATACGTAATGCATCAATTTGTCATGAAGATGTGAGTCTTCTTTGTAAACATTTTTATTGTTAGGAACTCATGGGGTAAGTCATGCATTAATTTTGTGCACAAATTTTTCAAAAACGATTTTTTGGTATTTTCTTTACAAATAAAAATGATGACTTCAAGGAGCGAGAAATTGTTATAATAGAAAATCAAGGTTTTGGTTGTTAAACCATTCTGAGTTCACTGAAGTATCTATTGCAGGATTTTTTTTTCATTCAGGATTTTCCTAGACTTGAACAAATACAAATAAAATACACGACTGGGTCGCACGGACTTGTTTTTATGTGCGATCATACTGTGGTTTTAAAGTCTGAATATTGATCTGATTTTAAATGACCGTAATTAGTTATGGGTGGATATATTTTATGTCACCTGCTTAGAAAAATATAATAAGTTTATAAGGTAGTATTATGTGAGTACACATGTAAATATGAATAATGTATCACCGCGGTGCACATATAAGCATGCATGAAACTTACAGTTTTGACTGAAAAATTGTTAAAAAAAATAAATACAGTCGACTCTCCCTAAGTCGAATTTTCACGAAACAATAAAGAGAATAAATAAAGGTTAATATATGTATATAAAACAACCAACAACACAAAGAAAAGGATAAAAATCCTTTTTTTATTTTTGCGTTGTAACTTTTTAAAAACTGTATCTTTTTATAGAAGTATACCAGGGTTATGAATAGGAAGAAACGCGAAGAGCTGACGATGATGGTACACGCGATGCTCACATATGTATGTATATACATATGTATTAAAGTTTTGATGGTTCGTAGTTATACTATACCCAAATACGAATTCCGAAGGGGTAATAATTTTTTTGTGCTAAACAAAATTCGACTTAAAAGGTGAAAAAAGATGCCAATAATCGAGAAAATGTGTTCGAATTAGAGAGAGTTCGACATAGAGAATGGATTTTGTATGGAAAATTGAAGGGAATGATAAAACATGGCGAAATAATTCGAGTTAGAGAGAAATTCGACTTAGAGAGAGTACGGCTTACGGAGAGTCGACTGTATTATTAGAAATAAATTGATTAAACAACCTCTGAAATTGATTTTACACAAAAGTGATGTAAACAAATCTCAATTTATAAGAAAAACAATTTGAAAATTTTTTTAAAAATAATTTTTGTATGCCTACATACAAAATATGAAAACTTAAAAAAAATTGGTACGCCATTTTTTAGTGTTTATTATTGCAGAGTTATAAAAATTAATTCTGAAAAAAAATCATCCACCCATTTTCGAAATATAGAATTCTCAAAAAAACTACATATTTTGAATTTTTTTTGAAAAATTCTAAATTTATTTTTTTTGAAAATTTTGATATGCAATATTATTCAAATTTATTAGCAGGTCCTGTGTAAAAAATTTCATTAAAATCGGTTTAATAAATTATGAGATAGCTAAAAACCAAAAAAAAAAAAAATGGTTCAATGAGAACTCTATCTAACTATCTAAACTACCGTCTACCATATTTGAAAAAAAAAATATGCAAGTTGACATAAATTTTTTATCAAAATCGTAGGAGTAGTTTTGAAAAAAAAAAATAAGATTTTCTTTACCGGTTTTTAAAGACTTGTATGAGATGTACCGTTATTTTTGGTTATAAGAATAATTTTAATTCAAAATGTGCTAGATAATGTTAAAAAACTTCTGGATGCCAAGTTTGATAAAAATCGATCAAGTCGCTTTCGAATTATTAATTAAAAAAAAAAAAAGTTGAAACTTTTTTAAAATCCAAAAAATTAAATTTTTGAAAATTTTGTTATACAATACTTTAAAAACTTTTTGAAACATTCTCCACAAAAAAAATTGATTAAAATCAGTTGAACCATTTTTGAGAAAATTGAAAATCAAAAAATGGTTCTATGGGAGGTACCATTTATAACCATTTTTCTGTTTTTTTTATAAGATGGTAGCCGTTTTGAAAAAAAACTGATTTTTTTTTCTAAGTTGTGGGCACGTTTTTGAGAAAAATAAGATTTTCATTATTTGCTAAAAAAATTTGTACGGTAGGTATCGTTATTTTTGGTCCGACAAAAAAACGAAAAAAACGTGTTGGGGGAATGCCCAAAAATCTGTAGGTACCAAGTTAAAAGAAAATCGACCCAATCGTTTAGGATGCAACTGAAAGGACAGGACAGACAGACAGAATTGCGAGACCCATTTTTTTCAAGTTCACTATCATCGCAATGTAAAGTTTGATCAAAATCTCGAGTTCAATTTTTTTACAAATCCATAACTTCCTATTAGTATAACTATACATAAATGGCATGTAAAAATACTATAGCAGCAATAAAACAACTTAAAACCCTTGAGCAAAAACCTACAAGCCATGAGTTGTGAATTAAATTTATTTTATTTGTATACAAACTAACAGTAAATTTTTTTCAATAAATTAATTTATCTTACAAATAATTGATGCTTATAATATCGATTTAATTAGATATTGTAGATAATTTTGGTCTTGGTTGTTGTAACTCAAATGCTTTAAAAGGCGTCACTTCTGACCTACATTCATTTCATATATTGATTTAATTAGTTAATTCTTTTATGTTTCACAACAACAATTCCTTTTTTTAATTGGAAAATGATTCTCCAATTAAATCTACTTCTCCCCTTAAGGTATAGTTCAAACTAAAACCATTAATCCATGTTAAACTTCATTTTATATAAGTTTAACTGTTTAACTCAAGACTGTTTGTTCCTTAATATCTCCTTTGGTACCGTGAGACTTGACTCTGGAAGATGTAATTTCAAAGAAAAACCCATAAATTGTGGTTTTCATGAAAAGAATTTGAAGTACTCGTAAAATTGACTTAAACCGCTCCCATTCTAAGTACCAACATATAATATGAATTACGAGTACTTATAGGATAATCCAAATTGCCTCTTGAACTACTTTTATACACTCATGTAAGTTAATTCCCCATTGAGATAATTGCGTCTTTCGAGGATAATAATTATTTTTGCGAACGCTGAATAAATTCTTTTGTCATCAATTAAAATGATTCTTCGTTTTCCTTCTTCGATGACGATGTCGGCCATCATTATTATTTGATTAATAGTCTCGTATTCGTATCGTATATATTCTGTTGTCGTTTGACTCTGGAATTCAATGAAGTTTTAGTCAAATAAAATGCCACACAGGACACCATTCATCGTTATGTTCGAAGGAACGACCGACCGACGATGCACGCAGCGGAAGTATTTAATTTATTAAACGCGCATTCATTGAAAATGGTCACATTCATCATACTCGATTAATTTTTACTGCCAATACTGAGGTTATTGTTGCACCAAGATTAACAACAAGAATTACAATGGCGACCAATGGTTTACACAGTACATGCGATCCTTTCCTGTCATAAGGGTCAAGTTCGTTTGACACTTGACAACCATCAATTGTTATGCTGTCTGTGCACCAATGTGGTGTGTCATAAACTTTGCTTTCTATTTACCTCCCACCCCTTAGGGTTACTGGCATTCTTTTGGAATAGAGGAGAGTCTAATTAAAAAGTTCAAGATGGCAGTAGGCAGTAACAACAACATTAAACTAGTTCAACGGGGTTTTAGATTTTTTTTTTGGCGGAAAAGAGGTTTCAACTCTTTGTTTTTATTTTTGTTTGTGAAAAAAATGTCTTTTTGGTTTATTGTTTGGTCGCATAAGTTTGTATGTAATTTCTATAAGGTTAGCCTACAAACGAAATAGGAGGGCGGTGTTTTAAAGTTGAATTGGGAACTCGACTCTGCGATGATGTTGGAAAAATGACGGGGCATTGTTTACTTCATGATTTTGTGCGTGGGAGAGCTGATGGTGTTGGTATATGGTGGCTTTTGTTCGAAATGACTCAAATGCACTGGAAATTACGTCTGATGCTTAGGTGATTAACCTAGTTTTTTGTATTTTTTTTTTTTGCTGCAAAATCTTTGTTTTGTTCTGACAAATTTTCTTTTGGTGTGTTATAGTATATGCAGCTATAGAGCTCGCTTTATTATGACAAAAGAAAATCTGGTATGTACTTTGCAACGCGTTAAAAAATGAAATTCAGCACACAAAGTTTTATTGACGAGTATCATCTACTTTTTAGCTTTTTTTTCTAACGGATGTACATTGTACGCTACATAAAAGTTGGAAAACAATAATTGAAAGATGGAAGTTGCAACGAGTGGATATATGTCTACTTAGAATTGTTTGTTGTTTAAAACTTTTCAATTGAAAAACTTGTACACAGTCACTTTTACATTTAATGTTTAAAATTTTCATGTCATCCGAATCAGAATTTTGCTGTGCAAACGTCAAACTCCTTAATAACAAACTTCCTTATAGCAAAATTGTCTTTATTGCGAAGTGCAATTCTCTTTCCTTTCCCTTGAACAGCTATTCCATATAACGAATTTCTGGATGACTAAATTTTCTTTAAATACAGATAGAAAATAAATCTTGAGATTCATAATACAAAAAGTTTTTATTTTTAAAGAAATTCCCAAAATAAACTTTTAAAGATTTCTCGATTCAACAAAATGGAATAAAACAAAGTTTTTCTTACTACTTGCTGCAAACAAAATTATTTCAATATGAAGGAATTCCTCAATTTTGCAAAAGAATGTGTGGCAAAAGGTTTAATGTTAATTAGTCGTGTTTTTTGGGAAAGCTATTCACAGTCAGGGCCGGACCAACCATATGTGCAAGATGTGCAAATGCACAGTGCGCAAAATTCTGGGGGCGCATTACCAGGAGCAAGAAAATGTAATCGGCTTTAGGCAATAAAAATTCTGAATTCTTGTTGTTGTTTTTTTTTTAAGGGAAAGAATTCCCAAAATATAAAATTTTAAAAGTCAAATGTGAAATAACGACCAGAATTAGAAATATCGCCCAGAAAAAATCCTCAATGTTTATGCGCCGTGATTTTTTGAAGGTTATTATGAAATATGTACTACCATTTGTTTGGCTGGGGTCGGCCCTGTTCACAGTACAGTAGGATTTAGCACTAGCTACAAAAACAACATTACTGCCAATAAAAGCAGAAGTAGAATCCTACCGCGGATGGGTAGACTACTGCAGATAGGTTTTTTATTTTAAATACATATATAAAATCCAAAAAAACAGGGCTATTGAATATATTTTAAATTCGTTCTGAAAGCTTGTGACTTGTTATTTAAAATATTGTAGCGAAGGCTATTTCACTTTCAGAAAAATTGTTCGTTTTAGAAAGAATAAAAAAAGGGAAAGAAAAAAAATTTTGTGGATAAATTTGGATTTTTCTTTAAAACACTTTCAACAGATTTAAAAAAAACAAATAAAATCAGTAGGAATGTATGCCAAAAATAACTAAGAACAGGCTATGTCAATAATGCATTGTTAAAATGGGTTCAAAATAGTCTATTATATTAGTTTTTATTTTTTCAGTTCATTTTCGTTCCAAAAAAAAGAAGTATTTTAATAGGTTTAGGCCGATTTTATTCACTCAAAGTTGAACACCACTTGAGGACTTTTATTTCCAACTTGTGAATTTCTTTTTTATTCACTCAAATTTTATGTTTTCAACTTTCGATTTTCAACTCTAGAGGTGATCAACTTTAGATTTATCAATTCCTGATAAAAGTAGAAATTCACCGTGTAAACTTGAGATTATACGTACAAAAATTTTTGTATTTCTTTATTTTTGTTTAAAAAAAAAAATATTAAAAAATATTTTTTTTCCGAAGTATGTAATTAGTTTTAGGCCGACAAATTCTTCGAGCAGTGAACATTTTTTTCCAGCTAATATTTTTCAATAGCTAATTCATAATTTAACACAATTTAACACAAAAAAACAGAATTTAACAAAAAAAAAACATTCATCCAGAGTCCACTTTATAGCTTAACTTTGTTTAGAAAATTAAATGCTCTACAAAAAAGGTATTTGCCTTAGAATTCCAAGTTCTAATCTTTCTTTCTAGAAAAGCATTTTTTCTTCTTAATTGTTATTCTTAAAAATTTAAAGAAATAAAAAAATTTACAAAATTGGTATTATTAATTTTTCTAACCATTTTAATTTTTAAATTTAAATTTTAAAAACTTTTCATTGAAATAACTTGATTTAAAACATAAAAAAAAATAGGTAGACAATTTAAGTCATATTCAGAAAAATAAGATCTTCAAGATCTCACCTATCTTAGTTACATGAACCAGGATTCCCCAGCAAATTTTCTCCTCAGTTTTGCTGTTAGACCGAGAGGCGAGAGCCCACAGCAAATTTTGGGTGTGAATGATAGCAAAAATTCACTGGTATTTTTTAGATAGGTCTTTACTTTTCACAATGCAAATATGAAAGTCTTGCATTTCGTGATTGGGGCCTTTGTCGGTAATGGTGCATTAAAAATGCGTTTTTTTAAGCCCAGGTAAAAAGTATAGCAACTAAATCATTATATTTTATAAAAGATCTGAGCTCCCTCAATATGAAAATGTGGGTCCAAGACGTCTTGAATGGGGTCTTCTGCATCCAAGATGAACCCAAAGATGAGTATGAAACCGGTCTGTAAATAAAATGTAATAGCATTTAGGAATATGTTCTCACTGATAGAAGCTTCCCCTCTGATAACATAATATGGTAATCCAAGACTTTTTCCATGGGGCCGCTTATCTACCAGATGTACTAAATTAATGCACTTTACCGACAAGCCCAACTATGACATGAAAGATTTTCATATTTGAATATGAAAAGTAAAGACCTATCTAAAAATACCAGTTAATTTTTGCCATCACTCACACCCAAAAATGGCTGTGGGCTCTTAGTCTATGTCATAATGCTCAGGAAAAAAATTTGGGGTTCGGTTGATTCAATTACCCATACAAATATTATGTCAATGGATATATCAACGGTTAGCGACTTATAATAATATACAATTATTCCCACTCTTCCATTTCGTCGGTTTATTGCAAAAAGTCACCAAGTACACATTTGATGGATTTAAATCTAAAAATGAAAAGTTGTGACTTTTGAAAATATCTATCGATGCAATAACTCACTAAAGGAATACAAATAACACAAAACCTTTAAAATGTTAAAAATAATATTATAAAACTGCTACTTTAGATTTTTTTTTAACTATAATCACAAATTTGAAATTCCATATCTAAAATTTAATAAAATGTTACTTAATGACTTTTTGCAATAAATTGACGAATTTTGTATGATGAAAAAATCAAAATGGCGATGATGGTTAAAGTTTTGACGTTTGAGCCTTTTCTAAGATCTCCAAGTGCATCAACTTTTCGTCTTTACCAACTTATCTACATAGGTAGTACATTGTAAAATGTACATATTATGTCTATGAATGTATCAACGGTTATACCTATGTATATAGTATTTGAATAATATTTCCACAAAACAAGTGCCAGTTTGAATGTCATGTAAACTCGCAGAAGTCACAGACGTCAAAAATTCAATTTACTATACAATTTAATATTATGCTTTTGATCCCACAAATTGGAAGTTGTTTTTCCAGATTGAACTAACCAGGCCTGAATATTCAATCATCATGAACCCCCTCCTTGAGTTCTTTATGCTTTGATGTGAATATATGAATCCTTGAACTGTGCATCAACCACAACACATTCACCATATATATTTATGATTTGATATCAAAAATGAAAAACAAAAAAGTATTCACACTTCAATCATGATCATGTCATGTATATGTACGAATATATGGAAGCGACAGTGACGCCTCTTACTTGACGTTCTCTGTCATTACACCATGATGTACCTATATATCAGCCTTTAGAAAATCAACCATTCTTCAGCCTCATAGCCCCAGAGCTAAACAACCCTGCTGCTGCACCATGTCACCGCGCCTGTAGCCAGACTGGCAGCAACTAGTGTCAGACGATAGTTATAACGATTGCTATATTTTGACATAAACATGAAACTTGGATGGTTGGTCTTGGTGATGATAATGGTCATGGAATTTTCATGTATGTATGTAGGTATAGGTACACCCTCAACATAACCCCCCAAACATATATATCTGCCATTGCAAATTTGTTGTTTTGAGTTCCTTTATTCATTCTATATGGTGCGATGGCGCCTCCGGTATACGAGTATAATCATACACATTTCTCGCTTTTATTATAATGTCATGTCAGTTGCCAGATATGATTTTATGCCTCTTTATGGATAGATACAAATATCTTTTGTTTGTCCATTTTTACCAGCCTTGACCTCAGCTTAAGTTGACATAAAGTGAATTATTAATTGATAGCTAAGCGTCTCGGCCATCTCATTACAGTAAGATATATATAGAGGGTGACTATTTCTGTATTTTATTTGGCAAATCCTGAATAAAACTCCATGGGTGGGTTGCATGCACTTGCTCTCTCAAGAGCATTTTCGTAGTTGATGGATAAAAAAAATGCCAAAAACAAAATGGCGATGCTTGACGTTAAAACGTCGAAGTTTTGACGTATGAGACTTTTCTAACGCCCATATTATTCACTCGATACATACAGATTAAAATTTAAACCCGGATGTATTTACATTGAATTTGTATGATTTAAATCCGGATTTAAGTTTTATGGATTTATCGAGTGAATATTTTTAGTTTAAGAAGTGGTTGTCTTGATATTTTAAATAAGTCGTGGAAGTTAAAGCCCTACACTAATTGTTTCATAGATCATCTACATTGTGAGCTTCCTATGTTTTTGTTTTTACACAAAACCAATAACTTGCCCTAAAGAGCAAGTAAAATGTCAATCTAGCATGTTTGGACATTAAACACTGTGAATGTGGGGATGGTATTTTATTAATTATTATTATTTGTTTGATATTATGACTGACTGTGTCATTTTTAAGCCGCAGGCCAATTGCCGGAACTTGTTTGCCTGCAGAAATATTATATAGTTAGTGGTTATCTTTTTTGTATAGGATTAAATTGCTTGAATTTAAGGTGCTGAGCTATACAAGTTTGTTAATTTTGTGTTTATTTTTCATATCAGACTGGATTTTTTAGATACAAAAAGGTTTTTAGATAACAAAATCACACTTTAATAGCATTGAACATGACATTGAACTAAATGTTGTCTTGAAAACTAACATGTTTTTTTTTTTGTTTATTGTTTGTTTTGACTTGTTTTTTTTTTTAATCATACATTATGTTAGCCCTGATTCAGGTTCAGGTACACATAACCTAAGCCATTTGAAAAAGAATATATGTTGTAGAGTAAATAGCTGTGTTTTTTTTCTGGAAACCGTATATATATTAGTAAAATAGTTCAGACTCAATTCAAGGTATAAGGCTGTAGATGTTGGTACATTTTTTATTTCTGACTTCAGAATAAAATTGATTTAATTTTTTTTAGGAAAAATTATTGTTTCTGCAAATCATATAAGTGAGTTCTTTTAGGTTTCTAATTATAAATAAGTAGTTGGCCTACCAGTACGTGGAAAACAAGGCCTTACAGTGCGTGTTACACTGCTTTTATTCATGTACTTCCCAAAACAGCCAATTTCTACCAATTTTAGTCCAAAGTTCTGTCAATGTTCAAAAAAAAATTACTAAAATTGGTAAAAATTCTCTCAACCATTCCTTGGGCAGTGATGTCAGACTGTGGATGCAAAAATTGCCTTTCTTCCCACGCCTTTGTTATAAATATCCCACAATTTTCCTACGAAAAATTAAAAATATATTTCATTGTAATTAATTTTTGTAAAAATTTGAACATTTACATTGAATTAATGAATTTAACCATTTAAAAAAAATCAACACAGAAATCAATAAGACCAACAAACGCATAACCCAATATCAGTCCGGCAAAATAATTAAAGTGAAATAAAGAGACTTCTCAAAAATATAAAAATCCCATAAAAAGAGATAAATCCCAAGATCTGGCATCGCTGGTTGTTAGTTGACATAGGAATTAAGGGAGCCATTTTTTGTTGCCAAATCTAAACAGCTAAAATGAGATGCACTCTATAATATCAAGAGATACTCTCTGCAGTCACTTATTGGCAAGGGACAGTACCTCAGACGTACCTAATCGACTGGACTCGAATTCGAACCTAGACAACTCGGTGTGATAGTTCAACGCTTTAACCATTACGCCAGAAGTACTGCAGTTAAGTTTCAAAATTATCTAATTTTCATTCAAAGGAATTTACTTCTAGCGTGGCTGAAATTTTATGGGAATCAATTAATGAGTCGTGCAGTTAGTTGAAAACTCGTTTCATTGAAGTCGCATTCAATTAACATAAAACCATTGAATAATGGCTAAAGCTTTGATTTAGTACCTAGTTTAATTTCAAATCTAGCTTTAGAAGCCAATTTTATCATTCTGATGACTTTTGCAGTTCACTAGCTAATCTTATAAGCCATTATAGCTAATTAAATGAATGTACCCTTTGGAATTACAGTCAACAGTCATTTTCAATATTCTGATTTGAAAGTTAACTAAAGCAGTCAATTGATTGCAGCAGTGGCGGGTCCAAAATTTGGTCATGGGGGATCCAAATATAGCTTCAGGAAATATTTTACTTCTATATCCATTTTACCGATTACAGAAAAGTATTTTTTGGAACTCTGTTTACGGGATAATGAAGCTAAGTGGCAGATGATACAAATAATGAAAAGTAGGTATTCATAAATGCAAAGCCCATTCGAAAACAAACAGAATTTTATGGGACAGGAGCACCTGAATGGTCTTGTTTCTTTAAACATAATACCTGTTTGGTAACTTTTTTTTCTAGAAATTTCCCAAAAACTGAGTTTTTTCTATGGGTTTTGACAGCAAATTGTGAAATTTTGTGAAAATTTGTGCAAATTCGCAAGAAATTTCACGTTACCAAACAGACCAAAAAATACCACCGTACAATTTTCTGAAGAAGAAATTCTTGGAAAATTCTTCAAAACAAATAGAAATCCTAAAGATAAATAAAACTTGCTTGGAGTTTGTGCTATATTATTTGTGTCTTTATAATATTAAATAGTATTTTAAAACTACCTAACTTATCAACCGGAAAATCATGAAAAATCGAAATTGCATACTTTCAGGGGTGGATGGTTTTGATATAATATGTATTGTATGGTTCCATTTTTTATGTGTTCCATTCCATTTTGTATGGGTAGGAGAAACACAAAAAAAAATTGTTTTATTCAAAAGACTTAAAAAGTAGGCTTTAAAGACCTGAATTAGAGTAAAAATAAGGACTGCGTCCCAACTAACTTACTAGCTGCCTTAAATGACAAAGACTTAGAAATAACTTTTACGTACCTAGAAGACTGAAAAAAAAAAATAAAACAATACTGAAATCAATTAACAGCTATAGTTGAGTGACTGCTTCAGTTAAAATCAAAATAAGAATGTTGAAAAATGGGTGTTGATTTTAATTTAAAAATAGAATCATTTAGTAAATCAAAAGACTTTTACTACATGAGTCATATGACTACATTTCTTATATCTCTGCATCTATAAAAATTCATAATTTATGCTCGGAAAATCTTTCCATGTGTTGATTTAAAAATTCTCCAGCCTTAAACAGGGAAATTGTTCTGGAAATTTTTGTTGGAAGTTATTGTTGTTGCTGAAATGCTTGCTAACCGAGTAAAAATGTAGATAATGATAAATATATAAATATATTTACTAACGCTATGCTTCTTTTAAAACTTATATTTTCTATTTCAGACTTTTTTGTCACAGTTCTGAGTTCATGAAAATATCTTGTATTCTTTTAACAATGTCTAAAATTTTCTATTTAAAAACTATTGACTTAATTTTTTAATTAATCAAGTTCAGATTTATGAATTTCCTTTCTAAAAAAGTCTGACAATCGGGGTCACCCCGTTTCAATAGCAACCGGACATCACTATTTAAACTTGATGGAATCGATTCAAACCTTCCCAAAAATCTGTATCTCAAAATTCTCTATTCTGAATTTGGGAGCGATAATGTCACATTTGATTTAACTCACTATTTTGACTTTAAGCCTCCACTGAAAAAAAGATGCATCTCTAAACTTTTATTATTGGAAATTAGGACTTCATTATGTAAAGATTTGAATTTTTAAAGTAGAAATGAATTTTTGTAAAATAGAAAAATGTATTTACAATACATAGCCATATAAACATTCTATTTAAAAATATATAATAATAATATATTTTCTAAAAAAAAATAATAACCAAAGTTAAATGTACTGAACATTCAAGTCTTGCTCTAAGGGATGTTAGAAGGACACAAATAATATAAGAACTTATATCTCTATCTTTTTGAAGAATATGAAAAAAAAACTATTCCCCATGATTCGACCAGAAAGATTTAATCTGAATTACATAATGAATAGAAGTTTTCTCTATTTTATTTTATAGTTGAAAATCCCCTATTAAACTAATACCCTGGTAGGTAATGTTATGAATTCATGTCATTCTTGTGGTTAAATTTTATGTTCAGGCAAACTTTTTTCAAAAGGAAATAAATCCACTGGTGATTAGTTGAACCATTTTTAACATTATTTCAGAGAAATTAAAATTATTTCACCCGGGGCCAATTTTTCAATAATCACTTAAACAGCATGGATATTACCTAAATATTCTTCAGATAAGGCACAAAATTATTCCTATTTATGCCTCTGATAGTTTTATTTTAATAATTTTGTCTTACAGATCTGTAGCTTCCGAATGCAAATAAAATACTTACATCATCCCTTTTCCTGACCTTTCGTTGTTTTTTTTTCAACTTAAATTTTATGATTGAAAATTCGACTTTTAAGTGTCAGTTATAGCTTTATTTGAAAACGATCATTAAAATTGTAAATTTTGAGATATATAGAAGAAAAAATCAGTGATTAATTGGATGCAAGTATAAAGCTGATCTCATTTTTATATGGGATTTTTCGCTTTGCATCAGCAACTTTAGAGACTTAAGCATGAACAAGTCTGAAATGGAATCGGATAAATGATTTGTAGGGTGATATCACATGTGATACTTTATGAGCTTTCCCAAGTATGACTAGTGTCACCACAATTCTACAAATATTCTGGTGTAAAACTTTTCTACTCGTTTACGATTTAAAATTTTTTAATTTATATTTGTATATAATTTTTTAACCGTGAGTATTGTATTGTATTGTGTTGTATTGCATCCCCTAAGGGTAACAAGTCTCCCATCCGTCCCTCCTTACTCCTTTTCGCAACCTCTAGTGCCTTTATACATTCTTCCCCCCTCCCTCCTTCGTCCATTATATCCCTCATTTTTTCCCCTATTGATCTCCCTTCATCTCCACCTGATCTGCATCTTTCTATCACATGTTCCCACGTCTCTGGCTCACCTTTACACACTCTGCACATTCTCTCTTCTTCTTGTGAGTGAGTTTAAAAGTTTTAAATTCTCAACTAACTAAAATGCAACGTTATCTCCAAAACTATAGTTACACACACGCAGATACAAACACATCCAATGCATTCCTTTGGCTATATACTTTTCTCCTTCTAAAATTTAAGATATTCCTGTTGAATAGAAAGACAGCAGTTTCTTTTCCATCTTAATGTCAGACTTATCCTTAAGGGAAGACATCTAACGATTTAAAGAAGTTGAATCAAAAAAAAAAAAATACATGCTCATCTCTGCATTTCACAAATAAAAGAAAAATCCTTCTCTGTATATACCTTGTGAAAAGATTTATTTGATTATTTTTTCTGACTTCGAATTGCATCAAGATAATATGACCACCGTTGCCACCGCACCATGATAAAAAATCCATTCACACGAAAAATAAAATTAAAAAAATTTCTCGTTTTTCTGTCAATGGTGTATGATTATACTTAAAAAAGGATATTCTATGTAGATTGTAGATATATGTATGTATATAATTTTATAGTTTTATCCGCTTTGAGAAGAATAATCATCTCAAAGCTAAACTCACTTTGATATACGTATAATTTTTTTTCTTATCTTGACAACAGATTTAGATTATTTTTTTTTATTTCAGCTTGAAATATAAAATAATGAATTTGAGTTGAACAAAAAAAAGAACTAAAAAAAAACTGCACTTGGAAAACTCATAAAATGAACATCAGAAAATCGATTTATTTATATCATCTCTGATGATTTGTCTGCGTTCTACTTCCCACCAACCATTAGAACGATTATAAAAATTATTTTTCCTTCTTTTTCTCTTTGTAAAACAATTATTATTAATAAAACTAAGAAAAGAAGAAAATTAATTACTCAGTGATGTGTAAAACTCTAGGATCGATTTTGATTAATGACTATAAACGGAATGGTTTTAGGGTCAAATCGAACATACATTTTTGGGAATTGGTTTCAAATGTAAATATACATAGATACATAGTTACTCATAATTGGATTTTATTGATTGAAAAGGGTAAAATGGAGATTGACCCATTTCAAAAAAATTAATTTAGCAGAAATAATTTTCAAATAAAGTTAATATTTTTTTAAATAAATGTTATTTTTTTCTACATTATTTAATTTAATATTTAAATTTAGAAGCAAAATTTATAAGGGCTCTTTAACATTCATTAAAATAAAGGAAAAACCCAACCAAGCGATTAAGAAGTCTCAATATCAAATTGTTTGGGACACTATGGCGTATACTTACTTTTTTTAATTTTTTTTTTTACATGTAGATTGAAAATATTTTTTTTTATTTTTGCTTATAACTACAGTTTCTTATTATTTTTTTTTTGTTTATTTTGCAGAATGTCATCTGGCTTGATGTCGTGTGTACGAGAGAATTCTCCACCCTTAGACATGGATGGAAACGATTCGGGAGCTCTTTCTCTGCCAGCGGTGGACGGAACAGCATCTTCAAATAATGCTTCTTCAGCTGGTAAGTGGTACAAATAAGAATTAAAAAAAAACAAAAATTCTCTTCACTTCCTTTTCATACATACATATATCTATACTGTTATCTAATTTTTTTTTTGTCCATACAAATTGCATTGTTATAAAAGAATCAATACACATAGTTATTTGAAAAAGCAAAGGAAGACACTCGCTTCACTTGTGACCCTCTGTATCTTTATGCAAAAAAGAAAAAAAAAGGTGAAGTTAGGTCAAGAACCAATAGAAGTAGATCCTTTATCAATGCTTTTATTTTCGATATAAAGTGCTTTTATATTGAAAGTTGGAGTATTGGAAGAGGTGTCGACACTTTGAAGTGACATTGATTGACACAGACAGTATTTTTTTTTAATTTGATTGATATGATATGAAAGTATTGAGTTTAAAGGGGTTGAAATAAAATTGACACTTTCTAGAAGATGAAAACATAAAACAAAAATTCAATATTTCTAAAAGCAACAAGGGTATCTTTATGCTGATTGACCTGTCTGTCAATTTTTATTTATGCAAAAAAAAAATGTATGAGTGTATGAGTTTAATAGAATTGAAACGACTTTTTAGATAGAATTTATATTTTTAAAATGAGTTTGCCTTTGCTATAAAAACAAAGCTTTTTATGTTTTGTTTCAATCAAATAGAACATATGTTAAAACTGTTTATAGTTTAAAGACAAGTACGTATTCCTATTTAAATTTTTTTTTTAAATTAGCTCCTTCGCCCCATCCTTGCACAATTCTCTAAATTTTCTTAAAACATAAAAAGAAGATATAAATAAACAAAGGCGTGCTTTTTTTTGATTCTATATCTTATATTAAAGTAAGAAATTCCCAAAAAAAAAACGCTTCGGCAGTGACCTGGTTTTTATTTTTCACATTTTTTAGTATTGAAAACCTGTCAAAATATTTTTTTTTATTTCTACTTTAGCTGTTTCAACTTGATTTAGAAGGGAACAAATTCAAACAAACATATGTACATATAATTTTCACAAATTATTTTATTGGGTAGGATTTTTAAAAAGAAAATAACATATTAACACAGTAGTTTCAAGTTAAAAAAGAAAAAAACTGACAGCTTTATTATTTGAAAAGTTCCTCTTATCCACAAAATTGCAGAATTTTGTATTCTTCCATTTTTTTTTTCTAAACATATTTTTATACATATTTTTTTTTTATATGTAACTCATATTTTAATATGTTTTTTTGAATTTACCTCACTTTACCCAATTTCACTCTAAAAATAATTGAATTTAAAAAAATGTCTGACCCTGAAGTGATACTCGAAATTAACCTTTAAATATTATCAAATTAAATTTTAAATTGGATTACATATTTGTATTTTACCCCATTTTACCCTATAAATTGTTAAATTTTAAGTACTCGTCAGTACTCTGACAAAAAAAAATGAGAAATTTTTCTGGGGAATCCTATTTTTGTAGTTCAGATTGCTTGTGTGTGCTTTTACGTCCAACAGATGTAGAAAACTACAAAAAAACACTTGCTTATATTTTCAATTGAATGCAACTTTATGTCAAAATTTCAAATAAATCGGTGAAAAACTTTCGGAGATTTAATCTTATGAATAAACGAACATTTACATTGTGGTTATTCTTATAGGAAGTCAATACCAAATTCATATTTCCACTTTTTTTTTTTTCCAAAACCCTAACCTTCAGTTTGGCTGTGAAGAACAAATTTCAAATCACTATATAGGTTATAAACAGATTCAAAACTGAATAGCTGTGCTATCTATCTCCATGCAAGAGATAATCACCAATTAAGGGGCTGTTATATTTTATGTAGAGGAGGAGTTTGGAGATTTAATATCATCATGATAAAAATTGGTCTAAAAATATTCCTTTACATAACTCTCAAGTATTTCAATTAAATGAAGATAATACAACACTTGGATTAATTAAATTATACTATTTTTTTTTTGAGAACAGTCTTTAAAAATTCCGATGTTTTTCAAAGGAAAAAAAAGTCGGTATTTTTATTTTCTTTATTTTTTAGAATTTTCTAGAGAGAAAAAAAGCCAAAAATATTTTTATGAAAGTTGTCAAAAAAAAGTTCAGTTTTTTACAAAAAAAAAATATTTTTTTGGCCAAAAACCAAAATTTATAAACTGTGTTTTTCTTTCCACCCAGTGCACATTAGTTCTGGTTGTATGAAGAAGCGGTGAGAGCCCAGCGTTCAATGAAAAATTCAAATATGACACAAAATTATATAAACAATCATTACAACACATTTTCCTCACTCAATTTACAGTTTGAAAAAATTAATAATATAATTCCCAAAATTGATTAAAACTTGGGATAGTCTACGAAATTTTATACGAAATTTTTGGGGTTATTATTCTGTAAGTGCCAAAATTCGGTTTCCAAAATTCTGTAAATCTAAAATTCTGTATTCCAAAATTCTGAAAATCCAAAATTCTGTTTTTTAAAATTCTGAATTTTGGTCATTAAGAATTTTGGTCATACAGAATAACGGTCCGTTTCCATAGAAAAATGTATATGAAATAACTATAGGTGATGTTATGTATGAATAAAATGAAGCACGTGCTCAGAGCAGGGGGGCTCAATATAAAAAGTTGAGAAGGTGCTCTAAAAAGCAATTAAGAATTTTATTTTATAGAGAATATGTTTCGAAAATTTGAGTTTTGCGCATGTGCTCCGTTTTATTCATACCACCCTAACCAAACACATCATTAAAAATTAAAATTCGTCTATAAAAATTAAATTTCATTAAAGATGATTTTGGGTGGATTTGTAACTTAAGAAAATTTAAGGAAAAACTTGTGTAACATGGCTCTGATCATCATTATTTTGTGTTGGACTTTTTTTTTACATCCAATCCATACAAAACTTTCAACTTAGTTTATAGTTGTTAAGGAAATTTTTTTCAAAACACGAAAGGAAGACAAATTTTTCCTAGAGGTTGGACGGTCGTTGCACCAGATTTTGTAAAAGTCACCACAAAATCCCAACTCTTCAACATATAACCATATATCAAACTATACAAATCTGCCTTTTGGTATTTGAAGCAAAACAGACCACAAGTTCAGTTCAATATCCGTTCAATTTCATGTTTATAGTTTTCCCTTTCGACAGGCCAAAGACCCTTTAGTACGTATATGGTCTTCACCAAGACCTCTTCATCCGTTTTGTATATCAAGTTTTCTATTATATTTTGTTTTTTTTTGTTTTTTATTTTTTATATTTTTTTTTCTTTCTGAGTTCATAACCACTAGTACGAGTATACTCTGTGTATTTTGTTGTTGTTGTTTTTTGTACTCTTGGATGCTGTGTATCTTTGTATCTTTATATCCCTTTTCCAGCAGGCAACAGCATCAAGCAGCACATACAAAGCGCATCATGTAATAGTGTGTGCATCGATCCAATAAATTCTTCCGTTTAACGAACTCGAAATCGGAATCTCAATCATCGACCGGGTTGCTTCTTACATCATGATGATGAAGTAAAGTGAAGACGAAGAAGCCTTCGGCAATAATGGTGCGTGCAATTGGAATTGGAACTGTATCTTGTATCTTATAGTACCTATATATGCAAAACAAGAAGACGAAAACGTTGTTTTTTACTTCTTAGTAATTATTATTCTCTCTATTTGAAATGCTCAGATAGTTGGAAGTAATTTCTTGGTCTTTGCTTGTGGTTTGTGTGTACCGAAAGCATTATTTCAAACTTATATACGGATGTAGAGTATCTAGTACGTTTTTCCTTATATAGTGATACAAAACATTTTTTTTTTTTTTTTTTTTGTTCCTTTACCATATCACCTGAATGCGTTGTCGAGTCGTTCGTCGTAGACATCGTCGTCGGTCGTATTCGTCGCTGTGGTAACACATTGCTAATGTTTTTTGCGCGTTGAACTAAGTAGTGTCGACCGCAGTACCGTCAGACCAGACCATGAGCAAAGGCTTCTCTTTTACAGAGATACTTTCAACTTGCAGCACACCACAAGAGTGAACTTTAAGTATAGTTAAGTAAAAGAATGCATTGGAAAACCTCTTAGAAGATACACATATATAGATGCCAGGATTGAATGTGTGTATATATGAATAAGTATGTGTGTATATGGTTGATGTTGATAACGAACTAAATAAGGTATTGACATGCCTATAGGTAATGCATGCCACTTGATGGATACAGTCTGGCTTAATGGTTTACGTACAAGAAAGTATCTATTAGCTCAGACTGGATGAGTCCTTATTGCAGTTTGTTTTACTGCCTTAGAGTTACTGTTCTGGCCTCGTATCGTGCCTTCTCATTCCGGTTCAGCGAATTCAGATTTTTTCATGGGTAAATGCATTTAAGGGAACGAGAATTGTATCTGTAATATGAAGATGACCATCAAATCCATTAAATATCGAATGAGTTCGTGCTTCCATTCAACAATCTCCCAGATGTTTTGTGAAGTTTTTATTGAAACTTCGATACATTCCAACGCATCCCAACTAGAGCCAAAGCCTACACAGAGAGGGTGTGCAAAGAATAAAGATTGCCGCAAAGATTGCCGCAAAGATTTCCCTGATCAGCTCATCTATTCATATAAAATCGGATCTTAACTACTCTCTAAGTTCTCCTGATTTAACCCCGTCTGTTTTTTTTTTTCTGTGAGCTACCTGAAATCTATAATATTTTGAATAATCGTCCCAGAATCCTCGAAGCCTTTTATGACAATATCTAGCCTGAAATCTTCCGCAGAAATAATAGGTCACAATGCTCGAAATAATGCAAGAAAACTTCAGCAGTGTATGCACTCTGGAGAGTGTCATATTTTACCAGACAATTGTGATACTTAAATATTCATCCTTGATGGAAAAGAAAAATTTCCTTCAATACTAGAAGGAAGCTAGAATTCTAAAATACTTCTTTTACTATGTTTCATTAAGTGAGTGTAGAGTGTAAGAAAATGATTTATCAAATGCTAATCATAAAAATCGGTTATAGGTAGATTTTATTTCAGCTTGGTGTATGTATAAAAAATGAAGATCTACACAGAGATCTTGCGATCCTCATGGTACGAAATGAAATAAATACTTTTGCGCAAAAGCATAGAGAATGACTTTAAGAACACGCTAATAGTACAATAAATAATCGAAATTCGCCGCTTGCCTAAACCTTCTAACTTGACTTAACGGGAAACCGGTTTAAAAATCATGGAATACGCAGGAACTATCACTTGAAAGTTACCTGCAATACTTTATATAATTTTGTTAAAAATAAATTGCTAGATAAGTTTAAACTTAGTTGCAATGCGAATCGAGAGGAGGAGGTAGTTTTAGTGGGTTCTTATTAAGGACACGTTTTTCGCTCCTCATAGAGCCTTTTGAAGGATTTAAAATCTACCCACGAAAAAAAAAACTTGCTGCCTTGAATATATTGACTGGTAGACTTTCCGCAGTAGCAGTCTGAAAAAGCTTAAGTTTATCGGGTGGACATCTTGTGGACAATGGAATCGGGCTGACAATGGAATGTTGACTACCATCGCCTTTAAACCGTATAGAAAAGTCGCTCTTTTACGACCCTTATCAGCACTAACTTTAAATCAGTGATGCCTGATGAGGAAAGAAAAAAATCCCACCGGATTCGAAAAAAAAATCCCAACGGATTCGAAAAAAAAAATCCCACCTTTTTTGTACTGGACGGAAAAAAAACACCATATAACGACCGCTCATAATATATAAAAATTGTGACGATTAAGAGACTGAAATTTGGAACACTGCTTTAAATCTTCTACCGTAGGTATTTTTTTCGCGACACAAACGCTTAAAGTAAGTAATATATTTTATTGTTTAATAATTTCTGTCTTTGTGGTTCAACTATATCAGCTGCAGTAACTGCGATTTATTGACAAATCGCAGTTATTTTTGGAGTAGAAGCAATATTTGTCGTTTATGAGAAAGCTGCTCCTGTATAGTCGCGAACGTATTGGGTATTTTTGATTTGTGACGTTTGTGACACTGAACTCTTTTTCAACTTTCAAAACTTTAACCGTATAATATGTTCAATCGGGAAGCACTGCGCCTTTAGTCATTAACGTAACGTATATTCGTAATTTGTGAAATTTTACACTTATAGGCCAGGCGCGCACCTGCAACTAAACAGTTTGGTTCCAATTTGAGCACAACGGGCTTATATGGAAGTGCGCGCACATAAACTTCCGCGGGGTCTCATATAATCCTATCAAAATCGAAACCAAATAGTTTGGTTGCAAGTGCGCGCCTGGCCTAAATTCAACTCTTATTGCGACATCAGTATCAGTTTTATGGGGAAGTTTAGTTGCTCTTATAGTCACGAACACAACGTCATTCGTGATTTGTGATGTTTATGACACTAATGTAGTTTTCGACTTCAATATAATGACAACACAGTTTAATGGGAAGCGCTGCTCGTGTAGTCACAAAAGTAACATGTATTCGTGATTTGTGACGTTTGTGACACTGTACTAGTTTTCGAAGCCCATTACGACAACAACTCCGTTACCAATTTACTTTATGTGACCCACACCTCGAATATGCCTTTTATTAATTTGTTAACACTCAACTAGGTGTCCTGCAAAGATTAACATTTCTTTTTTTGTTTACCTGGCTTCAGCTCTTTATGAAAATTCTTAAATTAACGAACGTTTAAAACGTAATTCATGGCGTGGTAAACTGAAATTATGTTATAATTGATTCACTCGAAAAAATCTCCGAATACAAACTTTTCTTTCTTCTCGCTTAAATTCTTGCAGAATATGGACATTCGTTGAGAAAATCCAGTCTGAAACTTGATTTTTTTTTAAACAAAAAATTGGACAAAAAGGTGCTTGACACCAAAAAAAAAAAAAGTAGAAATTTTGTTTGGTATTTAAAGACTTTTGGTCACCACTGTAATCACTTCCTTCTTTAAAGGGCTCTAGAATTTTTGCCTTCGATTTGGTTTTTGGTCTTCACATATATATAGAATTTGCCTATACCTCTACTATATAAGCCTTAATATAGGAAACCTCTTTGGAGTGTCGTGTCATGTCTTAATGCCTTTTCTCCATCATCATCATCATCGATACATTACCTAAAGCGATGGTGCATACAGGAACAACAGCTCAACTGTTCCAATGGCACCAACAACAACAACAAAAAATCGAAGAATACAACAAAAAAAAAAATCATAAATAAATAATAACAAATCAACAATACCCAACGACGCTGACTCCCAGTATATTCCAAGTCCTAACGACGAACGCGCCGCACGTTGTCGTCGTCGTCGTTGTCGTCGTATCTATATAATATCTTGTTGTTGTTTTTTTTTTTTTTGTAGTTGTATAGGTAAAAGATATACCAACAATCCGCCGAATGCGAGTTCCATAGCATTTCGCTTTTGATTTTCATTCAGTTGAATTACTTCACCTGGTGAATAGGTGAGAGAAAGGTTCTGTCATTACGGGCGTCGTCATTGTCGTCGTCGTCGGTATAGTGTGTTGAATAAAAATTAAATATAATTGAAACAAAAAAAAAACCACTCATTTGTCCCAAAACAAGATTCACAGATACAGATTATTTGAAATTTTTCAATTTATTGTTACCAGAAAAAGAAGAAAAAAAAAAAGAGTTGGTGTTTAGAGTTTAGTGTGGTTCGCTGCCCTTTGAGCTTATGTAATTTTTTAAATCAGGCCTTGGGCTCAAAATAAATCGCGTCATCTATTGTCAGACCAACACTTTGGTGTCATTCGAGGAATTAAAAAAAAAAACTCAATCCATAATCGCATGACACAAAAGATACATCATCTATCTAACGAAGCAAGAGAGGCTTTAGTCAATGATGTGTATCTTCGTATCTGTCACCATTTAAAGATGCAACACTCTAAGTGAAGATGCAGACGCGGATGTTGTGAAGATTTTATTCGTAATAGTTATAATTTAATTGAACAACACCACACTTCTTCATTGTTTAGATAAAGATAGTTTATGTCGCGTGTTAAAAGCGGGCTCATTTGTATCTTTTATATTTCGATCCGGTTGTAAGTCGAAAGATACAAATTCTATAGTTTTCTTTATCGTGTACTATTATGAAATTTTATTTTTTTAGTGTTGTGATACGAAATAAGTAGACAAAAAAAATGCATATTGTTTGATCGATGAGAAAGTGAAATATTTTTGTTTGTTTTTTTTTTATTTTGATCAGAAGTGGGATGTGATGAATTAAAAAATTGTTTATTTTTTTTTCTCTCATATAAGTTAAGTATTTAATGGCATTACAAGTTGTTTAAAGTGATTTTCTATGGTTTCTATGTCTAATTATATTGAAGAAATTACATTAATGAGGATATACTTGCAATTTGTATTTGCTGCAAATGGATAGAGGAATAAAATCGATATCAATGGTAAGGTTTTATTTTTTTTTTAATTTGTCTTCATTGTGATTTTATTTTTAAACTGTCACAGTAATTGATTTTTTTATAAAAAAAAAAAATAATTTAAACTTTTTTATACAAAAATATTAAAAATATAAAAAACTACATGTATATAAAGGTTATTAAGATTTTATGAGATAGTAGCAAAATATTTATCTGTAGGAAGATATAAACAAATCCTAAGTCAAGATAAAAAAAAATGTAAACGTAATTAATTTTGAAGAAAAAATATTAAAACCTTCGTTCAAGTAGATAATGTACAATGTACATAAATGTACTCGTTTTTAAACCTAAAATAGAAAAAAGCTTCCTTGTATTTTCCATTCAGAAGATGCAATTTACGATAACAAACATATATCGAATACTGGTTGCAGCCCACATTGGTACACACACACATTGTACAAAAAAAAACACATTTATTGATAAAGCCCGACAAAAAATATTTAAAAGAAACGTAATTTAATAATCTTTAAAGTCGATATAGTTCAAATAATATCGCTGTGTTTAACCCGCTTGCGATTATTTCCCCATGAAGATTTTATTTCTGAAGGCAAAATTCCCAGGAAAAAATATTGTTATTTAGTGGAATTAAAAAATAAATAATAATCTGCAACATTAAATTGACG
Organism: Epistrophe grossulariae; assembly: GCA_929447395.1. Classification (NCBI taxonomy): domain Eukaryota; kingdom Metazoa; phylum Arthropoda; class Insecta; order Diptera; family Syrphidae; genus Epistrophe; species Epistrophe grossulariae. Next base: position 33,375,047 of record OV839569.1, on the reverse strand, counting down.
ATTAGGTCACTAACTCAAACAGCCTCTTGTGGTTCATGGCTATAAAGTCGTTAACATTGAAGATAATTAATTGATTGATTTCAATCTTAATAGATATTTATTTAAAACAAATCTGTTGTTAATTTTAAATAACTATGCTGTTAGCAATGTTTAATATTTATTATTTTAATTATTTTAAACGAATTTTTTGTAAATTTTTAAGATTCTTTGCTTGTGGCAATGTTTAATATTCTATGTAATAATATATCAAGTAGTCGCTTAAGTATTGTAACTTTGTTGATGAATAAATTAAACTAAACTATACATATGTACCTATAGTTAGGTATCAAAAAAGTAAAGTTTTTGGTATGCTATATTATTTTTATATTCAAAAGTTACTATTACTTAAATCTGTATCTATATGTAACGAATGCACAAGTTTGGAATAGATGAGCTACCGAGCAAAAAGCTCATATTGGAAAAAATATTCGAAAAATACGGTTGCAACCTATAGGTCAACAAGGCTTAATTTTGATGACTGCATTAGAATCTAGTAATAATAATCAAAATTCCATACAAATCTTTCAGTCATTGCGAACAAAAAAAAAATACATACAATTTTGTCTTTATTCCCGACTGTTTACGTTGATAATATTAAAAAAGAATTTGTTTTTAAGTTCAGGTCAATATTGCTCGAATTTTGGCCAATTGCCTTTTTAGCTGTTTGAGCCAGGCAATCTATAAAGTCTTAATTTTTACAACTCTTGTTTGATTTGTGACTCAAAATCTACAAATATTCAAATAATGTTGAACAAAATAATGCATATATTCAAACAATTATACTTTGAATAGATTCATTGTTTTCCATAGTTCAACATTTTTTCGTCAGCTTATGAATATTGAATTATAAAAAATCAAATGATTTTTTCCTAAGTTTACCTAATTTAATTAGTAATTTTTTCCATACGAAATCTGACACAAATTTTTCACAATTATGGGGCTTGATATTTTTTCTTGATTTTAAGACCTTTATTTTTTAAAATCTGGTGATTTAAAACTTTAGTTGTAATACCTATTCAAAAGGGAACCATATTATATATCGACTGTTTTTTAATATTTTAAATTTTTTAAAAATTAAAATCTTTTTTACTTTTTATGAAAATTCCTTAAATCCATTTTCTTTCGCCTTTTCTGTTGCATTCGAAAAAAGTTTTTCGGTTTTCCCCAAAAAACCGAAAAACTTTTTTTGTATTTGGAGACTCATAAAATCTGCATTTCTAGTGAAATAGGCGTATGGCAATAACGCCCAAATCGATTTGGAAATAATGCCCAAAAAATTCTGAAAAATTATTGTTGTTGTTGTTTTTGGGCGTTTGTGTGTTTGGGCGTTATTTCCAATTTTCAAATTTTTTTTCTAAAGGAAAAAAAAATAAAAATTTTAAAAGTCAAATGCGAAATAACGCCCAAAATTGGAAATATCGCCCAAACGAAATCCAGAAAAAGGAAATAAGGCCCAAATCTTAGGAAATAACGCCCAAATAACAACGGCGTATAAACAGTGAGGTGTGTATGGGGGGCATGTTGCCCCCTGAAACCCCCTGCTTGGGCACATTATAGGATTTGGGGTTGGGTATTTGCAAAGTTTCTTTAAATGCAAAAGAGACTTTGCTTACAACTAACCTTTCACCTACCCCAAATCATATAATGTGCCTAAGCAGGGGGATAAATTTGGGTGATATTTCCAATTTTTTTTGGGCGATAAAAAGAAATTTGGGCAATATTTCCAAATCGATTTGGGCGTTATTCCTTTGCCATACGCCGTAAAAATAATGTTAATCACAATTTGTTCGTTATGCTCAATTGTCTTTTATTGATATTTTCATATCCAAAACTTCAGTCATAAGTGATCCTATAAATAAATTGAGTAGCGCCATTCTTTATATATTTATCTACTCGATTTCAATCTACCGATGCAATGGTGCGTCTGAAAATGTCTTTTAAAAATATAAAGCTTATATATGACAAAAACCATCAAACTTACCAACTAATTTCCATTAAATATTTGTATGAATTTTTAATCGAATATTCATTACTATTACTTTTAAAATTACAAATATGAACTTTCATTAAAATCCGTAAAGTTGTTTTAGAGAGATTTCGTAAACAAATTCTTGAAAAATTAAACAATATTCTAATTTCTCCTGCATTCGAAAATTTTGATTTTCAATTAAAAAAAAAACTAAACGAAGCTGAATTTTGGCATAGAACTTTCTCTTCTTTGTGTAAAATATTTCCTAAAACGTAGGTACCCCAAATTTGAACCAAAGCTTTTGATTTTTAAAGCGAAAGGAATACAAAACATTTTTTTGGTAAATTCGTCCTAAAGTATCAGGTTTTTTGGAGAAAATATTGTATACCTTATAAAATTTTTAGAAAAACTTGTGCCTACTCGCTAAGTACCTTATAGAGCGGTTATGTGGAAAAGTATATTAAAATATTGATATTGAAACGATTGATGTTGAAATTTATTAAATTTTAAAATGCTTCGATTTTTTTCTTTACATTTATTCCTATAAAATTAGTGGATATCTTAAAATTATCCTTTTTTTTAAGTTTTCGTTTTGTGGAAAAGTTTAATAAATATAGTGGTAAAAGGTCTGTTTTACAAAGCAATTAGATTGAAAGAGTTGCTGATACGGTAATTCAACAGATTGAATGCACTCTAAAGAAAATAAAAATGAAAAAAGTTTATAGAAGGAGCAGCAAATGAAGCGTGGATGAGATTTTGAATGCAAGGCCATCTGAAAGCGCACGTTTACCTTCCTTAACCTAAATATATGAGAAACAGCTATAAAATTAAACAATTTATTATTGTTTCTTAAAAATTCTCATATTGTGGTGGGAAAAGAATTACGGTAGGTAGAAATGGCGGCCACCGGAGCAGCCTAACTCAGTGACCCAAGTAGCGTTAGATTATGCCGTTTTGATACCATAACTCGCTTGAACTATGGGTGAGAAATGAATTGATTGGGTTACGGTCGCGGTATTTAGCTGCAGGTATTTAATCCTAGATCCACCTCGTCGCGTTGAGGAAGAAGAACAAATCGTTGATCTTTACCCATGAAAGTTCATCGAGGTCGTTGCAAGATACTAGATATTTAATATGTAGATCAAGTGGTAAAAGGTGCAGAAAAACGCTTAAGGCATCCGTCGCGTCGGGCAGGATAGCAATACCGGTGTAGTGCCAACGCTAGCGGTTCTTTGGACCTTCCTGAGTTTTTTTTTTTAATGTTATACGCCTTGTTAAGTGCGGGCCACCAGACAATCGAGTTAGGATTGGTCGTACTACGGCTGTATACGTCCACAGTATCATTTTCGATTGGATTCCCCACTTTTTACCATAGAAAGGCTATGCTGGCCTTCCTAACCCGTTCTTCAATATTCAATTTCCAGTTTAGTTTAGGGTGAAGAACTATGCCCAGATACCTCGCAATGGAAACAGAGAGTTTGGCCGTTGAGTCGGGGTAGAGTAAAGGGAGGTATTTTAGTTTTGGCAGTGAAAAGCATCAGTTCAGTTTTACTTTGGTTAACGCCTTGTCCACAACTCGGGGCCCAATTGCTAAACTTCTTCAAAGCCACCTCAGTGATATCGCTGATCACTGATGGGAACTTTCCTGAAACCAATATTACCAAAGCATCTGCATACGCAACTGCCTTCACGCCACTTCTATCCAACTCAACAAGAATTTTATTCATGACTAAAAGCCATAGAAGAGAAGATAGAACTCCACCCTGAGTTATTCCTCTACTGACGTATTTGGTTGATTTTATATAGAATAGAATTACACTAGAACCAATAAAGGCAATGGGACCTGTGATCATTTTAAATATTGCACAATTATCGAAAAAAAAAAGTTTCAAATCTTCATTTGCTCTCACTTAAAATTGACTTTGGTTCAAAGCACCAAGCTCTTATCTACACATCAGCCACAAAAATACCTAATCCGAATCAGTTTTTGTGTTTTTGTACAAATTTCGACATTTTAAATGAAATTTGAACCAAATAAGAAATAAATATAACTTGGCTTTAGTTCGAAATAATTTATGTCCTATATAATGAAGGTTAAAATTCCCACGTCTAGCATTGAACAATATTTTAAGAACACTTTTCAATCTGTCGTGTTTTAATATTTATGTACTCGAAGTCGTAGGTATAACAAATTCCTATCGATCTATCAAGTCTTAAGACTCCATCAAGTATTATAGGTACCTCCATAACTTTGTCGTGATTGAAGTTTGAAATTCTTAATTTATTTCGCCTACAAAGCTTTTTAACGCAAACAACATCGATTCAAGACACTATATATAAGTATCTAAACAGATTCTTTCGTATCTCGTAGTTTAATTTAAACGTGCCTTAATTGCACAAACAATGTAACCAAACCATACATTTAAGACTCCTACTCGTGTGCCATTTAGTGTTTTTTTTTTTACACCGCACCGCGAGAACGCCTGTTCAACTTGTTTTTTGTTTTGTCTATAATGACACCATAACGTTCAATGATCATTGAGAATATTTTTTTAAATTGATTGTAAATGTGACTCCGAATGATGTAAACAATCCATTTATAGACAAAATTTCAAAATAATATTTTATGTATGTACAATTGAATACATATATCCAGACGTGCAGACCCACACACTTGGTTTGTGTTAAAAAAAAAAAACTAACAATTTATCTATATAAACAAAGGTAGAGAACTTTCAAAAAAAGCTTTTGAGATTTTGAATCTTGTGATGTGTTTCTTGTTTTTGTTGTTTATTTACTAATTAATTAAATTCATTAGACGAAGAAAAAGATAAACAAATTCCGGTTTGTCTGGATGAATCACAAGAAACAAGTATATTGATGTTTATAGATTTAATAAATTTAGGATGACATAATCAATAGTATAAGTATAGCTTGGTCTTGAGCTCATCGTCTATGATTCACAATTTATACAGTCTTGAGTCTTCTGCAGCAAATAATAATTAATTATCAGCAATACTACTTTTGATTTGCTAAAAAGCATCAGCATTAAAAAAAAAAAAAGAAACTCAAGGTTTAGATATTATTATGAATTTAGTTTTTTTATAACCAGAACGCTCTGTAAAATTTAACGGAATATGGATAATATTCTTTCCTGATTAACAAGGGGAAGGTTCAAGACTGCTTAACATTCTAGAAAATTGAAAAATTAAGATTCCAAAACGTTTGGCAGTTTTCAAGACATCTTACAATGGTATTGGACCTACCGATATAAAATGAGAAGATCAAAACCTAATGTTTTTTTGACCTTAAGGTGGTGCTTTAACACCTTAACCATTCTATCCCTCAACATTTGTTACTTACTTCACGTGGGGCTCCCTGAAATTTCAATCGGGGAAGGACGACCAAACTCATAAGGCTTTTGCATTTTGTTTCCTTACGACGAACTAACGTATGCCACCCATTTCAGCATTTGTGGTTCAGCATTTTGAGTAGTTCGAGATCGTTGTAGAACTAGTAGAACTTGTAGTTGAATCTTCTGCTCTTAGCTCCTTCGATACTGCTGTAAATATCTCCCCAATATCATTTCTCCCAACATAATTCACCAAAGCTTTATTCCAATCTTAAAAAAGTTTACTGTTTAATAGGGAACAAGTTTTTTGTGTGATGAACTAACTACTTAGAAGTCTTCTAATACCGAAAAAAATTGTCATGACTTGGGGCCCTACTATGTAACTTGCTTCTACTTTCGAATCCATTCGAAAGTTGATTTCAATGCTTATTTTAAGTGGTAATATGTATGGAAGTGGGATAAAATTTTGGTGCTTTCGACTTTTTGCCACAGAATCTTCAACTAGCGCAGTTCTATTTCCGTTTACATGCGTTTACTAAAGAATTAGCGAGCTGAGATTTTGCGAATTCGAACACTTTTATTGTAGAATCGAGTTACATAGTTGGGCCCTTGATCTTTTGCGTAATTCAACAAAAAAAAGTCCAATAGCGCATAGTCAAATCCCATGATCTCGCGGCCAATTAACATTATACCAAATCTTGAAATTACGCGGCCTGATGGGAATTTTTAGTGCAATAATGCCATCATTGATAATTTTTTGTAACTTGGGGCTCTGTTTTTAGCTTGATTTGAATTTTATAAAAATAAAAAAGGAAGTTCAAGTATAAAATACATCATAAAACGCTGTAACGCAAGCCCCAAAATAAGCAAAAGCCGAAGAATAGTTAAATTTGGGTGTTCAGCCGAACTAGAACTGACAGCTGATATTTCCACCAATCAACTTGTTTTACTAAATCAGTTTCTGGGAAATTCTCGCCTGTGTTGGAAATTTGGTGCTCGGAAGAATGTTTATTCTAACCATAATCTACTAAGAAAGTGCGAAAAATTTGTCTGACGCAGAATCACATTTATTTTTAACTTTAAAAATTTTAAGACATTGTTCGAATTCAAAACTATCGATATTTTAAAATGACAAACCTTTTACTGAACATTGAACAAGTCACAAGTTGGATTTATATGACATTTAAGTTTGACTGCTGTTAAAATTAAAGAGCTATATTTTCCAAATCACAAAATGAATAACCTTTTTGCTTAGCCTTGTCAGCCAAACCTATATTGAAGCTCTGCACAAATCCAAGCAAAGACGATGATGATAGCGTTTTTATCGTGCGATAAAGATGCGACAATCTAAAACCTACTCAGATCAATGCGATGGGTGCGATACATTGTGTGATGGGCAAAAACATTAAAACAAGCATAAAACATTGAAATTTAGCAAACAGAAATCAAATTAAAAAATGAGATCTCAGAAATTTTGGTCCGTCAAAAAGTGACGAATCGAATCAATTATTAGTTTTCCTTAATTTTAGTCAGCAGCTGAGGAATCCTATATTGATACATATTTGCTGAAACAAAAGTGCTGATATCTTCGAGATCTAGTTTTTATGAACTCAGATATAAAAGGTTTTGCTTAAAAATCCAAATATGCCTTTTTATTGATTCATATGTGCGACATTCAAATTGTAATTGAGAACGCCTCGCCATTGCGTCTTGTCTTTTTGAACTTGAATAATTAAAACTTTCATAAGTCTCTCATATTGGCCACTTAAGTGGCACTTACTCATGCTGTAAAACTGGGACTGAAAATGACAATATGCGAAACTTAAGCCACCTACATTTTTTATACGATTTTTGTCGCATTCAAAATAATACGATTTCATCTCTCTTAAGTTCTCTCCAACTAATCTCATTGGACAGCCTGTAAAATCAGATTTGCATTTATTAAGTTTATTAGTAATTTTTCGACTGCATGCTTTAAATAAGGACATTCCGCAGGCAGACCTTCATTTCGTTAGATTTGTGTTATTTCCTGGGATATATAAATCTTCTGTATCTGTAGGACAACCTTAGCTTAAAAGACGGGGTCCTTTGATAAACTCCTTGGGCACCATCTTCAGATCAAAATACTGACACTCTAACCTCTTCTTTGCATATACATATGTATTTTGCTGAGGTATGGTTTATCTGTCTTGGAATGGATGACGCCACCATCGATTATGCCTTTACTGATCGCCACCCCATATCAATAAAATCGGAAATACTTAAAAAAAAGTTAATAAAAACAGTTTGAATACACCTTTCTGAATATTTGAATATATTGTTTAAATATTAAGAGAAAATAATAATTAAAATCGAAGAAACAAATTTATAGACTTGAAATTCAAATTTATTTGCTTGACTTGTATCATTAAATAAATACAATGCATGTATTTATATTTATGTTATTTTTTTTAAATATGGTTGTCAAATTTATTTGAATTTTTATAATTTATGACTGAAACAAGAAGTTTTAAAAGTTATTGTTTGGGTTTGTTTTTTTTTTTTTTTTTTTAAGTACAATACGGAGATTCAAATATAAAAAAGCAATTCATTGAGTAAATTGTTATTTAAAAATCAAATCTCTATAAATATTATAAGTAGATTTTAGGTGTACAATGTACATATGTATACATTTTTGCTATTGTTCTTTATTTTTAAAATTTAACAAAAGATCCTGTTTCTTAAATTTAAGCTTTCTAGAATTTTAAATGCAATTTGCATTGAAGATTAATTCGATTGTATATATGTATAAACCCAACACTAGAATAGAACATTAAGTAAAAACACGATTTATTTGTTAGTTAAAAAAGTTTAAAAATTTAATCGAATAAATTATTTTTATTCAATTTAATCTTTAAGAATTTCGTAGCCTTAACCTTTGGTAAAAAGAATTCCTGCTAGTTTCGAAAGTAGAACGTCATTTAAGAAAAAATTAAAGCTTTAGACAGATCAGTATACTTGCAGAATATTTTTAAAATTGGTCATAAAAAAAATCGTTATACATAGTATGTGGCTTAGGATTCCTTTATTTCCCAAATTCATTTTTTAAATCATAAACTCCCTACATCAACTATCAAGAGATGAGATTTTAGAAAGAAATTTATTTTTTTCCTGTCATTTTTACTTGCGACAAATGTAGGTAGGTATCTACTATATGGCAAGTTATGTCTTCGTAATAAAAATCGAACTCGAGATTTTGATCAAACTTGACATTACGATGATAAAGCGAATTCAAAAAAAGTGGGTCTCGAAATTCTGTCTGTCTGTCTGTCTGTCTATTAAATTGTCGGCTGCAGCCTATAAACGGGTGGGTCGAGTTTCTTTAAACTTGGTACATAGCGTTTTTTTTTCATTTTTGTAGGCAAAAATAACAGTAGCTGCCGAACAAATTTTTTTAAGCAAAAAATGAAAATCTTATTTTTCTCAAAAACGTGCCTACCTACAACTTAAAAAAAAAAATCAGTAGATAATTTTTTTTTACAAAACAGCTACCATTTTATACAAAAAAATATCCGAAAATGGTTATAAAAAGTAGTACCTCCCACAGAACCATTTTTTTGATTTTCGATTTTTCCAAAAAGGGTTTAACTGATTTTGATTAAATTTTTGTGGAAAAAGTTACAAAATTTTTTTAAAAATATTGTGAGGTACAGAAGAGCTTCTAATAAGTTTGAATAATATTGCATATCAAAAAAACAAATTTTGGATTTTTAAAAAATTTTCAAAATTTTTTTAAAAGTCGATATTTCAAAAATGGGCACGGTAGTGCCCAGCCAAGTTCTGGCTCTACACCCTTTTTACAGGAACAAACTCAGGCGATTTTCGACCCCCCTCTAACTTCAGTACCAATAAAGTCCGGAACTTCAAATTCGGAACATAAGGTAGGTAGGAACTTTAGGTAGGTAGAAATTTATTATTTAATGATTACTGACTAAAATTTGGGGGTTATTGGCAAGTTTTCTTTTAATTACTCACAATTCAAAACGTTTTGAAAACATGACAATGTGAACCCCCAAATTTTAGTCAGTAATCATTAAATAATAAATTTCTCTCATAACTTGGTGTTGTTTCAATATTACTCTTCTTAAAATATTTGATATTAAACCTTCATAAAGTTAGAACTTGGCATACTTTTAGATCTCACTACTTTTCACGGCTGAGTTGTTAAATATACAGATTTTTATATAGAAGAACTTGGCTGTTTTTTTAACATTTATGTTTTTTCTTGTGATTTTTTTTTTTAATTAATTAATGTTTAATTCGGCATAAATAAATACTATAGAATGGAGTATCAATTTTTTTTCTTAAAAATATTTACAAATTTTTATAATTCAATTAATAAGTTCAAGTGACCTCAACTCCAAAGATTGCGTTTCGCCCAGGTACGACAGTTGGGCTCATCAGTTAGATGCTGTCATACCTTTCTAATACGCAAATTATGGTCGATGATTACCGACTGTTATAAAACTCACAGCATGAATATACTGTGAACTTTATATTTCTGAGGGAATTTGAAGTCACTTGAACTTATTAATTGAATTATATTCAATCACTCCACTAAAACAGAAGTAGTTTTCTAAATTTCTTCACCTTCGTTATCAAATTTGTATATATAAAAATTTTATAAAAAAACCCCTCAAACAATTTTCAATTTTTTTTTTCTCGTAAATTGAGATTTATTTAAGAAATCAGATGGCGTACACAGCGTATAAATCCATTTAAGCTTTAAAATTCTTCTAATTTTAAAGGGGAACCCTATATCTTTTACAGCTGGTATAGGTAGTTCTTAAATCTTAACCCTGCTTTCTGCTATACTAACCACATTTCAACTGCTTTTAATTTATTTCCATTTTTGACGTGTTTAGTTGGTAACGGGTAAGATCAATTCCATAAGTTCCTACCCTCCTATATGTCAAAGACTTTTTTTTTTATTTATCAATTTTTTCACTCTTTCTTTATATAACATACCCATAAGGTATGATAAGTTTCATAACACCACCAATAAATATCATGACATCATTTAATTTAATAAAAAAAAAATATTTTAATCCTCTTACCAACCCTTTTTAGTAGACAAATTCAAGACGCAAAAAATAACACACCCTTACTTTATTATATTACCATAAAAAATACAAACAAACTCAAAAGAAATTACCCTTCCTATTTCTCTTCTTCTTGTTTTTTTTTGCGTGCAAAATGAATATTTTTGAATAAGTTTCTTTCATAATCAAATCAATATAACGGAATGTCATCGGATATAGTAGTTATATATGTACAGTACATATAATATAATCAATAGTCCTCAATTTGACACAATCGATGTTTTTCCTCATATCTTCACATAACTACAAGTCCTCAATAATATTTAAGTTGTCTGTCAATAGAGGTTTTTATTCTTCATTTCACCATTGCAAAAAAAAACCCTCAACTTCCCCGTTGTGTTTGTTTTTATTTCAAGAGCGGAACAGAGTGTTCTTCAAAAATAAAAAAAAAAATCAATTTAATTGCACATAGGTAGGTAATACACGTTTCACGACTTCCCGACTTTAAAGACACAAATTGTCTACCTTGCCTACTCGAATGTGTGTGTGTGTGTTTATTAAAAAAAAAAAAAAACACAATCAATATAAGATAAACATTATTTCTTATTGCTCGCATGCAATCAAAATGTTGACAATTTTACGAAAGATTAAGCTGCCGACATGATTGTATTGATAAGACATTCAATATGCCTATTTAAGGAATTGTTCGATTTTTGAGAAAGCTGTTATCACTTTTCAGTTTAAATAAGTCTAATAAAGCTTACGTAGGTACTATCAAACTCTTTCTCACGTCGCGTCACTCTCTTTCAACTCTCAATCTTAATAACCTGAAGGTCGATTTGATAAGAAAACAACGTGTTTTAAAGAAATTTCGATGATGGCGTAAAGTTTCATTATTTAGACGTAGTACGTCGTCGTCGTTTTCGTATTGAAATATTAGGGGGATTATCGAAAATATAAAATATCACTCACCTTGAGTAGAGGTGGGGATTGGTTTGTTTGCAATCTATTCAGAATCATAAGAGGCATTAAGTGCTAATATACTGCGCTATAAAATATTATAGTGTGTGTATCAAGGTGAATTTAAATTTGACACGCAATTTTTTTTGTGTGAAAACGTGTGAGAGTTGAAATAGGGTTTAAGGTTTTTAACAATATGTGGTGGAGCTAGATTATTAGCATATGTATATATAGGTATATTTTAATAAGAAAGAAATTCAATATGTTTGTTTTTTGTTTTATCAAGGGTTTCGTACTTAATGTATGGCCATGTTTTTGTATGGAAAAATAATTTGAGTTAATTAATTAAAATAGTTACATAGATGGGCTTGTAAAGTCTGAGTAGTAAAATATTCTAATAGTCTAAAATATTTATTATACCTTCTTGGGTAAATGTTGTATTATAAACTTTTTAAAAGATATTCGTTATAATATGCGAAGTTGGATTGTCATACCTATACCTTATAGTCAACAAAAATAATATCATGTTGAAAAGGAACGTGACAAAATATAAAAAGATTTATTAAGATTTTATGGCCTTTTGACTTAACAAAGTTCTGAAAATTTTTTTGACACATACACACCTATATTATGTTTGTCAATTATTAAATTATAATTTATAAATATATGTATTGAAAATCGATATTTAACAACTCAATTGACAAAAAAATTTTATAATTTAGAATTATAGAAATTTGTGAATTACAAGAATATTGAAGATTTTTGATATTATTATCAATTTTTGAATAAATTTAGATTTAATATACCAAATTTCAATATTTATCAAGTATCATTTGATAATTGACAATCGTAATAAGGGTCATAAATATTAACAGTGGGTCATAAGTGCATAGGAGACAAAATCACAGATGTCCTTTGATTTACCTGAATTGAATCATTCAGAAATATTTTTTTGGGATTGTTGACTTATGACTTTGTGCCAATATTTATGTGTCAGATAACTAATCAGAACATTACTGGAACATTGTAAAACAGCTGGTGAAAAACTTTTTTAAATAGAAATTTTTGCTATTTTATTTTTATAATAGTGACTTAAACTCCAAAAGCCACAATGTAGGTAGGTACATATCATTTCGTTCAAGACTGATGAGTCCACTGACAGTATACACGGGGAATGGAAACGGATTTTAATTGCCGCGCTGTTGTAGCTGGTGAAAATCATTTTTATTTCTTTTATATTTACAAAAAAAAAAAAATTAAAATGAAAACAAAGCCAGTATGAGCACAAATACAAATTTTGTTGACATTTTTAGATGCCAAATGTTAACACGTGCGTTGCCGCGCCTCCGTAGCGCAAGTATTTTTTAAAATCAAAGCGGTTTGAATTTACATAAAGAACGTAGACTCATTCATTTTTTAAGTGTCAAGAGCCAAAAATGTTGAGTGCAACTGCCCCAAAAACTTTAAACAGCCTGTTGTTAAGGGATGAAACTACTAAAAAAATTTACTAACTTTAAATGTTCTTAGTTTTAAATATTTTTTTAAAGTAATGTCATACTGAACCTTTTTTCCTTAGCAAACTTCAGCTGAACGCGCCTAAAAAAGTGACAGTTTGTGCAAACAAGAAAGCAAAACTACAATTTTGAAATTTTTAACTGTCAAAGTGACATTTAAAGGTGGTATGATACTAAAAATTTAAAAAAGCCTTAAATCGTCTTAAATTTTTCGCCTTTCAATTCACTAGCCCTCTTGGATTTATGAAATGAAAAATATTTATAATCCACAAGAGCTCTTTGGTATTTAGGAATTGTAATTTGATTTAATTCATAAACTCTTTTCGGATCGTGATTTTGCTATTGAATTTTTATTATTTTATGGATTGGTTCTCGTCTCTTTATTTAGTTATGGAATTCATTCAATATTTATTAATAAAATCTAACTTAAGAAAATCTCTATTTTTATTTAGTAAAAGTTGAAAATTCTTTAAACTGGGGTAGGGACGATCAATTTTCCTCAAGGCTTATGAATTGAAAAAACAAAACATATTCATTCATTCAATAATTCTCAAATCCAAAAGAACTTGTGAATTAGAAATTTATCAATTCACAAATCCCAAAAAATTGGGCCCATATGGGCCCTTAATAGATCTTCCAAGTCAGGGCCTCTCGAGCAGTAACTAGCTTGGCCATTGCTAATTTGTTAATGCTCTGTATTCTGTGGGCCTTCCTAGCGGTTCCCATATAGGCCCTAGATAGATCTTGGATAATTAAAAATTTAGAGATTTTTAGTCACTAGCTAGGGCCTAGATAGATTTTTACTGAAACCCATATAGCCCCCACCCCTTTCATATTAGGGGTGTTTGAGACCGCTTTTCTCTTTAACTGAAATGTATAGAATTTAATTTAGTTTTTTAAAAAAAAACTTCACTTTTACTTTCTCCGTGATTTGAACTCGCGTTCCTCCAATCAAAGATCCAGCACGCTACCCACCAGGCTGATTTGCGATACAGAAAAGTTATGTAAAAATGTTTATGAGTTGATACTTCACGTATTTGCTATATGGACCTTACACTAGTTAAATTGGTCGTTGGGAATGCCAATAAAGAGGCGACACTATCTACGACCAATATAACGCCAAGAAAAAGTTCCATGTCTAGGCTACATCAAGTCTAAACTATCTAGGCCCAGTCTTAGTTACACATGATAACGCCAATAAAGAGGTGATACTGTTTAACGCCAAGATAACGCCCAGATACAATTCCTTATCCAGGCTACACCAAGCGAAAACTATTTGGGTCCCTTCCTGTTTTTATGAGACAGCGCCAATAAGGTGGTGACACTAGCAAGGTCCAAAATGACACCAACAAAAGTTTTCATATCTAGGCTATGTCAAGTTAAAACTATCTACGCCCAGTCTAAGTTACATCTGACAAAGCCAATAAATAGGCAATTCTAGCCAGGGCCAAGATAAAGCCAGAATAAGATAAATTAGTCAAGATCACCCAGACCTGCGCCTGTCTAGGCCCAGCATAGGATTTACTATATAATGGTCAATCTAGCTAGGGCCACGCTTAAAAATAGTTTTTCCTAGATAATTTTCTACCCGGGATTTGGTTTGTTATGTGTAACAGCAGCTTCTGGAACTCCAAATAAAAAAAGGGACACAAGGAATGCATTCCAAGAATTCGAATCCGAATTCCTCCTAAACGCATTCCCGCAACTGATTTGCCACATAAAGCCTGCTTACATAAAGAAAGTCTACAAACGTTTGTAGATTTGACTAACAATATGTTACTGACGAAATTCTTTGCTTCTTCCAATCTGCTCCAATGCCAATCAAAAAAAAAAGCTAAAACAAAATCATTAACACAAACCAAACTAGCATAAATCATAAATCATGCAAAACACGACATCAACAATCGTTGACAAAATGACGATACAAAAGATACGACTATAAAAAAAGAGGAATCAAACAAAAATAAAAATAAAATTCACTAAATTACCAATAATTCGCTTCGCCATGATATGTAGGTACAAATTCTTAACTTTGACGACTAATAACTAACCCCCTCCAAAAAAATATCTATGGTGTTGCAGAAATACTGACATTTTGTAAGACGCATAATGATGGATTAAGATCACCTACTAGCGTTGAATAATATTTACTAAGTGCAGCATTACAAATTGCCAATTATTACCCAATTAATTTTTAATTAAAACAAATCCATTAATCATTATAATTGAATTTTTTTTACAACAAAAATTGTAATGTGCAATTTCCCCAAACCTGTCAACATTGATCGTCGTATTCATACTGGTCTTATTTGACATGACGTATATGTATATTGGTCTTGAAATGTGCATTTCTCCAAATCAAACTTCCTGAACAATTTTGCGTCTATGATGATGTT
Source organism: Epistrophe grossulariae (assembly GCA_929447395.1). Taxonomy (NCBI): domain Eukaryota; kingdom Metazoa; phylum Arthropoda; class Insecta; order Diptera; family Syrphidae; genus Epistrophe; species Epistrophe grossulariae. Next base: position 33,359,736 of record OV839569.1, on the reverse strand, counting down.
TGCTTCCCATTTATTATTACGGCCATTCAACTCGTATATATTTTGTTTATATATTGCTTCGTCACTCACACTCACTGTAATTAACCTAAATACATATCGTTAGCAAGTTATGCCAAACCCAACCCATGTGTGTGATTTCAGACATTTTACACCAAATTTAGTAGCACTGCATCCGTTCCACAAACGTGATATTTTCAATCAATGCGCGCGGGCAAACAATATATCGAAAGGCAAAGCGTGCCAATTTATCAAAGAAATACAAATCCGTAACTTCAAAGTGGATTATTTGTATACTATATCTATGCATAATAACAATTTATTATTAAGCTACATAACAACAATATACCTACCGTCATAAATAATTATGAACTCATTCAATTTGTATCTAGTTATTTTGTAAAATAGTCACACACCTCATTTCTTTATTTTTTGCAATTAAACATCGCACACACAATTATATATACTGGCTGCCAACAACCTGAAGTTGTTAAACATTATTGTTGTTGTTTTTCTCTTGTACTTATGTATATGCCTTACATCAAGGTCATTTGTATATGAAAAATATCTGAACCCAATGAGACAAAGAAACAATCTATATATCTATCTACTTCAAACAAAAAACCCACTCTTCGTTCGTAAAAATTAGAAAAAAAACAACAAAAACAACACGAAAGTTGAAGTATCTAATTGCATTTTACTGCAAAACAACTATCTACCTAACTTGCAACCATATTGATAAAATAAATCCACAACAACAACAACAACGAAGAACCCATTTCCCACGCGCAAAATTATAAAATTTACGACACCTAGAAATTCTGCACACATTTACGATATTGTGTGACATTTGTATACGGTCGAACCTGGATAAGTTAAATCGATTCATTTTGGTTTTTTTTTTGTTTCCAAATTTTTTTAAATAATTAGGTATCATTGATCAAATCTTTCGTGGTATGTACCAAAATTGAAAGTTATTTTATTTTTGATAATTAATTATTGAATCATTTTCTCACAGTTTTATGATTGTAAAGAAAAAATCTTTTAAAATTCATACAAAATTTTGTACGATAACAGTGCAGTGCTGCTGCAACGATTTATTATGTCTTTTTCAATAGAATTTATTTTTGATTTCATTGAATATAAGGTTGGTGTGTTTGGTATCTTTTTTAAAGAAAATACTCTCAGAGAGGGAGAACTTGTCGACAAATTAACAAACCTACTGAACCACTTTTTGTATAAAATGTCACTTTTGTGTACCTGTAATTTAAAAATTCTAAAATAATTTTTATACTGATTAAACATCGAAAGAAAATGTTTAAAATTTTATGGACATATCTGAATCTTCATTAAGTGAATGAAAACAATCTGAATCAATATTTTGTTAATTTCTAGCCGACGCACGTCAAGTAACAGACACTGACATCTGCTGTGTATTTGACAGTTTTTACACTCCTTGCACACAGAAATTTGGAAGTTATCCAATGGAGGGGACATAATTAGTAAAAAGGAATTTGTGAAAAATTGTGCAATTTTGCAAGAAATTTCACGTTACTAAACAGAACTATACAAACATCGATTTCCCAAAATTTCGCTATTCCACCTTTTAAAAAATGGCTTTTTCAAGCATTTATCATTTTTCATGCAGCCAGTGTTGCTCCCCAAGTGGTTCAAAATGTAGTACAATTTCGATTACTTAAAAATGACTCGTAATTTGTTTAAATTAAAAAAAAAACACATAAATGTTTTATGCAACGATAATTTCAACATTTAATTCTAGAGTTTCAACAACAAAAATAAATAATTTTAAAAATATTACGGATAATATAAAACAATTATTAAAAGATAACTTAAACTTTTCAGTCAAAAGTTTTAGCGAAAATGAATAGTTTAAATAAAATAATAATATCTTCAAAGTAAAAGGGTTTAATAATTATTGCCAATTTGTATAGCTCCTTATTTTCTTACATATTTGTATTTCTATAATGTGTTGCATTATGGTAAGAAAAAAGTTATTATTTTTTTTCTCGATTTTGAAGCGTTTACACAAAAAGTTGTATTGACGAATTTAAGGGCCAATCAAAATGTGCGATATCATTTTAAAGATTTTTAATTTCTGAAACATTGAAATTGTAGTGTTTTACGAATATTTTGCGATTAGTGACTTTTTTTGGAAAAACAGCAAAAACACTTCAATTGTAGTAGGGGGGCGACGCACGCTGTGCAGCGAACGACAAGCGACTTCGAGGCAGAGAGACTGATTGTAAATTGACAGGCTTGTCGTTCTAACGACTTTGTTGCTATATCTGGCGACTCATATTAGCCAGACAACATCGCCAGTAGCATTACAGCCGATAAAACCTAAATTAGAATCCTACTGTGGATTCTTATTTTTGTTTGTATTCAAGGTGAAGAGCAACCCTTAGAGGTTCAACAGCTGCCAATACATCAAAACGAAATAACTGTTTAGAGGAACTTAATTGAGAAGGGCATTCGTTAGTCGTTTTAGTTCCATAATTATACGAACTATTAGTTGCCAAAAATTGGAGCATGATCTCGTGATTTCGACAAAATTGGGTTCCAATAAAACGGCGCTACTTGACAAATAGTCCGTGAAATTAGAGATTTATTGGGAGCAGTGTTACTGGAGAGAAGTATTTTAAGGTAGTACTGCAGCCAAAAAAGAGTATTTTGGAAAAAATAGTATACTACAGACAGTTTTAGTCTTCAAAAATTTAAATAAGTGTGTGCACACAAAATTTTTTAGCTTTATTTAAAAAAAAAAAACCAAGAAAAAAATTCAGTTCGATTTTGATTTGCTCGGTGTATCAACTTCAACAGCAAATACTTCTTCAGCATTTGAAAACTCAATATCGATGGCTCTTGAAGCACAAGATGGTTTTGGTCCTGAATTTCCAGGAACAGCAGCAACACAAGACATATTTACAGCTATTTTGCCCTTAACTGCTCCAAGGAATCCAATTTCACTAAATGTCTATATAATACAAGTTTACTTTGAATTATTCTAACAGGAATTACATTATTTTAAGCATTAATTAACTAACCTTTTATTTTATTGAACTACATATACAAAAAAAATCATGGAATTCAAAAAAAAAATAGAACCACCAAACAAAAATCTAAGGGAGTAATAAAATAAATACCAAACTGACAGATAAAAATTGCATGAAGCTAACGAAAAACAAAACCAAACTAGAAAAAAGGAAATTCCCTTCTTAACGACAGTTTGGAAGATAAAAGTTCTGCTAAATTTGAAGTGAATTAAATTTATTAAGGTTAACACCACACTTTGCTGCAAGTGCAAGATATTTTAGGTCTTTAACACAAATTAGGAATACGATTGTGAAAAGAGGAGTACGTAAGTACGGAGGTGTTGAAAATAGTACAATACTCCTATGGGAGTACTTTCGGCAGCACTGATTGGGAGTACAATTTGGTGAACAGTTAAATTCATACTTTTGGGAGTCTAATTCTTCGAGAAGAAGAGTATATTTCAAAATGGAGACCCACTATAGTCACTACATATCTTGTATACTGAATCTTTACCTTTATACTCAATGGGCTTTACCAATAACCAAATTTAAAGACGACTTAAATATTCAATTAAAATGAACCATAATGGTATGGACTATAAATAATGAACCATACATCACATGTTTCATATTTAGGAGTCCGTACCATGTACTATTCATTATTTAGGGTCTATTTAATAATTTAAGTCATAACATGTATGGTTTGGTTTGTTATATGGAGTATATACCATTATGGTTAATTTTACTTAAAAATTTAAGTCGTCTCTAAATTTTGTTATTGGTGGGGCCCAATAAGATCACTTACACTTCAATTCTACCCCATGATAATAAAAACCGGTTGTATCGAGAGGCAGTCTTTATTCAATAAAATCTGAACCACTCAACCGGATTTTATGAAACATTCTGATACAATACAAATTAGCATATTAAATCATTAAAATAAATTTCTGCCACCAAGTAGGCGTGTATATACTTTCTAAAAAAACTACATAATAATATTTCCAAAATTAACTTATAAAATTGGTCTGTGCTCTTATAAAATTATAATAAAGATAACATTGTTTTTAACAATCCACCCGTACAAAGTTTTTTTGCCACGTCCAATTTGTTTTGTTTTGAAAAGTATAAGTATAGTATTTTCGTATTGATCTGCAGTCTAAGCTCTATAAAATCTGACCGAGCGTTATTTATGAAATTTTTGGACATGATAAAAGAAGGTTTTTTCAAGTACCAATTTTAATATCAAACATGATTGAGTATTCTAAAAAAAGATTTTCATTAAAAACCACAAAAGACCGAAAGAATATTTTTTTTTCATTGAACATTTTAGTCATTGATAATACATATTATTATAATGATTTTTTCGGGGGATGTCCAGCCCTTTTTACTATTACTATGAATTATGGCCACATGGAACCACTGTTTAATGCCTTGACTTTAAGTTTTATTTATAAAAATATTGTAGTTTTTTTTGTAAGAGGTATAGGTTTGTCAAGTTAAATAGGTAAGAAATATTCTTAAGGTTTAAAAACTTGATTCATAAAATTTGTTTAAAATAAAATTAGATTTGAAATTTAGATTTATTTTAATTGATTTTGTTTCAAGACACCAGACTAAACAAATTTGTTTTCTTATTTATATACAACTGTATACAATATTTAAATGGGTTTTACTGTATGTTAACGGTAATTCTAAACTAGTTACATTGAAACAAATTGGAACATTTAAGCTAATTCTAGGAAAAGATTACAATTTCCAGTACCTATATACAAAATCCAATAAAAAAAAAAATAAAAACAAAAACAAATTTGTAGAAAGCAAAGTTTCAAGTGCACCCTTTTCACCATATTCTTTTGTAATTACTAATTCTATTGCTTACGTTTTCTTTTTGAACAAGTATAGGTACTTTCCCTTGTTAACGCAGTTTAAGGTTTTTCTGAATTGTTGTAGGTTGCTTGTGAAAGATCGATGTTGTTTTTTGTACACGAACGCACAATTAATTTTGCAACTCATTTACATACATATATATGTATGTACATAGGTATATGTGTATGTAATATACCTAGAACTACAATTTATTTAAGCGCTTAGATAAATTATATCGTGTTATGTGTAAGGTTGTTTGATTATGCTGAACACTTTTAAAGTGATTCTTCTAGACTTTAAAATAATCTAAGCTTGCTTGAAGGATCAATTTATTCAACACAATATAAATTATTGTAAGACTTTGAATCATTCCTGCCAACAACACACACACACAGGAATAGTTGAGAGTTGTAAGTCACTTCTACACGAGCTGTGTATTTTATTTATTTATAAGACTTTGAACCCTTTTCCGATCGGAAACTAAATAAAACACCTATATCTTGTTTTTTATAACATTTCAAGTCGTAAATTTGAACTGGTACAATTGTACTAACTCATTATCATAACAAGTAACTCACTCAATTTTATTTTTAAATTGTTTCTCACTCAACACTATTTCGCATACATTGTCGTTATCCTTGTTTGTTTGTATTCAATTTTTTGAGACCAATGATTTTTTGGAACTTGTCAAATTGCTTTAACAAAAGTCTCAAGAGTTTCGAATCAACAATTAAAAATACAGAACGTTGCACTAGAGATTCTTTAAAACACTATAACATTGCCTTGTTTATCAATTATTCTCATATATATGAAATGTCAACAGCTGCTAATTTGTATATCCCTTCTTTTTTTAAGTTTGTAACCTTGAATTATAACACACAAAAAAACCCTTGAATTATATTATGTAAAATTTGCAATCGACTTGTCTTATACCTTCCGTTTTTTTTTTTATTATTTTCTTTTTAGAGCAACAAAAACGTCGACGATTTCATCCCTTAAGAAATCTGCGTCGAATGTTTCGACGTCGCACCCTAACCAGTGTTGACTTGTCATCATCCCCTTCTATTGTGGATACAAATCAATTGTCCGCATCATCCCCTTCATCGCCGTTGCAACATCAACAACAACAACAACAGCAGCAACAGCAACAACATTTGACCAAAAATCCACCCACCGTTGTTGGAGGAGGAAATACCTTATCCGTACCTGCGCACGGCTATGCCGGGACATCAGCCTCGTCAACATCATTACCAACATCACCCTTATCGCTGTCACCGTCACCATCGGTAATAGCTGTTGGCAGTCAAATTTGTGCCACCAACAAAGCTGCATCGTCGTCGCCAAATAATAGTTACAATTACATGCAACATCACCACACGTCGTCGTCATCAGACGTTAACGTCAGTAGTGCAATGTCACTCTCTACGTCATTACATCATCAGCATCACCAGCAACAATATTCTACAAGTACATCAACAACAACTACAACATCGGGTCGTATCCTGGGGACATGTGGGGGTATCGGTGTACTGCCAGGAGCTTTTAATGGCCGAACATCTTTGTCGGGTGGATTTTTTGCCAGTAAGGATAAAATAGCAAATAGCACAGTGGGTCTGATGGCTCGCGATACGAAGCTTAAAAGCACCGGAACGGACTCAAGCAATGATCTCGAGAGTAATCGTGAGATGACTGATAGCCAAAGGAGTCTAAGTGAAGGACGATTAGTCGATAGGTGAGTTTTTTTAAGTTTACTTTATGATGTTTTTTTTTGTTGTATGTGAATCTGTAAAACAGTATGTTGGGAAAGAAAGTGAATATTTATATAAAACTAACTACTACGTACATGTCATTTAATTTGTGAAAAAATAATATTAATCATAATAATTCAACCAAAAATAACCTGTGGAAATATTTTTGTTTGTGAATCGGGCGAAATGATAACTCAAGCTTTCTTGGTACTTTTAAATCCTTCATTATATTTTAATAGATGTTCTTTATTTATATTTCATCCATTAACACTTTAAAATTGTTGGCTCTATGTGCTCTGAGCTAAATGTGAAAGCAAACTTCATTCGCTTTTTTAAAAAAACTAATTATTTCAATTGTTCATGAGAAATTTCTATAGGCGATTCAATTACTAATAAAGTATATTGACAGTGCTTAATCGTTGTGAATGACACAATTGTGAATGACGCAATTTTACACACCTGCACTCACGGTTGCAAAAGTCGATACAATTGTACCTTTTTCGATACACTCAACTTGGCTAAAGTACACAAATTTACTTTTATAAAATTTGATACAATTTTTATATTTTATGTTTATTCATTACTATACAGTTAAAATTAGTTATATGAATAATAATCTTAACTAAAAAAGTGGTAAAACGGCATTAGATTTCTGTGAAATAGGCTTGTTTCAATGTAACCCGGAAGTCACTTTTTAGTTTTGTTTAAACGATCTAATTCAACCGCAATCAAAAACATGTTCATAAAAATTGTGTTCCTTGAAAAATGCTAAAAATTTACTTACAAAAATTAACTACTAAACTTCTTCAACGCTACTTTTCAAAATGCTAATACTGTTTCATACGTCATTTTCGTCAAAAATGCAATTGCAAGATATTCAAACGCAAACTGGAAAGTGTACTGTTTAACAAAAAACGATATTTTTATGCAAGTGTTTCACAATTCGATAAAGTCATATGTTCGATAATGTCAGCTGCGTTTTTTTATAATTTATAGCTAACGCAGCACTACAAGTACCAATAGAACGCTTTAGCCAGCTTTTAAGTTCTGTGGCTGTGTTTGCAGACAAGTTTCAACTATGCATATTTATTTGATGAAGCAAAATCAAGGAGTACAATTCCATACACATTTTTTCAAACTTTTGATACATTTTTAAAATACGGTTTTTCATCCCTGTCTGCACTACATTTTCCAAGTAACCAAGAAGTAACCAATATCACAATTAAAAAAGTAAAAATAAGGCCGTGAAAAAATTTAAAAAGGGAAAAGTGAATTGGGCAAGAAGATATACCTTTTGAATTCTTGAAACAAAAATGGGAGGTATTGGGTTTAATAGGCTCACGATTTTACTATAAAAAAAGCAAATTGGTTGAAAATAAAAATATACTTCAATCACGTGAATTAGCTGAACCTCATCTGTCAAAATTGAAATTCTCGTCCAGGACCCATGTTCTGTAACTCGGCGATAACTTTTCGTGGCGAGAAACGGCGAAAAATGGAACAAAAATGGAACAAAACTCAAAGGAATCCTATGGGTTTTGTTCCATTTTTCGCCGTTTATCGCCTCGAAAAGTTATCGCCGAGTTACAGAACATGGGTCCAGGACCCATGTTCTGTAACTCGGCGATAACTTTTCGAGGCGAGAAACAGCAAAAAATGGAACAAAACTCATAGGAATCCTATGGGTTTTGTTCCATTTTTCGCCGTTCAAAAAAAATTGACAAAACCAACGGAATCTTTAACAAGAATGTAGGAAATACAAAAACTGTTTGAACAGTACTTCATTTTTTTTTCTATCAAAGTAGTTAGAGTAGATTTTCAAAAAACAATCTTTTGAAATGTGAGAAAAATTTCCATTTCGTCTCTGGGGAATAACCTAAAACTCTTAAGTAGATACTTTTATGGTATGGAAGTATAAAACTTCGTTTTTTGGCTGTAGTTTACTACTTAAATTCGGAACTAGTTGGCTATTTCTAGATCACCAAATAGAGGAAGTAACTTTACAAGTTTCATATGAATACAAACCTTTATTATACCCACACAGCTATGTATGTTCATAAGTCGAAAAGTTTAGTATCAAATAGCCATTACATGACCAAATTTATGTTCGTATTTAAGGACAAAAGTTATTATTCTACCTTCATTAGAAGCTTAGAGACAAAACCCCACAATTCCACACGTAAATTGAAAAGGGATTTTAAGGGTTCAAATATATGGGAAAAACCACATTTAGAATAGAATTTTCTTACAATACTGATATTGAATGGGAGAGTTCATTTTAAAAAATAAACCTTAATTATTGTTATTGTTTGTTCTTATATATGAGAACTCGAATCAATGTTTAAATAAAAATAGCCATTTTGCTTAAATAAAAAAAAAAAACAAAAGTCAAATTAAAGCTAGAAATTCAGATCGATAAACTTCTTCCTGAGCCAACATTAATTCTCTGAATTTAACTGTCTTCTTATAAAAAGCTTAATTTAAATTTGATTGCCATTGTCAACTTCTGGATGAATTTTACATTTGAGTTCCCAATTTCATTCGAATTAACTGCAATTTGGATAAAGGTTAATGCAATGTACCTACATACACATTTTACATACCTAAAAACCTACTCATTGTACTTCCCCATGTGACCCAATTTCAAACACGTGTCCCTAGCAACTGGTGAACCCCTACACAACATTGATATATATCAACGTGGGGGTTGCAAGTCCTGTCGTCCTGATTTTCATAGAAACTCCTTTGTGTTGATTGTGTTGGGCTCTTTTGTTTCCAGGAAACAAAAATCTTATCATTTTATTCTGGCCCCAATGCCTTTCAATTTGTCTGTGCATACAATTTATTTGTTCCCCGCCCCCTACAGACAACCTGCACTTGAGTAATGAGCAATATAACGTTCGTTATGGCCCTATGCAAAGAAGTGGGAAGCTCTACAAGTTCCTATAGGTACCTGGTACACCCAACAAAACAACTTGATGATGGGGAAAACACTTTTGGCACAGGTTGGTTGGTTTGTTTGGTTGTAAAACATACTATGCAACTCGGTGCAACACTCAAAAGTGTCATTTCGTGCAATTTTCTCAAAGTTGCCTCCTATGTACTTCTACAACCTCATCATCACTTAACATTAATCACAGTCTAGTTGAATAAAAAAGACGGTCGCAAGCAAGCAAGCATATTATGTACCTACCTTCATAAGTAAGATGGTGCAGTAACAGTTTCCATGCCATGAATTCCGGAATGAATGTCAGGGGAAATCTGTTTATACTACCATTTCTCTGGGTTTAGCGATCTTTTGTTTGTGTTACGTTACTTGAGAGAGTTGTGTTGTCTTATGTTGTGTGATTACAAAAGTAATAATCATCATCTTCGTTATCATCGTCTTCGTTGTCGTCGGTCGTCGTCGTCTCGTAAGTGTATATCTTTGGATGGATTTAAATTCCACTCTATCCAAATCTAACGCACTAACAAACCATGAACGTGCCGGAAAATCGAATTTGTGTGGGAGGGGGGTTAAAATGTATTTTTTTTGATTGAACTGGCAAATATTTGCATTAACTGTTCCTGATCCTTTCAATATTGCAACGCAAACTTGAAAACATCAATTTTCCTTTGCTTTCTTAAGGACTATAGAGTCTTATAGTATTTTCCAAGAGTTTTAGTTTTCTTCAAAATTTTGTAATACAAATTCTTTGGAGTAATTCTATTCGGCATACTAAAACTTTGATTCAAAAAAGCTCTTTGAAGCTTTAAGTTCAGATAAAAATTTACTGTTTTATTCCACAGTAAGTCTCATTTGGAATGTTAGCCACCAATATAGAAAATTGGTGTTAAAAAATAAATAAGTTTGGAATCGCTACAGCTCGTGATGAATCGGGGCCTAGTGATTTACAACTTTTGAACCATTCCTGTGTAGAGTGCAGGAATTGAGGGGACCTACAATTTTCTAACGAATCCGAACGATTAAGATGAGAAACACTTTTTGTGACTATTCGGGATTTTTTGTAAAGGGTGTTTTTTTTAGACGTGTGGTTTTCAAGAAGAAATAAAACGAATATAATTTAATGTTATATGGCCAAGAATTTAGCTTTATTATAAAGGTAAGGGTTTGCCATTATGTTTTAAAAATGATTTTGGGCAAGTGGCCGCCGTGCCGTGGCTGGGTCGAATAAATTTCAGCCGTGAGGCCCAAGAGGCTCCAATTGTTGCGCGCCATGGCGGATGGACTCATTCGGGTCTTCTTCGATACTCTGCTCCACAGCAGCAATAGCGTCTTCGGTGCGCACTGTGCGGTGTCTCTGAGGATGCGCATTATCCACTAGAGTAAACATAGTGCGAAACCGATCCATGGTTGCTTGAATTACTCTGCTGGGCGATTATGTCGACCGAATATTGGACGCAGCGTGCGATGCGTCACGCGAACCGAACCATTATTTTGGTAATAAATTTTGCACGATTTGCAAACGTTGTTCAAGAGTAAGTCTATTCATTATGAAAGGGCAAACCAAACTGAGCATAAATCAAGTGACAGCTGTCAAAAAGACCAACTCCGAAAAAAGTATTGCCAGATTGAAAACCACACGTCTAAAAAAAACACCCTTTAGTTATACTTTTTGATAAAACTTCTGAACATCGTTCCTGGAATAGTACCTTCCTTTTTAATTTCCATTTCCTCAATCGCTGCTTCTATATAGCCCTTATGCTCGTAGCTAGCACGAATCCTTCTTCTTCATTTTCAGCACCGAATTGTATGATTCTTGTTTTATACTTGACGACATTTTATATCAAACTAGGAGTTTATTGGTGGTTATTTGTGGAATACCAGCTCATGGTTTGTAGATTTCCTGGTGGCTTGTTGGTATTGTTGCTTCTGATCTTCGGTACATAGTTCTGTTGTGGTTACATAAGGATTCTTGAAAGATTACGGGATACATGAATTTTTAATTAAAAAATGTTTTAAATTCAACAAAATGTTTTCGAAAAATCAAAATTTTATCCATCTCGTAACGGAGGAGGGAGGCTCCATTAATTTTCAATATTCGCTATAGCTAATTTTTCATTAGACACCCAAAATGCACATCTATTTCCATTAATTTTAATAATTAAGACTTCTTAACCTCTTGTTGTTTTGTTCGGTAGCTGCCAAAACCCCAACAAACCTCCTTTATATCTCCGCTCTTGTGAATGTAGTTTATCTTTTATTATGGTTGAGAGATTCATTAGATTTTATTTGTACTACTTAATTGGCCAAAGTTGACAAAAGAATTGATTATATTTTTTAAGTTGAAATGTACATACATATGTATACATATAATTAAGCAAAGATTGTTAACATTATAAAAGAAAGAGTGTATATTAGATAGACGATGAAATTGTGTTCGTATAAGAAAGTTGTAAATCATTTGGATTTATACCGGAAGTAAACATCTACTTATACAAACATTATGACATTATAGTTAAGTTATTAATTGGAGAAATATAATCAATAAGAAAAAATAATGTGTAATGTTTTTGAATAATACATGTTTTTATACAAATCTGTTGATTGTTAAATTAGTGACATTATACATGTATAATGTATGTATGTATGTAGCTAAAAGTTGACAAATTGACACTTATACTTTGAGGAAGTTTATAAACATTCAATTAGAAAGTTATTTTCTGATGCTTGTGTGATACAAGTTTGATTATCAATCATGTAAATTTAGCATTTGCTTAAAAAAATCGAGCTTGAGACTTAAATGACATTTATTATAATGATGATAGAGAAGACGAAAAAAGTTGGTTGCGAAATTTGTTTGTTTTATTAATAATTTTATAAGTAGCACAGTAAAATTTTCCTGTAAGTAAACAATTACTAAAACAACATGTAGTTAATTCATTGACACTCTGCAGTTAGTTTTTTTGTTTTTACCCAGTGAAATTTGACTGTACCAGTCTAAGTAACGGGTCATTCATTCCCTGGTTTCAAGTTGGTAGCGTTGGCATTTGACACTAATTGTCAAACTCAGCTGTCATTTGAAATGTCATAATATAAGTTGAATGGTTGCCATTCACGATAATGGATCGGTTTATAATCGAACAACGCGTTAAAATTATTAAAACTTACTACAAAAGAGGTGATTCAAACGTAGCAACTTTTCGCGCATTTTTCGAACAATATTTTCTTCAGCGGTGACGCACATTTCTCACTCGCTGGGTATGTAAACAAACAAAATTTCCGCATATGGGGCTCAGAAAACCCACAAGTGATCGAAGAGGTGCCCTTGCATCCACAGTGACTGCTTGGTGTGCTCTATGGTCGAAAGGTGTCATTGGTCCGTATTTCTTCGGAGATGTCAATGGGCAAACGGTTACAGTCAATTCGGGACGATATGGTCGAATGATAACCGAGGTTTTTTGGCTGGCGATTATAGATCATGACTTGGACAATATGTGGTTAAAACAAGACGTTGCAATAAGCCACACAACAAGACCAATTATAACTTTATTGCGTGTGAAGTTTCCTGGTCGCGGAATTTCACGTTTTGGCGCCGTCAATTGGCCACCAATATCATGCGATTTGACACCGTTTAATTTTTTCTGTGGGGCTTCGTAAAAGAAAGTGTTTGCGCGAATAATGCCCGAAAACCAACATTACTCAAGTTATGGCCGAGATACCGCCCGAAATGTGCGAAAAAGTGGTTGAAAATTACCTCAAAAGAATCGCATGCTGCGAATCTTCCCGAGGCGGCCAGACGAAATTTTCATCGTCATTCCCAATGTTTTGCGTTGGTTTAGGAGAGCCTTTAGACATATACGGAGGTTTTGACAGAAAGTCACCGATATAAATAAAAATTTTATAGAATTTAATACTTCAAAAACTCAAAATTATTTTCTGCCGTTAAAGCGGAACCTGTCTAGTGACAAAATGTAACTAAGAAGGGGGAACTTCATCAATTACGATAAAAAAAAATAGCTGAAGACTTAAGGGTCTGTCATTGCTCCTTTAATCAGAAAGTACCTATCTACGCTGCTGATGCAAAACGAAAAATTTCATACAGAAATTACACAACAAATTCACAAATGAAAAATTTTGTTCTTTTTTTGTTTTGCAGTAAAATAAAATTTTCTATTTTTTTGTCGATATTGTATTAAAATAGTAACAGGCAAACAAAGTTAAAAAAAAAAATTAATTTATCAATTATTTTTGTAAATTTCACAGGGTTGTAGTCATAATTTTGTATGTGCCAAAATTTGGTTTCCAAAATTCTGTGTATTTAAAATTCTGTAACAAGGAAAAAAAGAAAATGCGCGGTTGGGTCGCACGAACTTGCTCTTAATTTTTGAAATTTTTTGACACCATCTGATTTCTTAAATCTTAAAAATCGTTGGAGCGGTTTTTTTTTATTTAATTTTGTTTAGGTACGTACCTAATATGTACATACATATACATACATATGTATGTATATAAAATTTTGAAAATATGTATTTTAAAGTACAAAAATTGGTACGCAATTTCCTTACCACTTATTAGTTCGGAGAAAAAATTAATTTTGAAAAAAAAAATCACCCACCCATTTTCGAAAAATCGAATTTTCAAAAAGTAATTTTGAAATTAAAAAAAAAAATTTACAAATTGTATACAATTGTTGTGAAACATTCTCCATTAAAATTTGGTGAACAATTTTTGAACCGTTTTTTAGAAAATAGAAAATCAAAAAAAAAATAAATGGTTCTATGGGAGGTAAAATTTTTAACCATTTTGAGAAAAATAAGATTTTCATTATTAAAAAAAAAAAAAATGTACGGGAGATACCGATCAAAAAAAAAACTTGTCGGGAAATGTCAAAAAAACGATAGGTACCAAGTTTAAATAAAATCAGCCCACCCGTAATATGTAATCGCTAGCATTTCATCTTGTTTTTTCAGCTATCGGAAGAAAAATCTTATTATTGTCAAAAATCGTCCCAAAGATTAAAAAAAAAAATCATGCTAGACAAAATATGCGTTTGAAAGCCTTTTTAAAATCTGATAAAGTTATAAGCCATTAACGAGATCTCACTCACTATCAAGTAGGTACCTCAAAATCTCTGATAAAACACTTTAAGATCAATAAAATCAAAGTGTATTTATTTTAGAAGTCAAATGTTCAAAGTTCTATCGTGGGTGATTTGACATTTTTATTTTTTGTCGGGATATATAATTTTTAAGAGCTAGGTGATTTAGTTTTCTATGTTGTATATCTGCTCACATAACTTATGTAGGTACTCTTTTTGATTTTTGAGTAACATAAATCCATAAACCCCTTCGTGACTTTTAGGTCTTACCGATGTGTTAATATCAATTTTATTTATAAAACTAATTATGAAGATGTATTAAATCTTGGTTCCTTTTTTCCGCAACATAAATAATAGGTGTGTTTTATTCATTGCTGCATATAGCCATTGCAGCAAAATTTCCCTTGGCAAACAAAAACAATTTGATTGTTGGCGATAATGAAGTCAGTAAAAAAAAAGATGGCTGTGCTGGCGATAGAACTTTGAATTATTGGAATGTATAGAGTGAGTAATCTTTTTATTCAGACTTGAGCTGCGCTGGCTATGCAGCAATGAATAAAACACAACTAATATTAATACAAATATTGTGTGAATTCGAACAAATAGATATAGAATTTATAATCCACAGTTTTTTTAGTTAATTTTTTTTTTTAATTTCAGTGATTTCAGTCGAGATGGTCTCTCACAATCGCACGATAGTGTATTTTCCGAATCGGCAACAGCCAGCAGTTTATCAATTGTACTTAAGGTGAGTAAGCTCCAAAAAAATAATAATTCCTATTGACAATCCAAAACTAAAATCTGTATACCGACATTTTATTCATCATTTCTCTAAAAGTCTCGAGTCATAAAATAAAAAAAAAATTAAAACACAAACTACATACTTATGTATGTATCTTTATCACTTTCGAACAACGCAATTTCTTCACACCCCCAAGGTGTCTTTTTTAATATCTTGTTTAAATGTGCAACGTTGTCAAAGTAACGATTATTCTATCTCAAACAACAAAAAAAAATAAATAAAAATTGTTTCATTATATCGTGCACAATAGCAAATTGATTTTAATCAAAATCAATTTTGATTACATGACTGAAAATAACCATACAACAATATACAATGTATACCTTGCCATATAGATAATGCTGTTTTAATAGTTGCAAGACGGGCGAGAAGTACATTTTATTTATATCTGCGCAATATCGAGCTGAGCGCATTTCAAATTCATGAATCACCTTTTTTTGTATTTGATGTTTGTAACGTAACTATAGTAATTGGCAATCAGAAAATGTATATGATGCTCATTCGTTGTTTATAGATAGGTACATTTATACAGTCTGTTATGAAAGTTTGAATACTTTTTTATGTTTTGTTGAAAAGTTGTTTAGTCGTTGAATTTTTATTAAACCAGCTGAGACTTTTTGTTTAAAATTTTTATATACAAGTAGGGAATATCGGTAAAATAAATACAGAATATATTTTGAAAAAATCATGATTTACAATGTACAGGGCTGATAGGTCTTCAAGTAATGTTAACCTTTGAACCATTCTGTTTGACATTGACATTCGTTATTATAGTCTTGTTAGACGAATTATACAAAAATAAAGCATTCGTTATTATAGTCTTGTTAGACGAATTATACAAAAATAAAGCATTACTTGCATCGGAGCTTTTGAATTAAGCGTTTATATTCAACTCTTGATTTTATAAAATCGCCTTTAGTACCTACAATAGACTATTTTTATTCTTCAAAGAAATTATCATGTAAAATTAACCAGAAATAAACCAATTATCAGTTTATTATTTTTTATCCCCGATTGATCTTGTTAAATATTATAAGAGAATACGAACGTCGTGTTGTGTCGTATTGAATCAAGTTAATTGTAAAAACTACATGACACCTTGTTAGCTTAACACTGTATAAACTAAAAATCCTGTTAAATCAATACGAAAATCTGGATGGTTAAACTTCATTTACTTTTAAGCTGACAGTATACTTGCCAATATAATTCACCAGTATTAATGTTAAATAAAACCAATAGCTGTGTTAAAATTGCGCGAAAGTGTTAAATTAACATGGCAACTTAAAACTTTAACACGGCGATAAAAGTAAATACAGACAAAATTTATATAGGTGATATGAAGTTTCATTTCACGTACTTAATTTTTCATCCACTTAGGCAAAGACAATTTTAGAATATTAACACGATGTTAAGTTAACTCACGAATAGGTTAAGTTCATCAGGTAAGCGATTGTTAAAACAACACTTGAAACCAATGTAGATGTATTCAAAATTAAATTTACAAGATGCAATATTAAACTAGCAAGAACTTTGTTTAAATTAAAACTTCGGCCTTTTCAAAATCTGAAAAGTTATTTTTATTAAAAACAACTTCATGTTGAAAAGATCTTCTTAAATCAACTACATTAAAATATTGTATAAGTTTCTGAGTTGTCTTCAATTTTATATGGGTAAGTGCACATTGTAAATTAAACAAGGCACTTGTTAATTTTTTACCTAATTTTTTGTCTCTTTGTTCTCAATAAGTTTGTCGGGTTATGTTATTTTAACAACATGGCCGCTGTTACCTATCAAATTTTGAGCGTCTCTATTAAAAGACCCTCTAAAGGTTCTGTGACAATAATAAATTGTTATCAAAACTCCAAGCAAATTTGCCAGCCGATTTCAAATTCCAATACTTTTGAAGACGCCAAGAAAATATGCTTTCTCTCTAAAGAAACTTTTCAATTTCATCAAAATTGAATTGGTTCTCTCAACTGAATTACTTTCTTGCACAACAGACTGTTTATCTTATCAGCGATGATTGGCATTGTAATAAACGATAATGCCATCATTCTGGACAACCCCATCGCCATCAGTGTCAACACAATGGAATATCCCTGGGGGGTGTATGTGTATATTGTATATATAGCTTATGATTAAAGGTCTGCAACCCAAACTCAAATATCATCATATTCATCATACAATCATGGTTATCTGGCTGGTGGAATGCAGGCGAGGCTTCATCATCATCAATTCAATTAGATTAATCTATTCTCGTTTTGTATTTTAATTTGAAAACAAATTCAATTCAAGCAAAGAGAGGGTTGTGCAATGTGCAGTTCAGTGATATGTGCACTTGTGAGGTCTTTTACATTTGAGATTTGTATAAATTGTTTCCATCGATTGTTGGGGTTTTTTTTGTGTAAAAACAATGTCAGAAGTCACAAATTCAATTAAAATTTAACTCTTTCAAAAAAGAAAAGAAGAATGTGGGAAGGAGAGGGGGTTAATCTGCAAACATTGTGGGAAGTTAAATTAATCTAAGAAACAAATTTTACCAATTCAATAATTTGTAATATCACACTTCACTTGAAATCATTGCACAAAAGTTTAAAGAAGAAGAAGAAAAAACAAACAAACAAACCAGAACCCAGAACCAGGTGAAATTCCACCGACGAAACAGACCAAACCAATCGGTGGCGCACGACTTTGCATTTCTGCACATCCACACCATTACCTATCAACACTATACCACCACCACAACCATCATCCTGCATCGTGTCGTGCCGGCCGCCAAAGTATTGATGTTTTAAGTGATGTGAGCTCAGTGGGTTTTAGTGCTGAGCCTCATTTCTATCGTGTATCTGAACTGAACATACAGCAACTACTTTACAATTTGAAGCTTGACAAGCTCAAGCCGACATATACGAGTAGGTATACACTCCATGACTTGATCGTGTGTACCTACCTACCTGTTTTTTTTTTTTTTTTTGCTTTATACCCATCATAATGATGTTATACTTTTAAAGCCAAGTTTTTCTTCCTTTCAAACTACCAGACTTTCCAGTTCTTCAGAAATTGGCATAGCGCCCCATTGGATTAAATTGAACAAAAGACGAAGAAAAAAAAAACTGCAAGCAAGCCCAAAGGCAAGAAGAAGATGTGATGGCAAAATCGGGGAAAATTAATAAACAAAAAGAAATAAACTAATAGATATTAAAAAAAAAAATTGTTAAAATACATTGCACATCTCATATAGGTATCTATACGAATATGTATGAGGATTAGATACTTATAGACATTTTAAAAAATAGCACCAACAAAAAAAAAACTTTAGAGACTTAAGCAACCGGGAAACGGGTCTGTATTGGCTTCACAAAAGTCGTCATCACACCATCATCATCATTATCATCATAATAATCATGATCAAGATGTCGGTAAAGAAGAAACAGTGGTAATAACGAAGAAGTCTTCAACTGCCATAGTTATAGTAAGTCATCTAATACGGTAGGCCGGAGTTTTCTGCAAAGTTAGTTTGTCTTCAGACGTTTGATCGGATGTTTCTTTACTGTTTTCGTTTTTCGATTTTTTTTTTTTGTTTAAAACAAAAAGCAATTATTGAAAAATAATAATTTTCGGTTTTGTTAATTATAATTTTATTAAATGACATCGAATTAATAATTTCGTTTTTAATAATTTTCTGTGAGATAAAAGTAAAGTGATATAAAACAGGATTCTTGATCTGTTATAGTTACTGCGAATTGTTGGTGATTCTGATAAGATTGTGGTTCTTATTCTTTTATCAAAACATTAAAGTCCTTTAAAGAAAAATTTAAACAAAACCAATATAAAGCAACGAAAGCCTCTTATTATATATAAGCAGAAGAATATATCTGAATTGTCTTTATTTTCTCAAACTATGCCGATACTTTCTAATTAATTATTTGTAATACATACATAGATATTTTTCTATTTGACCTGATTTTTAATTTTACATGGGTGTGTTTGATTTGTTTGTTTTTCTTTGTGTAATAAACAAGTACAAAATTGTAAACATTTGTTGTTTTTAAAAATTTCGATCAACAACCATATTAATGTTGTTCTTTCTCTACTGTCTGTCATCAGTTCTAGTGAAAATTAAATTGAAACAAATTTTTCAACGTGACATTTACAATTTTACATTCCATAATTTTGATAAAATATGAAATACAAAATATGAGGAAACCAATTTTCAAGCTCGAAATTGTTCTTCAATGATTGAGACTTTTCCGTTGTGGAATCTAGAAATAATTGTGGAACGTATTGGTTTTCTATAATATATGACAGAGCGTGAAAACAAGACATTCAATTGTGGAACGAGGAAAACAATAATAATAATAATTGAAAAGAATAATTGTCTGGCTGAAAATTCACAACTTCAAATTTCACTGCATCTGTAAAAAAAAAATATAAATCGTATTGAAAAATCTGCTTCAGCATCAGCTTGGCACTATATAATCCTAAGGATGTGTGAGATTTGCGTTCATACATTTAACCCCTTTCTGACTAAATTACCTCATCAAGCAGTTTTGCTGCGATGTGACATAATCGTGCTGTTTTGACACGACAATTTCCTCGTGGAACGGTGTCACGAAAAAATTCACGCTTTTCTTATTTCCATAATTTTTTCTTTAGCACGAAAATTGCACGGTTTTTAAAATATTATTGGTCTTATTTATAAACGTTGTCTAACTTTAGACAACTGTCCAACTTTTGAAAATGTGTTCAAAAACCTTGTTTAGTGTTGTCTTATAGCTGCCTAACTTAGACACAAGAGTAGATTGTCTTAACAGAGAATAATGTGATATTTATTTAAAAAAAAAATAATATTTTCACCAATTTGAAAATAGTTAGACAGTGTGTAAGTAGACAAAAATCTAATAAATACGACTGTATAAGGCTAATTTGCTTATTACGAAACTTAAATATTTATGTTCAACTTAAACGTTTATATATTCAACTTTTTCTTCAGCGTAAATTGTCACATAAGTTCATATTTAAGTTTCGTTTCTGTAAAAGGGTCTAAGATTCCATATTGGCGGAAAGCTCTTTTCATTTTTTTTGTGGACTCTAAAAACCGCAACCTTATACGAGTCTCGATTGCAGAAATATTGCCATCCAACCACTTTTTTAGGTTTAGGTACATCGAAACAAAGTAAATACACTTTGGATAAAAATATTTCGAGAAACAGACCTTCAACTTTTTTTTTCACTTTAAGAAAGTTCTTAAAAAACTAATGAGCAGTTTTAAAATTTGCAACCACTTACGAGTCTCGATTACAGAAATATCGCCATCCAAACAAGTTTTTTGGGTTGATTCTCGAAGTCCGAAATATATACTTTCGATGCAAATATTTTGAGAACCGGGCAACGTAGAAAATTTTGGCTTACAGTTACGTATACAGTATTCAAAAACCTTTTTTTTATGTATATTTCGATGGGTTTTGGAAACATTTATAATAAATTCACTTTTTGAAGCAAAAATTAGCAAAAAGTCAATAAAATTTTATTTCGCATTATGTGCAAAAATGTTAACATTGACGGAAAGGTCTGTGAATTTCCAATTCAGAAATGAAAACCGCAACCATTTACGAGTTTCGAATGCAGAAATATCGCCATCCAACCACTTTTTTAAGGTTGCATCGAAACGGAGTAATTACACTTTGCATGGATGGAAATATTTCGAGAACCAGACCACCTAAATAAAATCACCAAAAAATCAAATCAGCAAAAAATTTACTGGACCTAAATCGGATTTTTTTTGTTGTTTTTTTTTGGTATTGCGATATACCTTGATGGAAAGGTGGACCTCTCTAAAATCTAGATCATCACTGTGCCATTTTTAGATTTTAGAGTTGCAGATATTCAAAATAAGAGTCGCTCGTACCTACTTTAAAATTTCGTAACGAGTTTTAATCTTTGAAAATTTTTTCTTATATGGATTGGCTGTTTTCAAGGACTGAATTTACAAAAAATAAACAGAACCTTCACACCATATAAGCTGGCTCTTCCGATCTGTCACCACTGCATAATTTCAGAGGAATACCCGAAACCCTATGTAGAATAGTTTTGTTATTATTGCGGAAAAATGTTTGTAATGTATAAAAAACATCAAAAAGGCTCGAAGATAAAATGGCTTAGGTTGCTTAGATGAAATATAATTAAAAAAAAATTTTTGCATAAGTTAAGTCAACAGAACACAATGACTTTTTAAACAATTAATTATTTCAAACAGGAATAATAATCAATTTTTATTCAACTTTTAATGAAAATTAAAAAAAAAAATTGTTTCAAATAAGCTTCTCTTTAAACTCATACATATCTCAGTTCGAAAATTTTGGGGTTAGGCCGTTTTGGCGTTGAGCGCCTCATATTATGTATTTGCAAGATTAGAACAAATTTTTTTTTTACAAATTGAATGTATATATGCACATAATTACATAGATTAAAAATTTAAAACTTAAATTAAAGTTTTCTGTATTTGTTATTTTGAATTGAGAAAAAAACTACCTAATACCACATTTCTTATTATCATAAATCAAACCTCATTTCTTCGACCTACATCAAAATCCTGTCGCATTATTCATTCAATCTGACCAAATGCACATATAGATAAATCTTCAATAGGTATTATACTGATCCGGTTTTAATAAACCTAGATATAAAAAATAATTTCAATCATAAATTTATCCCATCAAAATGTCTTCTATGTATATATTAGAATTCTTGCATTAAAAACTTCGACCACTCTATTTCGCTGCATATTATACCCGTACTCTATAAAACTGGAACACCAACATGATTGTCCCATTTTAAAATTTTATCCCCAAAGGAATTATAACATAATTCTATCGTCTCTACTGGTGATGATTGTAGGTAGAGTGCTTGGCATATAGATGGCTGAGCCTTCACATCTTCCAGCATATACAGTCCGTACCATTTGGATAGCCTCACACATAGTTTATTTTATAGTTAACTATGTTTGGTAATTCTTTGATGTCTAATTACAAAATTTGTATTGAGTACCAAAGTAGAACATGGTTACTAGTATTAAGAGAAGTTTTGACTAATTTCTAAAAGCTAAAACAATTTTCTCTACTAGTTTTGTTAACAGTCACAAAAATGTGTATTATTTGCTGTAACATTAGAATAGCCTCATAGTATTTAATTAGTAGAAATAAAAATCAATTTAATAATTTTTGTAAAAAAAATCATTTTTATTTATTTTCTGTGGTTAACACAATATTTTAGAACTTTTTACATCCCTCTTTGTTTTGAATTACCTCAAAAAAGCGATCGTTTAAGGAATCATACAAAATCAATGTTCGATTTCTTAAACAATCGCAAACGATTCCTTAAAAATCTGACGCAATGTTGGCCCTTCCAACTTTGATAGCTTCAATGAACTTTACTTTTCTTGTGTACATCTTTCCATTTCCATAAACCATGCGTGTTTGAAAACTCCACACATTTTTAATGAGAGTAGGGTGGTAAGGATAATTGCTGTTTATTTTAAGTTTGCAACATTTTAATAAAAGCTGTGTGAATCGGCTCATTGTCTTGCTGCAAAAAGAATCGGCAGTAGTCTTAAAATACACTGAAAGTGAAGCCTGTTTCCAATAAGGTATTATATTATTTGGATACCATTTTACAGTATACAAAATCTAAATCAACAGTGCCATAAAATGGTACTGCGTCTGCATCCGCATACCATAAATCATCCCTCACGGCAATGATTGCGATCAAAACACAAATTTTCTCTTCTTAAATCATGGAAGTAGTTTTTATATCCATCCGGTCATTTTAAGTTGGACTCTCTTCAACTAAAAAGATCATTTTTTGCCAATTGTTTGAATGGTTGCTGCCTTAAGCATTTCATGGCATTCGGCATCTTGCTAAATTAAGCTAGTATAGTTTACGCGCATTGTTAAACAGAGGTTTTTTCATCAGCATTAAGTGCTTTAGGTGTCCGGCATTTCTGATAACCTGATTTAAGGTCATTGGGATTAATTCTAACCCAGCTCCGTGTCTTGATGTTCTCAGAGAGTGGTTGCATTTGGAGGCTTATCATATTATTTTCGTCATTGATAGATAAGATAGAATTGAAAAAGTTCGTTCTTTGTAGTTTTTTGCATTCATTAACGGATTTTTTAAGAAATTGCTTACTAATTTGAGACTTTAATTAATTTTCTGACCAATAAAACGTTTGTCAGTCCTTGATTCCGATAGGCCTCGGTTTTGGCAATCTCTGCCAATGTTAATGAGTCTTTTCTGCCCATTTAAACTTTCAAATTGAAGAAATCACAAAACATAACTGTTTTATCACTTCTTGATAACTTTTCGAGGCCTACGTTGCCAAATTATAGCTTACAATGTGGAACAAAATCAATTGAGGCTATTCAAATGTTA
Organism: Epistrophe grossulariae; assembly: GCA_929447395.1. Classification (NCBI taxonomy): domain Eukaryota; kingdom Metazoa; phylum Arthropoda; class Insecta; order Diptera; family Syrphidae; genus Epistrophe; species Epistrophe grossulariae. The sequence continues at coordinate 33,335,798 of OV839569.1, read as the reverse complement.
CAAACAAAATTAGCGTTTTAGTGACTGCAACCAAACAAGCACAGAAAATTTAGCTAACTTTACGAAATTTGTTAAAAAATTGTCTCAATCTCAGAGACCATTCTCTTACCTTGTCTTTAAATATAAATTTTCTTATGTATAAATCAAAGAAGTATCAAAATCAGTGGAATGTAAGAAATTTAATGTTTGAGGCTTTTCAAATGTTACGGAATGTATTTGTTTTCCCCAGAATATAATGCATCTAGGTACATAGACATCTCTCATGTAACAGCGCGCACCAACATCACTTTTGTGTGTCACAAAGTATATCAAGTTTCCTTTCTCTATGCTGGCTGCGTGTAAACCGACAACAACAACATGGAACACTTTTTCCCAACCTATATATTTTACTCTTTTGCTGTTTGACATTAGTTACCTAGTTTTTTTTTCAAAGATAACTGGACTTTTTTTTCAAAAAAAAAAAAAAGAAAAAAAACAATAACAATAACAAAACTGGTCCTAGAAAAAGTTCATTCAATTAATCAGCCGTAAGGAAAAGATAAAAAATCAAGGAAAAGAGATCACTCACAACAAAAGTCCCACAAAGGCTCTTTTGTGCTTTGAAGCTAAAATTACTTCCTTTTATCATGGACATTCAGGAAGTAACTCGCTCTGATGTCCAGGAGTAATAGAGGGATACTTATAGATGATGATGGTTGCCAGAGATAATAGATAATTCCACAAAAGACTTCTTTTCCTTTTTTTATTTTATTATACAATGACCTACCGCACACCGGTGGTGGTGGCGTATCTAAAAGTTTGCATCTCTATCTTATGTAAACTTTCCTTCTGTTATTGTCGGTGAGGGATTTTGAATTTCGAGGTAAAAAAGGCGCCGACGTTTTGAAGGGCCCATGGTCAGGATTATAATGCAGAGATATTCGAAAAATTAAAAAAAAAATTAACAAAATTTGCAAATTGAAGAGTATCATCAGATTATGTCCCATTTTTGTTGATAAACAAAAAAAAAATCTATGGTTATTCAATTACATAAAGTAGTTAATCTTTTATGGGGATTTTGTAGCCTTTTTGTGAATATCCCACAAATAAGATGCTTAAAATTAGAAAACTGACCAAGTTCTGAACTTGACTTGAATTTTTTGACTGATATTAAAGATGGTATTATTTTTTTGCGAATATCCCACATATACGAAGTCCTAAGATCCCTAAGCCAGATATATTAATAAAAACATTTTTGAGGGTTAATCAATAAAAAAAGTCAAAAACCATAACCATAGGATTGTTATGTTTTTTAAACGTCGTGAAAAATGGGCCCCTCTTAAGCAAACGCCCTAACCAATCACTTGTTTACTCTTCTGTTAATCTCACCCTGAACTCTGTTATATATCTAGGTTGTGTGCAATTTTTGCACAAGCAAATAACAAATAGGTAAGCTGCGGAGTGTTTGGTGTGTCTCTGCTGCAGTATGCTTGTTGCACTATGCAACAAGTTGTCTCTGATATTCATCTATACACCACGTCGCTGGATAAACTGCGGAATGATGTTGCCTGCTAAGAAACTATATATGACCGGCATTATTATGTTATTGTATTTGTGATGTACCTACTTTTTACTGCACTTCGTGATGAAGTGAAAACTATCTATTTAATATTTTGTATTTGTAGGTAGATACATAGATACCAAAAAGTATCAAAGCCATCAGGAACACACACATTGTGGATTGTAATTGAAAATCAATGGTGATGATGTTTGTCACTTATATGAAAGTACCTACATGAACTGTACATACATACATAGATAGATAAATGGTGAATGCATGTATAGAGGTAGGAACACTAAAATTTTCACCAGAAATGGACAACTTCACGTCAAATTCGAATGCAAGTTAGTAGGTGCACTTGGGACGTGAGATGAATTTTATTATTTTTTTTTTTTCAAAAACAAGACGAACAAAAAAATTAATTGAATTTTGTTATGGAACAATGGTTGTTAGTGCGGATATTTTGTGTTGATTGAATAACACAAGAAGTATTAAAGTTGCACGTTTTTGGGTATCCAACGATGGTGCTGGGTTTTTTGGTTCGTTGGTTTCCTATAAGTAGGTATATATTAAAGCTATAAAATATTTACTACTGTAGCAAGATTATTGTTTGATTTGATTCGTGAATTAAAATGAAGTACAATACTGAGTTGCACGTATAGCTAATTTTATAGCTTAAGAGAAGTAAAATTTTTTAAGCAGGCTGGTTTAAATTAAGTACAAACTATCAATTCAAAATTCTGTATAGTTTCATTATTTATAAAGTCTGTAATATTTTTAGAAAATATTAAAAATAAGTATTTATCCGGTTTTTCAATAGAGACGTAATAATTTTGTATTTTAATAGAAATACACCCACAATACTTTTTAAGACTTCGAAATAAATAAAACTGCATACATGGAGATGTATATCTGTTTAAAATTTGACGGTTCAAACGTTTTTAGAATTCCACTTAGCCCAACCAGAATGTACATTTAAAATGGAAAAAAATTATATACAGGTTATAAAATTTTAAAATTGTTGAAGAAGTTCATATCAGGAGTTTAAAATACACTTTTCGAATATGACATTGGCGGCCTTTTTAAATTTAAGTTAAATTGGTTTTTGTTAAATAACACATTCATTTTTAATTTTTGACAAAACATGCACTTAACAAATGTTGCTCAAACTTTAATTTTCGACAATTTTTTTGGCTACGATTGATATTTTTCGTGTTAAAGCTCCCCAAACCAAAGCGAAACATTTGGAATGACGACGAAACTTTCGGCTGTCAAAATATATTTACAGGGCCGATGCTAATGTCACAATAGAATAAATTCGAGGCAACAATTTTGTAGTAGATTTTTCAAAATTCTTAACTTTTTCATCAATTTTTGAAAATCTCTTTAAATGTATAAATATATAAAAATTAATTGGTTTATTGTTCGTATGCGCATTACTCGTCTGTAGATCATATCCGATTTAAATGGGAATTTTTTTGTATTTGTAATGAAGTAGTTAAACACAAACTACAGAGACGAAAATTGAAAATTTCGACTGGAAAAGTACCTATAGGTAAATCGTGTAAACCCGAAATTGGATACTTTCAGGGGTAGATCGTTGTAATATATAAAAATTCCATTCCGTAAGGATAAAATATTGATTCTATATTGACATTACAAAATTCACAATCGGCTTATTTTGTCACTCTATAGAAAGTTGGAGCACCAGCAGATGGCATTATGCTCTCAGACTGCTACATTTGTATACAAAAAATATTAGAGCGTGCAAAAAATTTATAATTATTGTAAAGCGTTGTTTGAAGGCACCATAGATTTTCTTTTTTTCTTTTTAAAATTTTAAAATTGATGAAAAAATCGTAGTAAAGCTGAACGGCCTTAAATAAAAAATGTCGGTTTGGTTACCTTTATAGCTTTGGTTGATTTTTCTTCAAAACACTCTTTAATTTAAAAGTTATTTGACACACAATATTTTTTACCAAAATGAAACCTAATTTTTCTTCTTGATTTGAACATCTTATTCTGCTATCCGATCGAATTTTTCGATTTACGTGAACTGTTCACTTATTTTGTCTTGAAACTTTTCAATCTTTCAAGTTCAAAGATCTATCAATAATTAATTATTTCTGAAATTCTTGAAAGAATCTAATTGTTAAAAATTTTATTATTTTTATCGCAATTTGTATGCTTTTTGGAATATGTATTTGTTTTCCTTCGACGCATAGGAGAATACGAAAATTCACGTGAACGTTAAGCAGAATAAGGCTGTTAGTTAAAAGCTTTTCATAGTCAATTTTTCATTTATCATTAAATGTGTAGTTTACTATCAGTCATCAGAGGAATAAATAGGAACATATTTTTGCTGCTTTAACTGAAGAATAACTACTAAAGGGTGTTTTTTTAGACGTGTGGTTTTCAAGAAGAAATAAAACGCATATAATTTAATGTTATGGCCAAGAATTCAGCTTTATTATAAAGATAAGGGTTTGCCATTATGTTTTAAAAATGATTACGGGCAAGTGGCCGCCGTGGCTGGCTCGAATAAATTCCAGCCGAGAGGCTCAAGAGGCCCCAGCTCCAATTGTTGCGCGCGATGGTGGATGGACTCATTAGGGTCTTCTTCGATACTCTGCTCCACAGCAACAATAACGTCTTCGGTGCGCACTGTACGGCGCGGCGTCTCTGAGGATGCGCATTATCCACTAGAGTAAACGTTGTGTGAAACCGATCCATGGTTGCTCGAATTACTCTGCTGGGCGATTATGTCGACCGAATATTGGACGCAGCGCGCGATGCGTCACGCGAACCGAACCATTATTTTGGTAATAAATTTGCATTATTTGCAAATTGTTCATTAGTAAGTCTATTCATTATGAAATGGCGAACCAAACTGAGCATAAATCAAGTGACAGCTGTCAAAAGACCATCTCTGAAAAAAGTATTGCCAGAAAACCACACGTCGAAAAAAAAAACACCCTTTATTTGATTTTCTTACTGAATATTGAAATATTGGCCCTAAAAGTAATTAAGTCAAAAAATAAGTAAATTAAGTAAAAAAGCTGGTTGATTCAAATGCATTTGTCAAACAATAAAAACCTAAATTGGGGTGGACCGATCACGTGACCTTTCATAGCGCAGTGCGTAGTGCATATGGCTATGAAGGAAGCTTGGTCTGTTTCGCCTCCTAGTCGTGGCAAAGGTTTTTTAAAATAAAATTGAACAGTATAAAGACCAAGCAACACAAAAATGAGTCTGATGATCGGCGTGGCAGTCGTGAATAGGTGGAAATATTTTTCAAAACATTGAATTTTGCCATCGTTCATTAACTATAATGAAATTACTTTAAATTTTTTTAGTTCTTTTTGTTAAATCCAAATAATTTATATTCCAATTTTTTTATATTTTTTTTCTTTTCAATGTGACTACCTCATAGAAACTTTAATTCTCGAGTTATAGGCTTGCGAAAGGAAACCAAATCGACTTTTAGCGAATAGTTTGTAAAATGTGTTTTTTTTTTTAAATTGAAGAACTTTAAATTGGCAACACTGTTTTCTGTGACAGTCGATTTGACAGTTCTTTGTTGTTTCGCGGTAAGTTTGATTTGGTAATTTATTACAAATAGTCTCACGATGGAACAACGTTTGTAAACTGTGCAAATATATTTTGAAAACATGCTTCAAATCTAGAAACTTATCTGGCACACTTTTGGTTAAATGGTCAGAAAATAAATAGAAAATTACAGCATTTGGAGCGATAATAATCCAAAAGCCATTGTGATCCAGAAAAAATCACCGTCCATATTTTTTTAAAAATGATTATATTCAGAACGTTATATATGTGAATAGTGAGAAGTCCAGAGACATGATTACTAAATTTTCTAAAGCCTGTGATAAGAGGATTAACTTCGTTTTCGTCAACAACACCATAATAGATAAAAATTTTTCTATAAAACCGATACCGTAAAACAGCTGCGCTTTACTGGTGTCGCGCACCTTGTTTTGTCAAAGTTTGTCTTTCGTCAATTACATAAGACAATTAGTGGAAACATGATTTACACAATTGACACATCGCCATATATTTTCTTCCCATTTTGTTCCCATTTGTTTCTAATAAATACAATTATGGCAATAAACGGAAAAAAGATGTCAGAAATAATAACGTTTTGTCATGTTGTTTTTGTGTTTATCCCGCATAACTTTGCCATTTAACATTAAAATTTATAATTTTCTTTTTTAAGTCTTTAATTGGAATCATTTATTTGAATACGAATCAATTTCAAACCTCTTTTATTCAGACTTATAAGTGACATAACATGACAATTTTTTTGGCATCTTATATGAATAAAATGAAATATGAAAGCATTAAGTGAATTTAATTTATTTTTCCTAGTATACAACTGTTATAGCTACGACAGTCACTCATATTGCATATTATTACAACAAACCAATATTTAAATCCAAATCGGGTAACAACCCACCGGAATCAACATAATATATACTTAAACCACGCTTAAGTTGGTGGTTAACTTATACATCATAGGTAGACTTTGAATCTGTTTTGGGGGGAAAACATTGAAGGTGTTCCTTATACTCGTATACCTGCGCTACGCGCGATCACCAAAATTACAAGATACCTACGTGTTGAAATTCAATACAATTTTTGTTCAAAAGAAAAAAAAATATATCTTTTACATAAATAACAACAACAAATGTATAGAAGATAATCTTCTGTCAACTTGACAGGTGATTATGCAGTCTGCACTGGAAGACATGAAAATTTGCATAAGCCACATGCAGACAGACCTCCATAAGAAATTACATAACAATTCTACCAGTGCTGTAGTAACTATTGCACTTTCTGGTGTCGGTGTCGCGTTTTGAAAAAGAAAAATTACGACAGAAACAGCAACAGAACCCCCTCAGGTATAAATATGTAGCTTTTCTTAACTTGTTTTGGTTTGGTAGAAGATATTGTATCTAAGACTTTAAAGGGGACGCATAACCGTTTATCTGTCGTCTGGCCATACCACCATGCACAACAACCAACCGCCTGCTGCTACTGAAGGTGTATTTTTTGTTTTTCTTAATTTTTTTTTTTTTTCAAAACTCGAATTGAACAAGAAGTATACAAAAGTATCCGAATCTGTGGCTTTATCTGTGTGCGTGTAGCTGTATTTTTATATATCTGACTTCAGAGCCGAGCTGGTTTGGCAAAATTTAGCACAATGCACTCTCGATCTATACCCGAGATCTTTAACCAGCTTGTGGTGTCGTTTCGGAGTTCATGGATCGAAAAGGTGCATTTTGGTGTCAGAACAAGTTTTCCATCAGTGCTGCATTTTTAATGCGGCGTGCGGCAGTTAAGAATTTAATTGATTACATAATTCTGGACAACTGAGCGGGTTGCCCAGTCCATATGTCCATCATATTGATGTATTACTTCCGGTCATTTGAATTTCGTTAATTTGGTTGAAGCTCTCACTTTCATTGCCATCAGCCATTTTCGAAACTTTTGAAATAGAACTTTGAATATTAAACCTTTGATTAATGGCGCAAAGCAACCTAAGGCTAAATGCACAAAAGTTTCAAAACTAAGCTTGTAAGACAAACCTTTTTTGGTGAAGTGTTTTTTTTTTTTTTTTTCATTGAAATTTTCGACAAGGGGCGTGTTGATGGAGTTTTGGATTTATTTTTTTTAATTGAAAATCGATTTTTTGGATCGAAGAAGGAGTGTTTGCTGATAAAGTATAGCTTGAGGGCAAGAATATATAAATAATATTTTTTGTATTGTATATAGCTGTATGTAGAATTGTACACAAAAATTAAACACAAACGATATTTTTTAGGTGTGTGCTGCTCATAAATCCAAATTTCACAAGAGCCAATCTATATAGCTCTTCGATTTTAACTTATGTCATGCAACTATACTTGCCTGAATTCTTATATATTATAAAAATTATCCAATAACTGATTGTGATTGATATATGTAGATAATATTAGTATTTTTTATTTATTTTGATTTATTGTAGACACTTAAGTTTTGAATTTAATCTTTTATCTTTTGTCGATAACTTGAGTATAGTTCAATTGGAATTGAAATTATATAGATAAGAAAGTTACGTAGTTGTTATAATATCGGTCAATATTTAATCTTTACGTGAATGTTCTTAAATTTATACAAAAGAAATATCTAAAGAGGTACGACTACGAATATAAGGTACATAGGCAGCTTAAACTGATAAGATTTGATATGATTTTTTTTAAGGTTAATAAATTGGTATAACGAAGATATAAGATTTTTTATAAACAAATTAATTTAAATAATTTTGAATTTAAATTAATAGATAACTAGCTTTTGTTAGCAGATTTTGTACCGCACCCGCTTCTTTTTTTTTTACTAGAATGAAGTAAAAGTCACGTGCATCTTGTCAATCTTTGGTATAGCTAATATTACGTAGAATACCTCGAAAAAAATTTGTTCTCTAAATATTTTTTCCAACTGTATCAACTATATAACTGCAATTGCAACTTCCCTCCCCTTTTTGCTAAGCTGAAGTAAGCTCTTCGTAGTCCAGGCTAATTCCGAAGAAAGCAACGTTAAGTAAGAAATAACCATTTACCAAATTTATTTCAGTAAAATACATTCTTTACAATTTCATTAAAAAAATTATTTATAAAATACAAAGCTGTTTAAGTATAAATTTCAAGCTTATAAGAGTAAACTTAGCCAAAGAGATTTCTTATAGAAGTGAGCCAGGAAACGATAAGAATCTGATAATCGGGAGCTAAGGAAATTCTGGCAAATCTCACTGATACCTTTGAAGTCAAAACAACTTCACAAGGTGAGGTAAAATTGATTTTGTGAGACTTTATAGTATTCCAATAGCACTATCCAAACTTCAGAGACCTACAAGAACTATCAAAATTGTGATCACCTTTTGAGTAGCTCACAGCGTTACCACTAGGATGTGGTGCAGTTCAATAAGATAAGGTTCATATTTTCCGAAATAAAAGAAATAACACCCGCGGGTTTTTTTTTCCATTTTTTGAGTGACAATAAGACCCACCACAAAAAAACATTAAGTAAAGACCCGCGGTGGTTTTTGCCTTACTGAATTGGCATTAATACCCATACTTAAAGTATCTATGATTCAATATTCATACTTTGCTTTAAAATATGTTTCAATTAAACGAAATAACTCTGAACTTTATCAATAGTTTTCATGGATAACTGTACCTTACACCCCTATTACGATTGTCAAAGATCAAATATTTGACGATTGATAGTTTTTGTCAATCAATTGATTATTCGGTATTATGAACAACAATTGATAACTTTCTACCCATTGTGAACAACCAAGAAAAAATATTTTGAATACTAAGTTTCTATTTTTATTGACATTTCAATTTGATTCATTATTATTTCATTATTATTTTATAAAGTTGGAAAAGCTGAGTATTGTTATTTCAATAATAAATTTTCCGCTTTATATTTTATAAAACCCCCAACAAACGTGCATCGATTCGATTGTTAAAGATGAAAACGAGATGTTACAAGAATCCGTGGTTACAAAAAAAAGTTCCAAAGTGGAAAACAGTAAAAGAAAAACGTTGTATATACACAGCCTGAAACTCCTAGAATAACAAACTAGACAAAATTTATAGTTCCATGGTGGATTCTACTTCTTTCCAAAACTAATAAAATTTCTTTCAAAACATCGCCTAATTTGCTTCGGATGTTGGCTTGCACCAAAGTATTTTCTTCTTTAACATCATATTCACCAGCAAAAATGTTCGATTGATGACATAAAGATGATTTATTCAATTTTGAGCTTACACGATCCCCGCAAAATAATTTATCAACGTCGAATTTGTAATTGACTTAAAATTTGATAAAAAAACAATATTTTTGACAACGATAATACCAAGATTATCAATTGATTCATTCACAATTGATCAAAAAGTGTTCAATTCATCAAATATTTTGAGCTTTGACAACGATAATACCATTTCATTAGTTTTGTTGATAAACATCAAATATCGTATTGATAATTGACAACCGTAATAGGGGTGTTAGATTTCCTGGTTCCCGGGTTTATGGATTTGAACTCACTTTTTGGGAACTCAGTACCGTCCCGCTCATTCAACTCCTATATGATCCGCTTAGGGTGTGTTCAGTCGTCTGGCAGATTGCAGACGCCTATGTCAAAAGTTTTCTGGGACAAAATTAACTTGTTCCATATTATTGAAATTGAAACCCATAAGAAAAATAAATTATAACCCACGGCAAAAGTTAATATTGGCCTCGAGCTTGTCCAAAGTGGTTGGGTTGTTAGCGTTTAGACTAAAAACTTGACGTAGCCCCAGAGAAAATAATCGAGTGGTGTCAAGTCACATCATCGCGGCGGCAAATTAACGAACGCTCGTCAGAAGATGACCCAGTCGTTTACAACTTCGAGCGTTGCGTCGCTTGTATGAAAACAGCTCGGATATATCGAAAGAAATAGGGCCCGATGATTCCGCCATGCCTTAAACCACACAAAACAGTCAATCTTTGTGGAATACTTGCGGCTCCAATTACCGCAATATATTTGCTGGTTGATATAAATATACTGAGCAAAAATGGGTCAAAATCAAGATCTCCAGCAAAACATTTCCAGCGCCCAATTAGCAAACTCAAGGCGTTGTCGATACGGTCGTCCGGCACACGTGAAACGATGCATGGTGAAATGAAAAATCTTACTGAATATTTTGCCAGCTACATAATTGTCGTTGGCTAACTTTGACTGCTGCTAGAAACATACGTAACCGTAGCTCTGTAGATTAAATGGGTTTTGAAATACACGACTTCAAAAATTAACATTTTTTCTTAAAAAGTCAGAAATTGTATTTTTGTCGACTTAAGCGCTGAATATTGGCTATAAAATACTCATCCTACGAGGTAAGTCATTGCTTTAAGAATGATATTATAAGGAAGTTGCATAATAACTCGTCATCGACGGTGGTGTTCTTGCCAAATTTAATGGAATGCAGTGGAATTCTCACCTCTAATATCTCCAAATTGCGAGTTATGGTTCAAAATCGTCTTAAGCACTGACTTTTCTAAGAAATCCCTTTATAAGAATAATAATTAGCTGTACCTATAACTTATTGTCTTACATTTAACATGCTAAGTATTTTAAAATTGTCTATTTAATTAGGTCATTAAATAAATCGTTATCCAATAATGCTAAACATTAATTTCCCTTGTCAAATGAGTTCATTAATTTTGGTATCTTTATTAAAAATTTACCTTGTTTCCGTTAAATATATTTTTACCCATAAAATACATTTACTTAAACATAAATTGTATCTCCAAAGCAATTATCATTTTAAACACGAAATGAGAACCAAATTTCTTCCAATTCAATTTTTTACAAAAAAAAAAAAAACACATAATTTAAATCTATACACAAAAAAAATTATGTTTAAATCTTCTTAACTAAATATATACACGACGTGTTTATAAAATGCCAAAAAATTAAAAATAGTCCCAAAACGTTTTTCCCTTAAGAGCCACACACACTGAAATGTATAATTTCCTACCTCATTCCATTTCTAAAGCAATTATACATACCTTGAGTTACATCCATATACATAGATACATCACGGTACGGTAATCCATTAATATTTAACTCAAGAGAATTATCCTTGTTTTCGTGTCCATTAACATCTTCCAGTATCTACTACTAGGTACACATCATGACAACATCGTCCTAATTTAAAACTGTTATAGAATTTGGAAGATATGTATACTTTTGAAAAAAAAAAAAAATTCACTTCAGCCTGGAATTAGGGAAGGTATATGTAATGTAGTGTAGATGTAGGTATATTAACCTATCTCTACCTAAACACACCCGGAAATCTGCATCCATATTTTATGATTCTTCTTATTGTTTTATTTTTGGGATTTTCATTCTGGCTTTTTATCTTGACAATGAATGTGTTGTTTTTACTCTTGCGATGTAAAAACTATACTATTGTAACGGATAGTTATGGGTTTGATGAAAATAAAAATTGAAATTTCAATGAAATTTTAGACTTGTATTTCTGACTTTTCACAGCATAAACAAAAAATATTTTTTAACTTTCTGTAAAAATCACAATTGTTTAGATTTCTTCTTCATTAATACTCACATAATAATCTACTATTTAATAATCTGAAGACTTGACTCGACATCTTTGAAAGTATTTAAAATCATAATTTTATTAAATTTCAATTTTTTTGGAAATAATGTTGTTTAAGATATATTTACTCTTTCCTATTAAAATTGGTGTCCCTCAAGAATCAATTCTTGGCCCTTTACTATTTTCTCTGTTCATTTGGTTTAATATCTTCTTTCTTTGATATTAGTGATGGTGTTATTGGCTGAGTTAATAGCGGTACATGTTCTGCTGTATTTCAAAGACGTTATAGGCTCGCCCTGGGAAAATTCTACTACAATGATTGCAAATGATCTTGCAAATAACGGCATTAGTAGTCTTGCACGCTTCGTAAAGAGCTCTAAGTGGTTCAACAAGTAAAAATAAAAATCTGTACTGAAATTTTATTCCATTCAAAAATATTAGATCAAATCCATGCGACCCAATTATGGACTTTAGTCTTTTCTGAGTTTGTAAAAATAGATTCCTAGGTAGACAAACACAAAAAATCATATCCTTTCTCACCTTTTATACTTGACGTTGCAATATTCATGGATGGATAGCGTGTGCCGGGAGTGTTGACATGCTTTCTCTGTATCTAAATATTAGATTTTTGAAAATAAAAAAAAAAAAACAATATACGTTTGTGTGTAGAGGTGAATGAACATCCATATAAAGGTATCCATTTCGTATAGTTAGGATTAGAATGCTCTTATATCTATGTTCCTTGGAAAAATTGTTTTTCTTTTTTTTTTCTCTCAAATTTGGGAGATTCTAGTATATTACAGTATATTACTTTGTATGAGAAAAATATTGTGTTTTTTTTCTGGAGAGGCCTTCAACTTTTTCCTGCCCTGCGCTAGTAAGATTTGAACACTCAAACGGTGCAGTTGGAATATTTTTTTTGTGAATTGATGTTGTTTTTTATAAATTTATTTGTACTTTTTTAAATAATATGACTAGGATATTGACATTTTCGGTAAGAAAAATTTGTCAAAAAAGTAAATCCATTAAATTTATAACTTTAATTGTTTTTGTTTTAACTCTACAAACTTTACAGGCAGTCAGTTCAAACTTCATTAACTCAAAATTAAATGTGAACACTCCAAACTATTCATTTATTCAAATTTTAATTTTGAGTTTTTAAGTGATTGCTTTTAAATTGTGCATAAAGAAATATGACAAGACCAACAAATTATTAATTTATATCAACTAGTTTCTTATTTTGTTGCTGGATTGTTATTTATTAGAAATCAAAGATTACAGAAAATATTTTCGCTCAACACGAGCACAATTATGTACATTTAAGTGACAGTTTACACCGAACACAAAGAAGGTATACCACATGAACTTATATGTAATTATTAAAGTTTTGTATCAGCAAACATATCTAAGACCATTAAAGTGGACCTTAAAAGTCGGGAGCCTGCTGAAAATCTTTATTTATCATTATAATTTTAATCGTAATGCAGTAGCAACTTCGGATCCTGCTATATGTATATCTGGGTCTATTTTAAAGAACAAATAAATTCTTATTCTGGCGGGTAGATGGCTTTTGCAAATGAGAATTAAAATTCAAGTTGTGAATTAAAAAAACAATAATAAAGAAAATAATTTCTAATCTCAAATAATTATATCATATTGGGTGTGTTTCTTTATATTTTCCGGATAAAGAATATAAAAGACAGAAAAGTCAAAATATCTATCTAGAATATCCAGAATGGAATAAATAAAGAAACAGATTTTAATGGAAAGAATATCCAACTATCAGCTGTATATTTTCATGTCAAACAAAATAATTTTTATAATTTTTGTAAATTATCAAAATTGTCATGATGGGCTTGATGACCTTTGAGGCATAAATATTTCACTTAGTTGATTTCCTATATATGTATTTTCTACAAATATTTTTCATTTACTACGCACGTTTTCACTACAAAAAAAACACGCGACTTTAGAAGAAACGCAGAAGAGTTAAATACCGCACGCAAAAATAATAAATAATAATCACAAATGCCATTACTATTTGCTTTAATTGATTTTCATCACTGGCAGATGGCAGACAAGGTCAAAAGTAGTTGTTTACAAAGAAAAAAATGAAATGTAGCTGTCAAACTAGAGAATATTCCATTTACACTACCTCCTGAGTGGGAACAAAAAGAATGCATTCCAATTATTCTGGAATGAATAAAGAAACAACAAAAAAGTTTATCCGGAATATTTTAGTGAATAAAGAAACGCAAAAGCGGTGTTCGAAATAAATAAAGAAACACACCCATTATGACCATTACCTATCTAGTTTCTCAGCGTTGCCGAAGTGGCACGATCGTGCTTTTTTGACAGAAAAATTTCATCGTTGCGGGAAAAAATTCAATTTCTATTTTTTACTTCAAATAAAGCGAATTTTGAAAACTTTTAGGAAAGGAGTAAAAACTGACAGAAACTCTTATTTTTTGAGAATACTCGAATAGAGAAAATTATTTTTTCTAATTTTTGTATGTATTTCACCTCACAATTGAATTACATTTTTTTTTTTAATCCACAAATTTGAATTTTTTTCATAAGGCACAGATATTTTTTTGGGCGCCAACACTGGTTCCTACACTGCATTCATCGAATTTTTTACGCAATTCATATTTTCTAAAAAACACTGTTTTAAAATTTTTTGTATAATAGGATTTTAAAAATCTTATTTTGAAAATTAGAAATTTTTAAGAGGAAATTTTGGGAGCACAAATTCAACCTAGGTAGAATTTTGACCCTGATCGGTCTTGAAAATAACCAAAATCGTTTGGATTGATCGATCAATCGCAAACATAAATTCGTATCCGAAGAAGAAGAGAGTTATTCATTAAAAATTAATAGATTTTTTTTAAAAAAGTTCAATAAAAAAACTCTTCCAAACGCTTTTAAAATTTCAAATTTAAAAATAAGTGAGTATGATCGTTTACCTACAGTAAAATTGGTATTTAAAATCACAATTATTTAATAACACATCGAAATTTTGAAAATATTTAGTCAGTTGGCGCGTTCAGAAAAATGAGATCTCAGAGATTTTTCTCACTCAAAACGTGAGCAATCAGCAAGATAATCCAAGATTTTTTTCCTCAGAATTCTGACAGCAAAGCTGAGATATTTTGCTGAGGAATTCTGTTCATGTAACTGAGATTGCTGAGATGTCCGAGATCATTTTCCTAAACATGCTTAGTTTATATTTTAGAGTCTTTACTTATTTTTCTCCTTAAAAAATTAACACAACAGCTGAGAAATTTTACTGCGGAATTAATTCCGTTTATATTTGTGATATTGCTGAGATTTCCGAGATCATAGAAATATATAACTGACAAATTGTATTTCTCCAGATAATTAGAAGTCTAAAGCACAAAATATAAAATTGTATTCTCCCTCAGTCTCCCGCATGGACGTAGCCAACCATACTTTGAGCTTTTCTGACCATCTTATGAATATTGAAGATTTTGTACCTTTCACACGAGGAAACAAAATCGTGAAACATTCTCTTTAGTTTCCTTTTAAAGTAGCTTGGTTGAACACACTACTGTATGTGTGTAATGTGGAATGTCAAAAAAATCTCTTCAAATCGTTGACCGGGCAGATTTGAGAGTTATTTTTGTGAACAAAAAATGTTGACGTTTAAAATTTTTGGTATTTACGTTTATATTTTATTATATTTTGGCAAAATTTGCCTAAACAAAACGCAAAGGGTGAAATTTCATTAATTGGATTTTTAATCTTTTTTTTCAAAACAAAATACAAACTGTTTTAATTAAAGGAAGACAAATTGTCTGTATACCTTTTTTGAATTTCATACACAAAATTCAGCTCACTTAAAAAAAATTGGACTTACCTTAACGTTTGACCTTCCTGTGGCTACAGCCGTAAGTAATTCCCAAATTGAACTGCCCAATAACCTATGAAAATGTTTTTACTTTTTACTAAAATTTTAAGATATATTTCCAATTTATGTCATTTTCGGTTGGATTTTGGAAGTATTCTATTCCTAGCGACATTCATAGATATTTTTTCACTCCTAGTCCAAATTTTCACTATATTCGATTGGAATGAAACACTACCAAAAACTAACTTTAAAATGTATGCATCAGGACCCGAAATCAACTTAGCTTTTATTTCAATAAATTTAAAATACATAAAGTCAAAATATAATTCAAATACATACATATGTTAATTTTTACAAAATAAATTAAAATTGAAGTTAAATTCCTAATTTGACAATTTGTTCTTATTTTTAAATCAAACGTTTGATTCCAATTTTAATTTTAAAACCATTTTTTGATCTTCCACAACTTTTTCAAAATTATACACCAACAATTCGCAGTTGAACAAGTGTCAAACATTTTTGTAAACATAACAATGTTCTCAATAAAAAGGTATCCCAAGTCCATCCAACAATGATCGAATTCAAGAGGCATCCATTTAAAATGAAAATAAATTCAGCAACAACTGAAAAAATCGGCCGAAGTTGTCTACGAGCACGACTAGTTTTCTCTTGGAAAACATGGGTAGGGTGGTTTTCAAAAAATATCAATCCTTCAAAAACACTCCCAATATATAGAATGTGACTTATGAATAAATTTAAATTTGAATTTTGTTTGTACATTTTCAGGCTGAGCTTGCTGATGTCCTCCGCAAACGTCGCAATCGACCCGATGCTTCGGATGAAGATTTGGGACTGCCGCGCAGTCCCACGACCCCCCAACGTCGAGAAACCAATAACACAACCAATCAAAGTGAAGTTTCATCGTTGAGTATGCTCAGCATGAATTCCACCATTGATTTCGATGATGAATTACCCTCATCAACAGCCAATCATTCGGGAGATTTTTCCTCGGTAGCAGATCGAACATCATCGAGTATTTCGAGCAAATTTTCAGGTGATAATTCTCGTTCGGAGGATGTGGAACTCTTCTCATCGAATTGGACACGTCTTTCTCATTCGGCTGCTAAGCACAAGATGGCTGTAAGACCTGTTAAAAAGAAGGGGCCAACTAGACATCGCCGGACTTTGGAGGTGAGCTCTATGATGTGAAAACAAACAAAAAAAAACATAATGCTTAAGCAAATGTTGTCTTTCTTTAGAGTTCGGTTCTGCCATCAACCCCAGAGGTCAATGAAGATCAAACTAAGGCATCTTCTGCAACCCTAGAAGTTAAAGGTTAGTTATTGATTAGAAATATTGTGAACACTTTTATTCATTTTATTTATTTCTTATTGCAAAGATATCTCATTGGACAAAGCTAAATCCCGATCTCTGCCACCAGGTGTCAATGCAAAGATCCTCGAACAACACAGCACCGAGATGAAACAAGCAGTCAGCATTAAACGCTCGAAAACCGAAAAAGGCCCATCACCAAACTCGACCTACGCCGTACGTAGCAATGCAACTAAAAGTTCCATTTTCGAATCAGTATCGTCTAGCGTACAGAGTTCCACAACTGAGAACAGCAGCAAGGACGATGATAGTGGCTTCTTCCGTCGATTTGTTTACAGAAATTCAAAGCGTGGTGCTTCCAAATCCACCAATTCCAACAGCAACAGTAAGATTGTCGATGAACTTGACAGTCAGCCAGAGAGCAAGAAGCCAAATCCACCACTCACTGAAACTTCCAAAACAATTGAAACAAAGTCCGCTGAATACTCGCAGAAAGTTGAAGAAACTCGCAAGGATATCCGTAGGGACATTCTATCCACGGGAAATTCTGCCCTCAGTGCAATGTTGAACACGTTCATACTCTCTCCCGAATCGGAGAAAATGGTAGCTCATGCAACTAATGAAAACATCACCATAAGTCAGTCAGCCAAACCGAAATCCGGTCCCGCTGCTAGACAGCGTTACATTCCAAAAGATCTCTCCCAACAACAACAACAGCAACAACAGATGATGATGGATGTCGACGTAAATCTTAAGCACTCCCGAACAAGTTTGGAGAGTTGCGACAAGGCCGACTCTCACATGAGAGAAGAATTTATTTCCAAATCTGTAGCCCTATCGAAAATCTCAAAGTCACACACTGAAGAGAGCTTCCAATCGACAACTCTCGTTCGAGAAATCAACGCAATGAAAGATCAACAGAAGGAACACTTTGAAAAGAAACCAAAGATTCTCGGAATGAGTGCGTTCCAACAGAAGATTTCCCGTTCCACTGACTCTTTCAACACCAGCTCGAGTACAGATTCTGTAGAATTGTTATTGGGAAGTGATCTCAGAAAACGGGGAAAATCCGTCGAAAAGTCAAAGAGCTTTCGCACCTACATTGAGTCGAAAGAGGACAAAGAAATCCCATCATTGAGGAATCAAGTGCCAAGTCTTCCCGATTTGTCTCAAAAGAGTGACAATGACTTGGAAGATGAAAAGCACCTATCACTAGGATTTGAGATCAACGACAATAACCTAGTTAAGCAGAAATCAAGTGATCTACCATTGACACATGGAATCTACACCAAGAACATCATATTGACCACGTCCAAGAATATGCCGTCTAGAATTCAAACTAAATCTCCACTTTTGGGCACTTCTCCTTGTAGTACGAATATTTCGGAGATCGAACAGAATATAGATATGCTGGTGAAGTCACCATTTGTGAGTGTTTTGAGGAAGTCGGCAACTATTAGTGATTCGGTGGCATCAAAACTGGCTCCCAACGTTACAATTAGTCCGATGCCAAACAAAAGGATAGATGTAAATGCCAAAGTTGAGACTAAAATTGACAGAATACTCAGAACAGAAGATAAAGATCTCTTCATTCCGCCTGCAACTCCTGCGGCTCCTCCACCAACACCAGCTACTCCCCCACCGCCATTAGTTGCGCCTACAATCATACATTCACCCACTAAGGTTCAAATGCGGGAGAAGCCTAAAATTGTTGCCGATAGTGAGAGTCGAAAGTCGCTGCGGGAGAGGAATTCTTCACCACAGACAACTGCTTCTTCCAAATCAAATAGCTTCCATCGAAGCCGCCGAAGTTCTTCGGTAATCGAGTCATCATCTGCAAGCAACAAAGGTGTGCCAGAGTTCATGAAAATTCAACTTAATCGAGTCGATCCCATTCGACCTAAAAGTAATGTGGTTTTGTCGAAGAACGTACGTGAAAGTACTGAAGACTTAACTCGTCGTTTTAGTAACGAAAGCGTTGAAATCTCTGAGGTCAAGCCTCCAACACCGACCGAATATGACAGACCTACCACAATGGTTCGTTCGAATAGTTCGACTTCATCCCGATCCGATGAATCACTACCAAAAAGTCCCGTTAAGAAGACCGCCGACGAGGAGAACAATATCTTACGTATCGAAACAAATACTCCGTTTAATAATAATATTCCACTCCATGAACGACGCAGGCTCTTCCTCAGTGAAGATAAGCTGAAAAACGATCGTAAAATCGAAGAAATGAAGCTTGAGCGTAAAAAATCCATGTCCGAAGAGGTGCGGAAGATACCCATGGAAGAAGAACCTGTAGTTGTGGTTCTTCGCAAGAAATCCTTTGGTGTTATTCAGCCTTCAGCCAACAACAACAAAGACGATCCCACACCAGAATTGATGAAAGTCTTTGCTAGACGATCCCTTAAGATCAAAGATGAAGATCTTCCCGATCCACCAATTAAGAAATTCGTTCCCAGCGTCGACAGTGACAAAGAGAATCAATCGTCTAGCGAAGAAAAACTCGATAAACTCTCCGCAATTCAACAGCAACAAAATGGGCTGCCAAAATCGGACAGTGACATTTCCAAAAATCGCAATTCATTAGCGGATTTTCGAAACAACAAATCACAGTCATTGAATAATAATGGAATCGGAACACCTACTAAGACATTTCTACCACCAATCCGCCTCAGTGGCCCATTTCGACAGGCATCCCAAGGATCTCCGATAATGGGAAAAAGTATTGATTCAACGACAAACAACAACAATAACAACAGTTTGACAAATAACAATAATAATGTGTCAACTAAGCCAATAGAACGCCAGTCACTTGGAACAGTTTTACTTTCGTCATCAGTGCCACCTAGCGTTACTTCTACGATTGAACAAAATAATTTTTCAACCACAACAACATTCACTAGAGCGACTATAGAGAGATCAGCAACAATGGCAACCATGAATAGGGTTGAGAGCGAATTTAAGGGCATTCATCAACGTCGGGCCGAATGGGAGAAACGGGCCAAAGAAGCTTTGAAATAAATGAAAAAAAAAAAATGGATTGAAAGGCAAATAAATATTGAATGTGTGAATGAAATAAATGTTTATGTGACTTTGGTGATAGTGTGACTAATGCATGTTGAAGTTGAAATAGGTAGTTTGGCATTATTGAGGTGAAATACATTTTTCCTCGAAAATCTAAAAACAATTAAAAAAATGAAAGGAAATTTAGAAGGGAAAATTAATTTAAAAAGTTATTTGTCATATTTGAGTCAATTGACAGTGTTGAGGTGAATTTCAATCTGTTTTAAACAACCTTTCCAAAGGCTTATAGAAAGCAGATCCAAACATGTTTACTTTTGACGTTACTAGTACCTACGCATAGATGTTTAAAGAATTTCTTAAAAATATGGAAGTTCTATGGATTTTGACACTATTGAGTTGAAAAGTCACCAAAATTTTTGTGGATTTAGGAGAATTTCTTTCATTTTGCACGAAAACAGCTGGTATTTCAATAATTGGCTTTGAAAAATATTTGGTCTTGTTCAAATGGGGTGTAACATGTAAATATTTCCTTTCTTAATACTAAACAATTCTTTACGACCAAATAAATATACCAACTTGCTCTTGGAAGCAATGTAGCATATTAATAAAAATGTATTAAATGCATGATAATGGTTCGAAAATCATAAATCTATGCTTAAACCTAAAAGAAGAAATGTATATATTGTTTTTTCACTTCACTTCACTTCAACATAATTTAATATTCTACAAACAAAGAAAACTTAACTTCACCAGAGTCATAATAAATTTATCGTATTTGTTGTGTGTAATTGTTTAATATTAACGAATGATTTGACGAAAAGCTAACTGTGAGAAGATGAAACATAAAATGAATAACAAAATAAAAAAAAATAAACCAAGTTAAAAGTAAATAAAAAAAATAAATTATATAAATGTTTTCTTATTATTATTAACAAAAAAAACACTATAAATTGACAATTATATTATTAAATTTACATAGCAAATATACAAATATATTTACATTTTTAAGAAAAACACAAAAATCAAAAGTAAAAACTGCTTCAAAAAAAAAACATACATATTTTGTTAATAAAGGTAGTTTTGTTAATGTTTGATTTATTTTATAATATTAAAAAAAAAATCTTATTTAAAAGAAAAAAAATTAAATACTAAATTTATTTATCAAAAAAAAAAACAAAAAAAAACTTTTAAATAATTTGAAAATAATAGTTATAAATAAATGTTAAGATTGAATAAATAAAACAAAAATATAACATTGTTAACTATATACTGATGGAAATATAAAGAATATAAAAAAACCATTTATTATTTTTTTTTAGTTGTATTATAGAAAATAATTTTTATTAAAATCTTACTAAGTTTATTTTAAAGTATATAAAACAAAAAAATTGATGTAAAATATAGAATTATTAAAACAAAAATAAAAAAAAACTACTACTATACTATAATATTATGATATTACAAAAAAAAAATCAAGAACTAAAAATTAAAACCATAATGAAATAAAATTTATTTGATTTCTTTTCTTTCGCAATTTGATGATTAAGGACTTGTTTTAAAATGCTGATGTTCAGTTTCCAGTCAAAATTTCACTTTTAAGTGACCAATGTAGAAGACTGAGGTCAAATTTTGCAGTGTAAACCAACCTGAATAAGTGACATTTAAGTCATCGATATTGGCTTCTTAAGTGCGACTTACTCAGAAGGTAACACTGGGGTTTAAGTGACAATGGGTATGGGAATTTTTTGAGTACCACTTATTCTGGTAAGTGTTCACTGTGAATTTGGCTTAAAGGAATGTTCTGACCAGTTATTTAACTAATAGATTTTAAAAAGTTCATCAAAGAGTGAATATTTTGCTATAAAAACAGCACAAAAAAGCAACCAAAAAGAAAAAAAAAATATCACAATAGCGGGTTCAAGTAAAATACTACCTGGGTCAAAGATTGCAGAGAGTGATGTATCAAATCTAGGGTTCATGCGTACCACAAATATCAATTGAAGGCCCAATTCTTTTCTGTATTTAAATTGTTTCCAATGTTTCTTTTTATCCTGTACGCGTACATACAAATGATGTATAATTTTATTTTTCACGACCTAGAATTTGGCTTCTTTAGGCGTTTTTCTTTTTTAGCCCCGAGCGTGGCACTGAGCTGTCAAAAAGGAAACTATGTTACTTTTTAACTTGGAGCGCTCCGAGCTCTCAACTTGCATTTCTTTTTTAGCTCAGAGCTCGACCGGGGCTCGCTCCATGAGCTCGGAAAAAAATGACCGAGCACATCGAGCACAAAGCTGAGCGCGGCTAACTTCATACAATTTTCATGTAATTTGACAGTTATGAGAGTTCAGTGCTCAATTCAGTGCCCGCTCTGTGCCCCGCTCGGGGCTTAAAAAGAAAAACTCCTTTTGAGTATAGTCTCTGGAATCAAAAAAAATGCTCAACCAGATCATAGTACAAACTTGCCCTTGTAGTTTCAATGGCTTAGAATTTCAAATATTTTATATTCAGCCTTATTGTGTGTTTTGTCCGAGCAATATTTCACCTGGAAAATTTGACATTTTACTTTTTCGCCTATTGTAAGTTTCAACCGAATTTGGTGTTCGAAAAAATTTTGGGGTTAAACTCACAATAAGGCTGATTATAAAACTTGCCTATAATAAAATAACTGACTTCTTACTGTCAGTCACTTCGCAGACTTAATACATGATGTAGCCTAGCCTGATATGTAACCTTAATACAAAGACCTTAACCTTAAAGATCTTATATAGGTACCATTAGAACCCAAGTTATAAATCTTACCGAATTAATGCACGGTTTAGAATGATATTTTACCTCAATTTAGTAATCCTACAGATTAGTCCATTAGAACTCAAATTATAAATTTGCGTCAACCTTAAGATCTAGTAGGTATATTATAACAGAAGTTCTTTTCTTCGAAACGCAAGCACCATCGACTGTTTTCAATAAGTTTGCATTTTTATTTTTAATACATTATAAAAATGTACGTATACAAAGGTTGTGAATAGTTTTTTGACAAAATCAATGGGTTCACTATCCAAAATTATCCTGTCCCTATCAAGATGTTAGCCTGTAATTACAAGCCTGTGTAAATTTGTCAAAATATAATTTTTAATTACAAAACTACAATACTAAATTTAATAAATGAATGTTTTTTTGAAGTTCATATTAATACACCAACAATATGCTCAGATTTTGTCAATTAACCAAAAGAAAGATATAAACAAAAATATGTGATTTTTTTTAATTCGCATTGATTTTTTCCAAAGAACGAAATTTGCCTAGGAAAACTCATTTGAATTTTGAATCTATATTTTAAACTCTCATTTTGAAAAATAAAAAAAATCAAAGTTTTGCTTTTTAGTGTACATAACAATATTCTGTTCCCAAACCCTTTTTCTCAAAGTTAGCGCCCTCTGTTTTTTGAAGCGGTATCTATATCTTCATATATTCGAATTTCGAACAACTTTTTCGATATTTGAAAGTTTAAATTATCTTATGTTATATTTTGTTTATTGCGTGAAAATTATAAAGTTAAATATAAATTTGAACATCATTTTTTTACTTTCGTTTGCCTTGAAGAAACAATAATCAATGAAATAGTTTATGGAATCCGCTTAATCCTAGCCTACAACTGATAAACAGATGCTGAGTAGACCGTTATTCCCCACTAGTGCTCTTTCTATTTTCATACTATATTGATTGCGTGAGAAAAAAACGAAGCTTTAGGCGTTTTTTTTTTTTGGGAAACTAGCTAGCACAGCAATGCAAATCCGAATAAAATGTATAATCACAATTATATACACTTAAATCGTCGCAAGTTTATGCGTGTCAAATTCAGCTGTCACCGAAATCCAAAATTATTTGGAAAAAAAAAATAGAAATGAAAAACGGTTGAAATTGGCATTTATTTGAACTAGCATTGTTGCGCCTATTTGAATATATTTTCTTTCCATTTTATACTACAAATTTTGGATCATCACTGGATGATGATTTTTTTCAAAAACAAATACAAAATACCTACTTATAACTAATTCACTTTTTAAAAAGTTAAGGGATGTGTTGGAAAAAAATCGTCTTTGTTATGTGAAGTTAAATTACAGGGAATGGTTATATTGAGGTTTAGTTGGATTGGAGTTGGGTAACATGGAAAGATTGAAATGAAAAAAAGAGTGCATCTCTTTTTTTTTATATAATAAGACTAATTATGTCACTAGAAGTAAAAATACTATTTTGAAGAACATCACGTTGCTTGAGTTATAAATAAAACTAAAATTTGTTTTTTAAATAATTTTAATTTGAAAAAAAGAATAAAATGCGAAAATCGTAACTCAATCAAAACGTAAACAGAAGGTTTTTCGTTTATGCTGGATTTACACGACTGTCCATTCTTCTGTCCCAAAATAATGGACGACATTTATTTACACAAAGACATAGAAGAATAAAGAAAATTTTTCTCTAAATAATTAAAATGGCAGATTTTAGACCATTAACACGATGAAGTTATAAATATTAAGAAAATAGAAGAAATTATGAAAACTTGTCAGTCATAAGTGTTTTCTTTTAGGGGCCAGTTATAGCTTTTATTGAAACTCATCATTGAAAAATTTAATTTCTTATTTTGAGACACTTTGAAAGCAAAATCAGTAAATATTTTGATGCCAGTAAAAACTAAAAAGCTGATAACTCAATTATTATTTCTAGTCAAAAAAATATTTCATTTTGGCCCAACCTTTCACATAAAATGAATTCTAAGATGTCAATGATCAATGGTAAGGTATAGTTCAATCAATGAAATAAAGAAATTCATTTCACGTCAAAACGAACGAAAACGAAATTTTTTTTTGGCAAAAAATTAAAATTAAGTCTGTAGCTTTATATTGCTATCAAAATAATCACTGATTTTACTTTATAAGTGTCTCAAAACTTAAAATTTAAATTTTCAGTTTTGAGTTGAGGCCCTAAAAAAGCGATATCAGTGAAAATTTTGATGCCAATAAAAAGCTGATGACTCGATTATTATTTTTAGTCAAAAAAATATTTAATTTTGGCCCCACCTTTCACATAAATTGAATTCTAAGATGTCAATGATCAATGGTAAGGTATAGTTCAATAAATGAAATAAAGAAATTCATTTCCTGTAAAAGGCTGAGCCAAAATGAAATATTTTTTTGACTATAAATAATAATTGAGTTATCAGCTTTTTATTTCCATATAATCACTGATTTCACTTTTTAAGTGTCTCAAAATTAACAATTAAAATTATCAATGATGAGTTTCAATGAAAGCCATAACTGGGACCTTAGAATGACATTTTGGTAATTTTTGAGGGAATTTTCACTTTTGCTTAAACTATTTCTTACATTTCACTTTCATATTTCGACATTTAATAGAAGAAGAACATCGTTACCATTGTTCAATGAAATTTGACACCTTGATTGCAGATAGGGAACGAACTTTTAACGTGTCTAAAGAATTTGCTTCCAAATGCCACACCGCAATGCGCCCAATTTCCGATGCGAAATATAAAATATCAACTTTATTGGGTTTTCCATTTATGTACATCATAGCCATCGTGCGATAATGATGACCACTCTTACTTAACAGATAAGGAACGAACTACATAATTATCTTCCTTTTATTCAATACATAATGCGAACTGCACCATGAAAGTGCAAATAGCGTTTTCGATATGCATCTATGTATATGTATATACATATTTAATTTAGGAACTAAATCTGGAAGCGATCACACGTTTACACAGACTACAAATATGTCAACGCAACTAAGAACAAGTGATTATTATTTACCCTGACGCGTTTAACCGTAGGTTAATTTTCAAAACCAAAAAAATGAAAACAAAGCATAAACACAAACAAACGTCACTGTTAAGATGTGTAAACATACGTAACGTGAGGCTCAGAATCCCAATCACAAGATACGCCACGTTTTTTTTCACTCTATCGCCAGTATAGATGTTTACACATCAAAACTATTTTTCTGCGATCCCATTGATTGTCAAACTATTCCAGACACTCCAAACATGTATCTCTACTATTATATTCACTATTTTTACTGGCTAAGTTATAGACACTATTCCTTTGTTGTTGTTTACTGTGTAAATTTTTACTGTGATTCCAATAGAATCCCCAATAAAAAACGGCTTTTATTGCAGAACATTACCGGTTTTTATAACACGTAGATGATTTAATTTTATTTAATTTTAATTTTTTTTTTAATTTACTTTAACTAACTCTTTTTCTATGTATTTTATGTAATTCATGGATAGAGTAGAGAAGGAAATGTGGTTGGGAATTTAGCATTGTATGGTGGTACATATTTACCCTTTTTTCAAAGATTCACTTACAAATTACAGCTTTAAAATAAATTATTCATATGAAAGATTTTAACATTTGGTTTCTTATTTTCTCAGAACAAGAATCAGAATTAGTGTGAAAAGTTTTTCGATTCACTTTTTAGTCCATTGAAATGTTACATTTACCTCGCATTTCGGATATGGAACGACGTTTTTATTTAACACAATCCACACCAAAGCTAAATTCCAAATATCATGATGTTAATCTCTTTCTCAGCCCCCGCTACCACAAAAAAAAATGACGGACGTCAAGATTATTCGAGGCAATTTAAACGAAAAAATAGGATAGTCAGAGGACACAGCAACAAACACTACAACCATTTCGTTGAACTTACTAAGACTGAGGAAGACAAGAGATGTCTACACAAGAAGACCCGAAGGTTTGCAGATTAATAAACCGTCAATCAAATTGATCATGTTTCGCTATGGACCCTAGGCATATGGTTCCATTAATCTTGGATGACTGAACGTCCCAGAGGCAGGGCTGGCCCAGCCAAACTTGCGCCCTGTGCAAGATTTGAAGAAAGCGCCCATAAAACTATTTTTTTAATTAGCCCATCAGATAAATTTGCCCAATTATTGGGGTCATCAAAAAGATCATCCATTAACATTAAAGATTCTCCTTTAATGCATAAATTATAAAGTGTTGTTCGTTAGTGTGCAAGAAATAACTTAGCACAGTTGTGATGGATGATATTTTGGGATTATTTGAATAAGTTTTGTGGTTAAAATGTAAATGGCAGTATATATTTGTTTGCGCAAGATCAGATTACATTTTCCTGCTCCTGGTAATGCGCCCCCAGAATTTTGCGCCCTGTGCATTTGCACAGCTTGCACATATGGTTGGTCCGGCCCTGCCTGGAGGACCAACATTGTAGGGCTTATACCCAAGATTTTGAGGTGTGATCCCTTTCAGACAAAATTCCAATTCTATTATCAAAATTTAAAACTTTTTGTACAATAATGTTGTTCAGCATACTGTTTCCTCCAATCATTCTGTCTTTAAGGTCTCCTGCCTCGACGGTAAAAAAATTGGCTGCTTTACCTGGATAATAATTCATCAAAACAAAAGGACCACCTTACTTATATGTTATGTTGACTTTATAGCTTCAAATAAAGTCTTCCAAGGTTCCTATACTAATATCGTTATGACATGTCTTTTTAATCCATTTCCGACGGTTTCCAGAAAATAAATCAAAAATCAAATGACTCTCTAAAAAAGCACAGTAAATATATTATGTCCCCAAATAAAATAATTTATACTTTTGTACACGTTAGCACAATCTAACTTTCCAAGGCCAAATTTTATTTCTTAGGTAAACATAATTATTTGACAAAAACAATAGCGGGGACTTACTCCGATATGAGGAGTGAAATTTAATATCACAAACAAGATTAAAACAATGGCTCATTATAAAAATTGTGGCTTTTGTTTACTTAGCTTTACTTAGATAAATAAAATAGCACAATTTGCCAATACAGTTTCTAAAAATATAAATTAATAAACATTTCTACATATTTATTATCTATGCATGAGTCTAAAATTCAAGATTAACTTCCTTCTCAATCTGGATATAAATTAAGGTCCCACAGAAATGAGAGTGGCAGTCAATTTGAGAAAGTTAACTAATCAAAATGGTGAAATTAAACATTATCGTAGTTTTGCTGGGTGTTTCGGCGTTCACCACAGTTTCATATGGCCAAAGAATATCTCCAAGAATGCTAAATGGTATATCAGCTGATACAATGAAGCGATTCCCACACCACGTGACGATTCAACCACTTAACAATGACTTAAGTTCCAATGGAATGCCAATGTGTGGAGGATCAATTTTAAGCGATCAACATGTCCTGACGTCAATGCGCTGCGTCGACCAAGGTGACATACTTCAAACCATCTTTCAAAAGCTCCACAAGAATAATACCATTGGATCCTACAGTATTATGATGAATAACGATGAAAATTCAGTTAAAAAGTATCCCACACTATATGATGACATTGCGATTCTCATTTTACCATCTCGCCTTATTTTCTCCGATAAAGTCAAGCCAATCAGTTTGTGTTCAAGGTCTTCTGGTGAGATGGTGAAAAAACTGGGTGTTCTACCTGGATTTGATGCTCAAAAGGATAAACTCACTTATGCTATGTTGACTATAGCTTCAAATCAAGTCTGCCAAGGGTACTATCAAGACTCTTACGACGAGTATCTTAATATTTGTGCTACGTCAAATAATCCAAAAAGTACCCCTTGCCATACTGAATTTGGAAATGGTTTGGTTGTCGGCTGGCCAGCTAAGCCAGAATTGATGGGAATTTATTCATCTATATCCAATGATTGTGGATCTAATACACCGTCGGTCTACACAAATATTGAAAAGTATCAACCATGGATACAAAGCACCATTGCTGAGTCACAACCAACAACTCCATCATATTATACTACAACTGCTGTAGCTTACACTTAGCTTTCTTTGTGATTCAAGTGTGATGATGTCAAAGCTCGAAATTCAAGAGCATCTTACATAATTGTATTACTTAACTAATAAATTAAAATAATACCCAAGAGCATTAAAACCACTTTTCTTTTTTTTTTATTAATTGAAGTCCTCTTCTTCTCCCGATTCAAGTCTTCTAGTCGAAATAACAGCTGCGCTAACTCTCTTTCAAAACTATCCGTCAAATTAAAAGGTTGAAATTTACTGTCAAACAGTGCATCCATAGATGTTTAAGATGCTACAGATTCAATGCAAGAGAGGTGCAGCGAAAGATGAGAGTTCTGCCACCTTTACGAGAGAAATCCAGCGCGACCTTTTCAGCCGCAAAACGAAAAGCAGAACGAAATTTTCCGTGTATGATTTCGTTGTTTCAATTTTATATGACATTTTTCGATTCAAATCAGCAGCGTACTAGGCTTTACAGCAAAGGCTTTTGTGATTTTTTTTTAATTTGTTTGTTTACAATTGGAGACATTTATTTTTTCCGTACTCATCTCATCTTTCCAAAACGGTAACCCGAATTTTAATACGCGGATACTTTTATTCGGTAGAGAATGTATTTAAACTGATAAATATAGTAATTTTAAGGTGAGGAAACACTTCTTTATATTTTTAATTACACAGTAAAAGCATTTTTTGTTAACACATTTTAACAGTTCTATTTGAGTCAGTGATGGCATGTGTGGTTTTTTTTTTGGATTTTTATGAGGAAATTATTAAATTCTTTTGATTAATGCGGGAAATTTTCTGTTGATTTTAAGTATCTTTTTTTACTTTACATTACTTTACTACCAAATGATAAAAAGAAACTTTTCATACACCCAACCTAGCACGTACCCAAAATACTATAGTGTACCCAAGCAGGGGGGTTGCAGGGGGCAGCATGCCCCCCCATACATACCTCACTGTTTATTAAAATCGTTTATTACACACGATATATTTGATTGAAACGAAAAAAAAATTATCAAAAAAGTGAGGTTAAAAACGAAAACTTCAAACATTTTTAATTTAATTTTCCGGGGTTTCCTTACTTTAATATTTGAAATTTTTTCTATTGAGATCACCCCCAACTTATAAAAAAATCAAGCTTCAACGCGGGTTACCGTTTTGGAAAGTCTCCCCTGCAAATTAATTGTAGGTATAAAAAAACCTTGTGAAATTGAGTATTAAGATTTTTTTAAATAATTCATCTCTAAGCTGGGCCGGCCCAACCATATGTGTAAGATGTGCAAATGCACAGGGCGCAAAATTCTGGGGGCGCATTAAAAGAAACAAGAAAATGTAACCTGATTTTGCGCAAACAAATATGTACTGCCATTTGTCATGTGTATGTATGTATGTATGTGTTCAAAAATGAATACGGTTGAGAAAGTCATTGGAAATCAATGCCCTATAAAGTAAGTAACAATGATTTATAAATTTTTAAAAAAATATAATATTAGCTAAGCTACTTTTAAGTAATAAACGGGACTTCAAAATTTTAAGAATTTCGATCAATATCAAGTCATTAACGAAATATACGGAAATAACCTAAAAAAATAAGGAAATTTTCTCAAAAAACGTAAACCCGTTTGCCTTGTAGATTAGCTATAAACAGGGGCAGACTGGGACTCAAAGGGTCTTCCTGGACTTTAAGAAAAAGGGCCACAAAATGAGTAGAAAGAGTGAAAAATAAATAATTCCGAAAACAACGAAAAAGAAGAAAATTCGAATATACTTACAGCAATTGAAATATATGTAGTTGTTCTTTTCTATTCTGTTTCTGCCACAAAAGCTCCATATTTAGTGTGGGAGTCTCAATTTTAGTTTCGTTTAAAGTATCTTAAAGTCAAGTGGGAACCATCTTGGGCCTTTAACAGCTTAAAAATAATTGGTGGGCCCCACACCACACCATCAGCTAAACTATAGATTTCATTAAAATAATCTTGTAGGATCTCAACGGCTTTATCCTCATTGTGGGGGCCCCTAACAGAGCTGTGTGCGATTCCTGAAATTCCATTAGGGCCGTAAAGATGTATATTTACTGTAAGGCTTTTAGAAATACAATTTTATAAGAATGTAAGTACGACAGGGACTTTCATGCACTTTTTGTTCTCCCAGGGACTCATAGGGCAAAATCACGGTTGCCAAGTCCGCCCCTGGCTATAAAACAAAAAATCAAATTTGTCCTCTAGGCAATTACAAAATCAAATACGTCTACCGTTATTGTCACTAGCTCGATGTAAACCTGGCCGAAAAAAAGACCAAAAGCTTACAATATTTTTTTGTATTAATTTAGAGAGCGGACCGATGAAAATTGAAGGATGATTTTTATAAGGATCAACCCAAATAATTAATTAATTAACAAAATATCAGCTATCTACAGTAAAACGCACTTCTCCAATTGCTCTAAGGATGCAAAATTGCAAAAAATGAAAGCTACATCGAAGCCAAATGGTCGAATCATTTCATGTTCCTTTGCGTCCGCAATTCTTGTCTCCTTGACTTTGAATGTGTTTTTTTTTTGTTTTTTGGAAAACCGTAGATGTAATAACATTAATAAATTGAACCTCAGTGAGTATATATACAGACTTGGGTCTAGATACATAGAATATACATATAATATGTATATGTACCAATAGGAGACGAAGAACGAAAGACTGATTTTCATACTGAATCTTCAAATACATCAAACTAAATCAACTCGAACTGAGAGAATAAAAGGTGAATTTCAGAAACAAAAAAATATAAGAATAATTTAAAAGGATATCACTTTGGTTATACTTTAAGGTTCCCCCACACCAACGCGAATTTGTCGCTGCGACAACGAATACAATAATAACAAAGTCGTGTTGTTTTCATTGACAACCTGACACCACGTTGTTTTCGTCGTCGCCTCGACAGTTTCGCGTTGGTATGGGGGAACCTTTAAGGTGAAAAAGGGATTTTTTATATATTGAAAAATGAATCAACAATATGAACTTGGGTTCATTTATCATAAAAATAAAAATAAATAAGAATATCAGGTGGAATATACTAACAGCTTATGCCTATTTTTGAAATTCTTAATAAATAAATAAATTTTCGGGACTTCAAAATGTTCTAAAATATCAAAAACTTTTCAAAAGTTCTTCAAGAAAATTCAGAATTCGATTGTACAAAATTGCAGTTTTATAACAATTTTGGGAATGTTGAAATTTGATATGAAATATGAAAAACTTTGCAAAACTTTTTCAAGAAATTTGGATGAAAAATTCAGAACGTTCAGAAATTCTATAATAATGTACAAAAATGCAATTCAATAATAATTTTCGTAATGTTCAAAATTGATATGAAACATGAAAAACTTCCGGAAAAATTGTCAAGACATTTTAATGGAAAATTCAGAATGTGCGGAAATTCTGTTTCTCAAAATTCTGAAAAATTCTATAAAATTGTACAAAAATGTAATTGTAAAAATTTTCAGAATGTTCAGAATTGATCTGAAATATGAAAAACTTTCCAAAAGTATGTCAAGACATTTTGATGGAAAATTCAGAATGTGCCAAAATTCGCTTTATCAAAATTTGGTATTCCAAAATTCGGAACAATTTTATAAAATTGTACAAAAATGCAATTCTATGATAATTTTCAGAATGTTCAAAGTTGATCTGAAATATGAAAAATATTCCAAAAGTTTGTCAAGACATTTTGATGGAAAATTCAGAATGTGCTGAAATTGGGTTTCTCGAAATTCAGTTTTTCAAAATTCTGAACTTCAAAATTCTTTAGCTAAGTGACAAAATTAAAATTTCTTTGTTAATGAACAAATAACGTGCTCTTTATTTTTTTTTTAACAAAAATATTTTTATATTAATTTTTTTAAATGTACAGTATGTCGACTGTCAACATAGTTGCTCGCTCGAAAAGATTTAAAATAAAAAATTCTAAAAAATTCCGATAAAGCTTAATTTTGGTAAAGTGCTTTATATTTATGTATTTGCTAAGAATTTACCAAAAATTATCCTAAATTTGTAGTCTTGATTTTAAGGTTCTTAATTTGTTGGCTTGCTCGTATTATTATGTTCAAAGAAAATCGAATCATCCACGTAACTTTGTATCCGAACATACAGGCGGACTGAATTGCTCAAATGCATAATTTGCTTTTAAGTCCTTTATTATCGTAAGTAAAAGAGCATATAAGACTGCTCTCTCTCTAATCCTCTTTGTTTGTTATCACGATCTGTCTTTTTTCTTTTTAAATTAAACAACTATCAAAATTGTGAAATTCATATATAACTTGAAAGCTGCTGCAGTGAAGACTTCAAAAGACCATTAAATATTCTTCGCATGTGTTGCAGCAGTAAAAACTCCTTTCTAGCCAAACCGACCGGTAGCAGCAGCAGCAACAGCAGTGGTATAGTGAAAACACATGTTCCACAATTCTTGCTCTTGCTCCTGCTTCTGCTGATGGTGTGTGGTTCTGGAAATGGGTTAAAAATAGAAAGAACACCGGGGGAGTGCCCCATCTTTATTGAATTGTGCGATGTGCGCCCTTGTCCATGGTTGCAGGACAGAAAATTTTCTTGAGTTTTGTTGCTGCTGTTGCTGGCCTTTCAATGTCCCCTCGACCTCTTCTCTTTTTGATATTATTTTTTTTTTTTTTTTTTTTTTTTTCAAAAAATACCGACCAGGCGCAAAGTTAAAAGCCAACTCGGTTTGTGTTTATCCAAAGGAGTTATTTTTGTTGTTCGGGTTGCATTTATGGATTTTCTTGTGGTTAGAGGATTTGTATTCCCTTCTTATCCTAGGTTTACTCCTCAATTTTGAGAAAATATACATTTTATTGTAGAAAGAGGAGAATATTAAGAAATGCACATTTGAGGCTATATAGGAGCATATTAGGAGGAGTTGTAAAAAAGTCAGTGCATGAGGATGATATGCCGATTGGAAAGACACACAACACGAGTTCAAACGATGGAGTGGTGTTATTTACGGTGCGGCAAACATAAAAAGCAGTCCAACCAAATAGGAATCTCCTCATTGCATAGAGTAACTTTAGTACCTATATTGTTTTGTTGCTCTTTTTCATTTTAACTCGCTTCTTGCTTCTTGTCTGATTGAAGTCCACACTTCCTGCTTCAAAGGGTGTTTATATGTTTATATATGTTGCATTACGTGTGGTGAGTCTCTTCATAAAGTATATGTATATGCAGTCAAATGAATTACAATATAACTTTATGAAAACACATTGAACCATGTATGTTGCATCGTATAAATGTGTACCATAAAAGGACGTAATTTGTTTGTTATAGGTACTTTTTTAGGTTGTTTTTTTTTTATTTGCAGAGGCTTATTGGTTTGTTGTGGTATATTTGGACACATTGTGAAGAACATTCAAGTGTCACAATTGTTGTAAGTGTCATACAACAGTAAAATTAGTTTTGGAAAATATATAATTGACAGTGTTTTTTCCAAGAAACGAGCAATTGTTTGTGTATCAATCTCTCAAATAATTGATTTTTTATTCAACTTAAAAATTGAACCATACATACACATGCCACATAAGTAGATACTAATTTGTGGATTTTGAATCCACTCAAATGGTTTAAAAGACCACATACCAAAATGAAGGTATATGTCAGATTACTAATCAGAGCCTTTCTTTTACATTTTAAAGCAATGTTTTACAATATTATTCATATAATTAAAATTTGAAAGCAAATTAATAAAAATTCAGAATAATAAAAGCTCTACAAAAGAACCTTGTGGTACACCCATTTGCAAGTTCTGCTTGGTCAATCTTTAATGTTTAGCAGAAATAGCAATTTTATAAATTTTAACTAGAATCGTATAAACTCGTTCAGGAAATCTTAAATATTAGTCGTTTTTTATTGGTACCTAATTCTATAGGCAGTGCAGTAAAATTTAACACAGTAAACAACAACAAAGAAATTTGTAGTGTTGATAACTTAGTCAGTGAAAATAGTGAATATTATAATAGTTGAGATAAAATTTTGGAGTTTCTGGAATAGTTTGGCAATCAATGGAATTGCAGAAAAATATTTTTAGTTGAAGGTTAGTATTTATAAGGATGCGTTCGTTGATATTTTTCAATGTTAAGGCATGCTTTATTTTCATTTGAACACATATGTATTGGTTTAGAAAATTAAGCTACGATAAGACGGTAAACGTAAATAATCATCAGCTGTGGAAACGTGTGGTTTTGGAAGTTATCGCAAAAGCGATAAAATTAAAAATCGCTATTTTAGCTATTTTAAAAAATATTAAAAAACAATTGCAAGACTCACAATGTCATCTTGAATCTTTTTTTAACGCTAAAAATCCATTTCTTTTATTTTATTTTTAAATCAAGTTGTTTGAGGAAATAGTTTTTGACAAATTAATTTTCAAACTAAAAAATTTGAAAAAAAAATAATTCATTTTGTTCAAACTGAAATTTTTCACAATTTTGCGTTATAAAGTACTGTTTATCAATTTGAAGTCAAACACTGAAAACTAGAAGATTCTAGGACTTATATTTAAAAAAATCTATGTAAGCAAATATCTAAAAATACTTACTGCCATATTATTCACTGACTTTAATCCATTTAAAATTAATACCTGAGTTAAAAGTAAGTTAAGCCCAAAAGTTAAAACCAAAAGCATAATATTCACTCGTTATACTCGGAAATAAACCCATTTTATTAAACCTTGTCGCGTTTAAACCGATCCAATGTAAACTCCACTCCGAGGAGCTGTTAAAGTAGTAAGACCTGGGTATAAGCTCAAATTTCAGGATAATAAACTGGAATTTGGCATTTGAGATTTTCTTGTGCGAGACTGAAAATAAATATTCGAAAAAGAAAATGGACTTTATTCAGGAAATAGATGAAATGTTGATGTCTTCGTCGTCAGAAGATGAATTTCAGGACCAAAATGGTGAATCAACTTCCCCTTCATCGAATGTACCGGGTACAAACGGGCTTGTGTCGATAATTATGATGATGTGGATTTTCGTAAGTATTTTCGACTGAAAAAAGAAGCATTTTGGAAACTATATTTATTTATTAAACTGGAGTTGGACGGTGATATACGCCGGTATATGTATAGTTCAATGTCTATTGATTTTTTGATTATGTTTTCATTATAAGGTCAAGAGAACTTACGGCCGAACATAAGCTTTTGGCTGTTTTACGCCTTTTTGCATGCGGCAACATGGAGCAAACCGCAGCCGATTATATAGGTATTTCACAAACTACTGTCGCCAATATTTTGCCATCGGTCTGTGATGCCATTCTGCGACATCTGCATTTGGTCATCCGCATGCCACAGACAGGACAAGAGCGACTTGCTAACGCGATTGCATTCGCTAAATTAGCCTACAAGATACGATTTCAAAAACTAGGGTAACTTGATTTTTTTAATTCAAGAGTAGTAAAACAATGCAAACCACAATATTATCATATTGTAACGAAAAATTACATTAAATTTACCTTTATTCACATCCAAATTCAGTTTAAAATGCAAGCATTAAATTAATGTAGGCACCTTATAAAAAAAAACACAAAAAAGTAAATACCCGGCTGCAAAGTGTCAAATTATTGACATTACGTAGATTTCAAATCGGTTTTAACTGCGGTTGTAACTAATTTTTATTCTTCCGGGTTTAATGCGTGTTTTTGAGTGATTATTATGAACAGAAGTATAAATTGTCGGGGTTACAAAATGTGGTTTTAATGGCCAGGTCTAAAAATCACTTACACCTGACTTACACCCTCAGTGAATAATATGGCAGTTAGTCTATTTAAAGTAAACAATTTTATATAAATACTTCATATATCATGGTTTACTCTTTCAAAAACCTAGCTATTAATCCAGTAAATAATGGAATACTGTTATATATTAACCATAAATCTTATCACCGAGAGGGCTTTGACCAATTCAGTTTGGCAGCTGATGTGAATAACTCAATATCAATACCACGTTTCCATTAAAGCAAATGAGGTAATTTACTTGAAAATTTCCAAATTTCATTCCAAATCATCTCATTTCCCATACACAAATTCACATTTCGAAATGGGGTAATATCAACCAAATTTGAACGAAATTTATTACGAAACTACGTTAAAACTTTACGAACACACCCAATTCCAATGCATTCAAAGGAGAAACGATTGAAAATGTCAAAATTCGATGTATCAAAAAGAGAAACAGAAAGATAGAAAACAACAAAAACAATTTGCTATTTCAAACAAAATTAGCTTATTTAAGATGAAAGCACTTTTTCTGTAATAGGTATACTAATAATGTTAGTATTTGCTTTTTAGCCACTGAAATTGACTGTACTATTATCCAGCAATCAGGGAATGATCAAGACGCAGAAGTCTATAAGAAATAAGTGGTATAAACGTTTTTATGAAATATATTGGAATCTCAATCCATCTGATGGAACAAAAAACCACTTAATGGAACAAATACTTCCTCAAAACATTGAAAACACTGCGCGACAAAATTGAATTGTTTTTAAATATTTAAAACTAACAAATGGCAAACTGTGAATCTTTCATTGTTCTCTGTTAACTTCATATGAATAAAGCACAAAACATAAAAATAGAAAACATTGCACGACAAAATTGAAATTACTCGCTGTTTTATTTTTCCCCAGATTCAGTCCAGATCAGATTATGAAAATAAAACAACCCAGAATTTCAGTGACAATTTGTTATATACACAACTTTTTTTCCCCCTTTGTTTTTTTTATTGCTATATACCCGGTGTCTTTTCTCTTTATACTACTGATGGAATTTACAAATTAAGGGTGTGTGCCCAAAATGGTTTTGGAAATCCAAATTCAAAACAAAGTTGGATCTTGTGTTTTTTTTTTTTGTAATACAAGTATTTTCGTTAGCAAATCCAACCTGGACCCATGTTCTGTAACTCGGCGATAGCTTTTCGCGGCGAGAAACGGCGAAAAATGGAACAAAACCCATAGGATTCCTATGAGTTTTGTTCCATTTTTCGCCGTTTCTCGCCGAGGTACAGAACATGGGTCCGGATATGAGGGAAAATAAAACACAGCTAATATTAACTTAATAATTTCTTAATTTAAATGGAGAATTAAAATAAATTAGGGCTTTTTAAATTGGTGTGGGAATGTTGTTTTAAATTTATTTTTACAATCGTTTTAGAAGTGTTCATACATATCGAATGGTTTTCTGGCTGGTAATCTTGATGAGTTAACAACAAGAAAAAGAAGAACACAAAATAATAGAAAATGTATTGTTTTTGCTGTTGTTTAAATGGACTAAATTGAAAGTTTTGTTGTGACCTTCCAGGATGCTGACGTATTCTTCTAATCGAGTTAATTCTGGATTACCTGTTCTGACATATGTGTGGCTAATCACTATCGAAATAAAGATGGCGACACAATGCAAATTGCTCTTTTTCAAATTTTGTATAATATTCTCCACTATATGTTTCGATATAGTGAAAGCGCATTTCCATATAGTGTCACACTTTAATTTTGTTAGATGTTTGACAGTTGAGAGTTGAGACA
Source organism: Epistrophe grossulariae (assembly GCA_929447395.1). Lineage (NCBI taxonomy): Eukaryota > Metazoa > Arthropoda > Insecta > Diptera > Syrphidae > Epistrophe > Epistrophe grossulariae. The sequence goes on along the minus strand of OV839569.1, from coordinate 33,297,452 downwards.
CTTGGTCAGTTTTTATTTCAGTTTTTTATTTCACAAATATAAACAGGATTAGTAAAATTTCTCAGTTTTAAGTAAAGAACAATTTTGGAGTTGTCTGTTCAATTTTTTTTTCGGAGGAAAATTAGTGAGGACTTTGAAATATAAACTGACCAACTGAAAAACTGTTTTCTTTAAAGTATAGGAATGCTTCTCTTTATTTCAAAGAAAATATGAGAAACTATTTTAAATGCGGCACAAATTGAGTTATTTTCTCCATTAAAATCATTAAAAAAATCTGCTTTGCCCACTTAGACAGAGAGCCTAATTGATATTCTTTACAAATATTTAGCTAAAACTTAGAAAGATATATTTGAACTTACGTCGATTTGCTTAAACAATAACACACACCTACACTAAACATTCTAATGATAGACCGTATAATTCTAAAATAAGGATTTACCCCCCTCAGATTATTTTGGGACTAACCAACACCTATAATACTCATAAATTATTTATTCCAACAAGACCCAAGTAATATGATACCTTGATTGAATATCTAACACTACCTGCTTTTCTTCCTTTTCTATACTTTGTATTCCATTTTGAGTTATGTACATAATATATCTTCTTATCTGTGCACACTTATTTTTGGTTAAATGTTTTTAGTAGACATCACGAACTCAAAGCTAATCCATATCTAAAACTGGGCAGATACAACTTTTATTCAGTTAATCCTTATTTTAGTGTTGCTTAAATAAAAACACTTTTTACACTGTGGATTGCTGTAGGCTTTGTTTTAACCCTTCTTTAATAAAAACAAAGGCATCAGAACGTGTGTATGCATACATTTCTCGTATGGCGGCAGGCCGTCCGTGGTTAGGTTGAATCTTAGTTAAACAGAAATGACTTTGATTAAACGTAACACGTTTGTAAACGTGCCTTACAAATTTGTGTTCCTAAAATCGATCTTCTTTTTCAATAAAATTCTCCAGATAAGAATAAAGATAAAGTTAGCTTTCCTCGTTGGAAGAAGTGAAGTACACCGTGGCGTATACGTAACTTTTGTATATTTAAATGTGTATAGATTTCACGTTTTTTTTCGGGTCTTAGATTTATTGATAAATGTCTTATTGATTTGTTTTAACAAATAAGTGGTTCAATATTACTATACATATATAGTTTTATTTGAAGAACTGCTAAAATGATTCTGAACTTAAAAACTCAGTTCGTTCATATTATGAAAGATAAAATATAAGGAAAGCAATTGTAAGCATCGCTTTAGTTGGAATAATATTGCCGCACCCAATTCTTGTAACGAGTTTCAATTTTCTTAGCTGAAAGAAAATAAAGAGACCTTTTTATCGAATTTAAAATCATGAATTTCTTGACAGGTATTTTTTTTAAGATTTTTTTTTTTAAGCCTCATAATGGGTATCGGTTTTCTGAAATAAAAAGACTTTTCCAGTTGAAAATAATTAATATTGCTTCAATAAAATATGAAAAATCCGTAATATCTAGTTATATGATATGAAATGATGAAGAATTGATATTTCATTCATATTAATATAATAAGGTGATGAATTTTTTTTTAACAAAATTCAAAAGTTTTGATTTTATATTAATAATTCTTAAATGCCTGTTTACACAAGCCTTTTACTGAAAGGCGCAACCAGTGAGACAGGTAGATTTATATGTGCGTATAGACGAGAAAGGTATATTCCATCTCAAAATCCTTCTCGTTTCTACGCACATAAAATCTACCTATCCCTATGGATGCGCCTTTCAATAAAAGGCCTGTGTAAACAGGCACTAACAATATTCTTACTTTAAAGTTCTTTACTAAAATGTTCTTAATTTAAAATTTTTTTTTACTAGTATCATATATGATTCTACTTTCTTGATAAACTCCATTTGAACACAAATAAAACAGTGACAGTGCAAAAAAGTAAGCAAACATACCATTTTCAGATTTGTAATTGTCAAAGATACTTAAAAGACAAAATAGGTATTTAGTACAAAACAAAAATCTTTCTCTCTCATACGTTAATCTTTTCTCTTACAAAATAAGAAAAATAATAGATTTATACTGACTGCGCTTGAGGCTAATAATAAGGTGGTTCGTGATCGTTAATATTTAATATAGTTTGTCAAAGAATTTCATTGAATCAAGTAAATAGAAAAAGTGAAGTCAATGCATGAGAGCGAATATGAAAATCATTTATTCGATTCACTTTTTCAAAGAACCAAGAATTCTTATCACAAAACCACAACTGCTGACTCTGCTCCTTGCAGCACTTGCCGAAATTAAGAAATATTTAAAAACAATGGCGACATTTACAGTGTCATTTTTTCAAATAAAGTTATTTTAGTGGATATACTTTTTGGAAAATTAATTTTCCAACTCAAAATTAAAAAAAAATTAAATAAAAAAATTTCAAACTATTTTTTTTTAAATTTTACATTATATTAATTATTTTTTTTTAATATTCAATGCTCTTAACAATTTTTAGTCAGACGCTAAAAACCAGATGTTGAAAAGGTTTAAAGTTTTTCAGAAATATCAAAAATAAATTTCCATTTGGCTTCAATCCTTGGTTTAAATTCAAGGTTCTAACCCCCAGTTTCACAGTGAAAGTTTAAACTTCACTTTTGGTTTAAACTTCAGTTCAACAATTAATTCGGTTTCATAGTTTTGTTTAAACCTTGAACTGAGTTCATTTTGTAGTTTAAATTGAACGACAGTATTCTGCCGTTTAACCCTCAGCCCAACGTTTATAACCACCTGAAAGCACGGTTAAATTTTCGTATTTGGTCAAATTAACTTTAACTTTACCAGTTTTGTTTTGTTTTCAATAATGAGCTTATTTTTCATCACCAATTCCGTAAGCAAATCTATGTCTTCTTTTGAAAAGTTATTGCTTCTTTTTTCTTTGCACATATCGTTTTCTTGATATTACTTTCTCCATTTTAATAAATTTTCATCTCCAAGTCACAGGTCACAAGGCCCAAGGGTGTACCTACTTGTAAACAAAACAAACTTCCCGATTGTCAACAACACAGAATATTTGCTGTTTCGCGTGTTTTTTGTTTTAAAGGCAGAAAGAGAAAACAAGGAAAGATTTTGGAAAAGATGCAAAAAAAAACTACGTACTGTTTACATTACGTCAGATGACAGAAGAACGACGTAAAGTTTTCAAAGTTCTGTATTTAATTCAAAAATATTCACTTTTTCAATTATTTGTTCAATTTTTCAACATTTTTGACTTTTTTCAAAATTTGTAATTTCATAACCGAACTGAATGGATACGTGTTGATGAAGAATGATTTGTTTTAAGGATTTTTTCGGATCCTTATTGCGAGCGAACCGTATTCTATCTGAATTTTATTTGTCCGATCTCTCACGAACGATAGATACAGAACAAAAATGGATTTAGTATGTTCGTGAGAGAACTAAAAATTTTAATAAATCAAAAATTGTATTGTTCGAAAAATATATTTTGTTATTTTGTTATTTTTATTTTTTTTTTTTTTTAATGGAAGATGTTTTACCATTTATGTTTTTGCATTTGACTTAAAATTAATAAAAGCATTAAATATTTAAAGAAATACTACTAAAATTTTGAAAAAAATTTGTTTAATTTTTTTTTTTCAAAATTTTTAATTTGAAAATTAATTTTTCAAAAAGCATTTACTCAAATAATTTTATTTAAAAACATAATTGAAGAATGGATTTCTGGCTTTAAAAAAAGATATAACATGACATTGTAAGTATTGTCGTTGATTTAAATTTTTTTTTCTATTTTAAGTCAATTTTTTTAAAGAAAATTTCAAGATGGTGGCTTAAGCTTCAGCTCGATTTGCCCGAAAAATTACATATATGTGTTTTCCTGTATAATAACCTACTGTAACGAATAGTGAAAGAAATATTTTACAATTAAATTTGTTCCCAGTCAAATGCTTATTTCAACCGGGCTAGTAGGGAAGTTACCCCGACGCACACTTCTAAACCTTGAAGACCAGAAACTTAGTTTAATTCCAAGGATAGGGAGCCGCATAAGCCGCTGCTTGAGACCTGAGCTTCTAATATACCGGTATTTGGGGATACATATTTTTAAAAAGGACACATTTTTGTACAATCAATAGTGCACAGCCAAGTTCTGGCACTACACCCTTTTTACAGGAACAAACTCAGGTGATTTTCGACCCCCCCCCCCCCCTATAACTCCAATACCAATAAAGTCAGGAACTTCAAATTCATAACATTTGGTAGGCTAGCCAAGCACAAGCACCACACCAAATTTCAACTCCTTAGCGTAAGTGGTTCCCGAGATATAAGACGTCAAAAATCGCGAAAACCGTAACTAACTCACTGACTGACTCAAGTTTTCTTTTAATTACTCACAATTCAAAACGTTTTGAAAACTTGACAATGTGAACCCCCAAATTTTAGTCAGTAATCATTAAATAATAAATTTCTCTCATAACTTGGTGTTGTTTCAATATTACTCTTCTTAAAATATTTGATATTAACACTTCATAAAGTTAGAACTTGGCATACTTTTAGATCTCACTACTTTTCCCGGCTGAGTTGTTAAATATACAGATTTTTATATAAAAGAACTTGGCTGTTTTTTTAACATTTATGTTTTTTGTTGTTCATTTTAACTCAAAATGTTAAGTTTTTGTTTATGAAAAGTAAAACTTTATTGTACTCATTTACAATATTTGTTTGTATTAAAAATAAAAGAGCTTTGGTAATTCTTTAAATTTGACATTTTTAAAAATTTTGCAATTATTTTCAAAAGGATTCATTAATTTTCAAAAGACTCTATTTTTAATTCAGAGTGATTCATATATACAACACTGAACTTTGACATCTGACGCTTCTTCGACCTATCAACCATGGGTGTAACTTCTGTAGAAATGAGTGGTATGATCACATAGTAGCTCTATAAGTTTGATCGGATAGAGAAGTCACCATTAGCTATACCTAGGAGGGAACGTAATTTTTTTTTAAACAAACATAATTTAAAGTTTTGTGTCTAAAAATCAAACTCTTCCCGAAAATTCTCTTTCATATTTCATGATGCAATTTTCAAAAAACAAATAACAAACAAGAAGAAGCACTTGATTACTTCTGGATGATGGTTTCCTTATACATATGTACATATGATGCCATTCATGAAAACTCCAAACTCCATTATATCCAACCAAACCCTATAGGTACGCAGTTAACCTCAGCATAATTCTTGAACACGGTTGCATTTATTCCGCATCACGTTCATGTAATTTATGAAAATTAAAATCCACGATAACTGTCATATGCATCTACGCCTCCAAGGTGCAGAAAACTCATTTCGAAAAACATAATAGGTATACATTTAATACCATATGTAGATAGGTATGTATGTTATAAGGAACCTTTATTTTAGAACGCACGTCTCATCATTATCGTTGCTCGTAGCAGCATCGTCCTGCGAAGCAAATAACAATTTCTAATGCAAGATGCAAGTACCTATATATGTAGGAAAATATTACCATGTCCTTGCTAATTAACGTGAAATACTCCTCTATACACAGCATCAATCTCGCGAGCACCATTATATTCCCGCAGGACATTGCGAACAGTTATACATCCTTATACCTATCTTGAATATACTATACCTCACGAGGAACAGCGAGTGCATCATCATCATCATTCGTAACATCGTCGTCAACTTCATCGTCGTCGTCATCGTAATTCTAGGACGACGAAGGATCTATCTCGATTTGTTATTACTTCAGCGCAATTGGCAATTGCTTGAATGGATATACACAAAACAGGTACCAAGTGTGCTTCATGATGTAAAATTATTATTCCCGACGAATTGGAGACCATGTTGTGCCTCATCTGGTATAGTGTTGTTGTTCAGCTATCAACAACACCAGCAGCACTCAAGGAAAACATAAGGAAAAAAGTAAATTCACTCTCGAGTCCTGGCACGAAGAATGATGAACTTATTTAGAATGCATGGCTGTCATGCAATTTAAATTTTTTAGATACAAAAAAATTCTTATACACAACGAGAGAGTATATAGATACCACACAAGAGCAGCATCAGAGAATCCTGAACACAATTGTTCTGATGGTAGAACTTCTGTCTCTCTAGAAGCATTTGAATGCATCCTGATTCCTGGATATAAAAAAATAAAAAAATAAAAAAAAGTCGTCGACATCATCACCAGGTTGAATGCATGATTCTTCCCACTCTCATGGCATAATCGCATTCCTAAATAAAGCTCGTGAAATGGACCCGTGCCAAACAAGTTCTTTTCAGGATACGTCAAATGCACCAAACCACCACAGCATGCATAGCATAGCTGCTGCATGCAGTTAGCAGCAATCAGCCAGCAGCTTTTAAATTAATTAAAAAAGAAAAACGAACGAAAATGAGAAACTTGTGTAAATTTATTCTACAGGACACACACCATCATCCTGCATCATCATATCGCGCATTGGGTATTCCTTTCAGGATATGAATAACAGTACATAGATCCACATCCACTTTAGCGCCGAGACAATATATGCGTTAAGTGCCAATTGATGACAAGACATACATACATAGGTAGGTATACACGATGATTTTGGAGTGGGTGTGTGAATTAACTAGCGGCCATCAAGCCAAGACCCAAGAGAGGTGCTGAATGTGTTATCCCTGTATATCCATTCATGTCGTCCATGGTGTATGAAGCAGTCTTGGGATTCCTATATATAAAACGGCAGGAAAGGGTTTCGCAAGCAGGAACGATTACTGCGAGTATACATAGGTATATGTCCTTTTTCCAACGACGCGACGACGCACGTATGTAGTATCACTGTTGAAAAAGTAATTTTGTGAATGAATAGGGGAACATAAGTCAGTATACTTCACTCTGCTGAGTCCTGTGTGTTAGGTGGCGCTCCTATATACAACTCCGTGCGTCCTCGTCGTCATAGCCATAGCCATCATCGTCGTCATCGTGGAGCGCTTAGTTGAATTGAGCAGTGTTGACAAATAGAATAGGGTGGGAGCGAACGATACGAGGAGGCGTATGGCGTATGAAGTCGACGTGTGGTGAGAATCATAGCCCGAAGGATATTTTTGTTGAACACTCTAGAGTCACCAGTTTTTGTGTTGGCTTGTCGAGATTTGAACAATGCCTCGACTTTAGTACCTAGGCGATGTTTTTTCAGCTCATTTTTTTTTATTTTTTGTTTTCATTTTGTTTTGTTCGTTTTTATGTAATGAAGGAGCAAACTGTTAAGTGGGAAGGATTATAATGGATGCAGGAAGTTTTCTCGTTGATGGGCCATGATTCATTTTTACTTCTTAATTTCTGTTTTATTTATAATTTAAATTAAATAAGTATAAAATTAAAATTTTGAGACAAGTTTTATAATTTTTTTATTAGTTATCTGACTATTGGAGCAAGACTATAAATTCACAGAACAAACATTTAGCCATTTCACGTTTCTGGAGATCTTACTGAGGAAACTTCTGTCAGCTTCACTGCGAGCAGAAGGAGAAACCTGTACAAGTCAGTCATGTTAGAAGTCAAAATCAACCTCCATCGTTTTGTTATAAATTGACAACAACTGCGACAAAAAATGAATGACCAAGCGAAAATAAAAAAATATCAGTCTCAGCTTTTTGGGAGCAAAAGTGGGGAATCTCACTGAGGAATTACGTTAAGATTTCTGAGATTGCTGAGATTTCAAAGATCTTAAGAAGAAACCTGAACTGGCTCATTATAATTTTCCTTTGACAGTAGAGACTTTTTCCGTGTGAATTTAATTAAAATCGCGTTAAATTTGATCCAAAGTTTGATACTAATGAGATGAACCCATATACGTGCAAACGTCAAAATTTGATTTTGGATGAAATTTAATCGAAATTTGTATCCAATTCAACGGCGGTCTTATGAATCTACTTCAAAATGTATATATGTTTTCGATAACTTTGCCTATAAAGAGGCTTTGAATCCACCTAGGAGGGACTGCGCAGTAGATAGACGAAGACCGCCACTCAGGTGGCACGGCCAACTGGGAGAAAACTTCAACCAAATTGGAGTCCGAAACTGAAGACAACTGACAGGAAAAAGCTCCACAAAAATGTTAAATATAAAATAAAAAATTGGTTTATCGGTATTTTAAAAGCTTTTTTTTACATTTTTATCAAAGCAGTTTGGCTGAGTTTCAAAACTTAGAAAAAAAATTTTGATGCGGTAGCATTACACTATTCACGCACATCTGGAACGCATCCCGGATGCTTTGCATCGGATATATTGTATCAGTTTGACATTACAGAAGGCATTTTATGCAGCTTTAAATGAAAGAGTGGTAAGGGTGATTAACAAACCATAATTCACGTAAAAAAAACAGAAACGAAAGAAAAATAAACTTACTTTGCTCAAGACTCCATATTTTTGTTTCACTTGCTTTGAAAGCTTTCAAACAAAATTGACGTTTGGGATGCGTTTAGAAACTGATGACTTTTTACCATTTTCTTTATTGGCTTTTAGAATTCATCAACTTTGCATCAAATATACGCAACTGATGCATTTTGGAAATCAGTTTATTTTGTCCTTTGTTCAATAAAAATTCCTCAAAGTTCACTTTGACTCAAAACTGTATTAATTGAGGTCCGTCAAGGCTCCCAAAGTCTTTTTACAAATTATAAACTCCTCAAATTCGATTATATTTCATTTAGGGAGGTTTGCTGATACTTAAATTCTTAAAGGGTTCTTTTTGTCATATCATAAAGTGCACGATTACGATTTAAGTTGAACTTAATTTCTTAAGTGTCACTTTATGACATGAACAAAGTACCCCTTAAGAATTTAAGTTCAACTTAAATCGTTATGTGTAGTATCAGCAAACGGGCCTTAATGTTCTTTACAAATAGAAATAAAAAAACAAAAAACATGGAATCAAGGAGTTTTAATTGAAATTGACATAATATTGGTCAATTGAAACGTAATATATGCGGTGCCGAACCTGCCTGAAGGCAAAATAGGCAACTGCCTAGGGCGGCACTTAATTAGGGCGGCAAAATCAATACAATAATTTCAAAGCGAAAAAGGTTAATACATCCATCTACTTTACATAATTACTTCTTCGTTCATCGTTGTTGTCCGAAGCGCTGGACCATTCTTCAAAAACTTGCTTTTTGTACTGTCAACAGAAATTTGTAACGAGTTTTTATGCCAGTAAATATCCTTTCGAAAATGCTTCAATAAAAATCAAAGGACTTTTTGACCTGTTTGTAGGATTTTGATAAATTACAACAATATGTACGTTCAGATAAACCGTTCTTAGGAATCTTTGTTTGAAAAATTATAAAAGGACGCTAAAAAAATTTCTACGAAAATGAACAATCAAGTGGATTTCTTTGTGTCTGATTCAAGGAGGCTTCGTAGCCACCGTTATCAACCTAAAAAATCTTGAAACAATCGATTAAAGATTTAAATTTTAAGCCAACTTCATTTTTTACGTTATCGACGCTCAACTATTTTCTCTTGATGAGCACTTTGCGCAGTACCAAGTTCTCAGCCAAAATATCGGATTTCTTTGCGACATTTCAAAGAACGTGGAGTTAAAAGGCTGCGAACAACTTGAAGCAACATTAACAGTAATAATTGACAACGAAGTTCGAAAGGATATTATAGCTAAATACTTCTTAAGGGAAAATAATATATTTAATAAAACTTCTGCTTTGTCAATTTTAAACTATGTATTTAGCTTCACACTTCTTACTGGAATTGTGTGGGAATTTGTCAACGACATTTAAGATACTAATTACTATTAAGGTTTCCTTCAGGTGAAGCCATAGCTTTTTGAAGCTTAAACTTAAAAAACCTATCTTCTCTGAACAATGACCCAAGAGCTATTAACCGGACTTGCAACTTTTTCATTCAGACATGCTTAATCGCATTTTAGAAAAAGAAACCAGAAATCCCTACAAGAGTTGAAAAAAATGAAAAATCGCAGATCAGCATTTTAGTTTCAAAATTTTGTAAACATGTTATTAAATAAATTCCATGTAAATAATATGTTAACGTTGTTGTTATCTTTTTTTTTTATTTGAGGCGGCAAAATAACAATTTGCCTTATAGTGCGGCAAAACACCCGGGTTCGGCACCGAATATATGTATTGCTCTCTATAAAGAATGCAATTATTACCTACTGGTAATTTTTTAAAAATGAAGAAAAAAATAAATTAAGATAAAAAGATACAGAGAAAGGACGAAAACACGATGACTACGACAGGTTTAATAGTTCCCTTAAAAATTGACAAGATTGGTGATTAAAATTCTAACGGCGCGCGGCGGTATTTACTAAACGCTCTTAAAAGAATCTTAAATTTATGAGGCTCACAACTGAAATAATATTCGTGTTATTGATCAAATATGTACTCATAAATATTTTTCGTATTTCGAAAATGAGAGCGACTATTTTTTAACCAAGACCTTATTTCATTTTGCTAAACATCATTGGTCCAAAATGTTTTTCAAATTTCAAAATGAATTTAATTTAACCAGAATTTATATTGGGGTCATATTGCATTGTGAGTTTATTTCATTATGAAATAAAGCCCAACCAAAAAAATTAAAAAATAAAAAACATCCCAAAATTTCAAAATTTTCGTTTTTATTATTCTTAATGCATAGTTTTGGGTCCTTATTTAATTTTTTTTTTTGGCCTAATTTCGCAGAGCCCTTTATTCAAACTTTAAGTAGTTATTTAATATTTTTTATAAATTATTGCGTATTCTTATAAAATCAAATGAAGACAATGCTCAAATTTTAGAAATAAATAGAACTAGTAATTGAGAAAAGGAAATTCAAAACGAACAGAATTTTTGAGCTGTCAAAATAATCTTTTCGTCACTACTTAATTGTAGTCGTTATAAGTAGTTTTTTTTAGTTTTTGATTTGCAGAATTCTGGACAGATAGAATTTTTTATTTCGAAATAAAGAGAAAATTCCGGGATTTTAAATTACGATAGTAGGCTTGTTCGATGTCCTCTGTCCTAGAGAGACCTGGGGAATGTCAATTTATTGTCAAAAAACTCGGGCTGCTCGGGTTAGTTAAGTTCTACAAGTTTCACCATCCTAATTTTTTCGTTAATTTCCCTCTTTCATAGACTATTTTTTTTTTAGCATTTCGTCTTTAATTATACAAATGTGAAATAAATAAATAACAAAAAAAAATTACAAAATATCTCATATTTATCAAGAAATTTGTCATCAACATTTATTTTTGCCTGAATGCCAACAGCTGATTTGAATTTTGACAGCTCTGAATTCGTACCCCATGGAAAAACCTGGGTCTCGTAAGAGTCATTCAAAGCTCACACATCGAACACAATCCAAATAACCCAGAGCAAAAAATGTGCTACATAAAACACTTAGAGCGATTTCAAGGCGACCCATTGCGCCCTGCGGGAATTTGTTTAAATTCAGACACCTACCTACCTATAGAATTTAAGATTCGCTTTATAATCTTTAATCAAAATTTGCTTAATTTTAGTTTAAGGTGGGCAAAAGTAGTGTCATAAATTTTTGTTTTTAAATCTCTATCGTTGACCTAGATACGATTACTAAAAGAATTTAGGAAAAAAAAAATAGTTATCCTCACCCCAAAAACACACTTCCACTATTTTTCTTTTGATTCTCTCTCATTGAAAATAGTCATATTTGATAAAAATCCCAAGTTCGATATCTCTCCGATTGCAAAATTTGTAGGTACATACATATGCATACATACATAATGTATACATTGTACATATATGGCAAGTAACACATTTATGAAATTATCTATTAAATTTTAATCATCATTAACTTAAGCTTTCAAGTAAAAATTTCGCAATGAATTTTATGTGTTTGCTTGTGTATACATTTATATACAGTTAAACAAGCACCCCTATATACGTACATATATAGGTATGTAATGTAGCTGCCCGTGTTGTTGTGAAAACTGATCTGATGCATCGCACCCAATAGCCCTTCACTTGCTCTCCTAACGATGATGAGGGCTTTTCAGGGTGAAAAGTCAACATAAATTCGCAGGAGAACCAAACAAAAAAAAAACACGAAAAAAAAATTATGAGCCTGAATTGTACATCACATCCTCGTTAAGTAATCACTGCGCCCAGGACTCGTAGGCTCAACAAATTATTTACCAGCACACTTTTTACCCACCCACCTCTGCATAAAATGCACCTGCATACACACACATACAACACACCCACACACACCAACCAACACAAAAACAAAATAAAACATATACAATTGGGAAGCAAACAAATAACGCTCGCGGTTAGGGCGAATATGTGTATTTTTCTGCACTTGAGCGTGAAGAGACCGTGCACCCAGCCAGCCAGCCAGCCAGCCATCCAAGCCAGGACCATCAGACAAGCAATATTTTTATATATATAGCAATGGCATTCAGCCAGGGTAGACCCTCATTACGATTTCTACCCAACCGATTCCTTTTCACATTAAGGATGCAAATAACAAACAAAGGTGAATGAGAAAGATGTTGATGGTGGATGTTGGAGGTATATTGAGGTAATGAGGGTTGGGGGTGTTGATGACAACAACTGAACTGATGAAACTGGTAGGTTGCATAGATGATGTCGATGGAGTTGCTGGCTGAATGAAAATTCCAAGAAAATTATTCACCATACACTTGCTGCAGCAGTGGTGCCTGGGAGCTGCTTCTGGCGCTCTTACATAATGTATATTATCCTTATACCCAGGATCTAGTGGATCTATAGATCCGAGAAAAAAAACGATACCTAGCCAAGAACAGTCATCATCTGTTTTGTGCAAAATGTCAGGCCTGGATGCGAAGGGTTTGCTAGTCCCCTTTCACACGAGGAAACTGAGTTTTCAGCAACTTTCAGTACTTAGTTGAGAAGGGCAGGAAATCAACGATTTGAGGAGATTTTTTTGATATTCCTTTTCACACTCACAGTAGTGTGTTTTTAACCGAGCTACTTTAAAAGGAAACTACAGAAAACTTCTATGATTTTGTTTCTTTGTGTGAAAGGTACAAGAGATTTTTAAGGAAATTAAAAGAAAACGTCAAAAAAATCTCCGGCAACTTGTTTCCTCGTGTGAAAGGGGACTTAGGCTCGTTTGCTGATACTACACATAACGATTTAAGTTGAACTTAAATTCTTAAGGGGTACTTTTTCCATGTTATAAAGTGATACTTAAGAAATTAAGTTCAACTTAAATCGTTATTAATTTTCAAATTAAAATTGTCATTGAGGAGAGTGGGATGCTTTTTTCTATGTTGTCTTTTCTGAGCTTTATGGTTTGTTGCAATTACCTATTTTGCAATTTTTCATCTTGCATTCCTATTTGCATTCTTGCAATCTGTCATTCAATTACATTTTTTTTTCATTTCGCAAAAGTATCACATTTCGCTTTCTTGTGCTTCGGTGCATAATATTAATTTCGCACATTTGCAAAAATATTGGGACTTTTCTTTATTTCATTTCCTTAATTGCGATTTTAATAATTTCGCTGCATGCGATGCGATTCGATGCGATGCAATGGAATGCAAGGTGATGTGAGAATCGAGGTGCGAATTCACTAGAAAGCGTTGCAATAGAGATGCTATGCGATGTGATGCGGTGTTATGTGATGCTATGTGATGCATTGCGATGCGCAGCAAAAAAATGTGATGCGAAGCGATGCATTGGAATGCTGTGTGATGTGCGAACCAAAGTGCGAATTCATTAGAAAAGCATTGCAAGAGAAATGCTATGCGATTCTATTCATATGTGCTGCGATGCGATGTGAGAATCGAAGAGCGAATTCACTACAAAAGCATTGCAAGAGAGATGCTATATGCGATGTGATGCGGTGTTATGTGATGCAATGTGATGCTTTGCGATGCGATGTGATAGCGTAGCACTGTTACGCCAAAAGTCTTGGGTTCGATTCCCTCCCTATGCCACAAAAAAAATAAAAACAAAAATGCTTTTCACGGGTTAGAATTCACGGTGAAGAATTAACAAATCTCTTGTACCTCTCACCTAAGACTTTCGGATTTTTCAGAAAATTGTAGGTCCTCCTCCTTATTTTTAGGAGGATATTATTTAATATGCCTTTTATGAACGGACCTGCAAGAAAAACATGACACTTATAACAGGTAGCAGGAGTCGGAGTCGAAGTGAGTTTTGTTGTATGCGACTCCAAATGCACGTTATGATGGTGAAAAAAAAATGAAGCTCACATATAAAAAAAAAAAAAAAAAAAAAAAAAAAAAAAAAACAGAAGAAACCCCCATGGCCCATTCAGAGAGGAAAACAGGAAAACTCGTAGAAGGAAAAGTAATTTTAAGCACCAACAATGGCAAATATAGCTAAAGGGGCACACCAGGATTCAGGAATCCATCGCATCGGTTGTATTTATGTATATAAACCTATATATCCTCTATAATCCGCATACAGACATTGTATACCTAGAAATTCTGATACTTCGGCAGGAACGCAGTAATTTTCACCTTAGAATGGATGTCACTCTGTTGCTGGATTGTGGAATGGTTTTTAGCAGGCAGTTCATCAGGAGGAGAGCATGAGATCTCCTTGAGTTTCCTTCTTCGTCTTTCGTCGTCGCGTTTTCTGATATGGTCCCACCAATGCTGTTGGTTCTATACTATATAGAAGGTTGTATGCAAACGTACCACACTAATTTACAATGCTCTTAAGAATGTTTATAAGAATGATGCCTCGTTGCAAGGATAAAGTGCAAGTCCTTGCTTAATTCTATGCGCTAGAAAATGCTATGGAATTTATGTTTTTATATTTTTTGGAAGACTGTTCCTATACGTATTACGTCGTCGTCGAGTAGAACGCAGCTGATGATGGTTGATGATTGTCAACAAAAAATTTCGTGATCCGTGAAAGCAGGCAAGCAAGTCTCGAAGGTTCTATATATATGTTTTTTGGTTTTATAGAAGGATATACCAATGTACCTACCTAATACGCAATTCGCCTATATGTAAGTACGAGATAATGTGGTATTTTATGAGGCAACAAATTAAAGGTGTAGACATTTGTTTTTAGGTGGTTTTGAAGTGTTTTTCCTCATTCATCATTAGCAGGAAGGAAAATCATTATTATATGAGAAATCCTTTTAGATTTGACGTGTATTAATTTAAGTGTTTGTCATTTAGTTTAGCTAATTAAGGATAATGGGATATTTCGTAGATTTAAGTATTTGAACTTTGTTAATTAGAGAAATTGAGAAACTTCAGTTTGTTATCCTAAATAAGTGAGTAGATAGAATAAAAATACGATTTATGTAGGTAATCCTGACAGGGAATGTGTAGGTGGATACAATGCTCCGTATAGACATACAGACTGCCTGTTAAAAAAAACTAAAACTTTGCGACAGTGTAGATAAATTGTTTAAAATTGAATATTCACAAATTTTCCACTCATGTAAAAATTATAGCAAATATTGACAAAACAAATTTTTATCGACTTTTTGAAGAAGGACGCTAACTAACCCCTTGCTACTTTTTGCTCAAAAAAGTAATTTTTTCAAAAATTTACCAAAACCCATCGAATTATACATCAAAAGAAAGGTATTTGAAAACTGTATCGGCATCTGCAAGCCAAAATCTTCTACGTGGTCTGGCTCTCAAAATATTTACACCCAAATTGGTATTACTTTATTTTGACCCAAATTCAATTAAAAATTGATTAAAAAAATTGTTTAGATGGCGATATTTCCACAATCGAGACTAGTAAGTGGTTAAACATGGTTCAAATTTTTTCTTTATTTTTTCAAGACCTATCTGAAACTGAAAACCAAACAAATTTGCGAGGTTTGGTTCTCGAAATATTCCCACCTAAATTGATTTTACTTTTGACCAATTTGATGGCATTTCGAAATTCTTTTGATGGCAATATTTCTGCAATCAAGACTCGTTAGTAGTTGAAAATTTAAAATTTTGCTCTTTATTTTTTCAAGACCTTTCTTAAACTGAAAACCAAACAAATTTAACGGGTTTGGTTCTCAAACTATTTCCACCCAAAGTTATATTAATTTATTTCGACCTGATTCAAAATAGCTTTTAACGGCCTTTAAGTCCTAAAAAATTGGCGTTTCGTCCCGGCGATCTCACTTGAACTCATCAGTTGACTATAGTGAGGGCCTTTGTCAATACGCAATTTTTGCTAAATTCAGTTCATCTTACATAGATTTCGTGACGAATACCTAGTGTGAACTATATCCAACAAGACTAGAATTCCTAATCATTAAATTGGAAGTTTTTGTTTTTGTCTATAGTCAACTGATGAGTCCAAGTGAGATCGCCGTGACGAAACGCCAATTCTTGTAGGACTTAAAGGCCGTTAAAAGCTATTTTGAATCAATAATTCAACAAAGTCCATTAAAATAGTGCTAAGTCTTCTACTTGGCTGATGAATTTATATTATTAAAAAAAACCTTCTTATTTCGACCTATTGAAATTGATCAATCGAGACTAGTAAGTGGTTGAAAAATTCAAAATTCTGAATTTGGATATAGGTACTCATTAATTTTGTACGCTCACCTTACCATTTCATAATTTAAGTACAATTTCTTCTTGATCCA
Source organism: Epistrophe grossulariae (assembly GCA_929447395.1). Classification (NCBI taxonomy): domain Eukaryota; kingdom Metazoa; phylum Arthropoda; class Insecta; order Diptera; family Syrphidae; genus Epistrophe; species Epistrophe grossulariae. The sequence continues at coordinate 33,280,832 of OV839569.1, read as the reverse complement.
AAGAAACCCAAAGGACTCTTTAATTACCCCCTTCTTTGAAAGAATACAAATATTTTAATCTTAAAGTTTCCCAAATTCGCCGCGTTTAGTAACGGATGATTGTCTTTTCCCAGTCCACATAGAAACTTTTTAAAATATCATTTTACTTTTGTTCCTCGCTTTCCACATTTCCCATTGGTTTAAATCCCTTAAACTTTTCATCCAGATTACACAATTTTAAATAGATTTTGTCTCATTACCCTCTCTATCTCACTTTGATATTCACCCAACCAAATAAACCCAAATGCATAACAACACCAATTCACGAAAACTCCAAAACCAAATGGCAAAGAATGTTAATCAAAATCCCTGGAAAATGCTGAGGACACATAAAATCAAATAAAATCCAGCGGTCCTTTCCTATTTTTTTTTTATATCCCAAAAAATATATCCAAACGCAAAAGGGAGTAAAATAATAACACGCAAAACATTGAAGGACATAAAAATAATAACCACCATACCGATACCGATACCACTACTACTACCACCCCAACTTTAACGCAGGCACATCAGGGTTTTTTCGAGTGTAAATTTGATAGCTGTTGCAACTTGCACCCCTAATAACCTCCATCCAGGACACATAAGACTGAGGACTATATTCGCCTGCTCCTGGTGAAGTATAAAAGTATAAAAAGTAATAATATTGAAAGCCATATCCTTGCAACTGCTCAGCTATATATGTACCTATACCTCTAAGCGATCGGTTCTATAAAAATTCCCGTTTTCTATTGTGTGGCTGCATGCATCTGTGTTTATGTGTGTATTTTTATGATATTCGGATCCTGTTCCTGATTCCATGCCACCACACACTATTGAGTGTGCATAGCATATTTAGGGTGAAATGAAAGGAAAGCAAAAGGACGGGACAGGACAGTTCTAGAAAATAGCAGAAGCTAAGTCAAAAACTTATAGACAGACGCTAGACATAAATCTTCAACTTTATGGCATCAATAAATGTCGAGGCAAAACTGATTCCACCCTTCGTTTCGTTTCACTAATAAAAATGCTGCACGCCAGAAGAAAGGATTTTTTCCATTCCACAATCAAAATTTATACAAAAACCACCCCAAATGTCCAATGACAATGTTTTAGATATAACCAAACCGAACAAAACCTCGGTGCTGCCATCATGATTTGGAATATGGATATCCTTGCGCTCCTGTATATTTTCTATTTTTATATGAATTTCCTCTCTGGAGAGCTCTGCTAGAAGTTAGCCAGTGTCATGTCGGTCGGTGCTTCGGTGATGATGATGGTGAAAGGTATAGAAAAAGCTATAAGTTTTAAGGACGAAAAGCGTTGTTGTCGTTGTCGTTGTCGTTTCGCTTGTCGACAGCCAAAGCGTCATCATTGTTTGTTGGGTCGTTCATTCGAGTTGGAAGAACACACAAACTGCGTTTATTTTTCCAGTCCAGGATTAAATCTATGATCCCCCTTTTTTTGTGTATACATGAGTGTGTGTGTGTGCTCTTTTTTATGGGACACTCATTTTCACCTATAATAGAAAAATTACTCGACTGAACGTCAACCGAAAAATCCATAGCTGTATAGATATAATAGTTGGAGTTTGTAGAGGGTTTTTAGTTTAGATTAGCTTTACTGCTAAAAGCCAAAATGAAAAGGGGGAGTTTGTTGTCGAGCTTCTGATTCTGACGACAACGTTATCATCCCTTAGCAGTATACTATCGTGGAAAAGTACAATAAAATTGTAGAGTCTGTATGAGCTTGAACAAGCCCTATAGGCACACTGGGAACTGAGATGGAAATAAATAGCGCACTCCGCATGAATGTTATTAAAAGTTTTAATAGTAGCTTCAGTTATAGGTAGGTATAGGAAGGTATATACAGATTTTTCTACTTCTCCCTTTGGAAGTACTTAACAAGGATTAGAATACGAAAATTAAAAAAAAAAAACATTGTTTAGAGTTGTTAGTTAAGTTTATGTGAATTCATGTTTCATGTGATTATTGGGAGGATAGCTTCATAAAATATCCTTTTTTTTAATTTAAGGACTCATGTTAATTATTATAAGATGTAACATCAAATAAAAACAATGTTGATTTAAAAGAATTTTAAAATAGAAACTAAAGATTTTAAACTAGTTTGGCGCACAATTTTAGTCGAATTAGTACCTACATTTTAGTGTGATACCAAGACCCACTAATCTCAAAAGACGATTTTGATAATTTTAATTGAGTTTAGTTAGAATCTTACAATATAATTCTATTAAAGTGTTCTAAATACAATATAATTCTATTAAAGTGTTCTATATATGTACTACCGGGAATGCTCAAAATAAGCATTTGAGGTCCTTGAAGAAATAAAATCAATCCATTCGGGAGTTCTGAGTAAACTTTGAAAAATGTTTTTTTTTGTCAATTAATTTAGATCCCAAGTTAACTCATAGATTTTGGGGATTTAACTCAGGGTTTACTATAAAAAGATATTTCTGATTATTCTGACACTGTCGAAATATAGAGGCCGAGACTATTTGAAATCGTCTTATCCACATGCTGCCGCATAGTGTCGCCCTCTCTGTTTCGATATAGTAAAAGTGCATTTTCATAGTGTCACACTTCGATTTCCATGGACTTTTGACAGCTGAAATTTAAATTTAATCCGACACTGAAGAACTGCTTCTGATTTAATTCGGGTTCAATTTATTTGCAGGATTAACTTTACTCTGGTTTTTCGCAGTATTAACTCAAAAACTGGACCTTGGGGTTTTTTTTCTCTTCAACTGAGTTTTGCACATATAACCCAAGTATCACAATTCAAACTATAGGTGTGTTTTATTCGTTGCTGCATAGCCAGCGCAGCAAAATTTCCCTTGGCAAACAAAAACAATTTGAATGCCGAAAAAGAAGTGAAGAAGAAATGAACCGTATAGAGTGACTAATCGTTTCATTCAGACTTGTGCTGCGCTGGCTATGCAGCAATGAATAAAACACACCTTATATAGGTACTCAAAAATTAACTTATAAATAATAAAAGCAGTGTTATCAGATCGATCTGGGATGTCAGTAGTTGGATTTAGCTTGTAATAGAAAAGAAGCGTTCCATATAATACACTTTTGTTCGTTTACTTCTCCTAGAAAACGGCACTGTTTTATTGAAAAAGTACTATTCATCAATTATTCTTCAATCACAACACTATTATAATTTTAAAATTGTTATTTTCATTCACACATATTAGAGTCACACTCGATATATTGACAACAAAATAATGCGCTGCCTACGTAGATGGAATAAACTCATCCTTTTGGTCATGCTAAAGTTGGCAGTAAAGTAAACTTTTGTTTTATAATCAGTTTCGTCTCAGTTTGTGATTACTATAAATATCCATGAAGTCACAATTATTTAGAGTTAGACCAAGCATTTCATTCTTGAGAGTTCCACCGATCAAGAAGTCTTTAGTTCGAAGGTTAAAGAACATTCTAAGGTCCAAGTACTTAGGTACATTCTGATCTAAAGGTGCTTTGACATGGCTTATAAAAAGCACTACATACATAGTAGCTTCTGATCTACCAGTGCGAAAGTCTTCTGTTCCGAAAGCCGAAAGTTTTAAATTTGTTTATAAGTTTTTTAAGATATTTTTAAAGATGAAAAATAAGCAAATTTACGAGCACTGGTTCTCGAAATATTTTCATCCAAAGTGATATTAATTTTTTCTGTCCAATTCAATTTAAATTTGTTCAAAAAAAAATTGTTTGGATGCCAATATTTCTACAATCGAGACTGTTAAATGGTTGCGGTTTTCAATTCTGAATTATAAATTCACAGACCTTTCCGCCAATGTTAAAGTTTTTGCACATCTTGACAAATAAAATTTTGAAAAATGAATGAAACTTTTTGTTCCAAAAAGTGATTTTTTTTTTAAATAGTTCAAAACCCATCGACATATACATCAAAAGAAAGATCTTTAGAAACAGTATATGTTCCTCTAAGCCAAATCTTCTACGTGGTCTGGTTCTCAAAATATTTAAATCGAAAGTTATACTTCGGATTAATTTCGAAAATAAACCAGAAAAACTTGTTTGGATAGCGACGAATTTCTGTAATCGGAGACTCGTAAGTGGTTGCAAATTTCAAAATATCTTATTAGTTTTTTTTTTTCAGAACTTTCTTAAAATGAAAATCAAAAAATTTTACAAGGATGAAATTATGAAAATTCTCATTGTTTTAAATTGTGTGTCTTTCAGCTCATTGGAGTGTTGATTCCTGCATGCGATCTTGTTTGATCTTCACACGCTTTAGTTCAAACTATTTTAAAAGGTTTTCTCGAATCTTCGGATATGCATGCTGTGATTTGCTTAAAATTTCATAAATTGCAAAGAAAAGTCTCCTTTTTAAATTAACACTTAAATTTAATGTATATCCAAACAACGCTCAGAGATTAAAATTTTTTGCCTCTAAATCAAAGCGTTATAGCTTTCAAATACCGGCGGTAATTTTTTTTCAAAGTTTTTGAATTAAAAGACATTTAATTTAAAACTAAACTCATAAATAAAATGTAAGGCAAACACTTTCAAATCAATTGCTTTTATATTTGAACGCCAAATATAAACGAACGCTTTTCAAATTAAGGGTCTGTTTCATAATGTCTGAATAAATTTCTAATTAGTTATCCGACATTTAATTTATCCTAAAATTAAATCCTCCCATTAAAAAACTTTGCGTTTCACAATGATCAATTAGCTATTCGTTCGTTATTCCAGTTTTCCAGACAAATTGAATTTGACTTATGTCAAATATTGAAGAAAAAATATTTATAATCATCAAATAGTTCGTTTTTCATGGTGGGTCATCTTATTGTATATGTTAAAAGTGTCGAGAGGATTGTTCCAAAGAGATGTGAATAATAAGAGGTAAGTGTGTTGAATTGAAGTGTGAGTGTTAGTGAAGAAAGTTTTGAATTTTTAATTGTCAGTTTAATTTTCTAATCAGCACTTCATCTTGCCAGTAAAATACTTAAAACTTTAATTGCCAATTAGACGTATTCAGACATTGTGAAACGTAAATGAGGTTGTTAATTGTCGAATAAGTTCCATGTAGCTTAATTGGAACTTTAATCAGACATTGTGAAACAGACCCTAAATGTAATTTATTTTCGGGTCAGATGATATCCTTTTAATTTTAAATCTTTAAACTATAAAATTAAATATTTTCATATTATAATCGAAATTGTTGTGTTTTTAATTATGTATTAAAAGAAATTTCTCTTAATTTCAAAGCTAAACGTTTTAAAACGAAAATATGTCCTTTTCAGTTTAGCAATTTTGTTTTTTTTTTTTTTCTCTCATCAAACACTTTAGATTTGCTCAATTTAAATTAAAAGATGCGAACTATTGATTCTAAAGTGAATTTTTTCTCTCAGTGAACTTATAAAAATAATTTTTTTTTGGAAAAAAATCAGTAATATTAATAATAAGTTTATGTGTGCGACACAATTTTAATTTCATTGTTTTCGATATCTTTCATTGCCATTATCTTGAAAAGTCACCGCAGTGGTATTTTATTGATTCTTAGTCAGAATACTTCCATGATACATTTAAAGCGTGATTTCGTTGTTCAACAATGTCCAGAAGTCAAACATTTTCTTTAAGAAAAAAAAATACCTACCTATTTTCAAAGTCCCGTAATTTTTTTTAAAATAAAAAATCTGCCCCATACTTAAAATATCTCAAAAAAAAATTATTACAATTATTCTGCAGATTCCATTGTAAAATTTTCAATCACACAGCATAATATGTTAAAAAAAAAAGTAAATCCACACCAAAATTGGTACTGCAAGCTTTCTTAAAGCTACCACTTTAGACGCATCAAAAATGGTTGCAATCTTAATAGTGGGATCAATCAGAAACTAAGCTCAAAATTTTAAACAAGTTTTAATTAAAAAAAAAAAAAAAACAATAAATCGATTTCTGTTTTTTAAGTTTTGTCCATGTTTTTGAGAAATTTTGCCTAAAATTTAAAACGATTTAGTATCATGTTAAAGCATTTTTAATATATGAAGTTCTATGTTAAATACAGGATTTTCCAAATTTTAAACGAGTTAGCACCGTAAAATATTTTTTTACATTTTATTAAAGTTAAAATCACGAAACGCCTATTTTATATTTTAAGTATCATATTAACTCGAAATGTCACATTGACAGTAATTACAAATCTGGTATGTTTGCTTACTTGTTTGAATTTGAATAAACTGTCAATCTTTTAGGTGTGTTCAGCTCACCGTTCAACTGGAGTTTAATAAGAAAAAAGTTATAAAATGTTTAATGCTTTGAAAAGTTTTAGTAAAGAGCTTTAAAGTCAGAAAATTGTTAAAAGTATCAAGCTAATAACATAATCACAAATTTGCTTAAAATTTTGCGCCAATATAAGGTTCAAAGAGTTCTGCCAATATACTAGAAACAGCTTGGGAAAATTCAACCGAAAAACCATCAAAGAGCTAATTGGCTTGTTTGTACTTTTTTTTAGGACTGTTAAAATCTTTGTATTGCTAAAGGGCCATTTAATTACCTGGCTGTTAGTTCCTGAAGATATAAAATGAGCAAGTTAAGTTAAATATAAAAATATATTTTTTTTACAAATTATAATTTAAAATCATGATTTTCTTTAATTCTTTCATCAACTTCATAATATCTTACATGCTACCTATGCATAAACAACAGTCCAATAGTCTTTTTAGATATAAGAAGTTGTTTTCATTAAAAATTTACGACATTTACTCGAGTGCCACCGCAGAAGTTTTATTTTTTAGACTAAACAATCCATAAAGAACAACAAAGTAACACACTCCAACATTAAAATCATCAAAACAGAAAAAAAAATACGTATAGGAACTCTTTCTTTTAGTTTTTATGCAATAAAAATGAAATTAATTTCCTTAAAAGATATAAAAACTCAATGTAGACAATAAAAAAAAAAGACTAAACCTTCTCTTTATACATACCTCCTGTACGAGTAATAAGAACTGAACTATACAAAATAAAAATAAACTTGTCCATGGAGCTCCATAAAAACAGATGATCCGTGTTGTTGAAATAAAGAAAACAACAACATTCACACGAGAATGCATACTAGAGATTGTGTGTAAGAGAGAGAGATAGTTCTTTTGCGTATACAACAAATCCAAGACACCTACCAAGTACCAACAGTTCTCAACCATGACCAGAAGCTATTTGATGTTTACGGATTAAAATATTTTGTTAAGGAACAAAACAAATTTAAATTAAAGTGTTCGACTGAGTCGCACGCTCCAACTATTTTGTGTCTTTTTCAAAGACACATCTAAGATTGAATTGGGCTAGGAGAAATTATTTTATATACTTATAACTTTTTATTGCATTTTAAGAATATGGGTGCAAAATTGTAAACAAATTGGCGCATGATACCTACTACTTTAACTTTTCTAACTTTAAAGCTCTTTATTAAAATTGTTGAGATGCGCGATAAATAAAATACATCCAATTTATTTTATAAACAATTTATTAAACAAAATGAGAAGAGAACAAACTAATTGAAAGAAAGAAAGATTTAGAATGATGAAAAACTATGACAATAATATTTAATAAACAACAAAGCTATTTAGATAAAAACAAATAAATTATGAAAATGAAAGTAGAATAAGTTAAGGTAGTTTTTGTATTCATAACACCCGTCCTCAATTTCATAATTTGATATTTTGGCTTAATCCTTAAAAGACATTCCTAGTCGTTGAAAGCATTTCTTGTGAGCTGATAATGCTAATGGTTTCGTTAGAGCGTCTGCTGGCATGTCTTCGGTACCAATGAATTCAAGTTTGATTTTTTCATCTGCAACTGCTTCCTTGACGAAATGATACCGGATATCTAAGTGCTTGGTACGCCCTTGGATACCCATATTACTTGCAATTGCCTGTGCGCTTCGGTTGTCGGTATAGATTGTCACAGGTCCTTTATGAAGTCCTAGTTCTTCAAGTAAATTTCGTAAGAATAATGCCTCTTTTGCAACAGAACTGAGATTAACATATTCAGCTTCTGTACTCGATGTGGTCACGATTTTTTGTTTCTTTGAGGTCCATAAGATTGTTCCTCCTCCATAAATGAATGAGAATCCACTTTCTGACTTTCGGTCATTGTAATCACTTGCCCAACTTGCATCAGCATACGCGTGAAGATTCTGTGATGATTTCTTATAAACGATGCCAACACTTTTGGAGCCTTGTAAGTAGCGAAGGATGTGTATGGCTGCCCTCCAATGCTGCTGTCGGGGATCGCTGTTGAATTGTGATAACGCGTTCACTGCATAAGCTATGTCGGGCCTACTAAAAGTTGATAGATGTAGCAAACTTCCTATCAATTGGCGATACCTTGTTTTGTCAATTTCCGTTCGCTCTCCTTTGATTTTCGGTTCATGCTCCAACTTCAATCCTGTCGGCATTGGTAATCGATCGGGCTTACAGTCCGTAAGTCCATATTTATCTAGAAGATTTCTTATGAATCCTTCTTGGCTAGTAGATAGAGTTGTATTTGAACGTTTAACTTCTAATCCTACACATAACTCAGGATATCCAAGGTCTCTTATTTCGAAAACATCAGTTAAACGTTGCTTCAGTAAACCAAACTCTTTGGAATCATTCGTTGCTACTAGCAAGTCATCGACGTAAACTGTGATTAGTGTTATTTTTTCGTTTTCAAATTTGAAGTAAATGCATCTGTCATATTTGGAGGCATTGAAACCAAGCATCTTTAGGGTCTCATCCAGTTTTAAGTTCCAAAGTCGTCCGCTTTGCTTCAACCCATAAATTGCCTTGTTCAACTTGCATACCTGGTTTCCTTGTTCAAAACCCTCCGGCTGCTCCATATAAATGAGAGTGTCGATGTCACCATTTAAATATGCTGAAGAAACGTCCAGATGATGAAGGTTTAATTCTTGTTCCACCGCAATTGCCATAGTCAATCGGATTGAACTGATATTTGCCACTGGTGAGTAGGTATCTTGATAGTCAACTCCTTGTATTTGGTCAAATCCTCTGGCAACGAGTCGCGCCTTCCTCTTCTCAATCGTTCCGTCGGTTCTGTATTTGGTCTTGAACACCCATTTTGATTTTATGACTTTACGGTCAAGTGGCCTGTCAGCCAAAGTCCAAGTGTTGTTTTTGAGTAGGGAATTGTACTCGATTTGCATCGCCGCTCGCCATTCGTCTGCCTCTTCCAAACAAATGATCTCCTCGACGGTTTCTGGATCATTGCTTATCTGGTTTGATGTATCTTGTCCAACGTTGTCGTCCGTCGATTTGGCATTACATTCAGGATGTGCTGAATTTTCAGCACTATCCTGAAACGAGAAAGAATAAAAATGACTGTTTTTTAGGTCGTTACCTTCCAACTGGGTTTTGCTCTCATGAACAATTCGGATGTCTCTGCTTCTGATTACACTTCGCTTGTTTGGTATCCAAATTCTATAAGCTTTGGACTCTTCCGCGTAACCAACTAGAATGCCTTCCTCAGATTTGCACTCGAATTTTCCCAGATTAGAATCCTTTTTCAAGGTGTACACTTTTGAACCAATCTCCTTCAGAAAAGCCACATTTGGTTTGCTTCCACTCCACAGCTCTTCTGGTGTAGCATCTCCATTGGGTTTCGTTGGGCATCTGCTTCGTAAGAACGCTGAAGTGTTAACCAATTCTGCCCACATAAACTCGGGAAGTCCGCTTTCATTCATTAGACACCTTGCCATTTCAGTTAATGTCCGGTTTGCCCTCTCGGCAAGACCATTCTGCTCCGGCGTATGTGGTACAGTCTTCTGATGAAGAATTCCGCTCTCTTCCACGAATTTTTGGAAATCTTTGCTGCAGTATTCCAACCCATTATCCGTTCGAAGTGTCTTCAGTTTTTCTCCAGATTGTGTTTCGGCAAAAACCTTAAATGTTTTAAAGGCTTGGAGAGCTTCACTTTTTCTTTTAAGAAAATAGACAAATATCTTCCTTGAAAAGTCATCGATGAAGGTAATGAAGTATTTTGCCTTTCCCATAGATTCCGTTCGCATCGGTCCACAGATGTCTGAATGGACAAGTTGTAGTCGCCGTGACGTCTTCTTTTCATTGTTGGTACTAGGAAACGGTGTTTGAGTTTGCTTAGCTCGAATACAGGTCGTACAATTTGTTCCGATGTCATATTTAAACTTATCGGGCAGTCCACGAACCATCTTCTGTGACAATAGATGCTTCAATGAGATTAAATTGACGTGTCCTAGCCTCTTGTGCCAAGACATTAGCGACCCATACTGTATCCTAGACGATTTGGTTGTATCTTTGCTCATCTGTACCTTTTCATCAGCTGGTATGTAGTACAAACCATTTCGTTTTTCAGCTTTTATGATCAAGCTATCCGCTTTGTCCAATATTTTAGCTCCAGACCCTTCAAAAATTACTTTATAGCCATTGTCCGTTGCTTTGCTGATTGAAATGAGGTTGTCCGCTAATTTTGGAACAAGTAAAGTGTTGTACAAATAAAATGGTTCCTTCGAATTTTGAACACTGATGCCAGATTTGACAGTTCCTGTCCCTTTGACATCGATAACATGACTATCTGCTAATTTGACATGGTTAGCCTCTTCAGTTTTATTAAGAGTCATAAAACTCGATTCATCAGCACACATATGTGAGGTTGCTCCGCTGTCCAGACACCATAATCGCTGACTTGAACTCTTTGAACTCTCACATGTTACGTTTGCAGATTGTGACGTACATTCCTGTGCGATGAAACCATTTTGATGTTCTTGACCACTCTTTGTTAACCTTGTTTGATCAGCTTTAGTCCAGCAATCCTTAGCCATGTGACCTCGCTTACCACATTTTCTGCAATTGTAAGGAAAATTATTGTTTTCGACTTTTACCTTAAATTGAGGCTTCTTTTGGTGCTTTTGTGTGCGGAAGTGCTTGGCACTGAGCACGTTGTTGTTCAAAATTTCTTTCTTTCTGTCTCCTACTTCCAACAGTCTCGTACAAACAGTTGGAACTTCAGGATATTGGCTTTGGGCATCAAAAGCAGATCTTATGTCCTTGTAGTCATCTGATAATCCATCAAGAAGCACTACAACTAGTAGATCATCGTCCAATTTAGCCCCCAATTCCTTCAGTCTATTGGTTATGGTTTTGAACTCGCGAACGTATTCAAAAATTGATTGACCTGCAGCCATTTGCAGGTTCGTCAACTTGCGATACTCTTCAGTCTTTTGACGCGGTCCTTTCTTGTCATAGCTTTCCGACAAGAAATTCCAGACTTCTTTCGATGTTCTCAGGTTTGCTGCCAAAGCAACAATGTTTGGTTCCATTGCTATAAGAAGCTCTGCACGGGCGTCCAAATCCTTGTCGTCCCATTGTAATTGGTCCTCAGGCTTTTCCGGGCGTTGGGTCTCGCCCTTCACATGTTGTAGAAATCTTCCTCTATGTAGCACGGCTTCCATCTGTGCCTTCCATGTGATGTAGTTTTCTCCGTTAAGGAGAGGTATCCGGCCATGGACATTTGAGGTACTCATAATGGTTCAGTAAATTAGTTAGCTTCCAAAATAAATTAACTTAAGGCTTATCTTCTTATATTGTCGTTATGGTCTGGGCCCATAACCTGTTGAGATGCGCGATAAATAAAATACATCCAATTTATTTTATAAACAATTTATTAAACAAAATGAGAAGAGAACAAACTAATTGAAAGAAAGAAAGATTTAGAATGATGAAAAACTATGACAATAATATTTAATAAACAACAAAGCTATTTAGATAAAAACAAATAAATTATGAAAATGAAAGTAGAATAAGTTAAGGTAGTTTTTGTATTCATAACAAAAATGTTCTTAGTTTTAAATATTTTTAACTTGTATCATACTAAACCTATTTGGTGTGTTCAGAAAAATGAGATCTCAGAGAATTTTCTCACTCAAAAAGTGAGCAAGCGAATCCAAAATTTTTTTTTCCTCAGAGTTTTGACAGCAAAGCTGAGAAATTTTGCTGAGGAATCCTGTTCAGGTAACTGAGATTGCCGAGATCTCCGAGATCTCATTTTCCTGAACATGCCTATTTTTTTTAATAAACTCTAGCTGAACATGTCTAAAACAGTGGCAGTTCATGAAAAAAAGGGATCAAAAATACCATTTTCAAGTTTTAACTGTCAAAGTGACATTTGGAGTTAGTATGGTATGTACTTAAGAGATAAATCGGTATTTAGGTGATATTAACTTTAATAAGATGTTAAAATGAAAGAATTATAGGGTGATAGAAAGATTTTAACTCGTTCAAAATTTGAAAAATTCTATTTTTAACTTAACTGTTAATTTCCAAACGAAATTCTTTCGAAAATTAAATTACATTAAATTAAACTTTTTGTTTACTAAATTTTATTACTTAGTCGCGCTGACAAAAGTTAAGTGAAGTATTTTGGTATATAGCTAATACAAATTTTATTTCTATTTAATTAATTATTTTCTGCTTTTTGGCTTTTGAAGGTACATATGTATCTGTGTGATATTTAAAAAAAAATTAATTAATTTTTGGTGCAGCTTAAGATTCGAAAACTTTTGAACCGATGACGCAAAAACTTTCAAAAGTCTTCATAGAGTGTGATGGAAAGTTTCAAGTGGTTTTAATAAAATCAACCTACTGCCAAGCCCACTTTTTTATATCTCTGTTTTCTCTTCATTATAAAGGAAGTTAGAAAGGGAAAATTGTTTGTAATTATAAGCTCTTTAAAATCTTTGGTTCTTTATTTGAATTGTCTCCTTGTCTCCGTCTCTGGAAAGCTTAAAATTTGTGCTTAGGTAATTTTGAACTTGGGGTATCCCGCATGAAGTTTTTTTTTCGGAAATCCGTCTACTTCCACGTGCACAATTTTTTAATTTAAGGAGTGACTTTTCAAAAAACGATAAAAACACATTTCTTCATTTCTCAGAAAATCAAAATGTGAAATCCAGAATTTGCATAAGTATATGATTTCAGGTAAAATTCTTTTGTATGAATGCGTCCTATTTACAGGGCTCAATTTGTGTGTATATATATTTAATTTAAAAATGCAAAGTTAAGCATACGAATATGAATAACACTATTTGTAAATTTATTTCTATGAATACTTAGAAAAAATTTAATTTGTAAAAGTCACTCCTCATTTGAGTTTTCTTATAATTTTACATTTTTTCAGAAAGCTGAAATTTGTAATTAAACTTATTAAACTAAAGCGTCAAGATTTTAATTTTTTTTAAGACTGCCACACTCACTTTTACAACCTTTGAGTTAACATCACTAGAAAGTGAAGTACCTCGAACGTTGACATTTTATTTTAAGCTCTCTTGAATACTAGGCACTCCTACCTTTCTTATATTTAAATTTTGTTGAATTATATTAACGTCGACTATAAAATGTATATTTAAAAAAATATCTTTCACTTTCAAAATTATTGTAAAGAAAAAATTAAAAAAGTGCATGTTTACCTATATACTCATTACAAAATAATGGATTAAATTCGACAAAAAAAGGAATGATTTAGAAAATATTTTGAGAAATTTTCAATAGGTGGCGCTGCGAAGCGTCTGTGTTTGTTTATATTTGATTTGTTACCTGGGCTAACATATTTTTTTCAAATTTGATTTATAAATAGACGTTCTCAAAAAAGTCGAAAATATAAAGCTGTTCTATACTATGGAAGTGACGATTTAAAAGGGGCTTATCCAGGATTTCGTTTAAAACATAGGTATAGGCTTTGGCTCACCTGCATAACGTAGCTTTTAAATAATTTTAAAAACGAAAAGAGTCTCTCTTTCTATTAGTTTTTAGCACGAAAAATAACTGTTCATAAATACATACATATCTTTTTTTAACCGTTATCTTATTTTCATAGAAAACAGTTTCTACGATTTTATTTCATTCCTTCTGGTATTAAAAATATTATTCCGAAAAACTGGTAATAACTGTTCCTATATCCTCCCATATATATATGTAGGTTATATCGAATTTATCGTGAACGGTTTAACCGATTTTGTTTAAGTTCTTTATGCAATTGCTTCTAGATAGTTTTAATATACATTGAAATTGTTTTTAATTATAACATATACACTGCTCGAAAAAATTAAAAAAAACACTTAATTTTTAACTTAAAATTTTTTTTTTGAAAAGTCTACGTCGGGAAATCGTAGACTTTTCAAAAAAAAAAATCGGAAAAATTTGTCCAGGGCTATTTTTGTATGATTACAAAATAACAGTACTTAACAATTTTTTTTAAATTTAGAACGATTTTTGCTTGATTTCCATTACACAATTTTTAACAGAAATATATAAAGCTCTTCAAAAAAAAATTAAATAATTTGTGAATTTATTTTGTAAATTATTTTATTAAATAAATATGTACAATGTACATAATATAACAAATTCGGACAGTGAATTTGGAAAATACTTCAGTCAGTTTTTTTTTTATTTGGCCCCAGGTAGTTGTCATAGTTGATTACTATTCTGACAATTTATAAAAACAAAAATGCTTAGGCTCAGCATGGGCGATTGCCTTCAGTTGGCTAGTTAGGCGGCGCCAAACCAAGAGTTTAGAGGAATAAACTCTATGAAATACATTAACTAAGCAATAAATGACGAATATAATAATTATGAAGCTAAATACCAACAATCTATAGCATAGATAACAAAAATTACCAAATTTGTATTTATTCTTAATTTCTACTGTAAGCGTCGGTACTCGTAGCCAACCCAAAACTAAATACCAGGAATCGCCACTGGCTCAGTTTCGCACTCGATTAAGTGTCACTTAAGTGCCAAATATGGAAAACTTATGCTCAATTTCACAGTGTAAACTTAGCGGAATAAGTGACACTTAAATCTCTCATGTTGGCCACTTAAGTTCCACTTACTCAGATAGTAATACGGGAGCTAAAGTGCCAAAATGGGAAAACTAAGTGCCACTTATTTTCTTAAGTGAGCACTGGGAAACTGGCCCTTGAGGTAGGTACACCTAAAAAATACATAACTTTTAAAAAACCTTATCTTTCTCAAAAACAGAATTAATTGTAAACAAACTTAAATTGTTTAGATATACTGTTTTTGAGAACAAATTCAAATTTGTTTTTGGAATTTAAAAAAAAATTAAATGATATTCAAAACGCAATAAGTATTGAAAAAAAATGTACTCCTTATTCGATACATATTATTGTATTATTAAAATAAAGATGTTTGTATAATATCGTCACCTGATTGAAGGAACCAGCTTAGGGGCCAGTTATAGCGATCAGGAAAACTTTCAAATAGATTATTTACTACGTTTTCATTCGATTTGTAACGCAATCGATGCACTAATCGATGGCAAATATGTAACTCAAAGAACTTTTTTTGTCAATAAAATTTTCATTTGAACAAATTTTTTTGGGAAAAATGTATTCATTTATTTTCCTTACTGAATTTCATTTTCCGTACCGCAGCATTATCATTTCGATCAAAATGAAACAAATCTTTTCAATTATTTCCGTTTCAGATTGTACTTGTTCCACTGATGGATTAGTGAAAGGAAAAAAAAAATCATTTGCATTTCAATCAAGAAAACCTGAAAACTTTTCGTGTTCGCTATAAACGCTCATGAAAAAAAAATTCCTGTTTCCATCTGTTTCAACTTTTCCTGATGGTTTTCCCTGATCGCTATAACTGACGCCAAACTCAATTTTTGAGAAAAAAGCAAAAAACGTCTTCGCCTCTTTTTCAGACTCCATTTTTTGCATGATAGTACTGGTAAAATAATAACACTATAAGTGTGTTTTATTGGAAAAGCTATCCGTTGTATAGTACGATTTTACATGCATTACAAAAAAGGTAGTACCTAAAGTGAATTAAAAAAAAAACCAGGTTACTTCAGAGGCGTATTTTTGGGAATTTTATACTGTACTACGCATTGAATCCCAAAAAAACACGCCTTATATTTGATGGTTTTTGCAATTAGGTGACGATATTTTGAAATGCCATATTATTTTGGCTAATAAAAAAAACTTATTTCCAAAAATTAATCAAAAACAGTAAAGCTATTACGGAGACACACGAAATTAACTCAAAAATTAGGTTCTACAAGCAAGTACAAAAATAGCAAGCATTGGAATAAAGCCACAAAGGGTTGAAATTATAAAAAATAAACATATAACAAAAAAATTGAAACTTTATTTTATTATTCAACTAAATTTGGGGGTGTCCGCAATTTTGTCCTTGTTAAGAACCTAACCCTAATGTTCATATGTATACAGACAAACAGCAAGAATAATAATTGCATCACAGCCACCTTCCTCCATCTTTTCTATTAATTTTGATCAAAATCCCCTATTTCGATTTTCTTTTATTAAAGCATATAGCTTACCTTTATGATATGTATCTACTATTATCTCTACCAAAATTGCAAGTAAAAACAAAGGAATCGACCGAACCAGAAGAAGCATTTCATTATACAAAAGGATAACATGCGTGGAGCTTGATGGAGATATTATTCGGGCGGGAGGATGCGGATACACAAATAGGATCGAGGAAGTCGGGTGCAGGTTCCAGGACACCAAACACAATGAGTTTTGTGTATACTTATAGTAGGTACCTATGTACATTCATGTTAGTGCGGTAAATGCTGGATTTTAGTTTAATACCTAAGTTTTTTTACGACTTAATTCTATAAATTTGAAAGTTAATCTTCCTCTATAATGTCGGACATATTATGAGTTTTTTTTTTTTTTGAGTGTTTAGTGGTAGTGGTATGGGGGGGGGGGGTAGTTGTGAATGCCCTTTTGTTGGCTGCACATAATATAATATTTACCCTGTGTTATACGATGTGAATCTGTTATGCCAACCATGAAAACCATTGGGTGTAAGCAATTTGTTAAAAAATAACACTAAAAGATTAACAATATATACAAACTCGAAATAACTATAACTATACTCATATATGTTACCTATGTGCAACCTTTACACTGCAGACAGAGTGTTATAGTGTTGTGTGTATTAAAAAAAAAAATACAGGAGCTGATTATTATTAAAAAGCTTTATGATCACGTGATGCACCCTTTGCGTGCGATGGTGGTTTTTATAGTGATTTTTTGCGGTTGGTAAATTAAAAGCCGATTGAGTTGCAAAATCATTTTAAAATGTACATATAACAGAGGCGCACGATAATGTGTGTTCGGTTTTATTTAACATTTTTGTTTTTGTTTTTCAATACAATGTGTTTGGTGGGTTTTTTAAAAGATGGTGGTTATGGTTGGATTTTTTTTTCTGAACTACTCGAACATTAGACCTACGTATAGCTCTGATACCATGTAGACCTACCTGTAATGGAATAGCTTTATATTTTCTTCTCAAAAAGATTGATTAAATATTAATGAAACTTATGTATTATTTAAGTGTTTGCAAAGGTATAATATGTAGTTTTTAGTAGCTACGTAAAGGTTAGTGCATTGAATTATCACCACATGTAGTTGGTCATGGTTATAGATCAGGCCATAGGTATATTCCACCAAAATGTTTTTTTCAGGGGTAATGCATCTTTCGAAAAAGAGATAAATGCTTTCAGATCATGCCATATGATTCTCATATGTGCATGAAGTTAACACCGCTGTTTTCGATTTTCAAAAAAAAAGTTATGCTATATTGTTCTCAACTTGTGCTGCGATGTACTGTAAATATTTTTGAAAATTTCGCATATTTGCTAATTTTAAGGATAAATTTTGTTTCAAAATTAAGTTTTTCTAAAAACTTATGGTTTTGCTTTTTTGTGCTCAAGAAATGATACTAAGAACCGAGGAGATTAAAAAATCGAATACCTACTTGCAGCTTTTACGACTGAACCCAAGTTTTAGTGTGAACGAAGTGTTTTAGTGTGAGGGTTAGGACCACCATTTTCGATTTTCAACAAAAAAAAGTTTTGCTGTATTGTGCTGAGCTTGTGCCGAAAATATTTGCAAATTTTGTGAATGAAAGTTTTTGCAAAATTAGGATATTCAAAAGAATCAAAGTTGTGCTGTATTTTCCTAAAAAAATGATACTAAGAACCGAAGAGATAAAACAAATTCGCATATTTGCAGCTTTTAAAGCCAAAAATAAATTTTGCGAAGGGTGAAGTTCTTGCCGCCAAATTGTGCCGTATTTTTCTTAACTTTTCCTGCCATTTATTTGGCCAGTTATTTTTCTTTTTAAGACCCAATTTATCAGTTAGTTAAACCCTCCACAAATATTTATTTACAGTTAACTCGGGATAAACTTTAATCAGAAAAACTGGGCCTAAATGTCTCAAAATCAACAATTCGTCGCTACAATGCAGAACTACCCGGGCAGAAAATTATCTAGGAAAAACTATTTTTAAGCGTGGCCCTAGCTAGATTGGGCATTGTATAGTAAATCCTATGCTGGGCCTAGACAGGCGCAGGTCTGGGTGATCTTGACTAATTTATCTTATTCTGGCTTTATCTTAGCCCTGGCTAGAATTGTCTATTTAATGGCTTTGTCAGATGTAACTTAGACTAGGCCTAGATAGTTTTAACTTGGCATAGCCTAGATATGAAAACTTTTATTGGTGTCATTTTGGCCCTAGCTAGTGTCGCCACCTTATTGGCGCTGTCTCATAAAAACAGGAAGGGACCCAAATAGTTTTCGCTTGGTGTAGCCTGGATAAGGAATTGTATCTGGGCGTTATCTTGGCGTTAGACAGTGCCACCTCCTTATTGGCGTTATCAGGTGTAACTAAGACTGGGCCTAGATAGTTTAGACTTGATCTAGCCTAGACATGGAACTTTTTCTTGGCGTTATATTAGTCGTAGATAGTGTCGCCTCTTTGTTGGCATTCCCAACGACCAATTTAACTTGTGTAAGGTCCATATAGCAAATACGTGAAGTATCAACACACAAACATTTTTGCATCCCTATTCTGTATCGCAAATCAGCCTGGTGGGTAGGGTGCTGGATCTTTGATTGGAGGAACGCGAGTTCAAATCTCGGAGAAACCAAGTAAGTAAAAGTGAAGTTTTTTAAAAATTAAATTAAATTCTATACATTTCAGTTAAAGAGAAAAGCGGTCTCAAACACACCTAATATGAGAGGGGTGGGGGCTATATGGGTTTCAGTAAAAAATCTACCTAGGCCCTAGCTAGTGACTAAAAATCTCTAAATTTTTAGTTATCTCAAGCCTGACTTGGAAGATCTATCTAGGGCCTATATGGGAACCGGTAGCAAGGCCCACAGAATACAGAGCATTAACAAATTAGCAAGGGCCAAGCTAGTTACTGCTCGATAGGCCCATGACATAAACAAGGCGAAACTAGCTGGGGCCAAGGCAATACCGAGTCGCAAATTCTACCCGGGTAGTTTAAAAATAAGTCACATTTACAAAATTTTTCAAGAAGAACCTTGGTTCGTAAAATGCTGACATTCGACATTATGATTATATTCTATTATTAAAATTCTGAAGGAACCACTGCACGTAGGAATGTTGGGAACAAATTGAAAATGCGCGGAACACAACAAGTTTCCTTATAACGTGAAAAAAAAAATTATTTTGGACTTAGACTAGTTCTGCATTGTAGCGACGAATTTTTGATTTTGAGACATTTAGACCCAGTTTTACATACAACTTTCAATGAAAGATACATATAACTATAGTCAAGTGCCTTAAGGATGTCATTTTTTCCTGATTCAATAATATGTAAAAAGAAAAAACTTTGATTATAATTTTTGTTTATTCAATTTAATCACATAAAATTTATACCGCCAGACATCACGCAATTAAAAGTCAAGGTCCTGTGTCTCGAAAATACTTATGTGCCTATATCTACATCCTCTTTAAACAATACACATCTCTGAAACAACATGATTTACATGAGAGTGTGTTTGTTGGATAAAAGATACTATACCACCCATAGAGAGTGACGGTTCTTTTTCTTCATGTATGTTTTAAATAAAACCAACATTTTATCTCATATAATGTACCTACAGACAGACAAAAAAGGATCCACGAATCAGGATATCCAGGATAATAATGTAATCCCACTGTAGCAACATGCGGTGTAAGGTTTCGCTTTGTTTTTTGGATTTCCACATTTATAAGAGGGGGGTGGGGGGAGGGGTAAATTAAGCCGGGAAAAACTCAGAAGCATGCGGTAATGGGACATGCGCAATTATTTATTGATAAAATCACATTTAATTTGAAAGTGAGAATAAATTGAGTGAGTTGCTATACAAGAAATAAGAATATGCTCTCATTAACTGAAAATGTAATGACAATGAGTAGGTACTCACATGTTTTAAGAGAAACAATACGTAAGTTCTCTTTTATTATTAAAATACGTACCTGCATACTTTTTCAAAAAATAGTAAATATTCAAGGCATCAACAAAACCAACAGAACTTTTTTTATAAGGAAATTATAAGCTCAGGACGTCATTATTATTTGACGTATGGGAAAAATGCAGTCGTTCTGCATGACAAAGCCCAATGGTTAAAGCGTATGTTTCTGTGCCAGCTAAAAACAGAAAGTTTTTGACGGGTTACTGCCTTTGCGAGGAATTGGGAATTGAATTGACAAATTCTCCAAGAGTATCTCTTGTCATGAAAAAATGCTTCTCACCTTAGCCGTTCGGATTCGGCAGAAAATTGTAGGTCCCGTCTATTCCTGCCAATAACACGCCCATACGAATGGTTCTCCACGATCCGTCACGCCACCCAAGTAGGTATATAGTCATTTTTGGTCGTTTAAAAATATTTAAATACGGAATGATAAGTGCGAAGTGTGATGCGTGGAGTGCAGATAAAATTGGTCGAGAAACGTTGGAAAATAAAACAAAACTCATATTATTTTTTTCAATTTTCATCTCTTCTCGACTTATAGTATTGTCCATGCGAGAGTTGCAAAACGTTGGTACTGATTAGATTTCTTTCGTGAAGTGTTTTCGTTTCATTAAATGAAAAATAGAAAAATTGGACGTTAAATTCGAAAAAAATCAATTAATGTTTTTTTTTATTAAATTTTAACGCAAAATTGTTAATTAATTATAAATATCACCCCCTTAAACCCACCATTCTTCCCACCGTTTTACAAACATCAATTCAGTACTTATGTTCTGTAACTCTCGCATGAACAGTTGAAAAATTGAACAGTTCATCTGAATTTTCAAAATTTTCTCGACCAATTTTATCGATGCGACACTACAAAACTTATGCTCTGGTTCGGAATTCTTTAGAAATTAAAATAAAGTTCTTCATCAAAATTCAAATTTCTCGAAATTTTGTTATAGGTTCTTCTTTTTTTTGTATAACTTTTTTTGGGCCAATAGATTTAATATTTTAATTTAATCAAGGTACATATAAAATAG
Source organism: Epistrophe grossulariae (assembly GCA_929447395.1). Taxonomy (NCBI): domain Eukaryota; kingdom Metazoa; phylum Arthropoda; class Insecta; order Diptera; family Syrphidae; genus Epistrophe; species Epistrophe grossulariae. Next base: position 33,259,439 of record OV839569.1, on the reverse strand, counting down.
GCTTATAGCAAAATACATTTTAACCCCATTATTTTCAAAGAAAAATTCCCCTGCCTATTGTCCTAACTGCAGTTAAACGGCAACCCTAACCAAATTCATTCACTCGACAGTCGACAAGTGCAATGCAATGTTAAAAACTGCAAGAAAGATACAAAAAGCCAATGCTATGCGTATTCGTAATTCGTATTACGAAAACAACTCATCTCTGTTTTTATCCGATAATTGTACTCGGATAAAAAAGTATGTAAGTAAACATAAACATTAAAAATCCACTCAATATTCATGATACAAAAAAGAAAACAATAAAGAAAACCACTCCAAACTCGTCCGAATGCCATTCTCTTCCTCCAGTGTCCAAACTTTCAAACAAGGAATATTTGAATTGAACCTGAAATCTGACTCATTTATTAAACTCACTCACAACTCAAAACATATACCACTAATTAGGAACCAGAAAGTCAACACCAATACCAAATCAACCATCACCTACAGGAAAGGGAATTTATCGGGAACAATCATGCATTCATCCAGCGACTCTTACACAAAACTCCCTATAAAAATATGTATACAAACAAAACAGGGAATTTTGTTGATGTATATGTATCTGTATCTAAATATATATTTCATTTCAACTCAAAAAAGTGTTATTCTTCCCGTTTTACAAGAATCTCAAATCTTTTGGATTTCAGTTGTTTTGAGTCGGTTCACGGATACGGTTGGTCATATGAGAGCACAGTCGTGATTTGAATAGGAGTTTATTTGTTGCTGAATTTATCACAAAATAAATAAAATTTATTTGCTTTTACCCGGCTCAGTCCTACCTAAGATATGTATACCCAGATAATTCATACCTGGTCAACATAACATCTACCTAGACTTTGTGATTTGTTCGTCGAGTGAATTTTGCTTTAAAAGCAAAAAAAAAAAGATAAACAATCTCCATCGACTTTATGGCCGGTCGTGGCGGCATGCATTTGTATATCCATAAGCCGGCAAGTTGAATCACTAAAATTGAGATAGACTAATCCTCGCATTCGTATCACATTTTTGGTCACGTTCCCTGTCGTCTGTAATATTTTCGCATCGCGCGGTTTTTATCTTTGTTTGCTCATCATTATTTATAGTTTACAGTTTTATATTGGCGCAAGAGCTAATTCCGAATTCGAATCTCCGAACCGAACCTTTGTCAAGTGAATTTTGTTGGAGTACTTTTCAATTGCAATCTATCTAGCCCTCCTCCACCATTAAAAACGCACAAATACACTCTCTGTGTTGTGTATATATTTTTATGTGTTGCCGTGTGTCCCTTTCATCTATAAACCGGGGGTAAAAATATAAATAAATAAATAAAAAAAAAATTAAGATAAATATCTTTTGTGAGGTAATTGAACCGTACTAATAGATACGAGTGATGAGTGAGGCAATTCATTTTCGGTTATCGTCAAACTAAGAAAAAACAGGAATACCTACATACATATCGACGGCGTATACACAACGTAAATAAACAAAACACATTCACTATATTCCTAAACTATAGTGCGAAGGATAGATACGAATACGATATCTATATCTGCTGTCTGTCTATAGATAGGTAGGTGCCTATATACAAAAAAAAAGTTGAAAGGAAAAGTGAATTAATGTGTTCCTCCTTTATCTAGACAGTTGGGATGTTTATCACGGTTTGTTAAAATACAAAAAAAAAAAACGAATTGAAAAAGGTGCGTTTTTAATATCACACCACAGCTAAAGTGCAGTGCACTTTGTATTTGTATCTTGTATCTATCAATCTTTTTGGCCCGTGTTGCGTTGCGTTTCGTTTCGTTCTCCTTTTATAATTCAAAACACATCTATATACACCTACCTACCAACCAACACCTTACAAATAATGATGAAAAATGATTGAGTGTTAATTAAGTGAAGTTTTATTGTTGTTTTGTTTTCATTTTGTTTTGTTGTTGTTGGATAAAAATACAATTCAATCTGTGAAGAATAATAATAATTTTATTAGAAGACACCAACTTAAATCTTCGAAAAGGATAGTTAAAATTAATTTCTTAACAATGGATTTATTGTTATTGAATACAATTAAAATGTTTTCCGGATTCAAGACACTCTTAGGAGTAAATTATTTAATTGGATTTTTAAGCTTAAGCGGTGAGTTAAGTTTTTTTTTTCATTTTACTAAATTATTTCAGATTGAAATTCTAAAGAGAATTATTTCAACAGTCTGCAAATAACCTAATAATAATAATAAATATAAATTACCTACTTTAAGTAGGTTATCAACAATTGTCATAAATTTGTTAGACAATTGTCCGGGTTGTTGGGTGAGGCAAATGCTTTCCGTTAAATTATGAATTAAAATTTATTTCATTGGACGCAATCATGTACCTAAATGATTAGATTTTTTCAGAAAGGCTTCCGAGCTTTGATATACCTATGTAAAAAAAACTCCAACAGAAAATATCAGTGAGTTGCAAACAAACTTTTAAAAGTAGGTATGCATTAATAGTTAATACCTAGTTCAATGAATGTAATCATCCTCATTGCTTTTTTTTAAATGTAAAATAAAGAAAAAACAGTTTGAGATTAGTTTGTAATAAACAAAATTTGAGTTAATTTTTTTAACTAAATTATTCTTCTATCAGTCTTATAGTATAGGTAGTTGTCGGTTTTTGTGACATTTATATGTCATCAGCGTCACATTTTCATGTTTTTTTTTTCTATTTTTTGTACCTAATCGAAATCACTTTTTTTTTTAAATAATTTTCAATTTCATTACTTTATTGTTTAATGATGTGAAAAAAATAATGTAAAGTGGAAATTGTCTATTTCTTTATCATTTTTTCATTATCGTTACAATTTATCAATGTGTTCCTTAAAAAAAAAAGAAAACGGAATCCAAAAAAGGTTTATGGTAGGTAGGTACCTACATACCTATTAATATTTGGAAATTAGGAATCGAATTGGTCAAAAAATTTCTTATTTGTGCAATTTTTGGCTAAACACAATTTATAGTCCAAGAAAATGAGAACTAAAAAGTGTGTTTTAGCTTTTTAAGCATTATTTTTAATACTGATGCCCTTGATTTTGTGAGATGAAGAAAGATAAATTAGGTTTGTTGTTTTAAATACAATGACCTCTATAGTTTACTTGAACATTCCAATAATTTGAACAAATAATTTTAATAATGATGCGTAATTTCTATAACTTGAATAGCCAATAAATAAAAATTTTGTAAACTCTGTAACATGAACAAATGTTCTAATTTTTGCAAAGTACCGAGGATGTTGGTACAAAATGCAAACAGTTTTTAAAAAGAGGAATTCAGGGGTGAAATCGGCTAAGGTGATTTGTGATAATTGACAGTCACAATAAACAAATTCGGTCTGCGTAAGATGATTGTCACATGTGACAACCATATTTTTGCGACTTTTTCTTGTGACAGCTATTTTGGTGTCATTTTCATGCAAAATTGAAAAAAAGGTTTCAAGAAAATGAGTTTATTTGTACCTGTGGAATTATTTTTTAGTCCTAATAATGTGGAAAATGAAAATCACATACATAATAGAAATGTCAGTCAGGAGTTTTGATTGTAGGTATTTTATAGGCTTACTTCCCATCAAGGATAATTATTTCATTTTCTTTAAATCTTAAAAAGTTTAAGATAATGTGTTCCTAGGTACTTATATTTATTTTCACTGATTGCTATAGACACTCAATAAAGGGGGGGATACAAAATATTTGCTGACAAAAAAAATCAAATAAAGAATTTATTACAACTTTCAATACTTGTCTCTCAAAGAAATGCCAAGTTTTGAATAATTTTTGGTGATCACTTTACACAGAACGAAAATTTGATTTGATCACATTTGATTGTCATAAATGTGATAATCACCAATCACCTTAGCCGATTCCACACCAGGAAATTTCCTTAATATGTACCTACATATATTACTTTTGTAAGGCTTTATTCTTAAGGAAAGAAATTTTGCAAAAGTGAAAAATGGGTTTAAAATAAGGCCAACAATAAAGAATTTTAACACTCAAAAAAAAAAAGTTGCAATACATGAAAAAAATTAAAACGGAGTCAGCGTTAAAGGAATTTGGTGTTTCAAAAGGGACAATATTATAAGCGCAATTCAAAAAAATAGTTTTTTCCATGTCTTTAAAACGCCTCATTTCTAATTACATATTTATTTATAATATTATTATTTACGTTTTAAAATAATTAAAATGAACATATTATTAAAAAAAAAAAAACAATTTAGTAGGTATCTCAACCCAGTAACTAGAACAATCCTATAGCTTGAACACCCCTGGTTTCATACGTATTGAAATAAACGAGCATCCACTGTATTCACGAAAGCTTTCAGTTTTTTTTTTCGAAAAAAAAAATGGCAAAGCAAAAATTGTATCTTATAAAAATTCTATACATACAAAATATCCTTACTTTTTTAAGTACCTACAAAACAACTTTCGCGTTGAATTTATTCTGAAAAATTGAAAGGTTTCAAGATATGTATGTACATATTTAAAAAAATTTTAAAAGTTAATACCTAATTTTAATGAGTTTAACTATTTCAATCGAATTTCGTTATCTGAATGACATAAAATAAAATAAAAGGTAAAAAATTTCAGAATCTTATCAGAGCTAAGATATTAAATAAAAAGGACACAAAATTGTATTTAAACAAATTTTATTTGACTCTTTTATCAGTTTTAATATTCGTTACGTTAATAAAATAACACAATTTATAAAATAGGCATGTTCAGGAAAATGAGATAGCAGCAATCTCAGTAACCTGAACAGGATTCCCAGCAAAATTTCTCAGCTTTGCTGTGGAAACTCTGAGGAAAAAAAATCTTGGATTCGTTTGCTCACTTTTTGAGCGAGAAAAATCTTTGAGATCTTATTTTTCTGAACACCCCAAGTGATTTGTCTAAATTTTATTTTATCCAAACTTTTTAAAAACTTCTCTACTTATACTAAAATAACTCATTTCTAATAATTGAGGAGTTTCCGTGTTCTTTAAAAAGACCCCATACAAATTTTTAAAGATTGGTGACGAAGTAAATATTCTAAGTACATATGTAATCATAAAATATTTAGGGTTATTTTCATAAGTTTATTTTGCCTATTGCCCAACCCCAATGTCAAGTTTAAAAAGACTTTTAGTTATTGCATTTCATTGTCGACAATTCCCGGTTCACGGGACACCATATGCAACAAAAAAAAAAAATAAATTCTTTACAAAAAAAAAAAAAAAAAAAATAGAAAGGCAGACATTCAATAAACTTTGTAAAATTTAAACTTTTCGCAACGATATTTATTTGTTGAATAGAAATTACATAGGTTCATTGATTTTTTTTATAATGACAGTTGTATAAAGTCTTAAACTTCAAGAGCTTTCCAGCATTTTTGTACTTTTTCAACTGCAGATATCTTTTTGTTTTTGTTAAAATTCCTTAAAAAGCGGTCGTAACATACCAACCATGCATCGTGTAATATTTATAGCTATATCTCCACATAATTTTTTGAAGAGAATTATTTTGACAATAACTTGATTGTTCTTAGTTTATGAAACACCGAGACTCGAACATTTTTATTAAAATTGATCTTATATAACATATACATATGTATAAAAAATCGATTTCATTTCAAGCGGAAGTTAACAAAATTTTAATTGTTTGTTGTCGATTGAAACTGAAATTATTTATATATAGCCTTAAAGGTACATAGTTTCGACATTTTCGAAGACTTTACCTACCTAAAGTAACAGACTCTTGCACATTAAAATACCTTCCGTGAGCAAGCTTCCAAGTAAGTGGTGATATTTTTTTGTTTTTCCCAATTTGAATGTTTTTTTGAATTGCAATTATGTTTTTAAAGGTTAAAGGTTTTCTGTACAACCCATTGACTATATATAATGTCAGAATTTTACTTGTGAAGTAAGACCAACATTTATTTAAAAATTAATTAATATTTTTACTATATAAAAAAAATTTCATTGAGTCTTGGAAAACCCTACAGCCATTTCCCATAATATTATAATATTAATAAGTATATATCAGATTTTTAAACGCACTGTTAAAATAAAAAAAAAACAATATATCTAAAAATGTATCTATACAAAATTGGGGCCCAGAAAAGCTCATAGATACAAAATTCCTCAAGATATGGTTGTTTTATTTTTCATTCTTTTTCCAACAGTTTAAAATTTACTCCATTATTTATGCTGAATTATTATTTTTCAAAGTCCACCAAGACCACTTATTAAGGGTCCAAAATATTGTATAATATAATGATTTATGAGTAGGTATTTAATTTTTAATTTAATTCAACTGAAAGTTAACTGTCTAAGTTATTAAAAAGTATAATATATATATGCTTGCGAGAGAATTCTGACAATTACCTAAAAATAAAAGGCGCACGAAAATAAACAAATGCAGTTTTTGAACAAATTATTAACATTTTTAAAATAAAATTATAATTCTGCAAATCAGCAGGTTATTTTGCTTTGTTTGACACCTCATTTGTGAAAATCGGTGTAGTATGAGAGTCGGAAAGTTATGAAAGAAAACAAGCAAGAAAAACATAATGAAACAATATTAATAAAATAACAATTTGTACTATAGACTGTTTAAGAATATATATGCTATAAAAAGGATGTTTAATTTAGTTATTATCTTTATGAAATGACGTATTCAACATTAAATTGTTACGCTTAAATAAGAATACCTATAAGACCTTGTTGTTTTTGGACCTTATTCATAACTAAAGCATTTGGAGAGCAAACAAATTGAAAACATATAAACATGTACCTTTACAGCTATCTATACCAAAAATATTGAAAAGTACATAAACAAAATTTTTAACTTAATAAAATAAAATATTTCTATATAACATAAATAATTTGAAATCTAATTTATTTATTAAGTCCTTAACGAGTGCCATTATACTTACATATCTATTATACGAATATATACACTTCCAATTTCACTTCCTGCAATAAAAAAAATAATTTGCGGTGTGTTTTTGAATAAAGAGTGAAATCAGTAAAAGGTACTTTATACCCTTTATGTAAACACAATCTTTACAGCTGCTGCTTCCTATATTTAATATTTATTATCGGATGAGTAAAATCACCTCGCCATAGCCAGGTAACTCAGCTACCTATACCTTCCTATGTTTACCTTTAAAAGCCGGCCGGCCGGCGGCGGCATTCATTTCGAGTTGATTCTGACAAACAATACAAAGTGAGTAATGAAAAAGGTGAACAAACTTCCGAATACAATACCTACCTTTTAAGTATAGCTAGCGCCCCTATAGTATCTATATTGAGTTCTATATTAATTAATTTGCAATCCCTTATGTTCTGTTATCCTTTGGTTGGCAAATTTCAAACTATTTACTGTATCTATATGAATTTATTTATATGTAGGTATGTACATATGTAGTTATACCTGCATAATGCACTATGATTCGATGTTATTGTACTTTTTGTTCGAATTTTCGAATACAAAAGATTGCATTTAATTACTTTATTGCAGTGAGTCTATTGAAACTTATAACAACTTAGCAAATTTAGAATTCGTGGATCTGGAGAGATTGTATAGTGTACTTTACTTATCCGCCTTAGTAGGTAGTTTATAGGTATACCGATGCGTTGCTCTATTTTAATAAAATTATCAACTTATCATGCTTGTTGCACAAAAGAACTCATATAGACGCATGTCGTTATTGCTTAGCAGGTAGAAGATAATTTGACCGCAGCAAACCCACAGTACATAATAACCTTGTTCGTTTACTCCCCAAACCTACCCATTTCTACCATTTTTAGCCCGAAATACTGTCAAAGTTCATATAAAAAAAATTAATCTGGTAGAATCTGGCAGTTTCGGGCAAGTACGCGAACAGACCTAATATATCTAAGGTTATACATATATATTGCGCAGGTTATTAAAATTGGAAGTGTCAGAAAATAAAAATGGTTATTCATGGATCCACAAAAACTATTCAACGCATTTGTTCTGTTCAGAAAAATGATTTCTCCGAGATTTTCCTCACTCAAAAAGTGAGCAAGCGAATCCAAGATTCGTTTCCTTAAAATTTGTACAGCAAAGCTGAGAAAATTTGCTAAGGAATCCTGTAACTGAGAATGCTGAGATCTCCGAGATTTCATTTTCCTGAACAGTGAACATGCCTATTATTACAACCAACAACGAAATTTTGAATTAAGACAAGCGAAAAGGCACTGCATCTGTCATTTTTATCGATTTTGAGAGATGAAAACGCTAATGAGATATTACCGTTAATATGTGTATTGTGCTTAAAAATGTAACATTAAACAGCTTACTACTCAGAAAATTACTTTGCTTTGCAAGTGCTATGACAAAATGAATATTTGGAAAATCCTCTTAATGTGATTTTTTTAATTCTTAACATTTTTTAAGATTTAAGATAATAGGTTAGATCATAGATCGTTTTAATAGGTCTGTTTTGTATCTTTTTTTTTTAAAGATGTAAAAGTGTAAAACTCTCAGAGAAGAACTTGTCAAAAATTTAACAAACGCACTGAACCTTTTTTTTTTATAAAATGTCAATTTTGTGTTCATGACTTTAAACGGTGGCAAATCATTTTGAATCTTGTAATTTTTAAATTGTAAAATTATTTTTTATAATGAAAATTGTCGAACGAAAATGTAAAGCCAGTTTTCGATGAATCTGAATAAATATTATGTATGTAAATTTCCAACTGACACACAGTGGTCTAGAATGAATATTTAGCGGGAAAAAATTCTAAACTTATGAAAACGAAGGTTAATTGTGTATTGAAATGTGGAAACAAATATTAAAAAAGAAGATTTCTTCAGTCTCAGTTCTGTGTATTTAGGAATTTAGCATAACACATTTGAGATTTCATAGATTATACACGTTGGCCAAAGTTTTCTGAAACACTTACTGATTGTTGTCATAACTTGTTAATTAATTTTCCCTATATAGCTGGTTTTTGTTCTACATATTTATTCCAATAGAGATTTCCACAAACCTTGCCCCTTTAAAGTTTTTTTTTTTTGCAGCTTAACTTCGAAAAACTCCAATATTGTGACCTAGTTGTATAGTTTTAAAATAAACTGTACAAACTGAATAGGCACGTGATTGCACTTTGTATTTGCTTAATCTTAGCGAGAATTGATCTCCTAACTAAATAAGAATAATTTTAGCACTTGCGAACACTTGAAATTTGTATGTTCTACTTAAAAAAAAGAATAATGATAAAAATATCCTCATAGGATTTTATTGTAAAATTCTGATTGAAATAGGTTTTTTTAATATTTAAAAAATAATTACTACTTTCTGCTTTATCCATGACTATAATATACGAAAATTATTTTCGCTCGTATTTCCACACCCTTTAAAAATTATCAACAAAAAACCACTGGCATACTATGCTCCCCATAATGTTTGTTGAATTTTTTATCTTAACGGGTCCATAATTTCTATCTTCGACCTTTTATAAAAAAAAAGTGGGCATATAGGTCTACTTTCTTTAAAAAAACAAATATCATTGTGATTCGAACATATTTTTTTTTATTTTTTTTTCGCGTAAGTGTCGAACTTTCCAGCAGTAACCTTGTTTTGAAATTAAAAAGAAAACTCAACGACTCCATCGGCAATATTTGAGGAAAAAAATAACTTCGCTCATTACCATTGTCTTAGATAATTACCAATAGAGACTCTTATAGGTATTGCTCGGCAGATGAGAGGAAATTGTTGATTACCATCGTTTCACATTTTTCAAAATAGTTTCTCCGCGATTTTGAATGTCTTTTTCGTTTTTAAATTAAAGTTAAAAAATATTAAAAATTAAGTGAATTAAAGTTTTTTTAAAATCAATAAAAGTGATTTTAAAAGCAAAAAAAAACATTTAACAGCGGTTGTAATTTTTTATACTAACAAATTGACAACTGAAATTACCTGGAAATAAATTATCATTGCCATTGAAATTGACATTTCCTTAAATATTCCCAACGAAATCACAGCATAATGGAGATAAATACATCAAGCTATAGGTATTAGGTATCCCTAAAACCTGATTAGGTTTCTAGGTTTCAGATCTTTGTAAACCTTTTTTTTTTAAACTGTAAAACTGGCAAAATAATTAGAACAAACGTGTTTGGAATGGAATAACCTTATATATGAGGTGACAAGTTGACTATTATTTCCGACTCAATCAAAGGACCAACACATTATTCCTAAAGCCTAGAGCTATACCAGGGCAGACACTCATCATCATGTTTTGAAAAGAAATAATTTTGTTTTATTGTTTTTTGTCTTCTTAAAGTAAAACAAAAAAAAACTTGACACTTGCAGCATCATGACTTCAATACAAGTCATCAAACCTACAAACCTTCTATAGCCAAACAAACAATTTACAAGTCCATTGAAACCGATTCATTGAAGTTGACTTAAAAACGTACCTATTCCTATGTGGAAGGTACGTATAGATACAATGTATGCAAGTCGGTATTTATTTACATAGTACCTATGTATGTACCTACCTATTCACATTACTTTTTATACTTAGAATAAAGGAGTCATGATGAAGCATTCAACTACCTCACTTACATCATGGTGGTGTCCTAACTTGTAAGCAAAAAAAAAAATGGAATAAAAACGAAGCAACCTAACTCCCATCCTAACATCATCCGCAACAAAAGAACATTTTTACTTTCCTTCAAGCCTTATTTTTTCTTCCATAAAAAGACACCAACAACAACAAAAAAAATAAAAAAAAAATACACATTCACTTCCAAACCGGGAATAATTGAAAAAGCTCCGAGCAGGGATTGTTTTTAGCTACAATTTTTGGTCGCCATCCTGGGTTCTGCACTACAAAATTTACCACCACATTAGGACAGGAACCTCTTGAAGCCTGAACAGCAAAGAAAAAGTAAAATAATTCCAGGAGAAGGAGTGTGCAAAAGTTAAAAAAAAAGGAACTCTTATTTACGTTTTTTTTTGTTTTTATTGATAATTTTCCAAGTGGATTTCCCAAATAAAATTGCAAAACAAAAAAAAGGAATTTCTGTTGGCATCAATGTGAATGTATATTCTCTCCACAACACAGAACACCACACTCCTTAAGTGCATTACGCCATGCATTAAAGTCAAGACAAGGATTGAAAATTTATGGCAATGCCAACAGAAAGAGGCAAACAAAGTAAAGAAAAAAAAAACACAAGCAAAACAAAATAAAAAAAAAAACACACACACAAGGATTAAGGAATGACATAGTCTGCATCAACAGCAAGTCCGTTTCCAGGTTTCTTGTGCTCACTTGTGACTTGCTGGAAGCATGCGGCGCGACATGGCAGCGGAGCGAAGCGGCGGTGGCCGTCGGCGATGGTAAGTGACAAGCAAGTACAATTGGTATCACGGGCACATATACTAACTTGCGACACAAAAGCTGCAATCGAATGGGAGAATAAACGTGAAATGACAAAGGAGGAGAAGTAAGAAACCACATCGTAGACGACATTTCCCAAATAAAAAAAAAAAAAAAAAAATTGCTCACAAAAAAAAGACGTCAAAAACTTTCTTCTGCCAACCGAAAATTTTAAAGTGGTATCCATAGAACATTCATTCAATCGTCTCTGGAATGTATGTCCTTTCTTTCCCTTAAACAAGCCGTCCGCTTCATCGTCCTCGTCGTCCATAAGTTGATCACAGATGACTAGGGAATTAATTGAAATTGAAAAGGAAAAGTTTGGTATGTTTTTATGATTTTTTTTTTGTTCATAACAAAATTATTAGATGAAGAAGTGAAAAAAAAAGGATTCTATTGTCCTTTTCTTAATCGAACATACAAACACAAAAAAAATCCAACGACAGACATACTGTACATACATGAGATAGATTATCCATTTAAAGAATGACGATGATGATGATGTGAAAAATGCAAAATGATTCATAATTTTAGGATGAAAACGAAATGAAGAATAGCGAGCCGGAGGAGGAAGGATAAGAAAAAAAAAATATAAAAAAAAAAATATCTATCCTTTGTTGTCATAAATCACAAGAAAGAAGAAGAAAAAGGTTCCTTTTATCTGACCCAGACTGAGTGGAATTATTAGTTTTATATTCATATATTATATCTGTGGGTTTCTTTTGAATGAGGGCAAAAACCGCATTGTCTCTTCGTTGTCGAGTTTTTGTTTAGCCATCATAATAATGAAAAAGAACTGACGACACGATTATTAGGTGGAAGAAGAATGAGTTTTTTCACTTTTGGGGTTTTTTACTTGCGATATAAGAATGTGGGTATCTTACCTACAAGTTTTGTATTTTTTTTTGTAAAAATCGTCATCCAGACGATCCCGGGGAATTAGAGACTTTTCACAAAAACGTACCTACAGTTCTATGAAACATTTTAAGAACCTACAAATGGTCTCTCTCTTAGTATCAACTAATTTTCCAAGCAAAAAAACTGTTATTGACTGCAGAAAATTATATCTACATAAATACAAATTTACATCGAGATCGAATCCGCCTTTTTAAAATACTGATGACTGATCAAAGTTAGAACCTCATATAGTAAAATTTCGGAGCAGATTTGTGAAAAAAAATTGGAGTGAATACAAAATTTTCGGGGTAGGTTTGAAATCGAAAGAAAAACTCAAGTTTTCAAAAACTTTATTTTTAAGAAAAAAATATATTTTAACAAAAATGTAAACATTTTTTAACAAAAAAATAAAAATAAATCACTTAAATTCCTTTCGATTCAGAATAGAACAAAATTTTTGATTCAAATATTCGAGTCATACCTAGTTGGTTAGAAAAGTGAATAGCACAGTGCTGTCATGAACCTTTCATGTGCTTTGGCTGAGGAATTTTTGAATTTGTCAGTGAGGAAAAAAAGGAATTCTTAGATTTAAAAAAAAGCGGAACGCCGGAGTAGATTTATTTTCAGAAATCTAAAAAATCTGAACGTAATTCCTCAGTGAGATTCCTCTCTTCTGCGGTAAAAAAAAGCTGTGACTGATATTTTTTGGATTCGCTTGCTCAATTATTTTTTTTATCGCAGTTAATCAGTTTATAAAAAAGAGATGGAAAGTGCTTCTGACTTCTAAAGAAGAAATCTTGGTTATAGGTTTCTCCTTCCGTTTAGTTAAGCCGACAGAAATTTGCTTAGTGAAATCTCACAAACGTAAACTAGCTAATAAAGTCTGCTTGGTAACGGCAAATTTCTTTTGAATTTGCAGAAATTTTCACAATTTGCTGTCAAAATCCATATAAAACATCAGTTTTAGGAAATTTATTGACCTGGCTGTCAAAGTCAATTTTAAACATTTTCGTGTGCGCATCAGTTTTTACTGAAAAACCATGTCAGATATACACATCTATTAGTCGTGAGCAAAACTATCAGAGTTATGATCGATGATGTGTACCGAACTCACCCACAAAATCGTCGTCATGGCTTAGTAAAAATTCGAAATCTAAACAGGAACTTTATACGCTGTGGCTCCATTGCCAGTATAAGTGGCCATATCAATTTCAATGCCAATATAGTAGTAGGCCTTCTTTTGCATATGTAATTTCAGTTGTCAATAATTGCCAGTTCAAAAATTATGACCGCTGTCAATGTTTTTTTTTTGCTTTTTAATTGATTTAGACCGATTTTATGCACTCAAAGTTGAACACAACTTGAGAATTTTTATTTTCAACTTGTGAATTTGTTTTGATTCATTCAAAGTTTACGTTTTCAACTTTATAGAGTTGATCAACTTTAGATTTCTCAACTCCTGGAAAAAGTTGGTGAAGAGCAAAATTGAGATTTTATGTAAAAAAGTTTTGAATTCTTTATTTTTGTTTCAGAACCACGTTCGCTTGAGCTATCGCAAAAAAAAATATATATATATATGTAGATTGTATGTTCCGAAGTAATTATTTTTGGAAAAATTGGCGGTCAACTTCTAAGGGCAGTAAAAGTCGACGATGGAACTGCCGAGCCTTTGTGTTTTAAAAGATGTTGCAGCGCATTGGGATTAAAAATTGGGACGACCGTGACTTTATTTATCGTTTTCATCTTTCAAACCCGACAATAATGATTTTACTTGATATGTAGGTACTAATGTTAATTCGCAATTATTAAAAATAGCGCTCGAAAAAAAATTTTCAATTTTTATTTCGAAGAGTTCACGTAGGTAGTCGGGAAAAATATTTGCCTTTGAACCAATGCATTTATCAATTAACTTGTTTATTCAACATTAATTTATTGTTTTTCTTGGGCCTTCTGCTTCAAAATTCTGTCAGATATGTAACTAACCAATTTTCTTCTTCCAAGTTTAATATATTACTTTGGGAAGCCATTCAGCCATTATTTTTCAATAATTTGCTCACAATTTAACAAAATTTAACACAAAATAACAAACAAATATGATTGACAGATTCAAATTTAAAAATTATATTTTTTGTTTTATATTTCACAAATATATACCAAATAAAATTTTTCAAACTGCAAGTTGACCAACTTTAGATCTTCAACTGCAGCGTTGAGAAAATAATTATTATTGAATAAAAAGAAATTTCAACTTGCGTTTCAACACTCGAGTTGAAGTTAACTCTGAAGTTGGTCAACTTGAGAGTTTGCCTCAAACTGTGTGAAGCCAGAACCCCGACCCCAAAATTTTGGGTCGAAATATATCAGATTCGTTCGTCCATTTGTTTATCCACGTTTGTTCAGGCACAATTTTCGTTTGTCCACCCCCAGGAAAAAAGTTATTAAGCTTTTCTTTTTTATAGGAATACCCCTACAAACTAAAAAGTCGCCTACCGTTCGCAATTGATTACTTAGAAGGATGGGACATGGTGCATTCGTTTGTCCACCGGCTGTTTATGATTGTCCATCATTTTTCCACCCTTAGTTCAAAAGTTATTCAACATTTCTTTTGCCTCAAGTTGAGCCATATCTAATGAATAAAATAGTCCTTAATTTATCATTTTTTCAACTTTAATTTTATAACAAAGCAAAAGTCATTTAAAATTTGGGAGAAACAATTTTTAAGAAGTTGAAATATGAAAATTTATTGCATCAACAATGGAAATCAATAATTGCCTTTCATCTGCCAAGCAATATTGCAAGTTGTCATTACCAAAGCTACTCTTGGGCAACATTCAAGGCAATGGCAACTGTCGCGTTCGGGGATCTATCTAAAGCTATCCGGATAGGTTTCTGTAGTTGTAATCCCTTGAGACAAAACAGCTGATGCAACAACAACCCAACATATCCGAAAATGTTTGGGTTAGATTGACACCTATTTGATAGATTCCCGAACGCGACAAATGAATCAAGCAATTAATTTCCTCAAATATTGCAACTGGGGTCGCTGGGTTAAGCATGGTTCACAACAGTCAAGGTTTACCAAAGTTCTGCGGAGTTTAATTAAAAAAATTAAATTAGTAGAAATTTGCAATTTTGGGAAGTAAACAAACAGAACTATTATTATCAATCCGGAATGACAGTTTTGACAGTTAATTTAGTCCTGGAGTCACCCTGTGGGGTCCCCCTAAAGCGTTTGTTGAAAAATCTGAAATCAACCTGACCATAAAATTCTGGGTTTTTCGAACCCCAGGGGTCGCCCTTAAATCGCCCTGAAGTAGACCTAGGATTTTTGCTATGGCGAGTTGAGTCAACGAATAAACTGCCAAAGTGACATATGAGTTATGAGGCATTTATTTTGTTGAAAATTCGCTTGCTTATGCTACTGATTGCTTATATTTTTGTTGAAATAGAAATTAAAAAAAAAAAACGCAAATTTAATTGAAAAACAATAATGAAACGTTTAAAGTTTATGTTTGAATTATTGAGCAGTGAATTCTTCTTGTCACAACGACACAATTTACAGCAATCTGTGTCTATGTTCTGTATAAGTCGAGAAACAATGACAATTGAAACACATCTTATGAGTTTCGTTCCATTTTTCATCAACGTTTCTCGACCAATTTTCTCGATGCGAGAGTTAAAAACGATGTTTTCTGAAAACCGAAAAAACAGGTTTTTTGACAATTCTTCGGTTTGTCAAGAACAAATAGGTCAACTCTGGGCAAAGTTCAACAAACGAAGCTAATATTCATGCCTGACAAGCTATCCTTCAGAATGTACACATATAAGATCTGTTCGTGTTCATCCCTAAACTGCAAATTTCTATCAATTTTAATTTTTTTTATATGAAATTTAACAGATCTTTGGACTTACATTCGTAGAAATTGGCAGCTTTAGGAAGTAAACGAACAGAACTATATTATTATCGAGTATTTGACGCTGATTACACGACTCGTTTTTTCAGTTGTTTTTCCTTTCGTCTTTTTGACAGCTCGGGTGAGAGCTGTAGAAATGTAGGGGGAATGAAGCAACAAATCCATACATTTGTACAAGCTGTCAAAAAGATGAAAAATGACTCGTGTAATCAGCGTCTTTAACTGATGTGAGCCATGCTTCCATTACACATTAGAGCTGTTCGTTTACATTCCAAAACTAAATACAAATTTCTATCAATTTTATTATTTTTTTATATGAAATTATATAGAACTTTGGCCTAAAAAAATAGTAGAAATTGGGAACTATCATGAGAAGTCAACGAACAGAGGTAGGTGCTATCAGTCAACTGCCAGTCATGATCGATAATGTGTACCATCAAGCTTAAAGTACCACGATTAAAACCTTATTTAAGAGTGATTATTTTATTAATCTATCCAACAACATTATAAAAATTTTTAATTATAATCCCTCAGCTTTACTGTTGGCAGCATTTTCCATTCCTGTGTGGTGAATTTAACGCAAAATGAAAGTAGATATATTATTAAAAGTTATTTTGACATCATCTCCTACCGTATACACCGTAGGTACATCAGACATTGGCATTTTAATAACAATTATTATCTCATCTGGACCTCTCGCATGGTTATTAACAAAAAGGCCTTTAAGTACATACTATCTACCTATACATATGTATAATATTATGCATATAGGTAAGTTTATATTTTCCGACTGACAAGTTAAATTTATGCAATCGGAAGCAATTTTCTGAACAAACTGGCCGTATTTTGGCCTTTATTGGTAGCTAAGGTAGTACCTGCATACCTTCAATTTGTGAGTTCATTTTTATTTTTTCGAACGATCATTAATCTTTCGAAGGCAACAAAAAAACTGAGCTGTCAGATTAATTAAGGTACCTCACAGGAAAATAACAATATTGGACCAGTGCACGTAGGGTATTTCTTTTTTTTTTTTGTATGTATGATTATTTGTTTTGGTTGTTGTGCTGCTTGTGTGTTTCCTGTTTGTCGTCGTTGACCGAGCAAATTTGATGGCGGATTTTGTGCCTTTTTTTGCCTTTTCAAACTCGTGTCGTATTGAAAAATCGAATTTTACAATTGACTGGGTCTTTCACATGCCTGAATGCTGGATGCTTTTGCGGATATATGTATATGTATATGGATGTGTTATGCCATGTTCGTGGAGAGCAAAAAGTATTTTCCTGATGCGTGATGTATGAGATGGATTTCTGAAAGCAAAAATACTGATGCTCTAGTAGCACCAGTAGGTATAGTTCTGTTTGTATATCGTGCGTCGTCGGTCGTTCGACTCGTTATGATGATGATGATAATGGTGATGATATGAATTTTGTTGTTTAACAATGAACACAGAGGGCGTGTGCATCGCCGCCGCCGCCGCTCAAAGTAAAATTATTGAATGTTATATCTGCGGTATTTTTGCAAATCCGAATATTTTGTGAGGCGTTTTTGGTGATAGTGCATTAATTCATTGATATATACACATACACACTATACAGAGAACACAGATGTGCATTTATGTTCTTCCATTAAAAATGCAAATTATTCGTTTTATTGGTGGCTATAGTGCAGATACTTTGTGAGGGATTTTATGTATATACCTACTGTGGCAGATTGATTGAGAGTTTAATAATGAAAATTGTATAGTATGCAACACAAAAATAGCTTTTCGCCTTTGTCATATTATTATATGTAGTTCTGTTTCATATTAGTATTTATAGAGAATGATGACGTTTAAATGTGGTTTGATTGACACTTAGCACTAATGGGCTTTCAGAATATGTAGTTATACGCTTTTCGACAAATCAAATAGAAAATATGTATATAGAGTTTTATAAATTGTCAAAAGGCAAAACCATTTACTTTAATTAATTATGTATATGTATGTACGTACTTCACCAAAACAACTATTATAGTGGTGGTAGAGGAAATGGAAACATTTAAACAGTTGATTAAGGATAATATTATGAGAACCAAGAAACATTAAATTGATGAAAATGACACAAAACTTAAATATGTACACTTAAATGCTTTTGTAATGGTTTAACTGCACTCCGTATCACATATGTACATAAGTACTTAAATTATCTTTCGTTTTCAGAAAATTGGCCTTACATTTATATTTTAAAATTGTGTTTAAGCAATGTCTGCCTAGCTGGTATGAACACAAAAATGGGTGTTTTGGCATAAACATTGGAAAAAATACTTTTTCGGTATGAATATAAAAAACAAAAAATGACAAATCTGTATCTTTGTTTAATTATACGCTGAATGGTAAAAACTGGTCTAAAGAACGTTGCAAAATTCTTTTGAGCTTTCAAATTACGATTGCCATATATGTGCAATGGCAATTTATACCAATCAATAGACAAATTAACTTAAATATTCTTCAGATTTTCGTATGGGTTAAGGTTGCGCGCACAAAAGTGCAAAAAACTATGCTACCTATGCGAGAAGCGAGGTGAAATTCGTTTGCGTACTATAATAGTGTTTTTGTTTGTTTTTTTATCTAAGAAAGAAAACACAACGAGCAACTCGCATTTGTCGCACTAAATATCGTTTCACTGAGCGCAGTTACGTAAGAATAAATATGAACACTTTTGCCTCACGGCAACGCTTCTCGCATCGAATATCACCCTTTTGGTATGCAAAACCTTAAGGCTTAAGCTATACGACAGATTTTGTCGAAGATTTTGTATTAATTTATCTACTGATTGGTAGAAATTGGACTTCGAAATATGATAAACGTAATTTTTAAGCTCAAAAGCTTTCGAAACGTTCTTTAGACCAGTTTATACCACTAAAATTATAAATAAACATACCCAATATATGAGTTAAGTTTTCTTGATGGCTTTTCACGAGAAATAACTTTTTTGGACTTCTCCATCATCATAATAATATTATGTCATCGATTGGATTTTCGGAAATTTATATACGCATTTTTTATTCCAATTGAATTCCAAAAAGTCGTCTAACGAAATTTTCAAACAAACTACCGAATGTCACCATTTAACAAAATGCCTTCTGCGAGCATTTATCACCTTTGACATGTAATCCGAAGAAAAACAAACGTTCAGAAAAATGAGATCTCAGAGGTTTTTCTCATTCAAAAAGTGAGCAAGCGAATCTAAGATTTTTTTACCTCAGAATTTTGACAGCAAAGCTGAGAAATTTTGCTGAGGAATCCTCTTCATGAAACTGAGATTGCTGAGATCTCTGAAATGTAACTTTACTGAACATGCCTATTATAGGTTCGTTTACTTTTCAAATTTCCAATTTCTTTCAATTTATACCAATTAATATTTTATTATATAAACTTTGGCTCAATACAGTAAAACCCTTTTCAAGAGAAACCCGCTTAAAAGAAAAACCCGCTTATCTGAAACACTTTTTTCATCCCCGAGTATTTCTCGACCAATTACCTTTATAACACTCCGCTTGAGTGAATTTCGCTTAAGTGAAAAACCCGGATAACTGAAACATATTTTTAGTTAAATTTAATATTTTTCATTGAAAAAACTCTTAAGTGAAAAAAAAATTTAATGGAACAGAACAAAAAATTTGCTGAACGTTTTTAATTCTTTTTTCATTTTTCACCTCCTCCAAATTTTCATCACGAAAATGACATTTGCATTTCTGATATATCCCTTTTTGGAATTTTTAAATCCGCTTAAGTGCAATTTATTTTCACTTGTCCGGACTCCGCTTAAGTGATATTTTTTTCACTTAAGCAGGGTTCGTTTAAGTGAAAAACCCGCTTAAGTGAAAGGAAGACTGTGAACATTTTGCAGTTTCTCTTAAGCGGGTTTTACTGTTCTACGTTTTCACCGACCGCTAATCCAAGATTTAAGTAGATTTACCCTAAATCCTTATCAAATCTTCCCACCATATTATTCCCTCGATGCATCCACATTAAAAATTAAATCCAGATGTAAATTATACAAATTCAATGTAAATACATCCGAATTTAAGTTTTAATCTGGATGTATCGAGTGAATAATATGGGCGTTTAAGATTTACCATACAAATTTAATTCTCAAATCTAGTAGATTAGAAGTCAATTTTGTTAAATCTTCATAGGGCCAATAGATGTACAAATCGAACACACCTATTCCCCTATTGCGCTGAGTACAATATTCGAGAATCGAGAGAACATTTTCGAAAATTCTAATTCAGAGCTCCAAAGTAACAACACAAACATAAATTGCAAATTTTCTGCTAAAATTTAAAGCGAAATTTTTTAATTGACCAACTAAAACTATCCTTTTCCTGCTTAAATTGACGATTAAAGAAGACCACACCTTGCTCTATTAGTTAGAAATCTGATACAATAATGGTTAGCAAAATTATGTACATACTATATAAATATACAAACATCCAGAACATTGTATTCTAACCTAGATCTCAATAATATATACTTGTATCATTTGTCATTTACTCCTTGGTCACACTTTGTTATTTGATACCCATAATAATGTATCGTGTAAACATGGTGTCAAACACTTCAATTAGTATACAAAGAATAGCTAAAGACAAAAAAAAAAAAAAAGAATCTTCCTGACTGAGAGTTAATCAAGATTTACAAAAAATGCGTAAGTATCCTTAGATTTAAGATCTATTCCGGTATTTTTTTTTCTCTTATTTTTCTTTCATCATTATTCTCCCTTTCTCTTCAAATCCTTGACGCTATGTCATTCACAAAAATAAGAATTGTATACAACTTGTATGTATTTTTTTTTTCTTCAACAGTATCTATAATAACTGTTGTTGTGGGGGTGTTTTGAGTGAATTGAAAAAAAAAAAGAATCAAAAAAACAAGCAACCATAGTTGTTGACAAGCAGTAGCTCATCTTGTTAATAATGTTTTTATAAGAGATGATGACAGGAGCTGTTTGTTACTATATGGATCAATATATCATGAGGTGGACAAAAAACGAAAGGATGCACCATTGGGGTTACTTATATTATGTATTTTTGTTGCTTGGTTAACAAAAAAAAATTCTTTCTTCTATTTTAATAACAGATTTATTTATTGACTTTTCGATAAAAATCCGGGGGTTTGTTTATATCGATTACCTAAAAGGTAAGTTAAGTAGATATTATAAATAGATGGATAGAAATTAATCTTGTTAACAGGGCTATTCTGGTGTTGTGAGGGCTCACAAGTCACAAGCCCCTGTGAGGTTGATTTCTTGTGAGGTTGCTGTGATTCGATAACATTTTCCGTATTCTGCGATAACCCTCACAAGAAATCTCACAAAAAAACTTACCACCGCAAGGTGAATTTTTTATTGTGATTGCTATAAGGTCTGAATTTTTGTTGAACGCACTGAACTCATCGACAACGAAGATGATTGTGATGCAACATACATACATATATATGTACACCACTTGCTGTTCTATGTCGATCGTACTCGACGAGAATTGTTTTGTGAACAATAATTTTTTTTTATGGAGAACCTCTCCTTGTGAGGTTGTTGTGACTTGTGATGTATCAGTGAGGTTTGCCAGAATAGGGCTGTAAGTTAAGTTCTACAAATCGAACTTACCTATATTTTTATCGCGCTGAACGAATTCATTCATTTTCACACCAAACCCAAAACCGGGTGTTCGGCAAAGTTTTGAAAAACTCGAAAAGCGTTCACACCGAACATTTACAAGTTTTCGTTTGATATTTCACAAACTCTCACTTCTCTCATGCAAAAAAAAAACAATAAGAAAACATCTCATTTACACACATACAATTACTTTTGTCAGCAGCCTTCAGCAGATTTTTTTTTACATTTGATTGAAAAGGTTTCGAAAGGTTTGTTTGTTTAGTTCAACTTTGAATTTCAACTAGTTTTCGAGAGGTTTTATATAAAACTTGTGGTTTACGAAAACTTGTGGTTTGCCAAAAATGTATAATAAAACTTGAGTTTTCGATGTAGGTTTTCCGCCAAAACCGGTATGAAAAGGCTATATAAAAAAAAAAATTAAACACTATTTTCATTTTGAAAGGCACTGTCAAAGTTAGTCTACTTGTTAATTTTTCTTTGCGGTGGATTTATTCATTTAATTTAATAGATTTATTTAATTCAATCGAAATTAACTTCTGGCGGAAAACAATATATGTACCTATTAATCCACAAGTTTTCGTAAACTACAGGAAATTGGTAAGACTTCTAAAAACTTTGTTGCAATTCAGAGTTCCATTAAACAAACACAAATTTTGAAACATTCAGCGCTCAATACAATATTTTTCAATTGGAAAAAGAATCAAAATCAGAAGCTTATAAATGGCCGCGTTCATGTTTGTATCCAAAGCGATCTGGATAGCTTTGTGTTGTTGTAATCCCTTGTAAAATCACAGCTGATGACAAAGCAGCTGTTGGCGAAAAATAATCTCAAGCTATCCTAAAAATTCTGGGATACTCATCTACCCTATGGGAAATGTCAACAACAGCTGATTTGCGTTCAGAAACATACTGGATACTCGAGTATCTTAGATAGACTATCCTAGTGCAACCTGAACGCGGCCAATACAAATGCGCAAATTTTTAATGTCAAAATCTTGAAATGTCATTTTTGTTATTTCATTCAGGATTTGGTATTGTGAATTTGTAAAGAACATACTATCTTTACAAATTCACAATATGAAATAAATTATGAAATAATTATGAAATAAAATTTAATCTACCTACGAACATCGTGTAGGGTGTGAAGCCAGCTTAAGTTAGTGGATTTGGTTTTTTTAATATTTTTAAGCTCATCATTATTTTTATAAATATAGGTTTGTTAAATTGATAAAAAGCGAATTGCCATTTTTGTCGACTATTTTTCTGTCGGTCGGCATCCTCAATAATCCGTAACTTTTTTTCAAAAATAAAATTTACTATACTTTATTTGTTTGCTTCTCAAATTAATATTTTAAAAGCGTGGTTTTAATATAATCACATTAAATTTGTCATGCGATAAGCTTGAACAAAAAATGAAACTCAAAGGATACTTACCTACACCAGCGATACTGTCCAAGGTCCAAACCACAACCATTAATTCGCTTTAGTTCTACTAAAAATATCTCCATCAGATTTCTTCAGTGTTTTGCGTTACAATCAAAGTTAATATAACATGATGATGACGCTATTTTTTTTTTTTTAATATAAATTCATTGGACATTCCTTTTGAAGTGGATTTTGCATGGACACACGACTCGATTGCATTAACAATCAACTCTTCAATCTGATCGCGAACAACAAAATTCAATTAAAGACCACTGGACTCAATGGGTTGCTTATGGTTAGCTCATATTATACGCTTTTTAGGTATAGGTATAGCTGGAGCTCTCTATACATAGAGTAGGTATAGTTATGTCTGAAATGATGTGCTTTTAAAGGGATCACATTTTGAAGTCAATATTATAAATGGTGCGGAGACTGCCTGCGCACACATTATTCTCTTTTTTCTTTAGAATGTTTCCAATTTCCATTTAAAGAATGCAGCAAGCGCATCCAGAAATAAAAAAAAAACTCTTTATGGAGCGTAGTAATTAATTCCGCACAAACAATGTGTGCGCCGAAGTCAATTAACTTTGAAAGAAAAAATACGTTGCTTTCAACTGTGTATATGTAGTAAAGCGGAGAGTTTTGTTTTTTACTTGGAACTTGGAAGTTGAAATGGCAAAGAGCTGAAAGAAGGCGAGGAAAGATCGTAAAATCCATTAGCAGGTCAGTGTTTAAAAAAAGAGGGGTTTCTTTTTGGTGTTTATTTTTATTTTTTAGTGTTATTGTTATTTATTTTCAGAAAATCGCTCCATCGTCGTCAACGCCGTCGTTTTATTTTTTTCACGACACAATTTTTAAGGTCGGTCGTTATAAATTTGAAATAATAAAATACAATTCAAAAACAACGAATCTTTGACACTTTGTTCATTGAGTTACAAATGTTTCTTCTCTTTTTAATTTTTGTGAATTGATTCTCCAGATGGCCTTTCAGAATTTAGGTCACCCTTCTGATCTGAGAATATAAAATTTCCTTCAAGCCATGCTCTATTATTCTCAAAGAAGAAATCCTTCTCCTGCTTAGGTCTGCTGACCATCTTTCCTTTAAATCGCACACAAATTAGTCTTCTATTGAAAAAGGAAAATGTAATAATTAAATTAAAAAAAAAAATATTTTAATTTTTGGTACATAAATTCCCTTCTCTGTTTTCTTCCATAATATTAAAGAAAAATATTTTTATAATCACAACTATCAAGCCTGGTGATCCTAAAAAAAAGGCTATGGTATAAAAATATGAGCTCAAGTGTGATCTCAAAAAAGTGCGTAAATTAACTTTTTGACTTGCTTTCCACCTCCCAAATTCCTGTTCTGCACTTATTTTTACTGCTATAAATCATACCCCCAGTGTACATTTTCTGCTCAAAAATATTATGAAGAAGAAAAATTCAATAACATTGCAAAACTATTCATTAAAAAAAACCGTTGTATGGCGTATGAGTGATTTTTTTTTATAAAAAAGTGAAACACTATAGGTAATTCACTCATAAAATTTCAGGTAGCAGACAATTCTATTATTTTTAAATTAACTTAATTAATTCCAAACCATTGCAGAACAACACGGTTTAATAAATTAAAATTATTAAAACTTACACAAATATGTTCATGAAGACATTTTTAACCCAAATTAAAATTTAAAAAATTGCACAACACTTCCAAAAATCTATTGAAAATGTCAATACATCCCTCTTCATTGAAAAATAAGTTTTATATTAAAATTAAGATGTTTTATAGCAATAAACGATATCGCATGCATTCAAAGAAAAATTCAATAAATAAAAACCGTTAACTTTGAATTCATTTTTTGTTTCTATTTGATTAAAAGTAGCATAGGCCAAAAATGCAATTTCAAAATGATCTCGAACGCAAACTGAAAAAGTCAACTGTTTGAAAACCGAAAGCGAAATTTTTCATTCTTTTCGATTTCGCAGACATTGTTGATTGTTGACATTGATAACATCTATCTTATTAGATAGATAGATAGATTTGTATTCAATAATTCAAAAATTGTTTCAAAAATCTCTCTGGTTTTTAGAAAAGGCATGACGAAGAATATCCTCTGCCTAAGTGACATCTAAGTGAAAATGTCAATTAATAAAGAGTGTTTTTTTTAGATGTGTGGTTTTCAATCTGGCAATACTTTTTTCGGAGTTGGTAGTTTTGACAGCTGTCACTTGATTTAAGCTCAGTTTGGTTTGCCAATTCATAATGAATAGACTTACTCCTGAACAATGTTTGAAAATCGTGCAAATTTATAACCAAAATAAGGGTTGAGATGGCCACCGATCCCGATTTTCACAAGAAAATTTTGTTCAGCGATGAAGCTCACTTTTGGTTGAATGGGTACGTTAATAAGCAAAATTGTCGTACTTGGAGTGATCGTAATCCACAAGCCATTGTTGAGACGCCGTTACATCCTCAGAAAGACACTGTTTGGTGTGCTATATGGGCAGAGGGAATCATTGGTCCATGTTTCTTGAAAAATGAAGCCGGCCATAATGATACAGTAAATGTGGAACGCTATAGAGCCACGATTAATGACTTTTTCGTGCCTGAATAGGAGGATGTTGATGTGGAAGACCTTTAATTTCAACAAGACGGCGCTACATGCCATACAGCAAACGAAACAATCAATTTATTGAAGGAAACTTTTGATGAGCGCATTATCTCGCGTTGTGGGCCTGTGGCGTGGCCTCCAAGATCGTGCGATTTAACACCGCTGGACTATTTTTTGTGAGGTTATGTGAAGTCGCTTGTCTACGCAGATAAGCCCGAGACGATTGACGCCTTGGAAGAGAATATTCCGCGCGTTATTGCTGACATACGGTCCCAATTGCTTCAAAAAGTGGTCGCAAATTGGGCCTCTCGGCTGGAATTTATTCGAGCCAGCCGCGGCGGCCACTTGTCCGAAATCATTTTTAAAACATAATGGCAAACCCTTATCTTTATAATGAAGCTAAATTTTTGGCCACAACATTAAATTATATGCATTTTATTTCTTCTTGAAAACCACACGTCTAAAAAAAACACCCTTTACATATTTTGTTTTTATTTTTCTAAAAATCTTATTGGCAACAAAAATATTGAAAGGCCGTAAACGCCAATTTCGATTGCAAGAAAATTTACTGACGTCAGGGTCGCCCTGTGGAGACTTTTTGCAAATCTGCTTTCAAAATTAAATTTTGGTGTGTGTGTCTATAATGCAAAAATAGCTTATCTCCTGCATTAAGAATTGTTCAAGAAATTGAAAAAAGTTATTTTGTTTGGACAGTTGATATGATAAGTACCTACAGCCAGTTGAAGTTGGGTTATTTTTAGAATAAACGAAAATTATTGATTTTTTTTTTTGATTTTCGTTTGGGTTTTGGTGTACAAATTTAGTATAGTAGTTAAAAACACATTTTTTAAATTTTCTTGATATATATGATAGTTTTTATTTTAAATATTTTTTTTATTCAAAATTTTTGAAAACATGTTTTTAGACTTTATGTTTAATTTAAAAAAAAAAATAATTTTCTTTTCAATTTTTTGTTTGTAAATGGTTACTTTTTTTCGTTTCGTTTGAATTAGTTTTAAAATACACAGTTACTACAAAATTAACATTTAAATTTTATTTTAAAGTAAAATACTATTTTTTTCTCTTTTCGATACAAAATGCTTTTTAACATGCAATTCTGTAACACCCTGTAAAGATTTCTTCCTTAATTTTATCAGTTTTATAGCTTTAAACTACGTAACATACTTTCTCTATACCTTGACTTAAAATGTGCCACTTAAATAGATTAATTGTAGATTAATTAATTGTGCAGCAAAATAAAAAAGGATTTTTATACACCTGCAAAAATATTTACAAAATTTATTGTTTGTTTACTTTAATATACGACTTTTAGACACCCTGTTTTTAAATATTAAAATATTAAGTTTATTTCCTATGAGAAGAAAGTCGTATTTTAGCAGAAGATTCTGAAACACTCTGTTAATATTTTTTTTCTTTAAATTCATAAATTTTATAGTCTCAATCTCAATTTGTATATATTTTAAAAATATGCACAACTATAGATAGCACGAACTTGCTTTTGTGGTTAACATTTATTTTTCTACACGAAACCAATACTTGTCCTATAAAACAAATAAAAATTGAATAGAATTTAATAGTAGGTATCTATACTCGTATATGAATCTATTATCAGGCTTGTTCACCTTAACTCATTCATTGAAATAAAGTTGCTATATTCATTCATTATTTTTCGATAGACTTTGATCCATTTGTAGATAATTTCCCACAAAAAAGCCCTTGAATCACACAATCGTGGGTAGGTATAAAAAAAAATTAAAACCCCCATAAAACAAAAGCTAAAACAGTTAAAAAAAGAAGTTAAAATTCTGCTGATAAAAGATAAGATAAGTTTGAAAGTGTGTTTTGAATTCTGATTTAACGGAAATAAACAAATAAATTAAATTCTAAAAAAAAATATTTCATTCAAAAAAACCACCATGTTTTGGTTACCTATATATCCAAATACATATATGACTCGCTAACATAGATACTTCTAATAATCTTAAAAAGTGATAATTTTGTTTTAAAATTAGGTACAGATTGAGATTAATGTTATCTTTTATTTGTTGTCATAAACCTATATACCTGTCTTCATATATATAAAATGTGAGATACCTTCAGTTTTGAATTGAATTCCATTATGATAGTAATAAACTATCTCAACACCGCTTATTAAATGCCATTCTTTCGAATTTATTTTTCGTTTTCTTTTTGAAGACATTTATTATGGAAGTTGGGTACCTATCTGCATGTGTAAAAAGATACATAAATCTCCATTTGAGTTTAGGAAGGCACATATATAATTAAACGATCTCTGTTCTTGCACGCTCCTCGCTGATGGGGCTGCCTGGCTGACTGTGGCTGGACAGAGCAAAAGCACGCATAAACAGCATCAGGTATATTAAATAACAAAAAAATATCAAAAGTGCTCACATCAGAACGCCACTCAAGGCTTAATTTCGTAATTATTTTTCACTCTTCTTTTGTGTGTGATGCGATGAGTTTCCACAGAACAGAAATACATATAGGTATGTATACGGACAGACGAGTTTTCAAGAATCCTGAGTTCGAAGCGAGAGAAAAAAAAATCCTGATTATGACTTTGGTGCGGTAGACGAATCATATTATAATCTTCTTCACCATAGCAGTCAGCCTAATTACCTACCTGGGTGCTGCTCCTCCATCAGAGCCGCAGCTCCTCTCACATTGTCGTGCATATTATTGTATATGTATATAAACATGTGTGGATGAAGGTATATATTTGCTCGGTCTCGCCTGAGACCCAAGACCATCTATCCCATCAATGTAATTTTCGTTATATTCTCGTGTGTCCTTAGGGAAACGTGTCTGCTGAACCCTGCAGGAGCATCATCATCATCATCATCACCATGAAGCAAGCAGCCAAGCCAGACATTCTTTCTTCGGATGAAATCGATTTGCCATGCTTCTCCAAGCCAGATCCGAAGAAGGGAGGCTGCAAAAGATTCAACTCAGGACAGGACTCTGGGAGTTAGTAATAATCGTAAACAAAAAAAGAAGGAAAAAACATTTTTTTTTCTCTCATATGTGTCGGCAAAAATGTGTGTGCGCCTTGAATACGAAATTCGCATCGAAATACGAGGGGCAACAGGAACAAAATAAAAAAAAAAAAAAAACGTGAAGCTATTTTCTGGGGGGCATTTACGAGTGTGCTGGCCTTTTGTTTATATTGATGGATGAGGTGTTTTTTTTTTCTTTTTATATATTTTTTTGTATATATGTATGAACATTTATATAAATTTTGTTGCTGAATCGGTGGAAAAATTAATTAGCAAAAGGAAAGAGAAGAGATTTTTGTTTCTGTCCAGGCTCAGAGAAGAATCGGTGTGAGGTAATTTGTCGTTGATGGCTTGAATTTCAATGGAAGTATTTTTTTTTTCTTATACCTAAAATTTACCTAAATATATTGTAGGTAAGTGTGTGCCAAAAAAATTAAACAATAATTTTGGTCGGTAGGAACTTTAGTTTATACATATTTGATTCGGCTTCTAAAAGTAATGTGACTTGTTGAATTTCTATTTTTACTTTTGGAATGAGATGCCAAGAATTGTTCATCTTTTCATTTTGGTGACAAATATTAAATTGACAATTGAGG
Source organism: Epistrophe grossulariae (assembly GCA_929447395.1). Classification (NCBI taxonomy): domain Eukaryota; kingdom Metazoa; phylum Arthropoda; class Insecta; order Diptera; family Syrphidae; genus Epistrophe; species Epistrophe grossulariae. The sequence goes on along the minus strand of OV839569.1, from coordinate 33,229,850 downwards.
ATCCGTAAACCGTGGAAAAGTCTAACATTATATTTTTTAGGCTTATAGGCCTTTTTTGCAGGTTTCATTGATTGGGATTTACAGTCGGCTGTAAATCCAAATCAATGAAACCTGCAAAAAAGGCCTATAAGCCTAAAAAAACATAATGTTAGACTTTTCCACGGTTTTTGTTATTCAAAAGCTATTATTATACGGAGAGAGCTATATGCAACGGATTTTTTGACCTTATCGGTAGGAACATGGATGAAACTTTAGTCACAGACAGATTTATGACCTTAAAATAAAAAACGCCAATATTACACTCCGATTAACAGGCTTAGGTATTGGGTATTTAATAAAAATAAAAACAAATACAAATCAAGACCTAATCCATTGCACCGGAGGAGTGACAATCAACACTCAACAACAACACAAACATATATGTATATGCCAGCAAGACCTAGGGTCTTATAAATTAGGCAATGTTAGAAGAAATAGAAGGATAGGATAGATTTTTGTTGGCACAGTGGATTGAGATATTAGGTTTTGATTATCTCATTAAATTCCATGGGTGACATTCAGTTGAAGAAATATAGAAAAGAATGCTGCCTTATAGACTGAGGATCGAACTCACACATCCAGGTAAGCAGTCAAGCACTACTTCCACTGCACCGGGACCACCCCCCCACTTGTAAATCATTATCATTTGAAACCGCTGCTAACTCTTAATCTTATTCAGAGAACTAGCAACCGATTTACCTACATACCCTATTTCATAGAAGGCTAAGAATTTTGATACAAAATTTGTATGGCTATCAGATACAAAAAGAACAATCTATCACTCCAATTTCACCGATTAGGTTATTTTTTTTAAATAAATAAAGGTCTAATCCTCCGAGCCGGAGTGTGAGATTTTTTTTTACTTGATAGCCTAAATATTTCTGTTTTGAAAATATATAATATTTCTCCTGCACTTTTAGGGCGAGTATTCCTTTCTTAGTTACCCCTGAGTTAAACATGAGTTAGTAAATTCTACCTATAAATTGAACCCTATTTAACTCACAAGCAGTTTTTTAGTAGCCGTGATTTTTTGCAAATCCACATAGAATTGTACGAAAAAAATGACATCTGATCGAAGCGATTTACACTTAAGTTCAACAACAACTTAAGTCAGGGGCGGACTGGGCCATCGGTTAGCCGGTATTTTGCCCGATGGGCTCCTGGGAAAACAAAAAATGCATGAAACCGACTTTCTTTATTTACAGTTCTTTTAAAAGAAAACTTTCTCATAAAATTGGATTTCTAAGAGACTTATAGTAAATATACAGCTTCTGTGGCCATAAAGGAATCTGAGGAAGTCCACACAGCTCTGTTAGGGGCCCCTACGATGAGGATAAAGCTGTTGGGTCCCTACATTATTATTTTAAAGAAAAATATAGTTTTGCTGATGGGGCCCCCACACTTATTATTATTGAACTGTTGAAGTCCCAAAAAGTCCCTCACAGGACTCTCAAACACTTTCAACGAAAGTATAGTTGGGATTTCCCGCACTAAATATTGAGCTATTGTTTACCCCATTAGTAACCTAAGGAGGCTTCCAAATAACTCATACTAAACTTTATATTCTATAGGTGTTTGAAGTTCCTATTGAAAGTTCATTTAAAGGAAAGCTTTTACACAAAATTTCAGGGCCGCATAGTTATAAAAGAATAACAACAATTTTCGATTGCTATGAGTAATTTTGAAGAAGGAATCATCAATTATAAAATTTTTCATTATTGCAGTAATTTTTTCAAAAATCAAGTTATATTTTTTTGTTTTTACTCAAATCCATTGTAGAAATTTCTGTTATGGCTTCAATTACACAACGATACAATTTTGTTATCGTCGTTTTCGGAGCTAATTCTCTTTTACTCCTTCTACTGATTTTGTGGGCCTTATTAGTCCCCGGAAGCGCTTTTAGCTCCTACTGCACCTCCGGCTTAAGTCTATATGGACTTAGCTAAGTCTAGATAATTTTCAGGACTTAACACTCTAGTCCCAATAAAAACTGTATTACCGGCACTAATTATAGGGACAATTTGTATAGAAATGTCAAATTATCTGACTCATCGAATGAAACAATTTTTATTATGAAAACAAAATGGCGGTCATTGTCATGGATTTTAGTTTGTTTGTTTATCAATGACTTGAAATTAAGTTTTAATTTATTATTTAATTTTATTTCATGTGGAATAATTTCAATAAGAGTTTTTTATGTAGCATGGCTGATAGACTTTTGTTTGGCATGCTTGCTTGTTGGTTGTGAAGATTTTGATAAGTTCCGATGTCGTTGCCGAACCAAATGAACTTGAAAAAAAAAACCTTTCCTTTACCTTAACCTTTCAGTTATCAAAAATCTATCGAAACAGAGAGAGCGACACAATACAGAAAGGGCATTTTTTTACAGTACCGCCCTCTCCATTTCGAAGTGTTTTGAACCGAATCAGTCAGAAATAACTATTCAGTTAGTCCAGAGTTAATTTACCAAATTCGTTGAAATATCTCCGAGTTAATTCATGAGTAATTTAGAAAGATAATATGAATTTATTAATATAGCACCTCTCTTAGGCGCCAGTTATAGCTTTCATTGAAACTCATCATTGAAAATTTTAATAGTTAATTTTGAGGCACTTAAAAAGTGAAATCAGTGATTATTTTAATGCAAATAAAAAGCTGATAACTCAATTATTATTTCTAGTCAAACAAATATTTCATTTTGGCTCAGCCTATCACAGGGAATGAATTTCTTTATTTCAATGATTTAACTACCTTATCATTGAAATCGTTTTATGTGAAAGATTGGACCAAAATGAAATATTTTTTTGATTGGAAATAATAATTGAGTCAAGAGCTTGTTATTGGCGTCAAAATAATTACTGATTTTGCTTTTTAAGTGTCTCAAAATAAGAAATTAAAATTTTCAATGATGAGTTTCAATGAAAGCTATAACTGGGCCCTTAGAACCATTTTTTAAAACTCGATTTTTTCGAAAATCATTCAATTTAATTTGATCAAATTTTATATGAAGAATTTTTTACCAAAATTTCGAATTTTTTTTTTTTAATTTTAACAAAAAAATTATTTTTTTTTGTTGAAAATATAAAATTCATTGATTAACTCCGCTGAATTTAGCATATAAATTGAAATTAAATCGGGTTTAACTCTGAAACATGGGACGATCTTGCTTCAAAAAACATGGCCTCAGAAATTAAACCTTTTAATAATATCAATAATACCAATAAAGGTACTGCCTACACCATTCCATTTCATACCTTACATATCCTTTCACTCTTTCTACCTCAATAATACCTTCAAAAACATACTACATATTTCCATAAAAAAAGAGTTTTGTGAGCCTTAAGAAATAATCCACATAAAAATAAAAACCCAGAGATAAATTCATAGCCTAATAAAAAAGAAGAAATGTATCTGAAATTTGCCATTTCGTATAAAATGGTGTTTGTTCCAGAGTACCTACTTCAATTTTGTATAGTGAATATACCTTTATATGTACATTCGCTTCCAGGTACAAATCTGTCTCTGATCTGAAAATCAAAGAGAGTAACAATATATAGACACAGGAAAGGAAAAAACATTTTTTACGAATAACAAAAAAAATTCATCCCATTGTTGTGCAAATGATGAAACAAAAAAATATATATACATCGTATATAGCCTCAGAGATAAAAGTAGGGATTTATTAAAACTGGTCTAAAGCCCTAAATATGGAGCAACAAAAAAAAACCAAAAAAAAAAAAGAAAAACGATTTGCCACAAAGCGAATCCTCCTCGCGTTTTTACACAAGCTTTTGGCAGTATGTATTTTATTTTTTTTATTTTTGTTTTTGATTTTTGACGTTGTTGATACTCGTATATAAAATAAAAATACACTGGGCTGGGATATTTTTGTCGCTTCACTTTTAATTCCAACACGATATGGTGGATTCAAACAAAAAAAAAAAAACCAAAAAGTCGTTGAATTAAAATGTAAAAGAATTTGAAAAGAAAAATATGTTGTGAATTGTGGTTGGGTTGGAAATAAATCCGAAAGGTTTCCATTTATATTGAAGGTAGGTAGGAATGTAGGTTTGTTGAAAATAAATAAAATTGAAGGCATTTAATTAAAGAATTAATTCAATAAAAATGATTTTAGGTAAGGAGAGTTGGTTTGTGAAAAAAACTACCAAATTTGTTTGGATGGCGATATTTCTGCATTCGAGACTCGTAAGTGGCTGAAAGTTTCAAAGGTTTTATTAGTTTTTAAGATCTCTCCAAAGCTGAAACCGAAAAAATTCTTCGAGGTCCAGTTGTTGAAATATATCCATCCGAAGTGATATTACCTTATTTCTACCTAATTCAATTAAAATTAAGATATTTTTGATTACTCGGATTAGCCGCGTTATATAAATATTTAATATTTAGCGAGTTCAATGCATTATTGTATCCGTAATTGTAAGCCAAAATTTTCTACGTGGTCTGGTTCTTAAAATATTTACATCCAAAGTTATATTTCGATGTAAATTCTATCACACCGCAAGGTAATTGATCCCATTTTGCATTGACAGGTTCTGGAACTGGGAGAGTAGATTCAAAGATGACATAATCTTCGTCAGCGCATCGGTTTTATCTCAAAGTTGACAGTAGAATTGTTTAACACGTCAACTTAATTGACCAACATCTCAATTTTAAAATTTTCTGATTTTGTAGAGGTTTTTTAATCCATTGACATCGAATCAATTTTAAATGGTATTGGACAGTTTTTTTTGACGTTTATTGCATTTTTCGATCCAAATGTCATCCATAAGCAATACAATCACCTTTTTCCCGAGCAAAAAAATTAATCTAAAAATTTCGATCTATTTTAGAGGTATAACGGAATTTGACACTTTAGAGCTTGACAGTCTATATCAGCGGCGAAAAAGTGACATTGATTTAACATTTTAGCGTCGTGTGATCGTAAACGCGAAAATAATTAATTTTTTCTCTTGTCAACGATCACGCCAACGCTCAAAGTGTTCGGATGTGGTCAAATCGTGTGGTCGTGATAGTTTAACGTGCTAACGAGTTGACATCAAACAGTAAAAAAAAACTTCTTGACACTGATATCACGTCAACGCAATTCATTTAAACGATTCATGCTATGACAACAGCGTTCGAACCCAACTCCAAACGGAGTAAATTTACCCCAATTTTAAGAAAGATAATAGATCTACTCTGCGTCCAGCGTTCTGCTGACAACCACATAAACCTAACCTAACCTATCCTGCCAATCCACTTTTTTAGATGTACTCCTTTTTTTCTACACTCGAAAATTCAAGAATTCTTTAGCCAAAACCCATGAAAGGAAATGACAGCATTTTGTTATTCAATTATCTTACCAACTCTGACTCTGAATGTTTGAATCTAAAATTCTATTCTTTTCTGAATCGAATGTATTGTATGTGATTTAATTTTTTATTTGTTAAAAATGCAGTTTTTGAAAACTTGTGATTTTCTTTCGTTTTCAAAAACTACTCCTGAAATTTTCGGTTTATTACCACTTTTTTACAAATCTGCTCCGAAATTTTCTAACGAGGTTCTAACGCTGGTTGACTCAGTCTACGTTGAAAGTAATCTATGATAAATTGCTTTTTCAATTAAACTTAAAATAAAATAAATAGTTTTTTTGTAAAAAGAATTTATTTATTAAATATTTTAAATTTTATGTGTGAACATAGATAGGTTCCTATATACACTTATTCGTAACAATTTTATTATGCTAGGTTAATGACACTATTAATCCATGGCAAATACTCAGCAATACTTGTATAAACTGCAGGTTTGGAACTACTGCAATTATTTAATACAACAGAGTAGATGCCAACTAATTCAGATTTCGATGGCCATCCAATAACTAGACCATTACCATAATCCCAACATGAAAAGCTATTACTTGAAGTAACCCAATTTTCGGTACAAATTTGTAAAAACTCATCGAACTCGCTGTCAATGTATTTGCATCTTCTGTTTGATAGAATTCGGAACATTCCATACATGAGCTGTTGATGGACAGGCTGATTGTTGGAATAAAATCTTTTTGGTTCATCCAACTCACGTTCGTAATCAGATGAGATTAAAGTTGTTCCATAATAATCAGTTGTAGGGGACCAGTTGCCGCCATCACCACTTCCTTCAGGTCCTGATGTTGTAGTTGTTGTCGTTGTCGTAGAAGTCAAAGCTGTTGTATTCTGAACATCAAATCCTGGCATTACAGCCATTCGATTCACCAATCCATCCAATGAAATCGATGACAAACTGATAGGTTTCAGAATATCAGAGAAGACCAATTGTACTGGAATTTTTATCAAAGCAATGTCATAGTAGTAAGTTGGATGCATATGAATTGCATCTTTATTCACTACAATTGTAAAAGATCCATTATACGAATTGTAATAGAGCTTTGTAAAATACAAGTGCAAACGATCACTTCCATCGACACATAAACCAGATGTCAATATCCAGTTCTCATTCAATATCGATCCACCACATAAACGATTTGCTTCTGCTTCGTTCCAATTATTTCGAACGGTTTCGATGGTAACATGATGAGGAAATCGTTTTAAAGAGTCAACTGTTTGACGATTTCTTAATCTTGGTGAATTAATAGACTGCGGTAATACTTCACCCACCACAATCAAAAGAAATATCGATAAGAATATTAAGCTTGTTTCGAAAGACATACTTTAGTTCTCGTTCTGAAGTTCGTCTATTAACTAAAGTCTTGAGTTGAAATTATAACGTTTATATTGTAGCATTATTTTTTTTAATTTCTATATTTCAGTTTGAATTCTGCTTATCAGTGATTCTTTATTTGCAATTAGATAATAAACGGATTTAGACGGAGTGCACATAGTTGAATACTAACTTTCCCCGGAATTGAGATAAGATTTGATTTATTATGTTTTTTTATTGGTATGATTTTGTTTTAAGAAAATCACCGTCTTTGGTGAATTTATATCTTCACAGGAAGTTTTAAATTATAGTTGTAAAAAGAGTTCTATAATTCACAAAACTGGTGTCAATTTAAGCTTTGAATAAGAAGAATTTGAACTAATTTATTTTATCAAGAACTTATCATTTTAAATTGAATTGACAATTATTATACCAATCTTTATACCATTAGTTTCTGGCAAACAAATTAACTGTAACTGAATACGACGTTAATCACAACTGCTTGTATAGTTCTTATTTACTTCGAATAACTAAGAAATTTTCTTAGTTCTTTGTTTTTCTATAAAAGTTTTATACCAATCGTTTTAACTTTTAAGAAGGTATTTTCTGACATTTAAACTTATAATAAACAAAATGTCCAAATGAAATTTACCATAATAATTAATTAATAATATAATAATGCCTGAGCCAATAGCAGAACAATAACCAAACATAATTTTTACAGTTCTTTATATTTTCAAAAAAAAAAACAATTTTATACCATTAGAAGTAGATTAACATTTCAACTTGTATTTCCATTACAAATCCACTAATTAAACAACCGAACTTATTAATTTTACATAAACAGAAGCTGGTATAAACTATACGTGAGTTCGATAAAATTATACCAATAAGCAGATTAGTTAACATAAACATATGTAGATTATTAAAAAAATAAAGATTATACCATTAAGCAGAAAAACAAACCAAAATTTTGTTAATTTATTTTTTGAAATTTAGATTAACTCGTATAAAAATTGCATTTGCTGGTTGCGGTGCTTATCTATGTAAAATTAATTAATAAAGACTCTTTTAAACTGTTTATCTTTGACAATTAGGGCGTGGTTAATCAGTTATAGTCATTTTTTATATTCCAAGTGCTTGTGCAGACATACTTAATGTTTTTATCCTTTAATACCTCATTTATACGAGTGAATTAATGTCATTTTATACCAATCATATTCCATTCCAAGACAGGATTGGAGGGAGCCTACAATTTTTTGGAAACAAGAATACAACTTATTATTTACAAGTGACAATAAGTTATGTAGAAAATTATGAACTTAAAGGGTTACCAGATAATTTTAAAAACTATTTTAAATAAAAAAAATCGATGGTCACCTTTGAACAACATTTGGTCAGTTTATATTTCAGAGTCCTCACTAATTTTCCTCCGACAAAAATTGAGCCGACGAATCCAAAATTTTTTTTCCCCAGTATTTGATACAAAAACTGAGAAATTTGGCCGAGGAATCCTGTTTATATTTGTGAGATTGCTGAGATCTCTGAGATCTCAGAAATATAAACTGACCAAGTGCCTGACGTTAATAGTCACGAATGAAGAATGTTTAAACAGAAACCAATGCAATTAAGCCAACTTTTGTAAGAGTTGGTTAATTTTGACAATTTATTTTGCATTTGGAAAACTTTGAACAACAATTTTGCAATAGCAACCCTGTTAGATTTTGATATTATCTTATTTAATTACTCGCAAATTAAGTAGAAACATATACCTACCCGAATTTTTTGTGATGATTTATTGCGCTAATATAAATCTCTACAGTCTACTCATTGCGACAATGACGCATCAGTTTTGACTTTCTTCTGATATCATGAGAAATAAATTTGATTGACGTCTGTTTTTTTTTCTAAAAATATAGCCGCATTTTTTGCTTGCACATACATTGACGTATACGACTAAAAAATAATAAGTTTGTAGAATAAAACGATATCCTAAAGGCTCCCCCAAACCAACGCAAAACATTCGAAACTTTGAGCTGTCAAAATATGTTATATTTGCTGCTTTATTCCCCGAAACTGTCACTTTCTACCCATTTTAGCCCAAAGTTCTGCCAAAGTCCATACAAAAAAATTGGACTAGAATTGTTCAAAATTGGCAGTTTTGGAAAGTAAAGAAACCTATTTTATTATACATTCATGGCGATAAATGAGAGTACCTACCCACACCAACGCAACGATCCAATTAAGCGAATTTCATTCTCGTTTCGAATGTTTCACGTTAAGTTGGTGGCCGTTTAAATATCAATAAAATGTCAGCATTCAGGTTCATTCAAATTTTTCAATGAAATTCATAACAATCCATTACGTTAATTGATTTATTATTTTGAATGATTGAGTTCTTCTTTGAATTTATAATTTCTCTAAAAGGTAAATATTGAATTCGTGTCAAAAAATTTTATAATAAAAAAATTTAAAATATTTGAAATATACATACCTACATATGTATATGTAAAATACTAGAAATTCCTGTTCTAAAATTTGTATGGCTGAATAATTTTACGTAAGCTTCTTATAAATTAAAAAACAAAAAAAGAGAAGACGTATACAAAATTTAGACTTTATACGAAATAATCTCAAAAATATGACTCCCTATATTTTCGACTTATTTCGACAGAATCTAGAAAAGCCAAGAAAACCCATAATACCATAATACCAAAACTCAAAAAATCAAAAAACCCAAAATCCTGACACCCGAAATCCTGACACCCGAAATCCCGACAATCTATTTATACCGACAACCCAAATCCAGATAACCCAAAATCTGAGGGACATTGAATTTTTTGCGAATTTTTGCCCTCAACGGCCGAAAAATATAACCCGCACAGGAAAAAAATAATTTGATTGCCCACAAACTTTGGTCCAAACAACTTTTTCGTAAAACCAATACTTTCGAAGACATGGAACAATCTAATAGGCATCGTTTTTTAAAGATTTTGACAGGGTCATTGCGTTTTGAAAACCTGGAGAGTTTTTATTAACACTTTTCAGATTAGATGTGTTCGAGTACTTTCCGGACTAAAACCGCAATTTGTAAAATTTTGAGGATTTTTGTTGAAATTCTCTCAAAGAGCAATGAATCTGTCCGAAAATAGGAACATCAAAATATATACCATTTTTTAAACGTCAACAAAAAGTATAAATAAAAGCAAACAAAAGTAGACAAAGCAACAACACTGAAATTTCCAACATAATTTCAAATCTTTAATAAATTTCATAGTAAAATAATTAAAATTTCCATTAAGAATATTTACAAATAGAAAATACATTTCAAACAGCAACGCCACGTATTTTGTATTTTGTTTAATAAAATGCCAAATTCGATGAAGAATCATAACTAAAGCAGAACAGAATTAAAAAAAAACACTGAAACATTTCAAAAACATAGTTTCCGTAATTTAATACTTTACTTTATTCAATTAAATTGTTTTCTTTTAATTAAAATTATTTTATTTTTTTATTAAACCAATAGAAATAAAAATTCACTCCTACTTAGTTAAACAAAACAAAAATTAAACAATAGCCATTTTGTATTTTTGCTGTTGTTCTTTGACTTCAAACAGTTTAAAATGGCATCTTTCTTGGTTTCACAAAAACCCTTCACACTTGATTTTAGTTTTTCCCATTATGCAAGAATCTCTTCAATACATTCAAACTCAAAATAATTTATAATTAATTGCTAAAATTATTAAAAAGTCAAGTTAATTAATAAAACTACTGAGGAAACAGCTACTCGAAAAGAGCAATTTAAGCTAAATTACAAAACAAATCGTCAGTAATACCTAACCTATTAATGTTTATTGAGTAAAAAAATTACCAAGAAGGCAATCAAAAGCTTAAATAGGTAAACGTTCTTATTTGCCAAATAATATTCCATTATAAAAACATCTTTGTTTTCTTTGTCTTTTAATTGTTTGTGATGCATTTAGATTTTTTTATTTATTTTAACAAATAAAATATCTAACAATAAAATAATAAGAATTCGTCACTCATTTTTCCAAATCGCATATAGAATCGCGCAGATAAAAAAAATTGTATTGCCAAGTGATAAGACATTTTATCACTGCAACTTTCATTTAGCGATAAACCTCCAACAATAGTTATAGGGGTATAAATATCAATGCCAGATTTTTAACCAAGACATATCATATTCGAAAGTTTGCCCGTTAAAGTAATACAATATAAAATGGCAATTAGTTTAGGCTTTTTGTTCGTTTTGTTTGCGATTCTAAGAATCGCTACAGTTACTTCTGCAACTGCCATTCAGCCGAGGATGAGCCAAGGAGCTGTGGTAGATACTTTGAGACGATTCCCACATCACGTGACCATTGAACCGATTTACGGCTGGTACAGCAGAGGACTGGATCTTTGCGGAGGATCAATTTTAAATCAAAACTGGATCTTGACATCTGCACGTTGTGTACAGGACAGTGTGAGATTGAATTTACACATGCAGAGACTCCACAAGAATGACACCTCAGGATCATTTACAATTGTAGTTAACAACAATCCAAGCAACGTTATTGTCTATCCAACAGATTTCGATGACATTGCACTGGTTAAACTGCCAATTAATCTTGTCTTCTCAAACACTCTTAAGCCGATCTCTATATTGGAAACTTCTTTGGATGAACATCAAAACAAATTGGCAGTTTTGCCAGGATTTGATTTCACCACAGTTATAACTCCTACTCCTTCACATATCACGCCTGCAACTTATTCAAAAGTAATTGATGTCCTGACATATGCGTTATTGAGAATTGTTCCCAATAACGTATGCCAGAGCGCGTATAAGCCTGATGTTTTTGATGAATTTCTTAATGTGTGTGTTCAGGGCTACAACAACAATCGCAATACACCTTGTAAGACAGACTTTGGAAATGGCTTGGTTGTTGATTGGCCAGCAAATCCTAAATTAATTGGTATTTATGCTTCTTCATCTAATGACTGTGATTCCCTTGGTCCTTCGATTTACATAAATGTCCAAAAGTATAAATCTTGGATAGACAGTATTATTATTAATAACTAAACGGTTTTTTTTTGTGTTTATTAAAAATGTAAACAAAAAATTTATTTCATTGATGTAAATAAAATAAATAAGTGCATTCTCAAAATTTGCGTGAATTTTTAATCAAAATTGTTTTAGAATTTCAGATATTAGACTTTGACTTCAAATAAAATAAAATGCATATGACTGTGCTGCATTAACTTGCTCTTATGTGCGATCACACTGCAGTGGTTTTAGAGTCTGAATAATTTAGATTTATTACTCTGATTTTAAAATAAATAAATTAGGTATGGGAGCCTATATCTAATGCCACCATCTGCAAAACAAATGATTAGTTTAAAGTAGAATTTACGTGAGTTCAAAAAAATTAATAATGCAGCACCATGTTGTACATAATTATGCATCGATATGAAACTTACAGTTTAAACCGAAAAAAAAGTCGATATAATAAGGCATAAATTCAAACGTAATGTACACAAGATTTCTTTAAGAAATCTTTATTTTTGAAAAACAAATTTTGAAAATCGTTTTTCGAAATTTGTTTTTGTTTTTCAAAAATTAAGATTTCTTAAAGAAATCTTGTGTACATTGCGTTTAGTGTCAAAACAATTTCAGAAGTTTTTGAATCAAAAAATAATTTTGTATTTATAAAATTTTATAAGCATTTTTAAGAGCAAAAATTGGGACGCTATTTTTTAACATTTATTAATGCAAAGTTATCCAATTAATTTTGAAAAAAATCAGTAACCAATTTTCGAAATATCGAATTTTGAAAAAATAATTTTGGAATTTTTGTTTTAAATTCTAAATTTGTTTTGTTGAAAATTTTGATATACAATATTATTTTACCTAACTAGAAGCTCGTGTGTAATTTCATTAAAATCAGTTCAACAAATAATGAGATAATCGAAAACCAAAAAAATGGTTATATGAGAGATATCATTTTTAATCGATAAATACATTTTTTTCAAAAATATTGTAGATGGTATTGATATAAGCTAACATAAAAAATTTAATCAGAAACGTAGAAGTCCTTTTTGAGAAAAATGAGATTTTCTTTAGTGGTTTTTAAACACTTGTATAGGAAGTACAATTATTTTTGGTTATAAGAATAATTTTCACTTAAAATCAGCTAGATAATGTTAAAAAACTGGGGTGCCAAATTTCATTGAAATCCACTGAGCCGTTTTCGAATAAATTAGTTCTCAAAACAAAATTATGAAACTTTTTTTGAAAATTAAAAAAAAAATTTTGAAAATTCATTTTGAAACATTTTCCATAAAAAAAAATCAAAAATGGGTCTATGGTAGGTACCATTCATAATCTTTCTGAATATTTTTTTGGAGAAAATAGTAGCTTTTCTATAAAAATTCTTAGAATTTTTTTCCAAAAAATTTGTGGGAACGTTTTCGAGAAAAATAAAATTTTATAAAAGAAAATAAAAAAAACGGAAATAAAAAAGTGACATTTTTTTTTTTTTTTTTTTAATACTATGAAAAGCTGTATAGCTGCATTGTACCGTGGGACTCAGTTGTATATCCAAAGACGGTATGAAATCAATAAAATCTGAACCATTCAACAGATTTTTTGAAACTTTTTAATACAAAACAAAACGGCAGAAAAATCAAATCAAAATTAATTTCCACCTACTGGCACGCCTACTTTAACAAAAAAGTAATATTATGTATTTCCAATAAATTGCCAATCATTTAAGTTGTGTTTTTATAAAATTAGATATGTAAATAATTTTATTTTTAACCACGTTTATTTTTTTTTTTTTTTGGTTTTTCGAAAATATACCTATATATATTTTTTCGTATTGAATTGATGTTCTATAACGTTTGAACGATCCAAGCGATTTTTATGAAATTTTCAGACATGATAAAGGAAAGTATAAAAATTATGATCGCAAACAATTTTCACCAATTACTAAACTAAATAAAAAAAATTATTTTAATACCAATGTTGAAAATAAGTAGGGTAGAGTATTCTAAAAAAAAACAATTTTCACCAAAAAATAATACATTTTAAAAAGAATTATTATAGTAGGATTAGTATTTGACTAAAATTTAAGGATCCCCCACACCATCGCGAATCTTTCGCGGCGAAAACGAAAGCAATGATAACAACACGTGGTTGTCAATGAAATTAACAACACGTTGTTTGTTCAGGAAAAAACAATTCGACTGTTAACAGTCAAATATTTCTTCTTCAAAAGTCCCATAGCAAGGCAATAAAAATAGCTACAATTTATCTTCTTTGAAGACTTGTAGCAACTATATAATTCGCAGTTGCTCTATGTAGCTCGGATTATATGGAATCTCGATTTTTTCGGGAAAATATGCGTCAAGACAAGATGTAATGGTCATCTTCTGATGAGCCCAACCATTACATCAGGGCGAAACGCATATAAATCATATTTATTAAAATAAACGGTGCTCAGGAAAAAACAATTCGACTGTTAACAGTCAAATATTTCTTGTTATTATTGTTTTCGTTGTGGCCACGACAGATTCGCGTTAGCGTTGGTTAGGTCTTAAAAATTTAATAAGAAATTTTTGTATTCGCAACCACTTGAGATGCTCGATAGAGTGCTATCAAAAAGCTTCTTAAGGGTAGCTACGATTGAAATTAAGTACAAAATGTTTTTCATTTTAATTTTTTACCATGCGATACCTTGATGGAAAGGTTGCAACTCTCCCACAACGACAATGCGATGTTTGTAGTTCAGGCGCATTTACAGTTACAGTTTTCGCGGTTGCGGCAACAAATACATAACTCCTTTACGGACCTAAAACGGATTTCAAACAAAATGGTATTGCGATACCTTGATGGAAAGGTTGAATTCTCTAAATCCTCACTGTGCTACTTTTAGGAAGCTCAGAAGCAACCATTTACGAGTCTCAATTGCAGAAATATTGCATTCCAAACTAATTTTTTTGAACAAATTAAGTTGAATTGGCAGAAATAAGGTCCCTAATATGACTTGGGCTGGAAATATTTCGAGAACCAGACCTTCGTAAAAAAAATTTTTTCAGTTTCAGAAAGGTCTTAGAAACATATAAGCAATTTTGAATTTTTCACTTAAGAGTCTCGATTACTGAAATTTCGCCGCATCCAGCCAAGTTTTTTGGGTTAAATTTATTTCCAAAATTAATCTGAAATATCTGTGTCTCAGGTGGTTTTTTGCGTTCCTTATAAACTGCCTGAAAAAATCTTACCAAAACTGAAATAGAAATATTCTAGTAAATGATAATTATATGTTAAGCCCTGAAGTAAAAACAACAAGAGGTATGGTCACTTAAAGATAAATAAAAAGTGACCATGCAAGCTAACGCAGCTAAATCAATATACATAAATGTACGTTTCTAGCAGTAGGTATATAACTTTGTTGGGGCGTAACGTGCCGTCACAGTTAAAAAGTTAAAAAAAACCTCAAAACTCAAATTTGTTTTATTTTTTTCAGTACCAATGTTACTTTTATATTCAGTATTCAAATAGTTAAAAAAAAACATAACGGAACTCTAAACATTTACTAATTTTTTCATAAAAAAATTCCATACAAACCGGAAAAAAATTAATTAAATAATTGCAGTCGCCCTTATTATTAGTGCACTAAAACCCAAATGTTAAGAGTTTAAGATGGTGATCACTTAAATGATACAAATCTAACGGTATTGTCTAAAGTTTTCACCTTTTTAAGGATTAATAATAAATTTTTTTCTTTTTTCGGGACAAAATATTACGATAATTTTTTTAAATTATGGCCTGAATTATGAAACCTGAAACCACTGTGCATTGTGGTCGCGTGCAAAATAGCACGTATGACAAGCCTTTTTCACAGCTGCTTCAGCTGCAGCTCCAGATCCTCCAATTGCAGCACTCTATTATGTACAGGCACTTAAAGATACTGCAAGCTTTATGGAAGCTTTATTGATCTTTAATTGAAAGGAATTTTTTACAAAAATGTTCACTTCTTGATAATGAAAAACGAGAAACTAATATTTTTTCAAAGAACATACAATACATTCGTATATTGATGATGGTGAAGTAAAATTGACTGTCATTTTTTTCTCATACGTCATATTTTGACAGGTCAACCATAAGAACTTTTGCCAAACAGTGCTGCCAACTTTAAATAATAATATTTTACAAATTTCTTAGAAAAACTGCAGTGTTTAAATAATTTGGTAAATTTTAATTTCAACTAAAGCAATTTCCAATTTAATTCTTGGCTTCACAAAAAGACCTTAACACTTGCTTTAAGTTTTTGCTATTACGCAAGTATCTCTTCAATATAAACAAACTCAAAATAATTAATAATTAATTGTTTAAACTTTAAACTATTAAAAAGTCAAGTTAATCGATAAAAACTACTGGGGAAGTAGCTACTCGAATTCGAAAAGAGTAATTTGAGCTAAATTACAATTCAAGACAACTAGATACTTCTTTAAAAATATCGTAATTAGTATCTATTATATTAATGTTTATTAAATAGAAAAAAGTACCAAAATGGTACTCAAAAGATTAAAATAGGTAATGGAAGTAAACATCCTTATTTAGCAAATTATATATTCCATTATAAAAACATTTTTGTTTTTATTTGTCTATTTATTTGTGGTGCATCTTGATTATTGAATTTTATTTATTTTAACAATTTATTTATTTTAATAAATATATATTATGTACTTAACAATAAAATAATATGAATTAGTCACTTGAATTTCTCTGAATCGCGTAGATAAAAAAAATTTATTGCCATGTGATAAGAAATTTTATCACTGCAACTTTCATTTAGCGATAAACCTTCAAAAAAAGTTATAGGTGGAATAAATATCATGTCAGACTTCTAACCAAGTCATATCATATTCGAAAGTTTGCCCGTTAAAGTAATATAATAAAATGGCAATTATTTTAGGCTTTTTGTTCGTTTTGTTTGCGATTCTAAGAATCGCTACAGTTACTTCTGCAACTGCCATTCAGCCGAGGATGAGCCAAGGTGCTGTGGTAGATACTTTGAGACGATTCCCACATCACGTAACCATTGAACCGATTTACGGCTGGTACAGCAGAGGACTGCATCTTTGCGGAGGATCAATTTTAAATCAAAACTGGATCTTGACATCTGCACGTTGTGTACAGGACAGTGTGAGATTGAATTTACACATGCAGAGACTCCACAAGAATGACACCTCAGGATCATTTACAATTGTAGTTAACAACAATCCAAGCAACGTTATTGTCTATCCAACAGATTTCGATGACATTGCACTGGTTAAACTGCCAGTTAATCTTGTCTTCTCAAACACTCTTAAGCCGATCTCTATATTGGAAACTTCTTTGGATGAACATAAAAACAAATTGGCAGTTTTGCCAGGATTTGATTTCTCAACCGTTTTTTCAACTCCTCCTCCATATCATACACCCCCACCTTATTCAAAACTAAAAGATGTCCTGACATATGCCTTATTGACAATTGTTCCAAATAATGTATGTCAGAGTGCATATAAGTCTGATGTGTTTGATGAATTTCTTAATGTGTGTGCTAAAGGCTATGGCTATAATAACAATGTACCTTGTTTGACAGACTTTGGAAATGGCTTGGTTGTTGATTGGCCAGCAAATACTAAATTGATTGGTATTTATGCCAAGTCATCTAATGATTGTCAGTCTGGTAGTCCTTCGATTTACATAAATGTCCAAAAGTATAAATCTTGGATAGACAGTGTTATTATTAATAACTAAAACGTTTTTTTTTTTTTTTTGGGATTTTTAAAATTGTGTGAAATTTTAATTGAAATTTATTGAAAATTTTCAAACATTATATTTTTACTTTGAATTAAAAAAATTACGACCTCAGTGAAAGACTTTATTTTGGATTCAAGAATTTCTTAAACATTAGGTTTCCTAAATTTCTTTTTTTGTGTAGTGTTTTCGTTCTTATTAAAAAAGTGTTTGCTGTTTCTTCATTTTACATAAATTTATAAAATTTTATTTTATGATTTGTTGATTTGTTTGTTTTAATTGAATAGTTTATAAATTATAAACATGTTTTTGCAGAACGACAACATGGTAGGTACACAATGAACCAATTAAAAGTGGTACACAGTGAACCACTGAATGAAGCTCCAGATATCAGATGTTTCATTCAATGTCGATTTTGAAAATATGGATGTTCGCTTTAAGCTTACAGCAAAAATTATAAGCACCTGAATTGGAAAAACTATCAATTTTTTGGAAGAAAGTCAAACAAAAATTATAATAATTTATAAAATTCTACATACACTATTTAGCACTTTTTATCGTAAAAGTTCAAGAAATAAAAAAAAGGAAGCGCATCGAAATCCCGGCTTTTAA
Organism: Epistrophe grossulariae; assembly: GCA_929447395.1. Classification (NCBI taxonomy): domain Eukaryota; kingdom Metazoa; phylum Arthropoda; class Insecta; order Diptera; family Syrphidae; genus Epistrophe; species Epistrophe grossulariae. The sequence goes on along the minus strand of OV839569.1, from coordinate 33,211,696 downwards.
TTCACAATTTTCAAATATCCCGAAAAAAAGTTTAAAAATCCAGTCTACTAAAATACTGTTTATTTAAACCATGTCTTCTAAAATCCTGTTTTCTTTTTTCAAAATCCCGATGTATTATAACCCCGCTTTTTAAAATCCCGTGAAATTCCGTCAAACCCGTTTTATTATCAAGACTCTCTTTAAAAAATTTAAGGTTTCCCGCAGTTTTGGCACCGGGGGCAAGAGTTTTCTTCAACGATTTCGACCAGGTATTTCCTGAGATAGCACCTCTTCCTCGCATTTTTGGTTAAGGTTCCCCAAACGGGTTCCGAAAAATTCTGTTCCTTAGAGCGCTTCTTTTAGATTCTCTGCCTCATTGGACAAAGTTCCGCCAGAAATTCTAGATTTCCCGATTGGTAATGTGCTGGAGCCAAGGGTTTTCTATAAGAATTACCACCAGGTATTTCCGAAAGCTCATCTTCAAGATCTCTTAATAGGCAAGGTTACCCAAATAGATAGGGCTGGTCACCAAACCAGTCTTGTTTATTCAAAAAAATTCAATATCGTCTCGAAATCGATTTCTTCATCGAATAAAGAAAAAATCGCTTTCATCATGGTTTCCCCAAACGCGAATGATACCATATTATCTCCAAAGTATCCGAGACAGCTCGTGAAGAACCAGTGCTTATTTGCAACTTTCAACTTACATTTGTACTTGTTGTTAGTCGAAATATCGGCAGGAATCAAGGGGACCTACAATTTTCTAGCAGATCCGAAAGGTTAAGATGAGAGGAACCTTTTGCATGACAAGCGAGATATAATCTTTGAGGATTTATCACTTCCTCGCAAGAAATTTCAGTACAACTTCTAAAAAATGAAATAAGCTGGAATTCCATCTCCACACTTCCAGTGTGATTTTCTTTAAAATATAATCTGTTTAATAATTAATGTGCCTATATTAAAATTTATTTTATATTTTTTTATTTTCGATTCAAAAGGTTGTATAAGGTTTATAAAAAATTAAACCTTCATTTTTACCATCAAGTCCTAAAAACAAAAATATTATGATATATATGTACGTGACATTCTGATGACCAATTCAAATTGAGTCTGTCTCCTCAAACCCCAAATCAAAAAAAAAAGGACTCTAGCAATGGGCGTCACATTATATAATATGCATATCATCATTGCATATAAAAATACAAAAATGTGTCTCGAGAAGTTAAATATGTATGCTGAACAGCTCTAAATGTTCATATAATGTCCTGCTGCCGTCCAGACTGTCCTCTATTGCTATATACTACATATAAACATTTGAAGCTGAAGTTGTACACAAAGAACCATAAAGCATATATTCCAACAAATAGATACATATGTGAATATATATTCATATAAATAAGTGTACACTTAAAAGTCATAAAAGCAAATATTTGCATTGTGCAAATAAATGGAGAAGGATCGACAGAAAAATGTTTAAAAAAAAAAATCTAAAATGTCCAGATGAGTGAAAAATGCATATACTTATGTCCTTTCATATTTTGTTGTGCAAATGCAATATGTATATGTAAAAATAGATAAAAAAATACGTCATTGGCATTGGGTGAGGACGGACACATATATGTACATTCGCATTATAATAAAACGTTTTTATACAGAAAAAAAACAAAAACATATTTTATTTTGTTTGCATATTTTATTTGACAAAAAGCTTTAAAGCATGAAAACGTCAAGCATATATTTTATTGCCAGCAAGCTAGAATTCAAGGTTTGTATAATGATTTATTTTTGACCATATGTAATATAAGTAAAGTGTGGATTGTGGAATATAAAACTGATTTTGTTTTATTTATCTACCTAATTTTTATATGAATTTTTCGGAATTTCTAGATATATCTTATTTTTTTGTATTTAATGGAGGTTGAAGGCGAATAGCCCACCCTTACGATAAGGACATCATATGTTATTCAATAACTGATCACAAATTTATAGACTTTAAGGCCGCACAGTCACATATAGCTAGGGTAGAACTAGCCTTACAAATATTTTTTTTTTATTAAAAAAAAATCAAAATCAATTTTTAGTATTTTTCCTTTTTTTTAAATTTCCAGTAAGCAATGTTTATAATTACTTAGCAATTAACCATATATATTCAATACGCTCTAGTTTGGAACCACAAGAGCATCAGTAGGGATTTAATTAATACAAGCTTCACGGAAGCACTGGAAATAGATGTCTTTCGTCTATATGAAAGGTGTTTTTAAAACATTAATTTGCACGGATTTGAAAATCAGGAATGAATCTATCTCATCTGGTGTGTTGTGTTGAGTTTGGTAGAGTAGTGATGGTATGGTATGTTGTATTGCCGAATGTGCACAAAAATCAGAGTTTTGTCTTATTAACTTTAATTGTTTGTTTTCTCTGATCTCTTTTCCCGAGCATTGTCTTCTCTTTACCACAGATGTGTCTCCGGCGACCGACATAACGTGGTATGACGCATTCAGAGCAAAATTGGTTCACACACCACATCACAACACATCACACGAGACAAATATGGCTCTATTCATATGAAATACATACCACACGAGTTAAGTGTGGTTCCAGCTTAAACTAAACCGGAAAAGACAAACTTCAAATTACTATAAGTGTTGAATTCTTTTCAACTAAAGAATCCAATTTTTTTCTGTGGTTGAAAGGAATAATAGGCTGGGTACGACCCACACTGGTGTTTTCATTGTCGAGATGTTAACGAAAAAAATCTTTCAAACATTTTAATTAGATTATAGTTTTTTTTGCTTTAAACAAAAAAACTGTGAATTTATTTATTTTTAAACCCCATCAATTCCTAGTTACAGCATTGTTCGTTTTCGAGATATTTGAGTCGAAACCCATTTTTGAACAGTTATTAGTTGTTTTGTTATGCAATTTTGTTGCTTTAAAAAAAACTGCAATTGAATGTTTCTTCAAACTTTATTTGTTATTGACTGCGTCATTATTTGTAGAATAAAATTAAGACGAAGTCATTGGCAATTTTTGTTCTCGAGATATTCGATTTAACAACTTTTTCTATAGTCAGCAAACGGCAGATTAAAATTTTTTAAAAAATCCTTTCTGCATGACGTTATTATCTGTAAAATAAAATTTATTTGAATTCAATATCTCTACCCTATTCGTTCTTGATGTACGGTGAACGATAGAACACATACAGACATCTCCCTTTAAACGATTGATTTGGATGCTTGGAACCTCGATTCGTCGAGATGCATATGTCAAAATTTTCGATTCGACAAATCGGACCAATAACAATAACTTCAAATGAGAAATTAATAAATGAATTTTTTTTTGTCAAAAAAAAATATTCAATTTTGAAATTATGGGGAAGTCATTTATTTATTTGGTGTGTTCAGAAAAAAGAGATCTCAGAGAATTTTCTCACTCAAAAAGTGAGCAAGCGAATCCAATATTTTTTTCCTCAGAGTTTTGACAGCAAAGCTGAGAAATTTTGCTGAGGAATCCTGTTCAGGTAACTGAGATTGCTGAGATCTCCGAGATCTCTTTTTCCTGAACATGCCTATTTATTATTAATAATTGAAAATCAACGCATAAATATTTAATATAAAATTCGCCGAAAATTCGTTGCAACCAAAAATACAATTTGTTTTCTTAAAACACAGCGACATTCTATTTGACATTTTAGAAATATCAAATCTTGCTAGTGTCTGTGCAAATCGGTGTTAAATTTTTTTTAATCTTGCTATAGCAAGATTTGTTTTGACGAAAAAAATTCGATTCTTTTAGAAAAAAATTCGATTCTTTTAGAAAAAAATTCGTTTCTTTGATTGAAAGGAATTCTAAATTAATTTTTTGACACTTTCAATGTTGTCAACCTGCTAAATATATTAACATAGATTTCTTTTCTATGCATATGGAATATAAACACCACAAGAGATAAGTGTAGTTCCAGCTTAAAGTAAACAGAAAAAGACAAACTTCAAATTAATAGGTTTATTCGATGTGCGCACTGTGGGGAGTGTCAGCTCATTTCATAGAACTGTCAAAAAAGCTTTATTTAAAGCCCTTCCACACTATCCCACTAAGTATTAACATATGCCAAAAAAGTGGGAAACAAATCATGTATAACAAATCATCTTACACAGCATGATATTATTTTGATTTCTGAAAAACGAATTACGAGGTTCTGCACTTTAACCTACGATATATGTATTTATACTGGACTATGACTGACAAAATTTCTGTTCCCGTATACTTCCCTTAACTGCGAATTTCTACGAATTTTAATCAAAAGTCTGTCAAAGTTCATACAAAAAATAAATAAAATGTGTAGAAATTTGCAGTTTTGCACAAAAAAAAAAACACGGAGGTTCAAACTAAAGGAACGTATACCTAAATTATCAAAATTGTTTTCACAATTTGTTTACGCAAGTTTATTCTTTCTTTAATTGTGTCATAATTTTGAAAGCTGAAACTATTTTCGGCACAATAGCTGCATTTTACTATATACATATTTATATTTGTATATTTGCTTTATATAAAAACAATATGTAATCCTGCTTTTTATCTGGTTCTAGTTCATGATCCAAGTTCAAACTGTAATGCCAAGAAAAAAGCCAACAAACATGAAAAATATACAAACACATGGAAAAAATTAAAAAACAAGATGGTATATATACCACTGGCTGTCACTGTGATCCTGTTTGTTTTATTATGAGGATCTGATCCAGATCAGATCATGTGGATATTAAAATGCAGCTAACATTTTCATGATGCCCGTATACCTGTAGGGTTGAAGACAGGAACACCCTCTACTCTGTATATACCCTAAATCAACAACACTATATAACTTCATTTGCATTATTCAAATTCCTTTATAATTTGCTTTTCATATCATTCTTAAAACTGTTACTTTTTGGTTAAATCATTTTGGATAAATCTTAAATCTTTCTTTTTGATATCCAGCTGTCAAGCAGTAAAGCCGTAACTTAAAGCAGTAAAACTTAAACTAACTTAAACTGACTTGAATTAATTTTTGTATCAACTTTTTTTATACTAACTAAATGAACTTTTAATAAATATTAAATTGTAATGAATTTATAATTGATTACTCTTTTAATTTTCCTACATACCTAATTGTAAATCAGTGCAACGACAGTTGCACTTTTCACTTTTTTTTAATAATGAAAATAATGGCCCGTTTAAGAAAATACAAATATTAAGGCACCACAAACCAACGCGAAACATTCGGAACGACGACGAAAACGTTAGGGTGGCAACACTCATGGAACTGTGGCAGAGAAAAACTTAAAGATCAGCTACTTTTTGCATTGCGTTGCATATTATGGGTAGCTTCTTATAAAAACTTTTTTATTTAATAAACCTGTCAATTATATACGTCGACGCAACGCATGTGGCGAATTCTATGAAGGTGTTCACATTGGACTTTATCATCTGACTTTTTTTGACGTCTCTGTATACTTGTCTCACTCCCAAGTCCCACTTCATGGCGATGTGGAGGCAGTCCAATGTGGTGTTCACATTTTTAATACTTAATTTAATTCTAAAGATAATTATTTCAACGAGAGTTTTAAATAATCCTAAATATCTATTTATATAGGGACAAATCGTCGTCGTTCTATGAAAACTCCCTAAGTCCATTTTGTTTTTTTATGGAAACATTTGTATTAGTTATGGATCTTTTACTGGCAACAACTCGAATATTTTTGTGTTTGAGTAATTTTGAATTAAGAAGTAAAACAACATTAAAGTCGAGACTTACATAATCTTAACTCTTGATATTTGATTAACTACGGGGAATTTAAGAAGCGGTATCGCAGTTTTGAAAAATTGGACTTAGGCTAAACTCATACTGGAGCTGCGAGCAGAGCGGAGATGCGAGAAGTGAGCAGAGCGACGAAAACAAACAAACGTGTTCTTATGCGAGCTCTCATACTGAGGCCTCTAGCAACGAGGTATCAGTTCTCATAAGAAAGCATGAGTTTGTTTTTAACGCTCTACTCACCTCTCGCATCGCCGCTCTGCTCGCAGCTCCAGTATGAGTTTAGCCTTAGGGAGTTTTCATAGAACGACGACGAAATGATCCAAATTTACATGGATCCCTTGCAACTCTTTTTACCAGGGTTGGCCGATGAACAAACTGCACCCTTTATTTACAACAAATTGTTACGTCAACAACATACATAGTAAATGTAGAAAAATAATTGAATTTCAATAAAAAAAAACTGAATATTTCAACTCAAAATTCAAACTAAGCTGACAGATCATATGACATTTCAAACTGTGTTTATTCTTATTTCAGATTTTGCTTAAGCGGTTGAACCGATTTTTTTTTAATGTATTTCCTAAGAAGTGAAATTCCAGTTTTTATTTTAGCTCATTTTAAACGAGAAAAATGCCATTTGGTTTTGGTTTTTTTTTTTTATTTCCTTGAAAACGGATCGAAACGCATTTCAGGTAGGTATATGATAAAAAAAACTGGATAACGGAAACAGGGATTTGACGCTTTTTTCTGAGAAAATTGCCTATTTTCGAGTTAACTTTTTAATATTTAGACTGACTTTCTTAAAAATTTTCAATCTGATGTTTCTCAACAGTTCAAACAATATTGCATTTAAAAATTTTGAAAGTAATTTTTTTTGAAAGAAAAAAATTAAACAAACAAAACAAATCATTTTTTAGTACTTTTAACTAATGTGTCTATATGACTTTACAATTTTCCCCGTTTAATTCTAACTGCAGTTATTAGGTAGTATACCTACCTAGTATACCTACCTACATATGTATGTATAATAATATCTGTATATATTTTTAGATTTTTTTATTCTGCTTTCAAATTAAATCCCTTAATTTTATAATTACTTGATGAAAGGACTTAATTCTAAAATCAAATTAACAAGACTACTAAAGCGTGAAATAATCAGTAAATTTTCATGTGATGGTGGTGGTGATTGAAAAGAAAAGAAAGTAACCATAATTATTTCCTTAACGTCTGCATCTACTATATACTCTATATAGTCTACAGCTATACGTATGCACTCCTGTATCCTATAGTGCTCGTGATTATAATCGTTGACGTTGATGTTGGCATTGGCGTCATCATCCTCATCATCATCATCGTCCTTCATCCTAGTGGCCAAGAGTATTATAGCTAGGTATAATACATATTTCTGCAAATTGAGACGATAAATGAAAAGCAAACTCATTTCTGAAGTGCAATTTTGAATATGTACTTTATATAAAAATATATATACATAAATACAAATATACACAATATGTATAGTATAATGTGGGTTCATTTATATTTATGTGAAAGACTTACATCCATAAACATACATACATGTGTACCTACAATATTTTAATTTCTGTCGTATAATTTTTTTCTCGTTGAAGTTTGCTTGCAATATATGCAACTTCAATATTGCACCCTTATAATATTATATTGCATCAGTTTATATTAATTCAATGCAACATTGCCAACATAGTGCAAAGTGCAAGGTACCCTCTTTGTCCTTATAGGATTTTTTTTTGTTGTTGTTTGGCATATTGTTTAAAGTCGTCTCATTACGGACGGATTTTTTTTATTTTATTTGTTTGTTACACGAGAGGTGTTTTTTTTTAATTACATTCTGAAATGTCCTGAAGGCTGTTGTTGGTTATACATAACAATTATTATAATTAAATTAACTTCCATGTAACATCATTATTAATTTATGACTTCTGTTTTATTGGTTTTTCTTTTTCTTTTTTTTTTGCAGTAATTGGAAGCATTAATGCTGAAACATCCAGATTTGTGACGCTCCCACAGAGTCAGACAGTAATTGAAGGCGATTCAATTGTATTTACGTGTCATGCAACTCCTGTTGGAGGAATGTATTATTCATGGACACATAATGGTAAGTGATATTATGAATTTTATTTTAAAAATAAATCTTTTGAGGGTTGGGAGTAAAATATACTCCCTTAAATTAACATACGGTTTTATATAGAAATAACAAAAAGAAATGAATAAATGAAACTTTTGTTTTAAGTTTCTTGGACATTTTAAGAGTGGCTTTACTTTATACTTTGAATGGACCTTTCAGTAAGACGTTTAAAGAACAATTTTCCAATTGTGTATGTGATTCGAATAATCAAATTGAATGAATTTAATCTATTACGTTTTCATATGGATGCTTTTTCATTAAAAAGTGTCACTTTTAATTTTTGAAATTCGACGAAGAATATTTTACTACGTTTTCCGGTGGATACTCATTAAAATTGACAGTAAATAGTTCTTAAATATTAGTTGTGTTTTTTTACTTTGAAACTCCGAGATTTTCTGTCTAAAACTGCGTATTTTATTTTTTATTTTTTATGTGAACTTTGAAAGTCTTATGATTAAAATTTGTAGAAATTCGCAGTTTTAAAAAGGACGGGAACAGACATTATATAGTTTCTTAAAATTGTTCAGTTCATAAAATGTACTGCAGAAGTTGAGGAAAGTGAGATCTCAGAAATATCGCTCCGTCAAAAAGTGAGCAAGTGAATCTAAAATTTTGTTTCTATGACAGCAAAACATGATAAATTTTTTTGAGAAATCCTGTTAATGTAACTGAGATTTCTAAGGTCTCTGAGATCTTATTTTTCTCAACTTGCCTTAATCCCTTCTTATTTATACGACTGACAAAATATCATTTCTTCCAATATTTTATCCATTTATTACTTTTATGACAAGCAATGAATTTATCAAAATGGCAGACAAAATGGCGGTTTGTCTGTCATGTAAATCAAATCCAACCTATATAAGTTCGGTAGTATAGTTTAACATTAGGTTCTGTCAAAAATTTAATTGGTATAAAATTTAACGTAGGTACTTTTGAGTCAAATGAAACACGACCATTAAAATAAAAGAGATCCATATGTGCTGTGTGTGCCATATATTGACTGCGGTTAATGTACCCACATGAAGACAATAATAATTCTTGCCTGATGCGCACTCTTATTCCCATTTTTATTCTTTTTGCTCTGTCATTATTGTCCTCAATCTTTTCCATTCATGATTTTTTTTTATATTCCTGATGATGTGTGCTTGTTATACCGCTATACCTGGCTATATAGGTACCTAACTCCTGCTGTTTTGAATGTATGTACATACATACATATTTATATTGTTTAACTTCATCTTCGTTTTGCGCGTGATAATGATAACACTTGAGGTGAAGTATTCACACAATCCATGCATATATGTGTAGAGGTAGGACCTTATGCTTCACTTTAGGGGTGCGAACAAGTCGACACTCCAAAACTCAACAACAAGACTCGTACATAGTCGTATTCTTATAAAACATCTATATTTTATACATACATATATATATATTCTTGATTTGTGTACATTTCATTTCTCTTTCTTTTGTATTGCAATTTTGCAAAAACTTGAAGCACGACAAATAAAAAATCCAGATAATGTATATGAATATTAATAAATTTGCAACAAAAAACACATTGCCGGATTTGGAGACCTTGATGCCTAAGCAATGTAAAAGCTATGGCGCAAAAGTCATCACCCTACTGGAAGATGCAATAATTTTCGCAAATGGTGGCAGACGTTGCAATTATTGAAAGTACATTTAATAGTATACGTACTTAAAACGTCAAAACAAAGTTCTTACCAAATTTTAGTTTTTACGGAATTTAGTCTTAGTTTAAATTAATTGGGTTACTTTCAGAGTATAGTTAAAAAAAAAAAAATAACCCTTTCCAACTCCTCCCCCCCGCCCCCTACTAACAATTTAAGTCCTGTTTAAAATTTAAAGTATGTACTTTTAATGCAATGCTTAAGAGGCTTTTCGGCACGAGTACGATAACTCAGGCGCCAAAAATTGGTAACTGTTTTTTGTAGAGGGGTCAAAAACAAGCATTTCTTCTCACCCCGTTTAACAAACGAAACAAAAATCTCATAAAAAGTAGTTTCAATTTTCTCAATAACTAGAAGACGTAAAATCATTCGGTTTTTTGTGTTCGATTCAGAATTGATATAAGCATTATTGACCACAAAAAGCCAATTCAGCACTTCCTTTCACAATTTAAAAAAAATTAGTTTAAACTTTTTTTTCATTTTTTTATAAAAATTTTGAGTTTACATGTGAATTTCTCAAAAACTATTAAAATAAATAATTTAATTTAAATTTCTGACTTTCAAAACCGGTATAGAAGTTTACTGTAAGTGTTGCCGTTGTTTTTTTATATTTTGAGTTTGCATGTGAATTTTTCAAAAACTATTAAAATAAATAATTTAATTTAAATTTCGGATTGAAAAACAGATTTCTGACTTTCAAAACCGGTATAGAAGTTTACTGTAAGTGTTGCCGTTGTTTTTTTATATTTTTTTTTTTCATTCTAAGTCCTTTTTTTCTAAAACTGCCCCAACCTTCTAAACGAGGTGAGACAGACCCCCTCCTATAGTAAAAAATGCTTGATTTTGACACTAGATATAGACCTCACTGTTTATACGCCGCAATGCTGGGTGCTAGCACTGTATTTATCTAAGCAAGCAAAAAAACAAAAATCTCATAAAAAAGTAGTTTAAGTAATTGTCAATTTTCTCAAGAACTAGAAGACATAAAACCATTTTGTTTTTTTTGTTCGACTCAGAAGTAATATGTACACTGACTTCAAAAAGCCAATTCAGCATTTCATTTCCCAATTTTGAAAAAAATTGGTCTAAATTTGTTTTTTTCATTTTTTTTTATTAAAATTTTGAGTTTGCATGCGAATTTTTCAAAAACTATTGACATAAATATTTTAATTTAAGTTTATAGAACAAATTTCTGGCTTTCAAAATCAGCATAGTACTTTATTGTAAGTGCTGCCGTTGTAGATATTTTAAACAAACATAAAATATTTATTGCATAAATGCAAAATAGTATTGTCAAAAAGTACTAATTAGTATTGCTTATTTCGCCGCCAATCCCGTGGAAAATTTCATAGGCAATCGTTCCGCGGGATATCGTGCTGCGGGATTGTAGCAAAAAAAACTACCTTTTAAATCGGCGGGCAAACGTTACACGGGAAAACGATCGCAGGAAAACGTAGTGATGCCCCTTTATTTGAAGAAAAAACGAAAAGCATATAAAAGAACAATTTATTGTCTTTCAATATGTAGCCTACGGATAGTTGGCACACAGCAGAAAATATTTGAAAAAAACAACCGTTCTATTGCCAGATTTCTGCTGGAATTGCTAGTCTGTCAACAACTTCTTATAAATAAACTTATAGTAATTTAATTGAAACAATTAATATCAATATGAGGTAGTCAAAAATCACAATTCAATAAGATCTCAAAAATATGTACGTAGATATAAATACAGTTTTTTTCAAATCGTTTTTCCCTATGTGTATTTAAATAATTTTGTTCAAATTCAATCAAAAACATGAACCATTAAAATTATAAAAAAATTATTATTAAGATTTCTCCAAGTGAAATAAAAAAACAGGGTAAAATTAGTAGTTCCAGATTCCTATAGCTAATTTAGTAATTTAACTCTGGATCAACAACTGAAGATATATTTTTGAAAAGAAAGTTGATTTCAAAATTTCTCGGAGAAGAAAAATTCAAAATTAATTTTTGAATGTCCTGTCTATTGCGAAACAAATTTTTTGCACTTTTGAATTCATTTCGAAATTGAGACATACAAAATTAATTTTTATATCAATTCGCTGCATCTTGAAATGTGTCGTTCCCTTTCCCGAATGTACCTAAACTTAATTTTGAATTTTATATTTTTGGGATGAAAATTTCCAAAGAAAGAGTAAAGAATTACATGGCAGTGTGGTGAACGTTCATTCAATTTTGGCAACCAAATTATTTTCGATTTAAATTTTTGACAAACATTAAATTTGGAGATGCTGAATTCAGTGGTACTGCTTTTTTGTATTCGAAATGGGGGAAAGTCTTAATTTCGGTCGGAATATTTGGTACAAAGTTTCATAATTAAAACAAAAAAAAATTGGTAAACTCTGGAATTTAATATAGTTTATGTTTTGAAATGTCTTAAAATTAGCATTTCAAAGTGTACTTTGATATGAAAGTGGTTTCAATGTTTATATACATATGTACCAAACTTAGTAAAAAAATGTTCAAAATATTTTGCAATATTTACAAAACAATTGTTTTTGATATAAATATTTGATATTCTTCTATTAAAAATTATTTATTTAGGCCAACTTTGATTAATTCTGATAGAAATTTTAACAATTTTGATAGTTAAAATTTGGCAACCAAATTTTAAGTCAGCAGCGACTCAAATAAAACTAGGTAACATTAGTTGTCATTATCGAAAAAAAATCTTTAGGAGACATTTTTAACCATATACAAAATAATAAAAATGGCGAAAAATTTAAGACAATTTAGTACGATTTTAAAGCATTTTTAGTATGATGTTAGGTTAAATATAAGATTTTCCAAATTTTAAAAAAGTTTATTAACGTTAAAATTACAAAATGCCCTTTTTTTATTTTAGTATCATACCAACTCCAAATGTCCTTAGTTCTCAGCTCAGAGTTAAATTTTTGACATTAATGAGGATCGTCAAAATATAATCTTGAATAAAATGTAATCGAAGTTTAAGGCTACGCGCAAACCAACGCGATGGCGGTGGCGGTGGCGGTGGCGGTGGCGGTGGCGGTAGCGGTGGCGTTCACGATAAAAATGTGGATGCCTCATATAAAAATCAAAGGAGAGGCACACTTCAATCACGTAGATGTGTGCCTCTCCGTTGATTTATATGTGCGGCATCCACATTTTTATCGTGATCGCCACCGCCATCGCGTTGGTTTGTGGGAACATTAAATCCGCATACGACCTTAAGCATTCATATGAAAGCGATCAACGACCGACGAATAAAAGAACAAATGGGATTTAAAATATTTAATAAGCCTAAACTTTTCACAAAAACTAGACAAAATGATAGGAAACTTATTTAAATTAATGTGAAAATACTTAAAATTGGGTTGTAGTTACTAAAATAAGAGATATTTGAGAAAATGAATTGGTCGTCACGAATTGTAATCTGACTGCTACGAACTGTCAAACTCTATTAACGTTCCACATACCATCCACCCTGCAACGAATGAATTGTTCGCGCTAATAATCTCAAAATCATTCTTCTTATTTTTTACTTGGTGAAATGGTCATGGCACAAACATTAAAAACGTCATTCGTGACGAAGTCATTCGCGGCGGATAAAAAAATGCTATTTGAACGAAATTTCAAAATGGACGAATGTTTCTTCATTCATCGGTCGTTGGTCGCTATCATTTGAATAGTCATTTAATGTTCCATTTATGGTTTGAAAATATCTGAGGATTAATTTTGTAAGCCTTCCCTTTGAGATAACCCCATATAGGATAAAGTCTGGAGCTATAAATTATCCAGAACGAGCTGGCCAATTAATATCTATTTTTATTTTACTCGCTGTGAAATCTTTTTATCCACAAATAGTCATCACATGTCAAACTGTATAAGAGCAGAGTTGCACCATTTTGTTAAAACGACATGTAAACACGGGATAGTGTATCCAATTAAAATAATAAAATAAATTTATATGGTTCGACAGCTTGTATCAGGAATGGAGGCGAACCACAACTTTCTGTAAAATTCAAATGGCGCCGAAAGCACTTTATCATGACAAGAAATTGGAGGACTTGTCAGTTCCTCACAAGTAGCGGTACCTCTGACAAAAAATAAGATTCAGAATAGGTTGAATTCGGACGAAACTATAGAAACGCATATTTGGTTTGTTTATTGACGAAGCCATTGAGACAAAAGACTTTGTCAGAAGTTTAAGTAGGTACAGCATATTTCAGATTTGGTGAATCAGTCATTATTATTATAAATGTATATTTTGTTTCTATAAATCCGCCACTGGACATAAAAATTTATATTTTTGAATAGAAGAATCTTTCATGCGCTTTCTCACTAGCGCTATATATGCTTTATATAGTACCTAAATACTCCTTTTGGATGCTCACTGATGTGGCTCTCTATAACACAATAGAACTTTTATTTTTCCACATTTCAGGTCATGCCATTCAGAACTCTACTCGTGTACATCAAGTTGGCTCCAATCTGCATGTGAATAATGTTGTCAAGGATTTAGATGGCGGAGACTATGCATGCATAGCTACAACTGACTCAAGTGGAGCACGTCAGGCCTCACCGCCAGCTCGTCTTAACATCATATGTAAGTATTAAAATTTATGTACAAACATACATAAATACATTATTATTTGTATGTATATATTTTTTTTATTTACTTTTTTTATATACATATATATTTACATAGATACAAATTTATTTATATAAAAATGTGTTGGAATTTTACATATATGTAAGTATATCTCTTAAGAAAATACGCGGAAGAGCTGAGGAGATGAAAAAAGAGGTGGTTTTTTGTATATGATGCTCGCATTATGCAAATAAGTCAACATTTTTCACAACTGCTGTTAATTTATTTCACACGAGAGAGCAATCTCACAGAAATGAGTTTCTCAAAATCTTCAAGTTTTCTATGTATAAAATAAAGTAATGTTATACCTTCTTATATATGGCTAGCTACATCAGCTGCTGCGGGTTTTAATTTGAACGCATAAACATAACTTTTGGTGAAGTGAAGAAATGAAGGCATTATTCTTTGTTTTTTGTCTAGATATATACGATACGAAAGAATGAAGAATTTGAGTGTGGGAAGTTAAGGAAGTATTTTAATTGGTACATTCTTGGAGGCAAATTCAAATACATAATTGTAAAGTTAAGCTCAGATAAGAAATTTGCCAGTGGTGGCTTGAAATTTAATCAATTTTGAAAAAAAAACTTCTTATTTTATAAATTAGTTTTTATGATTTTATTTGATAAAAACTTAAAGCTGTAAAATTAAATTTAAGTTTTTATTAATTTTATATTACATATAGCTTCTATTTTTAACTAAAAAGGTCAGATTCTTTACTATACCCAAAACTGTCAATTTTGACCAATTCTAGTTCATTTTTATTTTTGTTATATGACATTGACAGAACTTTGAACTAAAATGGGGTGGAAAGTGGCAGTTTTGTGAAGTAAAGAAACAGACATATTGATTGTCAAATAAACGTCATTTGCGTCAAAAATGCAATTATGGAAGATGTTGTAAAACACAAACTTCAAAAATCAACTGTTCGAAAACCCTACACGAAATTTTTATACAAAAACATTATTTTCGATAAAGCTGTTTGACAAAGTCATATCGTCGCTGTAGATCGAATACCTTGTAACCCAGAAAAGTTAATTTTTCAGGAGAAACAAAAAACTTGATATAAAAGTATTGAGGACCAATAACGGATGTATTGCTATTTATGCGTTTAGCTTTGAAACTATCGTTCTTAGGATAAGAAGGTAATTTTCATTAGATCCGGAAAGTTGTTTACAATAAAAGTCCATCATTATACCTAAAAAGTGAACTTTTCTGGGTTATGAGGTATTCGATCTACAGCGACGATATGTATCTACACCTATTGGATAACAAATATGCAGTAAAAAATCAAGTTGACGACATAAATATTGAAAAGTCAGGGGAGTGTTCGTAAACGTCAAATGCGTTTGCAAGAAAATTGACAGACGGTTGCATATTTGACGATATCAACTGGTGCGTTCAGAAAAATCAGATCTCAGAGATTTTTTTCACTCAAAAAGTGAGCAAGCCAATTCAATATATTTTTCCTCATTTTATTTAGACAGCAAAGCAAAGCTGAGAAATTTTGAAATTTTTCATGAAACTGAGATTGCTGAGATCATAAAGATTTCAATTTCGTGGACATACTTAAAATCTGCGTTAAAGCATGACGATCATTTGACGGTGTTCAAATTGAACTGCCTCCGCCGACTTTTTTTGATGTCTCTGTAATTTGTCTCACCCCCACTTCAGGACGAAAAAGAGATGCCTTTCTTGGCCACCTCTTTCTCGCCACGAAGTGAGAATGAGGTATACAGAGACGTCAAAAAAAAATCAGAGGAGAAAGTCCAATTTGAACACCGTCTTTGACAATCAAATTGAATTTGATTTGACGTTTTCGAAAACGAACTACATACGTTGACATAATTTACTAAAATCACTAATTTTCTTTTCTTTTACTTAATCCCAAACATTTGACTCTTTAATGCAATTTGTGCTTAAACAATAAAATTCCAAGATAGTGTGCGCAAAAAACAGAAAATAAATCGTTATGTTCGTTAATTTTTTTTAAATAAATCACGAACCTTTCTTTATTTTATTTTCCTTGAAATAAAACTCATTAAATAAAGCTTATTCCCTCTGGTGCGCTTAAAAGGTGTTAAAAACTTCATCTCTATCTTAATATTATCATTAATTCTTAATTATTTATATTCCTAGGTATCTTTATTATATGTACATACCTATATATTTATTTTTAAAATGAAAGACAAAAACTTTATCTGTATATACAAAATCCAATTAAAAAATATATAAAGGTATGTAGGTACTAGGTAGGTAGGTACCCCATTAACCGAATAGATTTATCTTCTAAAATAAAATTCAACAATCTTTTGCTATAATTTCTTGGTTGAAAGTATATTCCCCTTTGTGACACTTGATGTTAAAAAAGGGTTCGTTGTTATACTGAGAGTTTTTGTTTTGGTTTTTTTTTTTTTTGCAAGGAATGAATTTAATGATGATTGAATAAAATAAATTCGAAGTGACATTTTATATCTTATTGTGGAGCTTTCAACAAAAGTTGCTGCAACTATTGAGAAGAGGGGTGAGGCTTTCTTCTCAAACATAAGTTAAAGTGCATCAGCAGAATTACGAATGGGTTTTACCTCCTTGCTCTGTTGGATGAAGACATTGTAGAGATAATTTTTTTTTAATACAAAATAAAAACACTGGCGAAAAATTTGAGTGGATTTAGTAAGATTTTAAAGCAAATATTTTAAATTAAGCATCGGATTTTATTTTTGAGGTTTTATTTAAATCTCCAAACGCCATTTCTAGGTTGGATCCTTTACTTCGTGCACGCTTACAAACTATATCAAATTTTCAAAAGAGCAGGGAAAAAATTTTCTCCAAAAATTTTAAAACCGTGTGGATTTTTTTTTTAAATCTTAATTATTATGAATTAAACTAAAAACTTTCTCAAAAAAAACTATACTAAAAGCATTTAAATTTAGTATGGACAATTTCTTAGATCAACATCAAGGTATATTTATGACAACGTAAAATCATTTAATTCCATCTTAAAGAAAGTTAATAGTTTAAGAAAAAAGTCAAAAGAAATTTTAGCTAAATTGTTGAATTAGGTCTTTATCATAGATTTTTCTTAAGGGTATCACAATGGATCTTTATTGATCTAAGTGTAACGGTAACAAGATCAACCGTCAGCCCACTAACCTAACCTAAATTGTTCAATAGCCTTTTGTAAAATTTGAGCCATTTTTTTTCGAGAAAAAAAAACTGTCAAAGCGAAATTTGAATGCGTTAAGCATCTCCTATTAAAAAAGTACCTTAAATTTAGATCCGGACTTTTGATTTTGTGAAAATGAGAAAATTTTAGTTTTGTAAATTGCCCGAAAATTATCAGTTTTTAAAAAAAAGTGAGTAAACAAATTGTTGCTTATGACATTTTATACAAAAAAATATTCCAACGTTTTCTTTCGGCAATAGATTTTGAGAAAATCAATATTTAAGTGAAAAATAATGAAAAACAAAAATCAATTATGGACAGGGTGACCAAATACCTGTTTCAAGGTAGGGGTTTTTTGAATTAAAAAAAAGCCGTTATTGGAAACTAAATTCGGAGTGGTCATTACCTGGCCTTTCACCAGTTTCAGTTTGGACCATTGTTTGGACCAAATCGAATAAGGAAAAGAGAAATAAAACAAATGAATAAATAAATTAAAATGCTTTTAAAAAGTAGAACCCGTCATGTCAGCTATATTTAACAACTTTAGCGAAAAATATTGTAAGTACTTCATGGTTTTTTTTTTATCTATAAAAATCATTTGATTCTTTTTTCTAAATTAAAATATAAATTTATTTTGGTTTGTTCAACGTTTCACTTTTTCTGTGGGTAAGAGAAAAGTTAAAAACTTAGAAAGTTTAAGCTAAGTATACAGACGATTGTCATTTCTTAAAATATTGTCAGATCAGTGCTCAGGCAAAAGCTGCCAATGAGCTGACATTAGCCAAAATTGTGTTAATAGACGGTTGGCAGATTTTGTCCTAAAATCTTACAATTTCATTGTCAGATGGTTAGCTGGCAATTCTCATGACAGTGACATTTTTGAAAATATTGTCAGGATGAAAATTGTCAGTTGGTTGGCAGATATATTTTGCTATTTCGCTTACGAAAAATTGGTCGATGATCCGTTGACAGACATTGTGAGGCAAATTAAAAGTTTTTTTCGTAGTGGTTAGTACAGAAATTTTTGTGAACATAATTTGTAATTAAATGGAAGCTATTGCAATTGCAACTGTTTTAATGGCCTACGTGTTGGGAGAGACAATGAGGAAGAGGAATTTCGACAGCAAAGACGAAGTGTTTGGTAGAAGGATTGAGTAACTCATCGACTGGAGGATTATTATTATTTTTATCATAATTCTGTAGGTATAACAAAAAACACGAATAATATACAGAAACTTAAAACAACTTCTATTTTGCGTCCACGCAGATAGATTTATTATATGACAATGAAGAAATTGTCAGCAATTGTCAGGTGTCTTAAACAATGACATCTGACAATCTCCAAATTGTCTGACAATAATACAAATTGTGTGTTCATGGCTATGGTCACATAACTGACAATTTCATTAGGTTCACGTACTTTCCCGAAACTGCCAGATTCTACCAGTTTTATTTTTTCACATGAACTTTGACAGTCTTTCGAGCTAAGAATGGTGGAAATGGGTAGGATTGGGAAGTAAACAAACAAGGTTATTGTTAAATCGTCGTCTGACAATAGCTGAGAATGACTTTTATGTCAATATTGCCACACAAAATTGTTCAGTTCAGACGATTGTAAAACATTTAGGATAGTTTTTTTACTGACAGATCTAACAAAATATTTCAAAATCTGTTAATAATAAATTCTTTCGAATTAAACCAAAAGAAGTTGTGCTCTGTTGCGTTCTTGCGCACAGGAAGAATAATTTTAAATCTACAAGTTAGTAAAATAGAAATTTTAATTGTAAAAAGTAATGTGTGTTTATAGTGAGATTTGTTGATTATACTTTAAAGTTGTGATTTATAATTTAAACTAAAATCATGAAATAAGTTAAATATGTGCATTACTTTATTTTACAAAAAAAAAAAAATGTTCTCCAAAAATATACTACGTCCAACAGTGAACCAAGTCTTAGAAGTACACAGTGAACCAAGATCTGTACTTTAAGTTAAGTTTTTATTATTTATTTTCTAAGATTTTCAAATGTTTTTGTCAGCTAATAAAATGAAAGCCTCTTTTTATGTTTTGGCATTGCATCTCTTTATATACTAAATGATTTAGGGAAAGTTAATAAAAAATTTTTTTTTTTAAGAATTTTAGTTTTTGATTTTTTGAAGAAAAATTCTTCGTTGTTGTTGAGTTTTGATATCTTTTATCTATGGATACAATAAATAACCACTTCGGTGTAGTGTTTACCACCCGTTGATTTACTGTTTTCATTGCCCTAGTACACAGTGAACCAATTGAGATGCTAATGATAAATTCTAAAAATTTACTATTTTTCACGATCTATTTAAAGACATTTCTTTAAAAATACAAAGTTTCAAAAAACGAACCAAAATTAATATGAATAATTTCCATCAATTCTTAGAATTTCAAATTTTTACACCCACCCCCTAAAAGGATAAAAATAAAAAAACATTCCAAATTGATATTAAAAAATGGATGTTTTAAAAAAATTCCATACGAAAAAACAACACATGAACCAAAAATTCCTTAAACATGGGTAAAATATTTTTTTCTTACTTTTTCCAAATTTTGGATAATATCTACGACTTTTTTAAATTAAAAAAAAAACGCAACGGTTTGACGAAAACAACTTTTTGAACTTTTTTTTCATATCCAAATGCTAAGTTTGAATAAAACGTGAACATTTGATTTAAAGACAAACCCTACTATAGCTACATACAAAGTATGGTATTTATATATCGCTCGTTAGAAAAAACACCGTCATAACTCAAAAAATTCTGTTTCCAGATAAATGAGATTGAAATTTTACGCATAGATGCATCACCGACAAATGGAATGAATTCCAAAATTTTCTTTGCTGACTCTTCGACCATCGTTATGTTTGATTTAAATCTTTAATTAAATTTCCGCCGATTTGTCATACTATTCTTAAAAAACAAACTAAAATTCCAACTTGATTCGAAAATCTTCAGATGATGCATTTCCATCACTTGTGTGTGTTTTGTGCAATTTATAATTTCGAATAATTATTTCCACTATATCGACATATCTAATATCGTGTATGGGGTTGTTATTCTATAATATACACCCTCTGCATCTTTTATCACTGCCATATTGTTTGTAAATATACTCGTATATACATATAGAGGGGTTGATGGTTGATTAAATTAACACACAAATGCATGAGCATGCTGGGTGTTTCTTTTACGAGATCGTTAATACAATTTAATCAGATTTCGCTTTGTTTTCGCTGAGAATTGTATTATGTTCTGTATCTGCTACTACTTCTACATTCTACTACTTTTTGTTCGTGAAATCATAAAATCACAAACACACTCACTAAAATAAACTATATAGACAATAAAATGCAAAAAAAAAAATAAAATACAAAACCAACCCTTCAAACTAGAGTCAACCCCCAAAAGGCTCTTTTAATAGCTAGAACCATAAAAATGAGATTTACCCGTGGAATTGGATATTTCTATGAAAAGTTTACTTATACCAGGGAGATCCAATACGAAAAATAATACCTCGCTGATGTTTCGTCTGTTCCTCATCTTTGTTTTGTTGAAATGAAAATGACGAGTTCAGGAGGGTTTTGAATGTTTGGTTGTGGAGATATAGTGAGGGTGATGGTGATGTGACGATGATGATGATGATGAGTTTTGTCCTGCGCTTCGGATACAAAGAAATATATACAATAGACGACTAGGTATATACACAAACAAACCAAACCAACATCAACAATAAAAAAAAAACTCCAAACAAACTCATTTTGACGGAAGGATTTTTAGGTTACATCAGAGTAATAAAAAAAAAACAAAAATTCCAACAACAAAAAATCGTAAAAATTCAAATGGAAAACAGTAAAAGACAGAAAGAGTATTTTATATGTTTTCAGTTTTAACGACTGCAATCTGTGTGCGTTGCAATATAAATACCTACATAACTACATATTATACAGTGTGGGCAAAAAAGTGTTTGTGTTTCATGTTTCATGTTTCTTATCTAGGGTAAGGGTTTTCCCTTATTTTTTATAGTTTTATGTTAAAACAAATCATAAAGTTTGGGGAACATTTTTTGTATCTTAAGTCAAAACAGAGGATTTAGGCGGTTTATGTATTTTAGTGCGAATAAAATGTCTTATCATTGAAAAGGCAGGCTATACTATAATAATATAATACACAGAGTCATAGGAGTAGGTATAAAAAAGTAGTAAAAAAACGCTGGCCAAAATTCTTTAATCAAAAACTTTTATGATCATATTTTATTTGACAAAAAATAACTTCACCTTAATAACTATAGCCTTCCGCGATAAAAAAAATGCCTGTGTTAGGAAATCATATCTCTCTTCATTGACAAGCCGTATTTTTCGACACACATAATTTCATTTCTTCACGAAACCACAACACAAATCAAACATGTGCTTATTACCTACATACTTTGTTAAATGAGATACCTTAGTAATCTAAAAAAACACGACTTTTATGAATATCATGAAACAGGCCATAAAAATAAAATTTGATATAACTTTTTCGCATTTAGTTAGATACCAATAGTTTTGTCCCCCTCATATGACAGATGCATGATGAATGTGAGATACTTCTTCTTAACTTAAAATTTCTGAACAAAACTGAGACGAGACTGTATTTTTTGGACTGATAGAATTTACGGAGAGTTTTCGCGATCTTTTCGAAGAACCCTTGCCACAACAATATCTTTACTGATTAGGCTCCAGCTATTTCTTTCTCAAATATTTATAAAAAGTAAAGTTAAATACACCCAACGACTCTGCGCGCCGAAATTAACACAATACTTAAATAAAAGAATGAAATAATTTTGATATTTGGTACCTATTTGGATTCCGACTCAATTCCAATAGCTATATAATTCTGTTTACGTGCTCGTTTATATGGAAATGAGCTGGGAAGGAAAATAGGAATAGTTTGTAAAAATTTTAATACGTAAAACTAATTAATTTGACTCCAATTCCTATATCGTCGGGTAAATACGTAAAGCTTCTAACTCCACTTTTAGTCAAAATTGAAATTCTGATGCCATTTTCTTCAGAAACGCATTCTGCAAAAACTGGATTCATCACTTTTGTCCAATGAATCGTAGTTGTTGCAGAGAAAATCAGTTTTATATGAAGCCTTATGTAAATAATTTTTGTTTTTTCGGTCTCCTGTAAAATTTGCCAAAGTGGAATTAGCAGTTTTACGTACATATTTAGTCGACGATATGCCAATTGAATCTTTACAATGATATCTCTTGATTTTAACTGAAACTATGGCACAAACTGGTACGCGATATTCTCAATAAAGTCAGAAGTTTGCATCAGGATAAAAAGATCAGTACAAAAACATAATTGTTAAAAAGTAAGCCAAGTTCTTCTATATAAAAACCTGTATGTAATAAATCAGCCTTGAAAAGTAGTGAGATCTAAAAGTATGCCAAGTTCTTATTTTATGAAGGTTTAATATCAAGTATTTAAAGTAGAGTAATATTAAAACAGCTCCAAATGATGAGACAAATTTATTATTTACGTCCTAAAATTTGGTGGTTCACTGGTCAAGTTTTCAAAACGTTTTAAAATGTGAGTAATAAAAAGAAAACTTGCCAAGATTAACCGCCAAATTTTGGTCATTAAATAATAAATTTTTCTCATCATTTGAAGTTATTCTAAGCTGATTTGTTACATACAGGTTTTTATATAGAAGATTTTTGCTTACTTTTTAACATTTATGTTTATGTACTGATCTCACTCCTTTTTGCAAAGATTTTTATTTTTTGCCAGGTCAAAATCTCGAAAGATGTACTAGTGAAGCCAGAAGTGTAATACATATACTTATTCTACAGAAATCGGAATTGCTCCATTTAATTGATCGCAATTAAGAGAAAGTAGGCGGATACCACGCCCCCTTAATTGAAAGCCTCAAATATAAAATTTTTTATTTATTTCAAGCCCTTCCGCTCTACCAAATTTCATCATTCTACGGCAAGCGGACGTGCTCCATATAATTGCTAACAATTCTAGGAAAGTGGGCGGATACCACGCCCCCTGAAGTGAAAATCTAAAATTTTCAATTTTTTTTCCTTTGGTTGCACCACAAAACCTACTGCTGTGCGAAATTACAAGATTCTGCGACGTCGGGAAGATCTTCATAATTTTGATGGTCTGTCAGTCAGTTACGGTTTTCGATTTCTGAAGACTTATATCTGAGGAACCACTGTTGAAATTTGATGAGGCGCCTGTGCTTGGTGATCCTAACAAATATTCCGAATTGGAAGTTTCTGATTTTATTGATACTGAAGTTATAGGGGGGGGGACAAAAATCGCCAGAGTTTTTTCCTGTAAAATGGGTGTAGTTCCAAAACTTGGTTGGGCACTACCGTGCCCTTTGACAAGCAGCGTTTGAGGTTTTTTCTTAAACTAAGCCGATAAAATTTGTCCCTGTATATTGGAAATAAAAATTTATTGTGTTGGGCTTCAGAAAAACGAATTTTAAACAGATATCTCGGGAACGACTTATCATAACACAAAATTTGGAAGTATTTTTTCTTAAGAAAATTTAATTTTAATATTGTTTTAAAATAATTATAGGTAACGTTCATTTTATTTATGTACATAAAGAAATAAATGACCAAAACAGCCCGGTTTAACATAAAAATAAAAACATTACTTTCAGTATTACTGTATTTTTTCGCTGAGTTTATACCTTAAAACTTTTAACTCACCTCTAATCCACGAGTATACGATACCATTGAATAAGAATTAACACGTGAGTTAAAATTTCCTATTTATAAAAACTTATATTGAAAGAAAAAGAATTTCGAAAATAATATTTCGAAATGAAAGACAAAAGCTTACGTCATAAAAAAAAAAAAAATTACCCCTAAAATTTTACAAAGATTTTGTTGCAAGAGAAGTCTTTAAAATTTAAGGGATTTTAACTAAAGATTGAAGAAGCTGTAGGTGGCATGCAGTTAGAACATAAACAAAAGAATGCTGCTTTGAGTGTGGCTTGAACTCACATCTCTAACTTTGCAGTCGGAAGCTATACACTATGTCGACCGCAAATTTTTAAAATTGCATTGCAATTAAATTAACCATTAAACTATTTGTTGTTCGTTTCGTAAATGTTCTTCTAAACGACTATACAGATATAAAATTCCTATCCACTTCACTTTCAGTATTTGTAAATATTCCATATCAGCTGTCAATATATATCCATCATCAAAGTTCTGCCAAACACTGACTGTGTCGAATGGCCATTTATATTTCTCCTATAGCAGTTCTCTGCTGAATTCTTCTATGTGTAGAAACGATACAGAAAAATACAAAGATACCATCTGATGGAATGGAATTCCACTTCTGATCCAAAGGCATATATCGCATCACTTGAATACAACGCCACTATATAAACATACCATTGCCATTTGCATGCATATTCACATTCCCTGATGTTTTCAAATAATATCCCAGGGGACTCTCTCTCTCTCTCTCTCTTTCTCCGACTCTGATTCCGTCCGTCTCGGCTTCGACTAATGTACTGTGAAGTAGGATGGAGATCGTATCTCCCCATTCATTGGACGTATACATTTCATCAGTCAAGAGCTTCGGTGTGTATTTAATTTTTTTATTATTTTTTTTTTGTTTTTTTTTTTTTTGTAGAAAATCAAAAAGATTTTGCTGGAACAGCGAAATGCAAAAGTAAATTTTGAGCAGTAGCGCAAGGGGAATATGGTCATTCACTTGCCATAAAAATATTACTATCATCACCACCACACCAACTCTGCCACAGTCCGTCTGCTCCTCTTGAAGTTTGTCTGAAGCATCTGGAGGGAATACTTTTTGGCAATACAGAGCATTGAAATTTTTGCCGGTGATGCCGTGGAGGATGATATGAATTCGGGGCAGAGCGAAGAGAAAGATGATGATCTATACCAATCTTTTGTAATTTGTCAAAGGAAACGCAAAAAAGAAAATTAATTATGTCTGAAGCGTGGAACGCAAAACTCCACGCGGAGAATGAAGACGACAACGACCGACGACGACGATGACTGCAACGACGACGCCGACACGCTATTTCGCTTCATTGAGCCGCACGAATGGCGAAAAAAGAGCCAGGAAGTCACAAACGTTAAAACCAAAAACGAAAATGCGATAAGATGAAAGGAGTTCTTTAGCGAAGTTGGCAGTTTGGAGAACCCAATTCGATGACAGAATGGTGCGGTGCGATGGTGGTGCATCGAAGAAATGCGCACCAGTAATAGCAATGACGGATGCATTGCTGTGTGAACCAATGCGCTGATGGATGTCGTATATAGGTATACGATACGAGCAAAATAACTCGCAATATATGCCTGACTTGGCTGGCCTGGCACATCAGCATAGTCGAGTGTGTATGGATGCGTTAAATAAATCGTGGTCATGCATCTTGCAAAGCGACTTGTCTTCCTTTGTCGAAATGTTGTTTAGGTGATGATAGAAAGAGACTGACTTGCAAAATGGACTAATCCGTAACATATGCCTGAACGAGTGGTCTATACATAGGTATATGGAAGATAAGTTTCAACGCATTATAAACATCAAACAGTTCGGTTTTTCTATACATTCCTTTGATTGGTTTGAAGAAGTATTTCGCCATTGAGCTTCATCAATAATTAAACGCCATTTCATAAAATTATAGAAAAATGTTTATAGGTTTGGTGAAATGTTTATAAATTCTTTCAGAAACATTAGGTACGACCAATCCTTAGGCAACAATAATTCTTTGTTTAATCTTAGCAACATTTCAAGAATCAAAAGGGTTTTTGTTTGATAAAGAAACATTCAGTACAGGTATATGTTAAGCAGTCCATTAGATTCCTTTCGTAGTGCTTATGTTAATTTTAGTTAAAAACTTTTTCATCACAAATAGGACTTGAACTTAGACCGGGTAGTTCCCAGACGATACACGCTCTACGCATCGCACTTCTAAGGACATAGGATCAGCTCCATCCTAGTACAGGCTATCAATTATATTAAACCGATAAACAATCACTTTTAATCATTATCAAGTGAGAAATACGAAGTCCCTAAGGGTTCAACATTGGGTCCGCTCTTATTCATATTTTATGATGGGTAATTCATCCACTCTGAAGTCTTATATTACTAATCAAGATAGACTGAACTGTTTACCAAATTATTTCCACAATAAAGCCATTATTTCATGGGTTTTGTTGGAAGTACAGCGCCGCGTTCAGGAAGCAATTTATCCATTATCTTGGTGTAATAACGAGCCCAATTCACAGTTATGTTCTAGTCGACCTAATTTTAAAGATATAAAAATACCGATGATTTCACCAGCCCAAAAATCACAGAAAACCGTTGCAGTTGTTTTGTTTAGATGTGATATGGTAGCTTTTAACTGCCTGAACACGAAGCTAGAGCTGGAATATCAAAAAGTGTTGTTTGTTCTATTTTGTCTTTTCCCACAATGCAGTTGTTCAGCTTTTTGTGTATTTTAAAGAATGAAATACAATCACGAGTTAAGTATTATTTATTTCTTTTATTAATTTTTATTTTTTTTCACGAAACAAATAAACACTAAAAAACACAATATCTTTTTTCGTTTACTTCTCAAACCTATATACTCATTTTCCTGGCTCTTTTTGTCTTAATCCAATTTTAAACGTCAAAAGTGCTGTACGTGAAAAGTTAAGAATTAGATAATTTAACAGATATTCACGCATTAGATCTGTTACTTCCCGAAACTGCCACTTTCTACCCATTTTATAGCAGATCCATTTCTTTACTTCTCGAAACGGACACTTTCTACCTTAGCCTAAAGTTCTGTCAAATTCCATATAAAAAAATAAAATTGGACTAGAATTGGTGAAAATTGGCAGTTTTGGGAAGTAAAGAAACCGACCTATTGTATTCAGGCAGTAAACCTTTTTGGGTTTCTCTTCAACACAAATACGGCAATTTCTCAATTATTAAAGTAGCCACTAAGCCAGAAATACATCATCTTCACAAAATTTTAGTCGAAAACGGTGGAGCTTCTTCCTCGGAGAACGCTGATTTCAGCTGCAAAATTTAAAGAGAGCTAAGAATTCCCAATATAAATTGTCAAAAAAAAAATTTATAAAAATATATTCACAATTTGACACGACCCACGCTTATCTTTCATTTATCTCTACTCTATCTCTATTGTGAAAAGATCTACTGTGAGTTGTTCTATTGACAAAAATTGTTTTATCATTGTCAAAAATATTGTTTTAATCAATTTATCAATCAATTGCAAATTCTTACTCAAAATTAATAATTTTTAAGATTTAATTAAGTTTCAAATAGCAGCTATTTATGTTATCATTCTTAAGATAGCATTATTGTTATTGGCATGTCAGAAACACTTTGTTTGAATATTTTTTTGTTTTATTGTGAGCAAAATTTATTGATTAATCAGCCATCGCTGCCATAGCTGTGTTTTATTTTCATGATCTGATCTGGAAATTAGATCTGGGTAATTTCTGTCAACTTTTCATTTAATAATGAAGCAAATTGAAATGTCAAATAAAATATGCACTATTCACAATAGTTTTTTCTTTCTTATTCAAAAATTTATCAATAGCGACGACGAAAACAATAATAACAACACGTGGTTGTCAATGAAAACAATACGTTGTTATTATTATTTTCTTCGTCGCCGCGACAGATTCGCGTTGGTGTGGGGGAACCTTTATTCATAATACTGAATATTCAATTGATTGATAAAAACTTAATTGTCAAATATAATTGATCTTTGGCAATAGTTATATAGGGGTGATAGAAACTGCATTTCCTTCCAAAATTCTTTATTGCTAAAATGAATATTGTGTACCTACTGAAATTCACCTTAGTTAGTCTTTGTTGGTTAAATTTTGTTTATAAAAAAAAGAGGTAAACTTGTAAATACCTACTTGGTCTCTATACCTATCTATAGGGAAGGGAAATGTTGGAAAGCTGCCGCACTATCATTGCGCTTATCAAATCTATCTTAATGACGACGACCGAGGACGCAAAGCCTCGACCGATGCCGCCGGCTGCCTTCGTAATGGACGTGTGTTATGTATCTTTTACAAATGGCGACGACGACGACGATGTTTGGTGAATAGCGATGGCGATGGCAATGGCTCTAGTTCTAGCTTCTTTTTCGCATGTAATTCGATCAGACTTTATACAAGCTACATGCATATGTCTAAAGCTGACTGAAAACAACCACAAAACTCCAACTTTCGTTCCGTCCGTCTATATACATATTGCGCGCCCAGTGATGGTGATGCGAGTTCTTGCTTTTTTTTCTATCTGATTTTCTGTTGCGGTAAATAATGCTCACAATATACTATATGGTGTGGTAGTGCGGTAGATATTTATATACTATATACACGCGTAATAAAAGTAGGTGCAGATAGTGCATACTTTTATGCGATAGTTTCATGTCAGATAGTGTGTCAGTTGTGGGCCCCAAAAGGGATTTGCATTATTGTTGTTGTTTTTGTTCATTGTTGGCCGCTTCTACTATAGGTAGTAAAATTGAAGGTATACGAGTATATAGGTATAGAAATTGTAGATTAAACGATTGTGACCGGCAAGCAAAAATAAATACTCGTTGGTACAATGCAAAACGCAAAAAAAAAAAAATCTAAATAACACAAAGAGCGAACGACAACAAACCGAAGCCCAAAACATGAGTATAGAACATATGCAGGACAGTTTGGAATTTAAGCCTTGCAGTTGCAATAAAAGTACCTATAAGCACCAAAGTGTGACTTGCTGGGGGTTCTTTGAATATTTTATGCGTAAGATTATAAGTATACCAACCTGAACTCTGCAGCCAACTGCATTTTTGATGTTATATAAAAAGGCACATTTATTTTTTTAATAGCTCCCACGGGGTTGCTGGCTTCAGCATGAGTATGGTTTTAAAAGTGTAATTTAATATACCTAGGACTTCATTTGGTATAAGTTGAATTAAATCGAAAAAAAAGTAATGCTTAGATTTAGTTTTACTTTATTTTGTTTTCATTTAAAGGCTCTCCCAAACCAACACGAAACATTCGCCGACGACAAATTTTTGTTGTTGTTTATCTTTGTATATTTTTCATATTTTGTGTTATTGTGAATGATTCGCTACGATTTCGCGTTGGTTTGGGAGAGCCTTAAATCAGCACAATCAAACGAGAATTAAAGAAACAAACACAACCATGTGATTTCAGTAATTGAGAAAGTTTGCTTTCACACGAGGAAACTGAGATTCCAGCAACTTTCAGTTTTTTGGTGAGAAGAGAACCAATTAAGAGGACTGAACGATCTATAGTTGGTGGACATTAAAAATTAAAATAAAACGTCAAAAAATCTACAGCAACTTGTTTGGTGTTTTTTTGGCATTTTCTTTTAATTTCTTTAAAAATCTCTTGTACCTTTCACACAAAGAAACAAAATCTTAGAAAATGTTTGTTTCTTTTTAAAGTAGGTTGGTTGAACACACTTACTTTGTGTGTGAAGAGGAACGTAAACAAAAATTTCCTCAAATCGTTGACCGGGGAACTTTCGTCAAATCCTATTTCTTCGTGCCTTCTAACCTTAGAAAGAACTTAAAGTTGTTAGCAACTCAGATTCCTCGTGTGAAAGGGGACAAACAGAAATTCAAAACGAACAGAATTTTTTAGCTGTCAAACGTCACTATACGTCTATTTTGCTTGCGCGATTTTTTAGTCAATTTTTTTATTTCGATTTTCTAAATTCAGGACAATTTATCTACTTGCATTTAAGAGACTCAGAGACAACAATAAAATTTTTAATTATTCAAATTCATTTATCTTAAATGGAACCATATTTACAATTTTTAAAAGACCTACCTAAACGGCATCTATAGGTACTTACTTTTAATGTAACAGAAGGTTTTGTAAAACTACTAAAAAATTATGTCTGCAAACAGGTTAGTATATTTAGGTATAATAACATAAGCAATTTTTCCAAAAAACAATTCAAAAGATTGAAGTAATTTAAATGTAGTTTGTTACAAACCATTGAACAACACCAAGTACATATCTAGACACTATTAAGACCAAAAGCCCTTGTAGAGTTTCGAAAAGTAGGTATATATCTAGAACAATCAAAATGCAATTTTAAATGCTAACACGTTTGCAATATACTATGCCCCATAAACTTATATGCATCAAGTATTTCCAAAACGAAATACAAACTTATACTTTTTTAGATATTCAGCTAACTTTTTGCTTCCTCTCGGCCTCGCATCACATTTTCTTGCTCAATTACTAATTCTTGAAGTATGTAATAAAATGTTTTGTTCAAAGAATAAAAATATAAAAACAGGAATAAGAATAAGAATAACAGAACAACAAAAAATAAAGGAAGAAAATAAAATGAAATAAATAAAATGCCAAAATGAAAACATAAAAACAAAAAACGTGAAATAACAATAAAATGTGAGGAGAAGTATAAGAAAATGCTAATGCTGTTGCCATTGTACTATACACACGGATACGGAACTGAAACGAATTCCAGAAAAATTGAGAAAAAAAAATATAAAAACCAAAATTGAGGACGACGAAGACGATGGCTATGGCTATGGCCTGGATGCCTGGTCCCAATATATACAACATATAACACCCAGCCCTCCTTACATTTTTATTATCCATATAAAAAAAGAAGACAAAGATATATAGATGGACAACAGCAGGAAACATGAAATCGTAACGCCGCATTAGACAGGAAGGTATATATATAGCTTTTGTGGCCATGCACAACATCATGATGGCGTATATAGGACAAGCATAGCAATAAGTAGGCAAAATTATTTTGGCTTTGAATTTTTGGTGCTCCATTAGATTTTGAAAAGTTGTTTTTTGGATTTTTGGGAAATGAAGTTTGTGTTTTTTTTTCTCTCGTTTTGAAAAGATTTGCATTAATCTATCTTTTAGCTTCCTAATTGTTTCTTTCTTTATACCCAAGATTCGGTGTTTGAATTTTCTGAAGTAATGATAATGAGTCTTTCTTAATTAAAAGTTATATCTATCTCCAGATTCCTTGTTGAAGATTTCATGTATTTTAGGATATGAATTTAATGTTTACGTTGGATAAATTGTAACATCAAATAAACAAAGAAGAGATGACATTTTAAAAGTAAGCAGTGTACGACGTACGTTAGGGTGGAGCGTCGATGTATGGAGAAAAATAAAAGTTGTTGTATCAATTTCGAATACCTCCATTTTTTTGCGTTTCGACGAGTAGAATAATTTGACATTAAAAAAAAAATGTTTGGATTAAGTCTATATCGACTTTTTGGAAAAAAATTTTTTTTTCGGAAACGTTAAAATTATTTCACAAGTTTGAAATAAATTATATGATATCATTCATGAAAAAAGAAAACACAAATTATAATATATTAACTTTATAGACAAATAAATTAACACAAACTTGAAAATAAAAACTTAAAAATTCATAATACGCCATTCAGAAACTAACCCAATTAAACTTTTTATTTTTCAAGTTGTAATTTTTTTTTTGTGTGGAAAAATTGCAATATATTTCGAGAATATATCTTATTTTTTATTAGCTCGTCTCTGGCCTTTTCACCAGCTACTGTTATTGAAGCTTCGGTCACCATCTTCACACAGCGCTCAACAGCTTGAGTGTGACAAAGGAAGTCCGAAAATGACATCCCAATAAGAGATTTTTTTTTTTAATTCTTCCAAATCCTGATCGCTAGTTCTATCCAACAAAGGGGGTGATGTGAGTTGTGACTCGCTCCAGATAAAAAAGATTTCCATAGCGGAAATATATGAAAAAATTTAATTTAAGTAGCACCTTTTAACATATATCTCGAGAACGGGTAATCATGCAATATAAGTTGTTGTACATTTTTTATAGGAAATTTAATTATCTTTCTTTTTACTACAAATATTATTTTGTAGGATTTGTACTTTCGAAAATACAGAGCAAAGCAAAAAAAATTTACGACTTTTTTTCCAATTTTGCAAAACTTTGACCTGTGGTAGAGGGCTAAGAAAAGCAATTTTTTTTTTTTTTTTACGGGTAGCTTAGGTAATTACGCAATTTTTTAGGGCTATTCGAATAGCTAAATCGGAAAAAAAATTTGACGCTCCACCCTAACGTACGTACACAGTAAGTGTGTTTTCATTTCGTTTTCAGAGTTTTTCAATAGCAAAAAAAGAGAATAAAATTAAATTTTAAATAAGTAACCACTGTTGCACCTCAAAACCTTAATTAAGGCTAACAATATATTAATTTGAACAGCTAGAGAACATTGAACTAAAAACCCAGCTCTTTCTTTTTTTTATTCTCCACATGAAGAAAATGCGAAACAACAGCCAAGTGCTACATGGAAGCTAGAATCCTCTGACGATCTAAGTCATGCTCATAACCTCTGTTTTTTTATAATATATAGGGCCCTTCGTTTTTTTGACCAAACAGCGGAAATGGTAATATTTTTTTTTTTTTTTGTAAATGTTTAATTTAATGTTTGAATTTTTAAAATAAAAAATATTTCACAAAGTTTTATATCACCAGCTACATGAGAAATATTGTTATTGTATACTGATTTCATAATTACAAAAGGAAAACTACAACTTTGTCACCACCGTACTTTCGAATTGTTAGAATAAAAAAATGTTCCACATACGCCACCGTACCCCACTTGCAAGATTCAGAAAAATTATTATTATTATTATTTTTATTAAAATTAAAACTAATTTTACTTGTTAAGTTATTGATTTAAAATAGATTTTAAAGAGCTATTGGCTACGAAATTTGGTTTTCATATTACGTATATCACTTTTAATAATTTCTGTAAAGTTAAGACCTTGAATTGACTTGAATTTAGATTGATTTTTGGCACGTTATTGTAAGTGTTTCCATTGTTTTTAAATATTTGTGTCTCTATTTATAAGTACTTACTTGTTTTAGAAGATTGCCCTATAACGTCTATAATGAGAATTTGGATATATTGCTTTTTTTGCCGATAAATGTGTTAAGCGACAACTTAATTGCTACACTCCAAATTATGCATTTTTTCTCTATTTATCTTTTTCTAAATTTAAATGATACTTTCCTCCAATAGCTTTTTTTGACAGAAATCAATCCAAATAGAAGACATTTTAGCATCCACTTCATAGTGTTAGAATGAAAATGGATAAAAGCATTTAAGGCTATAGTATAACAATTTTTTTTGGTTCGATTATAAGTCAATTTCTTAGAAAATTATTTATATATACATACATAATTATCTAATTTAAAGCTAATAAAATATTTTATTATTTTGAATTATTTAATAAAATTAAAAAAAAAATACAAAACATATAAAAATGTATATATAAATTGGAATGAATGAAAATTATTGCCTTAAAATATTTTCTTGTTTTGATCCAACCTACATATTCCAGCTTTTTGTCGCATCCAATGCAGAACACCCTGTATATATATGGTACAATTCTTAAGTAAAGCTGACTTCGAAAATAGCGGAACTTAAAGTTTAAACTGAAAAAATTAAAAAAATCACCATCTGATTTCTTTTAATAAATCTTTATTTATGAGAAAAATATTTTAAAAATTGTTACACAATTTTTTAGCATTTAATAATGCGAAATTAAAAAATAATTTTAAAAAGGAATCACTCGCCCATTTTCGAAATATCGAATTTTCAAAAAATAATTTTGAAAATTTTATTTAAAAATTAAAAATTTGTTGTTTTGAAAAATTTGGTGTGCAATATTATTTAACCAAAAACATTGTTCTATGAGAGACACCACTATTAATCGATAGATAACATTTTTTTTCTAATAATATAGTAGATCGTACTGATATTACTTCACATAAAAATTTTAATCAAAATCGTAGAAGCCGATTTTAAAACTCTTGTATGGGAGATACCGTTATTTTTGGTTATTTAATTTTTCTTTAAAATCAGCTAGATAATGTTAAAAAAAATAAAAATTTAATAAAAAACGACCTATGCGTTATTATTATTATTAAGATTATTATTAAGATCTCAAAAAAAAATTTAAACTTTTTTCAAAAATCAAAAAACAAATTTTTTTTAAATTTTGGTGTACAATTCTTTTAAAACTTTTTGTAACATTCTCCATAAGTCAGTTGAACCGTTTTTGAGAAAATCGAAAATCAAAAATATGGTTCTGTGGAAGGAACCATTTTTCAGATTCTTTTTATAAAATGGTAGTTTTTTTTTTGTAAAAAAATTACTGAATACTTTTTTTTTAAGTTTTTTGCACGTTTTTGAAAAAAATGAGATTTTTCGTTATTTTTGGTCTTAGAAAAAAATTAAAAAATTTGTCGGAGGGAATGTCCAAAAAACTTACCCACTTATTTCGACTTTGCTATCGTCGCGTCGTAATGCAAAACTTGATCAAAATCTCGAGATCGATTTGTTTAAAGCCTTGGCCTTGGCTAAGCAGTACCTAATCAGTACACGTAATGCTCAAAGTAAAATTTTAATAGATTTTTTTTTTTTGATTTTTAATGATTTTTATTTCATGAAATGTACAAAATTTTTGTTTATCTTTCATTATATGACTGGCCTATGCCGTCTGCCAGTTGGCAAATATTACTTAAACAAATGTAATTTTAAACAATGTGTTTTCTTTTTGTATTATAATATGTTTTAAAAAAGTTCAGTGAAGATTCGTGTTCTGTAACTCAAAGCTTTTTTGACGTATCTGTACAAATTCTCCCAGTCAGTTCCTCCATTAAGGATATAGACAATTTCAGCCTCATTTAGATAGTTCTTTCCAAAAATACTTCGCCTAGTTTCAAAAAGCATAGGACATCTACCCACAAATGAAACACGTTCTCTGTTTCCCTAAGATTGCACAAGTGGCAGGTTTCTTGTAAATTGCTCCTGTGAGGTATATGATTCAACGGGAGTAGCTCTCCCCTTGTTTTTACAACAAGTGACATGAGGTCGGTTGAAAATTCCGCTTGAAATAGTTTTTATCTGCTGAGTTATAGTCAAGCTGCGCATAAATATTTCTGTGAAACGAGCTTCTGGCTTTCCAAATAAAATCTTCGCGTTTTTTCTCATTTACTTGGATGATTAGGTTGTAGAGTTCACTTTCCCACGTGTCAATCGATTCATCTTTGAGAGTTAAATTTTAATAAAACGATATTTCAATTTTGTCTAAAAACTCACTTATATAGCAGAAATGTAGTTTTGACTTCTGAATTTTGCAAGCAAAATGTCATTTTTTTCTTTAATCCCGTTGTTATCATTAATATAGTTCTACCGATTTTCACCAAGTTTTGTTTCTATTAAGACCTAGAACTATTGCATGACAAAGTGTTTGAAACAAAATTGAATACTTTTTGCAGTAGTAGTAGAAATGTGTTTTTATTTTTCAATTTAAAGAGATCTTCTGATTTACATTTTTAAAATATTAAAACATTGACTTTTGCCGTCAGCCCGTACTTTTTTTCACTTTACCATTGCATATCCATTTTTTCAATGCTTAAACACTTAAGTTTCAAAACTGAACAATTTTATTCTTATGATCCAGCCGTATATTTTTTTTTTTTTTATTTTTATAAGAATTATGCATCAGATTAAGAGTATATAGTCTTTACTGCACAAAGCTTTGGAAAGTCCCATAAATCTAAATAGAGGTACCAAAGTACCATATAACCCACAAAAACTTCTAAAAACTTGACCATCAACGAAACCTTGATAGTATCGTTATTTCAAGTTAAATGACTTTCAAAGGCTTTTGTGCAGCAAAAACTGGTTGTCTATACTAAATACATTTCATCAAACATTTTATCGATTCCTTTCGATGCACGTCTCATTTTCCAAGTGTCAAACGACAACGCTTTGTTGTCTGCCTGATAGGTATGTATATGTACTCTCCTCTGTCAAATGGACTATTTCCTTTATCAAAACCGATTGTCATATATCCCATACTAAACGATCAGATACAAAATTTAAGGACGGATTCGTGTTTTTTTTTTGTTGCTGTTGTTGTTGTAAGTGGAATTCCTTCTTCTATGAAATTCTCTAAAAAGCTTAGTGAAAACAAAACGACACACCACAATGACAGAAAAACACATATAGATAGGCACTGACATAGAGAATAAAACTCACACATCCAAAATACTCGTATCAGACTTTTACTGAGCAACCGAATGTGGCAGTAAGTATAAAGTCTTCTTCTTCTTCAACGTCAACGTTATTTTCTATTCTATTTTCATTGCCGGAAAACACATAAAATTTTACGATGGAAAACATTAAAGAGGGCGCTCGCATAGCAACTGAACAACAACCTCAAATACATATATGTATGTACGAGTATATCTACATTCTGCATATATACATATACTGAATGGCACGAGACTTCTGCAAGACTTCCTATTCAACAAAGCGTCTGGTTAATTGCCGGCATTTTGGTCATAGCCCGGAGGGTGTATGTTTCAAAATACACAATGAGACATAATATCACCCCTTAACTCTTGTATATTTGAGTGTGTGTGTTTGTGTTTATTCCTCGTCACCCGTTCAAACCCGCCTCAAAATAACACGGTCTGTCGATATTTGTATATAGATGTAGGTATACCAAAAACTGTGGTGTTTAAGTCCTTTTTTTTCTTAAGGATACACCATACATACATATATAATAAAATAGGAAAAAAAAAACTTTACGATTCTCTACTTGGGTTGACTTGAATACAAGTTAAAGGCAGAACGGAACGAAGCGTTAAAATTGAATGTTTGACGAAATCGTTCTGAATTTTATGGATGAAACGTGCTGGGACCGTAAATTTTCACTTTCACCAAAAGCAAACGCAACAAAAGCGGAAGCGTATATCTTGCTCTAACAACAATGACACAAACAAAAATAAAATAAAAGAAAAGAAAAGACTACCCTCTCTGATTGTATCATCTAAACACCTACATAAAGCCGCGCTGCTCTAAGCCTCATCATCACGAATTTACATTTCGTACAAAATATTTTTGCTCAATTTAACACAGGGTGATGGTTATAAGTGGAGAAAAATAAAACAATTTTTGGTTTGATTTATTGTTTTTGTAAAGTTACGATAAGACGGTCAACGTAAATGGTCAACGCATTCACTCCTTGACGTCACCAAAAATATCGTCAGCCGAAAGGACAGACAGAATTGCGAGACCCACTTATTTCGACTTCGCTATCATCGTAATGTCAAATTTGATCAAAATCTCGAGTTCGATTTTTTTTTAACAATCCATAACTTGGAATATAGCTCCTTGGCGTCACTAAAAATATCGTCAAATTGCAGTCAACGTACACTGCGCCAACGCATAAAACATCAAAATCACACGATTAATGCCAATCATCCATCAAATCTGTGACAAAATGCTTTGACGTATTATCTGTGTTTTTTTACCCTTTGTTGTCAACGGAGTTTACAAATGACATTTAGTTTGAAATATTCGACATACGTCAAAAAATTGTTTGTTCCCTATCTGTCAAGCCATAAACTGTCAAATTCTATAAAAGTTTGGCTATGTTCTATTTGTTGATCGTATAAAATGAAATTTTACAGCGTTCCCGTTCGGAACAAAATATTCTATATATAAACATTTTTTTGCCTACCTGTCAATCTATAAACTGTCAAATTTCATTAAAGGCGAAAGTTAGAATTTGATCTAAAAACTTCTAAAAACAAAATATGGGATATAGGTCCACGCAGGCTACATTGCCGTGATTTGCTGCCTAAAGCAATCTGTTAAAATTCCCTTACTTCGTTGACAGGGTTAACACCCTTAAATTTATGCCAACACTATGTGTCAACACAGCCTTTTAACAATTAACAGTTTTCTGCATTTAACGATCAAATGACTCGACAACTATGGGACAGAACTTTACGTCGTTTTAATGTCAGAGTGACACGCAATTTGCGTTGATTGTCTAATCGTAGGTTAAGTCTTCTTATTTTTTTAGCTAACTAATCTTTCCAATAGACTTACATACCAAAAAGTTGAAAAATTAATTAAATTATTACACATTTCCAGTGATGACAGGTGAGGATTTTTGTGTGAAAATAAAGTACGATACAGAACCACCCTGTGTGTCTTAA